>CM019172.2:22336143-22947209 GCA_009739505.2 Apolygus lucorum
TTTTCAATTCTCTAGACTGCTGCACTAATGAATTTCGAAATTCCTTGAAAATTCTAAATTTACGTACAACTTTTAAAGTTTGAGCGCCGGTAAGTTTTGGTAATACTTATCCGGAACGCGCGACCGACTGAGACCCTGTCAACAACTATACCTGGCTTCATTATTCATTGACCCTTCCTTATTCGTTATTCCCTTTGTTTTTCAGTTTTCTGAAATTCCTAATTCATGATTAGATTGTTTCGCCATACATGTACATGCAATTCCTTATTTTCCCGAAAGAGGTTTAATTGTTTCGGAAAAAGGTTTAATTATTTTGGAAAAAGTTTAATTTTATTGGGAAAAGGTTTACTTAATTAAATTGGAAAATGGTTTAATTCAAATGGCAAATGCTATGCATACTCATTTTGATGCCAGCTACTCAATCCTATTATCTATATTATGGTAAGTGGGACTTCCCAACCAATTTCATTGGCGTTCCTTGAACTCAAATTCAGATCGTGTGCCGTCAGACTCGATTTTATGGAATTTTTCAAGAAATTCTTCTATCGAACCCACCACAATGTAATCAAGGTCCCATAATGTCTTACTCGTAGCTTCAAAAAATGTATCTATGCTAGTTGAATAAGATGTATACCATTTCCGTTCTGCATTTTCTTGTATTCTGGTTCGCAACGTAATCGCACTCGCCTTTCGAACAGCAAGGGAGAAAGAGGGTCCTGCTGACAATGAACGGCACCCCTCTCGACACCAAAACAGAAAAGAAAAAAAGTAACAACTTGCACTTTGGGGAAATACGGACAGCCGACCATTCTCTCACCGGCGAGTCCGGACTCAGAAAGGCCCGTTGGGAGCCAGAAACAAGGTTTTATACTGACTCCCCGCATATTTTGCACACGAGCCTTGATGGGAATACAAATCAACTTCGTCCCCTTTTTGGACAAGAATTAATTCAGTTCCCGGAGGGTGTTTCGGGCAAACTGCAACCCGGCATCATGAAATATGCCGTTAACGGCGTTTGGGTTCTTTATGTTTATTGAAGATAGACTGTGATAGGTTCTAACTTCGTCGCATATCACAAGCGTGACAAAAATCTTTGCCAAATTGGACAGTAACCTTACTCTTTTTTTTTGGACTTGTTTTATTGCACCAAGTTACAACTTATAAGCAACATTTTTCTGATACATAGTTGGTGTGTACGTTAGGAAAACTAAGCTACTTAACTTAGTTCTTATTGTACTGAAATTTGAACGTGATAGTCACACTAAGTGGATTAGATCGTGTGGCTTTACAATGTAAAGCCATAAATCACCTTTTCAAGATCATGTCATGATCTTGAAGACTCAAAAGATGATTCATGGCTTGGCTGCGAATGACCTCATTGACTGATTCAATCGTCAGCTCGTAGTGAAGTCCGTAATTTCCAAAGTATCTGTATACTTGTAAATTAGTTCTTTAGGCCAAGAACCCTACGCATGAAAAAAATCTATATCTGCACAATCAGTTGGTTATAGTTTCCTAAATATATTATCTCAATACATTTGGAAATCGAGTAATTTCAATCAATACAATCAGGTCATCATCATCATCCAGAACTCGGAAGTCTATTTATGCTCCGAGAAGTAACAGGTTTCTGTTCAAACTGTCAATGATTCCTCTTTTATCCTCATTACCAGAATCCTCATCTGACTAAGCGTTCACGACTAGAGGAGTGAATTCTCACTGAACACACTGTGAATTCTCATGTGTGTTATCTACGTCGGTGAATGAAATATGCAGTAGCCTCTTCAACAGAAATTCAGCGGCCCAAAAGCTGAGAAATAAGTCTGAAAAAATGAAAAATTGAGCCATAGGAGTTGGGTCAGGGCACTGCCCAGCGTTGCATGTAATATAATATATTACACGCATATTATGCGTTGCATATTATGCAACACAATACTGCAGACGACGCTGGGACCAATATGAATGACAAAAAAATTCGACCATAGTACTCAAAAACTCATGCAGGTGTCTGAAAATAGTAAACAGTCACATTCATCCCATTTCAAAAACCGCTTATGGTAATGGGGTATTTCAGTCAATTTTTTTTTTCATTTTTTTATTCAAAAGAGTATGGCTCAGGAATAACGGTAATCGGGTCTGTTCGTCGAGAAAATGTTTTTAAAAAATCAGAGAAGCTAAGGAAAGTTGAAGATTTGAATGGTGTGACGTAGCTAGCCAATCGTGACGTAGCTAGCCAATCGTGACGTAGCTAGCCAACTGTCTTTGAAAAAAGTATCCATGCACAAAAACCCTTGGAGGACCTCTTGGATACTACAAAATACTACTCACACACGCGCACGGCGTAGTCCGCGGCGTAGTCCTTGCCTAGTGTGTGTGTATTTAAAGCGGCCTTTTTCAAACGTGTGATCTCTTCAATTAATTTTTCTACCACATGTTATAGTATCATTGGGCTTAAAGTTGGAGTATATAGGTTTTCAAGGGTGCTGAATTCAAATTTGAGGTCAAAAACCTGAATTTCCGACCCACCGAAATACCCCATTGTTGTACTTACCTTTCGTCCTTTGGGTATGGAAATTCTCGAAATCGAGAAAATAGAACACTTGTAATTACAAAATAAAATTATTGTAAATAAAAGAATTGCAACTCTGGTATTTGGAATCGGATTGATAAGCAAGAACCACACCGTAGATGTCGCAGCCTCCGTATTGCATATACGTAACACTGGGCAGAAATGGGTTAAATCAGCCACTCACAAATTTTTAGCTTCACCGTGTCTTTAAATCCACATAAATCAATGTTGTTTCGGCTCACGCTTTCATGGCAATGCAATAGTGAAGAATCCGTTAAGTGTCTTGACCTTTGAATTCAAGGAGCGGGAGAAAGGTTATTACTGGGATTGTAATATAACAAGTATTGTTTTTCTGGTTCATTTCCCACCGGATTGATATTCACATTGGCTACAACCCAATTTTCGGAGTGAAAGAAACAAATCACCCAACTCACCTTATTTAACACGAGTATCTTGAGCCTTTGTTTCCCATACAATATTCCGTCGGCGTAGGTAATAATCATGAAAAGATTAAAAAAACAGCAATTGCCGTTTGTTTGTAGTATTTCTTATTTATGGTATCCGACAAAAACACGGGGGAAGTATAAAGTTTGTTTAAGCGGCCTTTTTTGCTCACTCAAAGTGGGCTGCGGTAATCCTAAACTTTCTTTAATCCTCTCAAAATATTTTAGCGACGTTAAAATTACTCGTTTGGAATTATAAAGGCTCCCGGAGTAGAAAGGATTTCAGGGTAAGGCAGCTTTTCGGCTCTTCAACTTTTCCGATGATCCGACCAAAATATAGGATCTCAGTTTTCATTAAAACTTTTTATTCGGAACCAGCAACTCGATGTTAGAATTTGTGTTTATTATCGTATTACCTGTTAGCACCTTTCATTATAAAAATGGACACAATTATTATAATTTAGCTCCATACAATTGTATATTTCATTAAGAGCAGTAGGGTTAGAAATATCCATAATTTATTTGTTGATAATTAGTTTTGATTCAATTTTTATAGGATTAAAATTTTATATTTTTATAAGAATAAATGTTATGTCATTGGAATATTATAATAGTGATAAAATAAGTATTTTATGTAATAAATAAATTATAGTAACTCGGCAAATATTAGTTATGATTTTTCTTCAATGGCTGCAGTATTATGACTGTTGTAAGGTAGCATATTTTCTTGTTTCAACGCTGATTCTCCCAAAAACATCAGTTGAACTCTGTACCTAATATCAAATTTTAGTCCCAATTTAATCATGTACATATAAAAAAATTAATACTTCTTACTATAGGTACATGATGATCGGTTTAGATTTAAAAAACACCGCAAATTACTACACAAAGGTTTATTATTTTCCTGATACATCACTCGCCTTAAAAGAACACAACTTTGCCATTGTCACTACCTACCAAACTGATTTCGTTTCACATTTTAATGTTTACAATCTTCACTTCAGTGTTTGTTTTCACAGTTTGATTTAATGAAAAAAACTCTTCACTCTCAATTTTTGACCGACTTCCTGAAGGCCCACGGCGGAAGAGGTTCTCTATTCGGATTGTTTGAAAAATGATTGCTACGGACGCAAACCTGAGTACAACCTAAAGAAACGATTAGCGATCGTATTTTGGTCAGCTAAAATTTAAATTGGGCCTCTTCTGCGATTCACTCTCGTGTTTCTGATTTATCGTAAGCCTTCAGGCGAGCTCATACACTTTTAGAAAGATATTAAATTCAGTGCATTGTTCAGTCAATACAGTGAAGAAAGACCTTCTTTATGGTCTACCTAATACACTGAGGAGGCATTTACAAAATAATCTTCTACTACAGCTAGTCAAATTCCCAAGGTAAAAAATTCAACTATTCTCAACTTTCAATGGAGGTAGGGAATTTATCACAAATTTCCCCTATTTCAAGAACATTACTCGTGATCAATTTTGGAAGAACTTGTCGGCCAAATGGTGCCTGATTACAAGACTTGCAAGCCACAATTCTCCACCAGAGTGTCAAGGTCAACCTGCTGTGGACTCTGTATCTGGTTGATCTGAAATTTATAGAAAGGAGTCCAGACGACAGTCGGACACTCCACTATCGGGATTATGAGCGACTAAATAAAAGAAACGCGACAAAAAAGATCAACACCCTGTTCACACGTAACGCGTTTTCACATTTCTCTCCGGAAGACGCAGAGCGCTTTTAGTCCCCACCCCACGAGACCTCTCAGAGTTTATAAACGCGGGACTACAACGTTTATTAATGGACTGGGCCTCGCTTAGAACGGACCTCGCCCTGGCAAACGGACGGGCGAAAGCAGTTAAGCAGTTTCCATAACCATTTGGCTCTTACAACCGCGAAAGGCTTGCAGGCCATTATGAAGGGAGACAGAGTGGGACGGCTGGAAGCTATGAAGTAAAAAGGAAAACAGTGGGGGCGTCATCAGTTGAAAACTGCGATCACGGGTGCAAAACGGAGGCGATTATAATGCAGATGATTTTGTTCCAACGAGCGAATTCGGTCTGTGTTCTTGCGAAGTGCTTTATCTCTGGATTGCAACATCACTCTGCATTGATGTTGAGTGATGTTATTAAATAGTTGAATTTATAACGAAATCATGAAAGATATCTATCCCTTTTTTTTTTGTAGAAGAGAGTATTCGATCTTGCAATGGCGAACACCACAGAATAATATGACCCAGCTATGAATGTTCTTCACACCAACAAAACGTGGCAAATTATTACACAAAGGTTTATAATTTTTCTGTATACATCACTTGCCAGCAAAGAACATAGCTTTGCCATTGTCATTACCTACCAACTAATTTTTCGCTTCATAATCGAGTTTATTTAGGTTAAGGGGGTCGCAGTCGGTTTCCGTCTGTTCCTCGTTCCAGGTTATTATTTCACGAAATCGAAGGCGCAGAAACTTGAAAAGTTGTAGGTAGGTACCTAAATTCGAAATTTTAAAGGATTTCAGAAATTCATTAGTGCACGGCTCTAGGGAATAGAAAAACTAAAATATTGTTAGTCTAGATAGTTTTTCTCATAAAATGTAGCTAAACTTGAAATTTTCAAGGATTTTAGAGTTTCATTAGTGCAAGGGCCTCGGGAATTGAAAAACTGAAAGATTGCCGCTGGAATCATCAAAATCAAAAAATAATTGCCACACGAATATGGGAAAAAAATGGGAAAAACTGTTTTTTCAGTAGTTTTTCCCATTTTTCTCGGGCAATAATTGTTCGATTTTGATGATTCTGGCGGCAATACTTCAGTTATTCAATTCCCTAGGGCCGTGCACTAATGAATTTCTAAAAGTTTCTGAAATTTCAAATTTAGGTAAGTACAACCTCTTAAGTTTTTGTCCCTTCAATTCCAAAAAATACTAAGAACGAACGGCGATCGACTGAGACCCCCGTAAATAAAAGCTTCATACTCAATTCGAAGAAATAGAGAATTCAAATAAAAGATAAATATGGTTCCATCAACAGATACTGAGGTTCATTTCTCCCCAAGAAAAATTGAGCGGATTGCAGAATAATTATTCTCATTGACTTTTTTTCCACAATATTTCAACTAGTACCTACCTGATGCTTAAATGAGGTTTTTCTATTCAAAACTAATTAGAGAGTTGAAACTAAAAATTTAGCACATTTAATAAATATTGAGCAAGTAAATATGCCAACAGCACGCGGTGCTCCCAGGTGGTCACCCATCCAAGTATTAACCACGCCCGACGCAACTTGACTTCGGAGATCGGACAAGAACCGGTTTGTTCTGCGTGGTATGGCCGTAGACGAGTTTAAGTCGAATCCCTCAGAAAATCGAGATCAGTCTTTGACAGTTACAATTCACCAGAACTCATAATAAAACCACCATTACTGCTCAAAATGTGGTCCACAATAAAATAGCAGTTGCATTAACAACAATTCTCGCTTCACAATCGACTTTATTTGAATGAAATAAAAGCTTCACACTCAATTCGAATAAATAAAGCTGTGTTAGCATGGTAAAGGGGGGTCATGTGCAAATTTGGGGAAAATGAGATTTTATCATGGTTGGATAGCATTAAATGCAAAACATGTTTTTTGCATTAATATGTTTCTCTCTACAGATGGGTATAGGGGGCTATGGGCGAATAAAATTGTACTCGATAATTGTTTTTCTAGGCATTTGAGTTATCTGCGTAAATTCCATTTGTCAAAAGTGTAAAAGGGGTCATGTGCAAATGACTTCTTCGACTCTAAAATTAGGCGAAATACCAGTGGGAAAAATGGGCTAAGTGGATTCACTTCTGTAGATGACCCCTTTTTCACAATATTCTGTTGGGAAAAGGGGATCATAAATCGAGTGTAGTCGTCAGTAACTTCAACTCCAGTAGGTAGCCGCCTTCAATCTTACTTTTTGTTCATCAAAACAAGAATAGACAGGTCAAAACAAGAATAGGCATGTTGCAGCGATGTGCTGGGTAGCATTGCAGCAATCTCCATATCTAGTCCACATTGAACACAAATTCCTCATACTTGTAATGGAATGGACACATGGAATGTGACACATCTCACAGTCTCATTGAACTAAAAAAGAAGAAATGCAAAACGCAGATTGAACATCCACGCGACTTGGCTCTGCTCATCAGGAATACTGGTAAGAGCCATTCATTGTCACTGAGATGGATCGGAACAATTTCTTCAATTTTGACAGTTTGTTCAAGAAGCAACTCCAGCTGCGCACAATCAATAACAACAAGGCACCTTTCCACTGGAAACCAGTAACATGGCTACATTTCCACCGATCAGCCAGGTTCCATTTGGGGTCTAGTTGTGTCCCGAAGATTTTGGTTGATGTAAGTTACTTCTAAGGGTTGAAAAATAAGGTTTGAAATTTTGAAAACGCCCTAACTTAAAAATTTCGATGTAGAGGTATTTTTTTCATCAATTTAAGATTGTATTGAATTTTTAGAATTTTTTGTGACCACGCGGAGCCTTGTAGGACAAACCGTTCGCTCCCTACGAGAATTTAAGGGTTGGACTTACGATAAATCAGAAATACGAGTGTGAATCGCAAAAGAGGCCTAATCCCCGTTCAAATTTTAGATGACCGAAATACGATCGATGTTTTTCTTCACGTTGGTTAGCGGTAACAATGGCAAAGCCGAGTTCTTTGCAGACGAGTGATCTATATGGAAAGATAATAAACCTTTGTGTATTGATTTGCAGCGTTTTGAACAGCTGTGTAGAAGTCCTCTTCATAGTACGAGTATTCAGGTACTATGAATAAACTTTATTATGAACACAAGAAATAATTAACTGTGAAAATTAATTGAAACTTTCCTTCCGTTTTGGTTGAAATCAGTTCGGATACATGGTTTCGTTTCTCGAACCATTCGTGAGCAAGCGAAAGTAGTAACAAGCAACGCTAAATGGTATTCAGTATTCAAATCGGTGGTTTTAACTGCATGTGGAAGGCTCATTCCTACTTTAATAGGTAGGTAGGTAGTTGGTGTGAACTGAGATAGAAACGGGCTAGATGGAACCCGTTAATTTAATATTCCTCGTATGATTTCCCGCCGCGTTTCCTCTGCAGTGAGATTAAAACGGTTGTGTGAACGACTCTGAATTATTCTGAATTTAACGGGGCACTTATCACAGATTGAAAGTGCTTTTCTCACTACACTGTTTATACGGAGAGGTGTACATTTATAATATGTTGCGATTCAACTACTAGGGAAACACTAATTGTTTCATGTCACACTTGATGTCGTCTCGTCCGGAGCTTGAAAAACGCTGCAAATCATCCCATATGCCTAGTCATTACATTTAGGTAGGAAGTTGAAAGTAGGTTGTACCCCTCTGTTACCAATGTGAACGGGGCCAGGATAGGCAATTGACCCGCACGACCGCTCAACCTTCACAAATGGTATACCCTGAACGCCGTGAAAGGGAACCGGAATTCTATTACGCAAGTCGGCAGAATAAAATAGTAATGAATGTTTCAAGCAATACTCGTACAACACAAAGTATAAATTCAGACGAAGAAAATTAAGCGTGTACAAATTTACAAACGTATCTATGAATAATAGGTACCTAGAACTAATTTAGGAAAGTTACCTTAACATGTCATAAGTAAGAACCAATAATGAACTACGAACTTACAGAAACTATTGATGGCTAGGAATATTTACAAATTCGAGTCTAGATATGAGTGCACAGAGCCACTATGATCATATCATGAAATGAGCCCGTGGATAACTTGAGTGAATGACCCAACAAAACCAACATGTCGCCCCTTAAGATCCCACAAGGTCTAACTCAGTTTTCTCAACTTTTCAGGAGAGACAAAAAACTGATTCCCCAAGTTGATGTAGTAATTTTCATGGTTATCGCGGTTTTTCTACATCGAAGAAGCCTTTTCCTTCAATATAATGAAGTTGTATAGCTAAAAATGCGAAAAATACGGAAAATCGGGTAGTTAGCTCCTGTGGTTTTTTGTTCTATGGAGATAGCTCTAGTGGTAAGATACTTAGCCCCTGTGGTTTTATTCAATTTTCCGAGATAGCTCTTGTGGCAGCAGACAAAAATAAATAAGTAGGTAAATAATTAGTTATCCTCAATAAGCGAACAGTGAAATTAATTATACAAATAATTATCCTCATTCGATTCTAAAAACTTGTGGACATTTCAAATCTATCAAAAAACAACACTTACCAGCATGTTGAAAGTTTTCGAGCTAGGGCGTTTTAAAAATGTCTCCCCAAATGTTTAACCCTTAGAAGTGACCAACTATAATCAAAAACTCCAGGGCACAACTAGATCTCAAACGAAGCCAATAAACCAAATTTTATTAATACACCGGTTATTTTCTCACCTGCTCTCAGTTTCACATGGGAGGATGTTGTAGAAGTCGTGTGCATCTGGTGGGAGCATGGTTTTCAACCATTGTAGGTCTTTATACTTGTCCTTCGGTATCTGCGGACGATCTTCAAAAAACCTTTTTAACAAAAAATGGACCGACCTCAAAAATGATGTCTGTAAACACCAAAAAGGGAAAAATAATTCTCTCAGCAAATACATACTTGATGTAGTAGGTTGTTGGACATAGATATCTAGTCAACAGATGGTATGTTGGAATACCAACAATTATTTTCAGTGTGATTCACACTTATTGTCACACTCATACCCTCCATCATACGATAGCAGTGACATACTGCCCAATAGTTTTGGAACACTTATATCTACTCGTATTCATGTTTTGTATGGCACGATCGACGCATGTTGTAATACTCACCAGATCATGTGAGTAGTACTTATAAACCACAGCGTATCCATACAGGTAGGTAGGTACGCATTGAAGTCGCCGCCGTGCCCATCTGTAGACACAAACTTACTACCGATAAATTATTCGATGATCTGGTTACCGTTGAGTTAAAATGTGCTCCCCAAACTATCAGGTACCTAGTACGTCTCTGCTGCCATATGAGTACGATAGTAAGTGTGAACCTCCCTAGGAATGGTTGTGACTAGTATTTTGGGACTTTATTGTTACATGAGACTTTATTATTATATTGGTGGACATATTGTAATGTAGCTACATACCTTCGGAAGCGTTGTTACCTAATTAGCTATTTACATTCATACTCAGTGTGGAAGCATGTTCGTAGTATGAGAGGTATGTATATTTGCGAAAAAGAATAATATGTTGGTAAGTAGAAGATCTATAAGATGTTTGTGTCTACAGATGGGCACGGCGGCGACTTCAATGCGTACCTACCTACCTGTCTGGATACGCTGTGGTTTATAAGTACTACTCACATGATCTGGTGAGTATTACAACATGCGTCGATCGTGCCATACAAAACATGAATACGAGTAGATATAAGTGTTCCAAAACTATTGGGCAGTATGTCACTGCTATCGTATGATGGAGGGTATGAGTGTGACAATAAGTGTGAATCACACTGAAAATAATTGTTGGTATTCCAACATACCATCTGTTGACTAGATATCTATGTCCAACAACCTACTACATCAAGTATGTATTTGCTGAGAGAATTATTTTTCCCTTTTTGGTGTTAACAGACATCATTTTTGAGGTCGGTCCATTTTTTGTTAAAAAGGTTTTTATTTCATTATTTTTCCATTTTATATTATTTTTTATTTTTCACTTTTTAGTGGTCCTCGATGGAAATCTGAAATTAATTTACCCGCAGTTTTTCGAACAGTTTTAGTAATCACAGTATTACTAAAACTGTTTGAAAAACTGCGGGTAAATCATTTCAGTAAGGTGAACCAGAAGCCGTAGGGTGGACCACATTCTGTAATCCGGATCAGTTTCCATACCTATAGATGAGTTTCCATTTTAGGATCAGTTTCAGGAGGTATTTGGTTCACTTGCCTACTTATCAATCTACTCTCTTATCCCCTAACTGGTCGACTTTGTTCATAATTGCTAGGTACTTGGTAGTTCTGACAACACAATTCAACAACACAACCATGACATGATTGACGAGGGAGCTACGTGCTACATCCACTTGGTAGAAAACCCTCTCATCACCTAATTTTACTATATACCTACCTCATATTTGGTACTGCACTATGCAGTTCTGACGATGTCCTCTACTATTACCTACCTAATCATGTTATCGGTGATGAGGGGGCTATGTGCTACACCCACTTGGTAGAATACCCTCGCATCACCTAACTGTACTATATAATTCATATTTGGTACAGCACTATGCAGTTCTGACGATGTCCTCTACTATTACCTACCTAATCATGTTATCGGTGGTGAGGGGGCTATGTGCTACACCCACTTGGTAGAATACCCTCTCATCACCTAACTGTACTATATACCTCATATTTTGTACAGCACTATTCAGTTCCAACAATCTCCTATATGGCATCCTCCCTCCAACCCAACTATGTTATGGATGGCGAGGAAGCTATGTGCTACACCCACTTGGTAGAATACCCTCTCATCACCTAACTGTACTATATACCTCATATTTTGTACTGCACTATTTAGTTCCAACAATCTCCTATATGGCATCCTCCCTCCTACCCAACTATGTTATGGATGACGAGGAAGCTATGTGCTACACCCTCTTGGTGGAATAGGTACCCTCTCATCACCTAATTGTACTATATACCTACCTTATATTTGGAACTGCACTATACAGTTCCGACAATCTCCTATGCCATTACATAGCCAACCATATTATGGATGACTAGGAAGCTATGTGCTACACCCACTTGGTGGAATAGGTACCCTCTCATCACCTAATTGTACTATATGCCTACCTTATATTTGGAACTGCACTATACAGTTCCGACAATCTCCTATGCCATTACATAGCCAACCATATTATGGATGACTAGGAAGCTATGTGCTACACCCACTTGGTGGAATACCCTCTCATCACCTTATTGTACTATATACCTACCTTATATTTGGTACTGCACTATTCAGTTCAGACAATCTCCTATACCATTACATAGCCAACCATATTATGGATGACTAGGAAGCTATGTGCTACACCCACTTGGTGGAATACCCTCTCATCACCTAATTGTACTATATACCTACCTTACATTTGGTACTGCACTATTCAGTTCCGACAATCTCCTATACCATTACATAGCCAACTATATTATGGATGACTAGGAAGCTATGTGCTACACCCACTTGGTAGAATACTCTCTCATCACCTAACCGTACTACATACCTCATATTTAGTAGGGCACTATGCAGTTCTGACGATGCCGTCTTCTATTACCTAATCATGTTATCGGTGATGAGGGGGCTATGTGCTACACCCACTTGGTAAAATACCCTCTTATCACCAAATTGTACTACATATCTCATATTTGGTACGGCACTATGCAGTTATGACGATCTCCTTTACCATTAGATATCCAACTATATTATGAATGACGAGGAAGCTATGTGCTACACCCACTTGGTAGAATACCTAACTAACAGTACTATAATTATCGCTCATACTTGGTAGGAAAACTCACATACATGAGCAATCGTAGACACGTTTGATATGGCTCATGCAGGTTCTGACCTAAAAGCCACTATAATTTCCCCGTTTCTCATCCCCCGCAGCACCTTTTAGTTATCGGAACCCCCCTCATATAGCATATCATTTTAAAGCTTACAATCAGACCTTCAATTTGACTATACACAAATGGTCCTCCATCGACTCAGTCGGAAGTCACAGGGCAAGAAGAGTGAATGCGGACCAATATTCCCGAAAACGGGAACCACGTTTTTCAACTTCTTTCACAAAGTTTCGATACTTTTAACTGAGCAAAATGAAATCTGTTTGAAATGGGACCACCACGGATACTGGTAGAACACATTTCAAAAAGAATCAGACAGATTGGTACCAGAATAAAAAAATGCAAGCGACTCGGACATACAAAAAAAAAAAAAAAAAAAAAAAAAAAAAAATCGTCGTCCCACGACAACCCGAATTGAGTACCTCCTCTTTCGCGCGCCTTCGGCGCGTTGAAGTCGGTCAAAAAGAGGAGGGAAGCCGGAAATTAACATGGCTACAGGGGAGTTCCTGGAGGTCATCAGCTGTGATTGACCGGCTCCAGCAAAATGATCACTCTTCTTGACTGCACTGATTAATTCGTCAACACTGAATCTGAACACGGTGTCATCATCTTCATGTTGGTCATTAAACATTGTTTAAGTTGAAGCTCAACAGTTTACGGAAGAAGAAAAATGGCATTGAAGTTACAAATTAACAAATAATTGTTTTATCGCGATTGATAATCATACCTACTTACTTTATATGGACCTCCTGAATAGAATAGAAAGGCGGATTTTTCTTAGTATTTTGGTTTCTGTGGCCTAGTGGAAGTGATATGAATTGGAAAGTATGCCCATCAAATACAAAAAATTGTCTGACCTTAAAGATGCCTGAAAAGTTGCTCCGATGATATCGATCGCTCTGTGTAGGTTCCGACGGTGGCTGTTCATGTTGGATGTAAGCTTTAAACGAGGTACGACTTTAGGAGGCCACAAATGAAGAGTGGCTTCAAACATCCCTTTTTTACGCTTTCTGTTTTTTTCACTGATTATATCTTATGGATATGGATATTTTCAAATTTGGTTTTCGGATTCTACATGCCTTGAAACGTAATTCATGAAATTTTGAGGGGGATTAGAATGTTTCTCCTTGCTCGATTCCAAAGGTTCATTATTGAATATAATGGGTAAACCAATAAAAAAAAAAATGAAAATGAGATTTTTCTGGACACAACCAAAAACTCATTTTTTCTCAATGTGGCTCGTATTCATCGTCTTTCTTCAAAAGGGCTTCTATCCAAATAGAAATGGCCGTGTCTCCCACAAATAGCATGCCAAAATTTCGAAATTTGGTCTTACAATCAACAGGTCTATGAACAAACTATTTGGAAGAGAAAACTTCCTTCGTCATAATATTAGTTTTTCTCAATTTTTCACAGAATATCCTAAGTGGATGTAAGCCCGTTTGAAAGAAAACTCCTTAAATGGCGTTTCAGTTTAGGGCAAAGGAAATAGGTACCTAAATAATTCATTTATTATCATTTGAAACTCTCCTTTAACGAAGGAATTATGATCATGAGAATTTAAATTTACGCAATATACAAAATAAGCCTGTCACTTGGCCAAAGTCTACATTTGCGCTTTAGAACACTCGCAAGGCAGTGTTAGGCAGTATAATTATTATTAGCTTAGTAAAGAGCATAAGGCGGTGTCTTTCACCACAGTAATTGTAGAGTCAACAGCCCAATGGCTGTTTGGAGGACTCTACAAACTGCTTAATTAAATTTTGAAAATAAATTAACTAGATGGGCTCCCTATGTGCTCAGTTGTTAAATGGAATTGATGTTTAATAAATAAAAATATCATTGAAAAAAAAATTTTCTCCAATAACTGTATCAAGCCGTGGGATACCAAGAAGTGGAGGGTGAGTAATCTTCGGCATGAATTACTGGGAGGAAAGACACTTTTCCTTATAGTCCTGGAGCCGAGGCCGAAAATCGCACTTCATTTAGGGATACGATTTGACGACAAATTATCAAAATCTTGTCCATTCTGAGAGAGAAAATTCAAGTCTGCCATTCCAAAACGGTTGCTTTCGAAAATGGTGGCCATGTGAAATGTTCAAAAATCGCGAAAAATCATCATATCTCCGGGATGGATGAAAACTCCCAAAATACATAAATTTTAACCCTCAAATTTGCATTCTTTCAATTTTAGTCTGCCTCATATAAGCAATGGGTTACTGAAGGCGGACCACGCTGCTTGAGTTTCAATAAAGTAGTACAGTATTGAGCAAAAATTTGGAGTATCCCAAAATCAACAAATTTTCATCAGTAAATTGACAATTTTTGAATTTGATTCTGCCACTAGAAGACAGCGGGCTATCCAAGGCAGACCATGCTCTATTGTTTACATACCACTATTACTTCAACGTGTTAAAACTTGAATCATCCCAAAATTGTCTGAATTTTAAATCAAATTTGACAATTTTTCAATTTAATTCTGCCACGACTTTACAGCTGCTTAGGATTGGCAGACAAGTCTCAAACCCGTAAGTAGACTTTAAAATCCAGCTGTAAAAATTTGGGACGCCCCAAACGTTGTGGATTTTTGCACAAAAAGTGTACAATTTTCAAAATTGAGTCTGCCGAGGGTTAACAGCCGTTGAAGAGAGGCAGACTGATGAAAACATGATTGGACTTAATCTCTCTTTCACGGAGTTTTCACCCATCCCGGAGATATGATGATTTTTCGCGATTTTTGAACATTTCACATGGCCGCCATTTTCGAAAGCAACCGTTTTGTAATTGGCAGACTTGAATTTTCTCTCTCAGAATGGACAAGATTTTCATAATTTGTCGTCAAATCGTATCCCTAAATGAAGTGCGATTCTCGGCCTCGGCTCCAGGACTATTATGCTCTTGACTGAGCTAATAATAAATTGCCTAGCATTGCCTTCTATTTTAAAATACTATGCGTGGTCAACGTAGTAAGAAGTACTGCCTGCAATAGTTTTGAAATAGTATTTCATTTCATTGTGCGTCGAAACCTCAACTGGACTGGCATTTGCAACAACCAATCCAAGTGTGGTCACCGACCGAAATCGAACCTCGGAGTTCGAATTGAACGTCAATCCAACCGAACCGCAATCCTTCTGAGACCGTTAATTAGGGAACGGTTAGCCTTATCAAGTCAAGTCAGCAAAATATCCTCGCTCAATTCGATGAGTTAGTTCAGCTCTGAATCAACTATTTCTGTGAACGATCACTCCTGGTACCTCCGTTGATAAAACGGAGGGATTCAGTGGTCGGGAAGATTTATTATCAAGATAAATACATTTAGGGACCCGGGGGACATAGAATCCTGTCGACAATGATTTAGGTGGGGAACGGTGACGTTGGGTCTTCTATACCCTCCCTGAGAGATATATTAATTGGGTGCTGCCAATGGATAATTTAAACCCAAAATTCCAAAATCGTTTGGTTTACTCTAATAAAAAAATTCAGGGTGAACATTTTCAAAAACGTCAAATGTTCAGTTTATTGGCTTCGGAAAAAATGCAATAAAGTGAAAAGAGAAGTAAGTATGGCTTACTCACTTACAAAATGAGTTGGAGAGAATATTTAAAATTTGGCATCATATCTGAAATTCGAGACGTCAAGGAACGTCTCTGAAAATATTTGAAGATTCCAATCAAGGTATTACACAACTTTAAAGTACCATGTACAGTAAAGTTATTTAAAAAAAAGTCAAAATAAAGTCAATTACCCCAAGATTTTGTCGATACAGTTGAAATATTCTATGGGAGACCAATTCCGATCATATTGAGCCACAATCGATCCACACATTCATTGAATAGGAATAAAATAGTTACGTTTCTTAGCAGTTCGTTAGTCTCGAAAATCTCACCATTTTTTCCCCCATCCGCACAGATGAGCTAAACCCAGAACTGAAAGTTATATGATGAAATCAAGGTCCAGAACAGCGAAGGGATTCGGGAGCGTTTCAAGTTTCTCGTCACGTTCAACGCGATTCGTAATTTTCTACTTCGCATGATCTGTTTGCGAAACAGATTTCCAGCTCTGATAGAGGTATTTGATAGGCGGCTCCACCTTGCTTGTTTCGAAGGGGATTTTTCCCCCGTTCTTGTTGGCAGTAAGCTTCTTCGTCCCACTTCTTCCTCAATAAGCCGGTTGGGTGGTTTCTGTTGATTTTGTTTGGAGAGAAGCACGCTTTTTCCTCCACTTCTGGTACTAATATTTCATTCTTTTTGAAAATATCGTATCTTCGTGAGGTATTTCTTTCAGAGGTGAGATTTTTATGATAATCGCACACTGAATAATTCATTTTCCACAACCAGTTGGTAAAAACCGTCTTCAGTAAATGTAATGATTTTCTTTTTTAATTTGTTCACATGTCATACCTTGTTTACATTACATACATGTTATACAACATCCTTCACCATATTGGACAGTGTTCAAGATCTTGCCCATCCTGTTGTATGACAATGATTTTTGGTGGCCACACCCATGGAGGTAGAAGGTAGAGAGGAAACGCCTTTGTCCAACTCTGGTCGGCTGGGAAAGGAAGAGTTTTCAAATAGAAGGTATAGTGGAAGATATAAGTAAGTAAACAACCATTTCAGGTTAGATTTTCGACGGAATACCGTTCCTGGCGTCGCGGACGTCATCAGCTGTCATCCAAAAGGGAAGATCAGATTTTGCTCATGGTTTTCAATTGCTTCACTGCCCTGGGTTGGGAAGAGGGGGGCGATGAGAACCCTGGACGCCAAAAAAACGCACGCAGCCGGTTATGAGGCCTGAACCCACGACCCCCGCAGAAGTCACTTGCGTCTCGGTGCACCGCCCCGAGGGATTCCGAATGCACTCTGACGGGAGTTTTGTGAATCGGGACTTTGATAACAGTGATAACTGTTTGATTATTAATTTTTGTTGTGTCGTCCGTTTTTGATTTGTGTTGTCCCGTTTCAAATAATTGTGCCTTCCCATTGCTTTATTTCATCCGGCTCGTTCTTTGATTTCTTTCTGGCTCGCTGTTCTGTGCAAGTGAAATAAGGGTCACTTATTGCTCGGCATGTCAGAGACACTTTTAGCTCGGCATGAGTCGTAGAATCTCAACTTCAGTCGTAGAATCTCAGTGTCAAGTTACGTGAGTTTAACACCCCGTATAGAAGAGAAAATAGTCAATCGTGCGATAATGTTCACCCTTCTTACATCATGAGTCTACAGTCGAAATTTACTGAATTGATCGAATTTTTAATCAACTAATTTAAATTTTGTGATATTATACTTTGGAGACTACCTAGTAAAATCACTAAAAATAAAGACACTTTTTTTTATATTGCTTGTGTATTTTTATTATTCGTTTTCGTATTCCTACATTCTTCTAACTGTCGCTTTGCAATAATGTTATTGATGCGCGGGAGCAAATAAGGTTTGGTGTCGATATTTATATTATCTTGTATCCTATAATACAAGACAGTGAATTGGATATTTTTATCTTTAATAATTAGGTCTCTTCTAGCAGTAGCTCAGTAAGGAAGAGCTCTCTGAATACATTCTATTGATCTGAATCGGTAATATGAAGTGATAATTAGGCTATTACATCTATTTTAGAACAAGGGAAATAAAGAGACGTTGGGGTTACAGAGAAGAAATTTAGACAAACTTGCAGAAATTTCAAAACATTTTGAAAAGAAGGAAATTAATATTTATGTCGTTTTTGCCGTTACTTTCCACCTACTCTCTTTTTGACATCTATTTGAGCCAGAATGAATCTTCGTGATCAAATATTAGGACCGGTATTTGAGACCTTGAGTTGGGCTTTTTTTTCTCTACCATTGATAAAATAATGATTGGACTAGGAAATAATCCATTCTTTCGGTGCCTCATGGGAAAAATTTATTCACCTTATTGTAATCACTGCCACAATATTCAAGGGGTAGATGATGTGAACGAAACATTCCCCACAACGGAGAGTATTGCTTGTAGATGATAGAAACCATCCTGAGCCATCTCAAAATCAATTTCGATTGTACCGTAATGGAAAAGCTATATCAGTTTGCTAAGGATTACCAATTGTCATTCCGACCCCTATCACTCTCAAACCCCTTAAACATTTACACACATCTCATTCCTTTACTCACACCTAGTAATTCCCGCAAATCACAAAAGATTATGATTGATTTTTCTATCACATCGTAAATAATACAGAAGTTATAACTTCTGTATTATTTACGATGTGATAGAAAAATCAATCATAATCAATCATAGTTGATAAATCAACTTTGACTTTCGCAACATCATCCACTACTTCACCAAAGTAATCATTGAATGTCTGGAATGGCTCCTCCAAAGATATTAAAATTAGAAGAGTTTGAGTTGAGGAAAACTTCCTCGCAGTCCCGCAAGAGTGCATTCGGAATCCCTCAGGGCGGTGCACCGAGACGCAAGTCGCAGAAGTCGGTCTAATGTCCACCGCCAAACAACGACCGTAGCCACACCGGACCCCCACATGAAACAATGTACAGATGTCTACTAGAGTTGCCAAGGAGTTGTGACAGCACAGAGTACTTCTGCGGAGATGCCTCTACTCCAATTCCTGAAACTTCACGGTATTTTCTTCGAACCGTGTGTTTTGGCACAGCTGCTTGTGTTTTGTCTTTGGTGTCTCACCGATTCAAATACAAATTCGATGATACGTTTAAGTGTCGGCGCTTAATAACTACTCTCAAATCAACAATTATGTTGTCATTCTCTTATAACTAACAAAAACAGACAATGAGACTTTCATCGCTTAGAGAAGGCGCGTTAAAAATTCAACTCACGCCCTAATTATGAACGCTACCTCCGCCGCTTACCCGCGTTTCTACCTGGTCGGAGGAACTCCCTAAAACCTGTGGCCGCGGGGGAATACGAGGGGGCCAGTAGGATATTTCTCAACCCTTGAATGAGCCCCCAGCCGCCAGATTGAGGATTAAATTTTCATTAATCAGCTCAATCTTAATTAGGGCACATGGAGGGAGTTCTTTGCGTCAGCATTACCCCGCTTTTCTCCTACCCATTTCGTTTTCTCTTTTCGTCTAAATCCAGACGTCTTGGTTTATTCATTTGAAATAATTGCACATTAATCCCAAAGGCGGAGTAAGTTTCATTCCTTTCAGCTTTCCAACCTACATAATGCTTTAATAAATCCTTTACAAACTCTTATGAACTGTAATAGGCGGGCTCAAACGAGAAACCCTTTAATCCCGAACAGAAATTTTGAGAAGAAAAAACTGATGTTCACCTGAATCATTATGACGCTTCGAATGAATTTGATTCCATGCATCACACGACGACAAAATTGCATCGATTGTCAATCGTATTTTTGGATTTTTTTCGGTTCTTCCTTAAAGCTCTTCAAGGGATCAAACGGCTGGTCAGTTTAGTACACTAGTGGTCAAAAAAATTATAACATATTTCTAATTGAAACTTGAAAACGTACCCTTATATTGAAAGTTTTTGGATTAAAAGGTTTTAAAACTCTCATCTTCTTTTTGATTCTTTGTATTTGTTGGATGTAACCATACATTTTGCGGCCATGACAGGCTGACGGAATTTATTTGTTTTTAATTTTTAGATTCTACGTACCTTGTAAAACATCATGAAGGTAAATTGTGAGGAGTATTTGAGAATTCGCTCCCAATTTTTTTCAGAGCAGCACAATGATTGTTTTCCCTTTTCAAGAATTAAAAAAAATGCAAATATAAAAATGTTCACTTCAATTTCGGTTTTTCACGAGTTTCTATTTCAATTACGAACCTTTGAAACCGAGCAACAATTAAAATTCACCCCTCCCCCGCCACCAAGTTTGATGGTTTTTGCATTTTAAAGTATGCAAAATCCAAAAATCTAATGGAAATTTTCCTTCATTCGTCGTAAATTTGGTATATCGGCTCGATATGGAACTTTCACTTGAAAAAAATTAGATTATTAGTCCTACGCGATGATAGTTATTGGTAGGTATTAATAATAGAAAAGCCGTCTTGTTTGCAGGTGGGTGATTCGTAGAGAATAACGAACCGATGGGTAATAATAAATGTAAATAATAACAACAGAGGTGGAAATGAATAACCATGTGGAAATGTGAAATCCTCGTAAACGTCACTCGTAAATTGAATTTCACTGTGATCGAATCATTGGTAGCCTCAGCACATGCGCCAACGTAAAATCCATGATAATCATAACTTTCATTGCTGCCATTCGATTTGAATTGGATTTTCAGGAGTTGTGTGACTGAGACTATGGATGGTTTTCTATGGATGTCATCGTCACGTGATCATAAAGTTTGGAGGATAGTGGTAGGTGTTTGAAGATTGATGCGTCAGACATGCGTCTGACTTTTAACAACCATATTGGCGAATTTGTTCGTAGGATTTGATGGCGAGTTAAAATGCTAAATCCTTTACTGGGTACCCATAAATTCTTACGCTGACGTGCAAAAGATTGTTGTATACCTCACTTATCCGACCGATCTGGCAGTATGGATGTAGTATTTGGGGTTACGCAAGTAACTCAGAAATAAAGCGAATCCAATCTCAACAGAACAAAATTCTACGAACTATAACAAACGCACGCAGCTCGATGATCCATAGGGATTTGGACATACCAACTATCGACGAGATAGTAAAAGCATCATCTCTCGGAATACACACAGGTATTGAGGCTCACTACAATCCGATCTACCAGAACTTCATGGAGCGCATCACAAATGCTGACCAATCGATGCGCCTAAAAAGAAATCTGAATCTGCTCCAGTCCTAATTCGAGAACAAGAGCAAATAAAGTACATGGCAAAAAATAATAGCACGAACAAATCACTATTAAGAACATTTATTAGAAGAAGAAGAAAAATTACTTTACAACAAGAAGAAAGGAAAAATGTACTATGTGCCTGCCGGAATTAGCCCAACAAGGAACCTGATGTAAAATGCCAAAATAAAACAAATTATAATGATAATAATAATACGATAGGTACTCAAAAATTAGGTAGGCATTGAGACAAAAGAGAAAACAGGCAATATTCACAATCACCAATCACCAATCCGATTTTCTATATTTCAAAAATTAAACTCCTACGGTAGGACAAGCCATCACGTGCATAGCTGGCCACCCTGCCCCAATTCTCCCTATTTTCTAGATAATTAACAACATTTTCTTCTGCAATTTCGAGAATTCCAAAATCCTAACTGTATATGCCGCTAAGATCGGGCAAACACCTTTGAAATGAAAAATGTCTCCCTTTTTTTCACGATTGCATAGAGAGCAATCTACACACTCACGATCCCAACCAGGACGATGGTTAAGAGCAAGAATCTCACACCTTATCTTCATAATCCGTCTGAGGTTCGACAGTGTAAGACCGGGGCCCTGCTGTGAATTCAATAGATCAGCGACCGGGACTACTTGGGCTAACTGCGACCCCCACTTACGGGAGAAGATGACGCCCGAGACAGCTAAAACCTTCCCGACTCAGGCCTAATTCTCTCAAGAAGACACTCAGCCAGCTGGAAATGGAGCCATCAAGTCTAAACAGAGAGCAACCGTATCTCACCTTCAAAATATCTCCAAGCTCTACTCCAGGAGATCCCCAGTGAGAGTACCTTCTCAGCCTCCAACCTCGGGAATCTGTGAGCTGGCATTTTCAAATTTTTTCAATAGAACCAAAATGAAGCTCCAAGCAGTGAATGAAGAGAGAGAAAACACCCGTCGCCAGATACAAGAAATAATTTGGGGTCGCAGCAGGTAACCGAAATAGAGCTCCTCAAGAGCTTCTCCAAATCCTCGCTCTCATTAATTCCCCATACCTGGGTAAAATACGTAGAGATAAGGTAGGCAAATAAAGGACATGGAAAGTAATAATGGCTCTAACCAATAACTATTATGAACATTCATGACATTTAACTAATCATTAGTACCATTGTATCCCCGTTATTCTAACTAATTGCAGTAGTAACGAGGACTGTCACTGGACAGCAACCTCTCCACGCTCCATTGTTGTTACAACAAATATTTGATAACAAATAGTTATCAAATCGCCTGGAGGTCGGTTTCATAGACTGGAGAGTGGTTTTTAGGGGTATGCGTGAAAAGGCACATTTGCTAAAACGGACCACGTTTTGAGATGGGAAAAGCTGAATAACATAAAATCTATAGCATGTAGCGAAAAAATTATGTGAGTAAAAGTTGAAGAAAATAACATTTTAAATAAAATGAGACCAATTTCAAGTCTCTAGGACTAATAGTTACTATGTTATGAGGAAAAAAGAATATTTTCATGAAAAAAGTGAGTTTTTCTGAACTTCAACCTCGATGCGGCACGGGTTAATGTTATCCGATCGACCTAAAACTTTGGGAATCTCATTTTCTAGTCAAATGGCACCTTTTAGGGGGTTGCCACGATTGAATTTCGGAAGTTGATTTTCTGTGACCACCCAAATACATAAGGCAATAGGGAAAATTGTTCTATTTAGAAAATCACTTGTGGCAACCCCCTAAAAGGTGCCAATTGACTAGAAAATGAGATTCCCAAAGTTTTAGGTCGATCGGATAGCTTTAACCCGTGCCGCATCGAGGTTGAAGTTCATTGAAACTCACTTTTTTTCATAAAAATATTCTTTTTTTCCTCATAACATTGTAACCATTTGTCCAGGAGACTTGAGCTTCAAATGTATCAATTTTCCATATAACAGAGTGATAAAGATATGTATGTTATATCGTCCTAACTATTTAGTATTGTTATATTTACTGAAAGTTGTATCAATTTAAAATATATATATTGTACTATATAAACCCTACTTTTCCCCTCTCTTACTTACTGCGTTCATTCATTGAAGTACTCGTAGAAGCTAATATATCCCACTTGGAGTCAACTCACGAAAACAAGTCTTTCCCTGCAAAACAACAACTTCCTCGGCAAAAGGGGTGAGCAACAAATCAGGCAGATTGTTGGAAATCTGCGCACCCTCCAATGATCTGTCATTTAATCTACTCCACTCCTACTATTCAGACTGCCTGGGAATTTCGGCTTTTGATGGTTAAGTCGACTTTTAATGTCAGTCCAAAATTAATACTTGTTTTCGCGTTCGTTTATTTACGGCCTTCAAACCTATTTCTCTCACTCTCGTTAGCAGTGTGGGCGAAAGGGAGAAATGAGGGGTTTGCAAATCGATGGAACTCCAACTAAATGGGTTTCCATCAATTAAAACGCACCGTGTGCGGGGCGTTATCTCCATTCCGAACACATTTGATTTAAAAAGCGAAACAGATTCAATAAATTGAAAAACTCTCGACTTTTTATGGGAAACGTAACGTGTTTTAATTGGATTTTTTTCCAAAGCTTTTGACTTTCAATATTTCGTGCCCTTTGATGGGATGGACCCCTTGTGATCCACATTGATATTGAACATGGTTGTAACCAGTTCATAGCAAGTTCTCTTACTTACTATCATTCTCATAAGGCAGCAGAGACTTACTAGGTACCTGATAGTTCGGGGAGCACATTTGGATTCAGTGGTACTTACTCTTGTAATGCTAACTAGATCATCGAGTAAGGAATGTGTTTAGTTTGTGTCTACAGATGGGCACGGCGGCGACTTCAATGCGTACCTACCTATCTATCTGGATACGCTGTGGTTATTAAGTACTACTCACAAGATCTGGTGAGTATTACAACATGCGTCGATCGTGCAATACAAAACATGAATACGAGTGGAGATAAGTGTTCCAAAACTATTGGGTATTACGTCACTGCCTTCGTATGATGGAGAATATGAGTGTGACAATAAGTGTGAATCACACTACAATTAATTGTTGGTATTCCAATATACAATCTGTTGACTAGATATTTTTGTCCAACAACCTACTACATCAAGTATGTTTTCGCTGAGGTGATTATTTTTCCCTTTTTGGTGTTTCGGACATCATTTTTGAGGTCGGTCCATTTTTTTGTTAGAAAGGTTTTTATTTTATTATTTTTCCATTTTATATTATTTTTTTTACTGAACGTGGCCACAACACGTGTGACTATTGTCAAATTTGTATGCTAGGAGGAAGTCACGACATGTTGTAACACTCTCATCTAATTCTGATGGCGCATGCAAAATGCTGTCATCGTTCTTCCAGTCATATAGGTACAAACTCTGTACTCCCTCATAAACACCTGTATTAGAATCTTTTTCTCATAAAATAATTTATTGCACAAAGTTATACTTATTAGCAACATTCGTTTGATATTATGAATGATTAAATTACAAGAACTGCTTAAATACCTCACTAGGAAAGCGCCAGTAGTGGACATGTTAAGAAAATCGTGTGCGTTTTTTTGTGTTTCCTCATACATTTTTAGCTTTAAACTGTTTTTTGGGTGTCTGCATGTTCTTCGGACATTTTTCATTGATTTTAATCGATGGAATCACAAATTTTATAAATTTTTGAAGAAATAGAGTCAACATTTGTGCAATAATAGAATACACCAGTAGTGGATAGCTAAAATTTTTGAATGTCGATGTAGTGGACACTTGATGACCCAGTAGTGGACACGTGGTATATATCAACAAGACAATGTAAAATTTGGTTCACAATCATGTATAATCATTTATTAAATCATACAAACACATGGAACAAATTGTTGCAAGGCACTGAAATCACAGAAAATTTTAAAATGAACGTGAGATAAATTGTTATACAAGAACCCGTTTGTTGTAATCCATCCCTTATCGTCTGATCTTATTGTTCTTGGGAGTAATTTTGAATTTTCTTTTTTCGCATCCCTCCTCCTCTTTTCTTCTGTGCTTCATTTTTGCTATGGAAGAAAGTAAAAATAGACAATCAATAGAAAATCCCAAGAAATGCCATTCAAATAGAAGAATAAAGTGAGCACTAGTAGAGGACAGTTCATGTACTAGTAGAGGATACCTCTGTACTAGTAGCGGACATCTCTTGTACTAGTAGAGGACACCCCTGTCCGCCTCTGGTCCGCCACATTAGATTCATTTGAAAATCGTATCGTGAGCTAGTTGCAATGTAAATGAATAAGTGGAAAATAAAAATAATAACCTCTCTCGAAAAGGGAAGATGCGCCAGTAGTGAACAGGGGTGTCCACTACTAGAGCATCCAACATTTTTGCTGCACTAGAAGCGGACATGCTCAAAAAGCCCAGTTTACCAACATAAACGAAGTTAAGCGGCCGGAAAATCATCTAATTAGTTACTGAAGTGATTATTCAAACCAATGGGCACAAATATTTGAAGATTATATATGAATATTTCTTAAAACTTACCTACCTTCTTTTCCTTAGCATTTTTCACAACGTCCTGCACGAAATCACTACACTCACTGACTGGTTGTTTTGATGCTGAGTCATTGTTTTTCACCTTAACCCTAATGTCTTCTTCTTGATCTTCACGTTTGATTGGATATTACTTTAGTGAATCGAAAAAGGATCAAGTGCCTAGCTCAACTCAATCCTTATTCTACACATTTTTTTTCCAAAGTGTCCACTACTGGTACAGTGTCCACTTTTGATGCTTTCCCCTTAAGTCTCTCTTCATTTGAAAGCTGGCGTGCCATTCAACGCACCCGAACCGTCTCGATTACTCCCACAGGTCATGGGGTTTAGTCCTCTTGAGGCGTCTGAATAGGTCGTCAACGTCGAGCAACTGCTTCTTCACTGACGTGCGATTGTAGCCTCCTGTGATGGGCTATGGCTTGCTTCTTGATTACTTCGTTTACGGTTGGAATCCGAAGTTCTGTGTACAGTTGCACATTTCTTGTGTACCGGTACGCATTGATGCAACATCGCAGCACATTACTTTGAAACCGCTGTGTTATATAGCTCGGTTACTTCGAGCAGTGCAGCCCCACAACTGCACTCCATAAGTCCAAACAGGCCCTAGGACTTGGTTGTACAAGGTTAATTTATTCTGGGTCTACTTTTTTGGAGTGTCAAGCCATCAACCAGTACATTTTCCTAAATTTGACTCCATGTTCTGCCTTCTTTTTCTTAACGTGAGATTTTCATCTCAATTTAGCATCTAGGATGATTCCAAGATACTTGGTTTCGTTGGCGTAAGTATTAAAATACTTAAGTTATGTATTATAATACCCTCTGTCTCGTGATTGCGATTCAGGGCTTTACAGTTCAATCATAGGTAAGTGCTGTTGATAGACATGAAAAGACACATTTGTACACAATTAAAGGAATTAGGACTAAAACAAGAAGGCTAGTTAGTGGTGAGAAAGAGTTTGATTTATTGGGGCCTTGCCAGCCCTATTTATACTCACTACCTACGTGATAGGTGGTGGTAGTGGACAGGACCCCAATACAATCATACTTTGAAGTGAAGTATTGATATGGATAATTTTGGTGACCTTAGATGTAGACCCTATCATGACAATATCCCGACCAATGGGTAACTTTTGGATTCAAACCTTCCTAAATATACATAGTGGAATGCCAATCCTTCGATAATCATCGCCAAGGATTGATACATGTTCCTGAGATTACCGAGTTCTTCATGTTTTCTACGAGCGCGGAAAGAATGAAATTTTCGCTCGTGGTGCAGCCACAAAGTTGACACCCAGTATATGAACAGAGTTTCCTTTACGTAAGGGGACCGTAGGTAGAAACAAGCTTTGATAAAACTCCCACCCAACAAATCAAGTTTATCACGGGTCCCGCCTTCCACGACCCCGTCCCTACCCACGTTCTCTCCACATCCAACCACTTTTCCCAACATTCCTCCTCCTCCCTCAAGCCTTTACTTATGCTTCACATACATTTCAGTTAAGAAGCCTCCTGTTGGAAAAGGGAAAATAAGTAAAAAGTTTAATAAAAAGACGGAGTTGGCATGCGAAAAGCGTTATTCTTATAACTTTATGAAAAATATATCCGACTTGCATGGTACATCTTATGGAATGTCAAGTAGTGAGAGTGAGTACGGCGTTTTGGATTTCATCAAGGTAGATTTTCATACGTACAAACCAGAGTTGCTTGTTGTTCTCAACGCTGCAGCAGTCGACGCTAAATTATGTTTACGTACTTCAAAATTGCTGACGTGATCGATCTGTCACATCAACCATCTAACTCGGCAAACGTCCAACTTGCCCGTCAGGTAGTTTTTTTGTGACTATGTCGTGGAATTTGGTCATTGAATTGAAAATAATTGAATTGAAATTTCCACTTTTTCGAAATTTCAACTTCAATTTGATCTATAAAATTTTCTATTGGTCGGACAGAGGGAAAAATGGTATCACGACCTTCGTACACTATCAGAGAACAATAATCAACGTTGAATCCATTTTCGACTCCGCAATCAAATCGCCCAGAGACCAAAATTGGAAAAATTGCGACTCGAGTCGCTTCGAGTTTCAGAGTTACTTGTCCATCGAGACAAATTGCGTGAACTTGAGAAAGTCTACAACTGAAGAGTTTGATTCCAAAAGGTACTAAAGACCATTTTCATCAAAATTGAGTTAACTCTTTCCCAGGGTTTTAGGGAGATTTTTTTGAAAAATAATTTTATTTGACATCGGATAACACAGTACACAGCCATGATAATATGTACACATGTATAATAGGATAATAAGTTATGCAATAAATTTACCAAAACTCTATTGAAAATTAATAAATCAAATATTATGGTAAATCTGGTTTAAAAACGCATTACTCCTTCGTAAACTTCTGGATGCAACATTAAAGTTGTACAATTAAATGAACATGGTAAAATAATGGAAATTTTGTCCAAAAACGTTTTTCTCTGAATATCGCATCTTAAACATTCGAGGATCCCATGTATAATAATATTACATACTTGTTATTATCTTCCGGCACTGCACACACTTCACACTGATCCGTCGTTTCTTGTTGTATTCTGTATTGTTGTATTCGGTTCGCAGTCTTGATTAATTTGAGTAAAACCGCTTGTTTTTTTTCAGCAACTTCACTTCGCCAAGGTTTTTTAGTGATCTTGGAAAATATTACTTTGTAATTATTGCCCACCAGATAATTGTCGTGGTACTGCATATTTGTTTGATGTTTGTTCACTAGCGCTTTTTTGAAGTTCGGGTACAGGTCCGTATATGGTATGTAAACATTGCTGTCACAACTACTGTTGCATCCCTCTTTAGCTGCCCGATCCACCACCTCATTGCCTCTGACTCCAATGTGTGCTCTAACCCAGAAGAACTTCACTACCAATTCCTTTCTTTCCAGATTAAGGACGTTTTTCCTTATTTGAATGAGTAGGTCCGAATATTTCTTTGCAGCTTTGGGGTTTAGGGGGGAAGTTCTTCACGAAAATACGATCGTTTTGGAGGAAAAAATAATCTATTCCTTTGAAATACGAGAGTGAATATTCCATTTAATTACAAAAGGTACTATATCCAGCACAATGGACGTCTCTTATCTGTTTTGTTTCAAAAAGTACTACGATTGTATCCATGAATCTAATATCTCAAACCTCGTTCAAAATTATTTAAAACTTTGAACTAATCCATCATTGTTCCAAAAAAATTTATTATGATGTGGAAATATAAAAAAATAATATCATTGGTTTAAAGTACGTTTTTCAGGTCGTTATGGTTTTTTCCGTTCTTCTCACATTTGACCAAGATGGATATAGTACCATCTGATTGCCGAGAGAGGACTAAAGTGAGTGAGTGGGTGACAGAATTTATAACGTCTTAGTGAAATGGATGTGAAAGGATTTGAAAGGAAGGACCACGTTGGTACAAGACCTGGATCTCCCTTTCTACTTCTTTCTCTCGACAGCCTGATGATGATATCGATAAATAGCGAGCACTTGACTTTCTGGTTGAGACGCACTCTCTGAAATCGTATGTTAACAAAAATTTAGTTATTTCTTGTTCATTATTATTCAGCTCTTTAATTACTTGAAAAAAAGAGATTTTATCCAATTATGTTTTGTCTTTCTGGAGATGGAACGGTTGATTCCAAAGATATGTCCTTGTTCCCCGTTTATCCTGGAGTATCCGTATCAGAGGGTGGCACCAAAGAAGTTTTCGATATCGATGGACGAAGCTCGGTTCTTGTTGAAGTTCACATTGAATATCATCTAGGACCATTAGAATCTGTCGTATCGGTAGTTTGTCAAATTTTATCACCGCCAGATCTACTCACCAACGGAAAACCTATCAGTAAGTTGGAAAAAAATCATAAATCATTCAGTTCGAAGTAGTACATTCAGTTGTGGTGCTGAATTATACAGACAGCGCTACAAAACTTACTTACTTACTTACTTACAAAACTTGATATGTTTCCTGAATTACTTAGGCTCACATACAATCAAACCTTGGCCAAGTACCTAAGTTCATTTTCTACCCCGGCCTAGGGGAACCTGTAAGTACTAACCTCGTAATATAGGTTCCCGTTTATTGTTAAGGAAAAGGAATACTTAGAACTTTAATAAACCAGCAGCTGTCAGCTGGTTTCCGTGAGATAACCGAAGTTAAGGCCAATCGGCCCGGGGAGATTATCTGGATTGATGACCGTTCAGGGGCGTCAGGTGAGAATATTCGTCAGGCAAACAGCTTGGCCAGTCTTAGAGGAATAAACAATAATGAAAACCGCTACAAATTATCACACGAAGGTTTATTGTTTTTCTGTGTAGATCACTCGCCAGCTAAGAACACAGCTTTGGCATTGTCACTACCTAGCAACCATGCTTTCGCTTCATAATCGAGTTTATCTAGCTAAAATGAACGCTTCGAACTCCATTCTAAGAAATAAGGAGTCCCTTCATTAACAGATTTGATTACTGGTCGCTATGGAAATGAAAATTGTTTGCCTTGGCTGATGCAGTGGTAGTGGGGGTACAGCAATACCCGACCTCTGCCTACCAGCTGATCGTCGTCTCTCATTCAAAACAGTCCCGCAATCCATGTTTTTGAACTGCTTGCCTTGCACCACCACGTTCAGGCCCTAGTTGATCGTACTTACAGACCTCTTCAACTCTCTGGTGTGTTGCGGGCTAGTATCCTTCTTTGGTAATAATGAAATAGTTTCTATATTGTATTAAAGTTTTCCAAAATTGGCGATAAATTACTTGCAAAAATGAAAATATAGGTGAATCTCAACAAAACTTAATTGTTTCATTTTGCAAATTTTCAATAAGGCAAACAGTGTTTGCTATGTTTGCCTGGAGGAGACGCCACTGTGACCGTTCAATGGCGGTATCGCAGGTCGTGATAGTTTTCTGGGTTGGGCTGTTGGTGAACCTCGCTCTACTTCAGTGGGTGAGACAATAAGTAGACATGAGCGAAATCATCAGAACTAATTCTGATTTTCCCTTTCAAGGACATGATGAAGTTGGACGTTGGGCGATTTGATTTGCTTTTTCTTCATATATCTGTAATATCCCTGAGAAGTTTAAATTCAATTGTATTCGACATCTAATTTTCACATATTTAACTACAATTTGAAAGTTTTTTTTGGCATTTTTTTCGGTCAGTTCATCCCTTGTTTTTTGTTCTGAATGAAATGGATTTTCTCGGATTCAAGAGAAAATTCCACAAATCAGCGACTTTTTCGAAATGTAAACGGAAAAAGAAATTTTCAGAATCCATGAAGTGAATCTCATCTATAAAGCAATTCTCAGAATCCATACATTACCTCGAAACTGGTGTAGAAGATGAATAGTGAAGAGAAAACAGGCAAAAGTGAATTCAATCAGTGGAAACCAAGAGCGCTGTGAAGGCAGAGAGCGGGAATAACATTTCTCAATAATTACCGCATAGCTGGGGGCAGCAGTGCGTTGAAGGTGGGGTGTATGGGGTGAGAGGTCCGTTGCGTTAACATCGAGGGCAGTAGTTGAAGGGGTAAAACCACATTGGCTGGAAGAGGCCTTGTAGACCAGGGGTTGCAGGCCAATTGCCCTCTTAAGCCTTTTTCTCCCGCGTTTCTCCCATCATATCCCTTTCCTTTAGGTCTTTTTTTTTTGGTGGTGCTACCAACGGGAAGAAGAGAAGGGGGCTTTTATTTTTCTACCTCACTTTTCTGCTACGGTTTTCATTTTGCCGTCCTCCAGAGAATCGCATTCGGTTACATACGTGTTGCCTCTTTCGCTCCCTCTCTAATACTTCATCACGTTAGCGCGGCATGGAAAAGAATGAAACTCAATTTTCTCGTATTCTCTTCTGCAATCTACTTCTACTATTTTTGATGAAACCGTGAACTATCAACCACTATACAAGTTGATATGTTCCTCCATATAGTCAAGCGGTAAGACAATTTGGTTTTCCTGAATGGTCAGATCGACCATGCGGGAACCACCATAATTTGTATAATTGTTATCAGTAGGTCACTCACCTAGACGGGAATGCCCCAAGAAGGAGTAAACACTCTCCACACCGGGCAGCCCTTTGTTAAGGGAAAGCTCCGGGGTAGGAGAACTCCACAAGCAAGCGGTACGCAGTCTGGTTTGGGACTTACTGAGTGACTATTGCACGAACGTAAAAACCTTGTTCTTATTCAACAAATCGTACACCCTTAAACTTCACCTTTACCAATTTTACCAAAATTTATACAACGGTCCGTTTAGGGAATCCTCGTCTAGATCTCACATCTTCAGATAGTTAAATGGTGAGGGCGGATCCCTATCCGGGAACAACCGCTTACCTATTTGAAAATTTGTGCTGACCAAACACTGTTCTGTAAGGGCAGCCTAGCTAGGGACGACGGAACAATATTTGTTAACCCTTCTTCTTATCCCCTCATCGGCAAGGCGGGCAGATCTACGACCTGGGAACACTTGCCGACGGGACCTTATCCTTACGACCTGGAGGGCTGAGGGATAACTATCCCATCAACCATTAACTAAAAATTTAGAACACCATTTATCAAAGGAATAGCTCATAACTACACAAGTAGGAAAAGTGAAGTTAGTAGAGTAACGTCCCTTCACAGACCACATTTTAATCGTGTGATAAGTTCTGACTCCAAAATTTAATAAGTTTTGACTGAGGAAAATTTTGCGTTACTCCTTGCTCTGGGCTAGATTTTACGGCATGAGTTTACTGTCTAGGATATAAGTCTCAAATTGGCAAACACTGTTGAAATTGTCTCCATTCCAATTTGAGAACTTAACTCAACTATTAGATGTGATTAGAAACCGATCTGTGTGATGTCTCTGGTCAACATCCGATAACTCCACGAAAAAAAACAATATTCAACGAGACCGATCTGAGAAGAAGTCACTTGTCAACCTTACAGTTTGTGAGCATGAATTTACTATTGTACAAGTTCACAATACATTTTTAGTTCAGATGGAGAGCGGCTCTAACTTTCTTTTATCTCTACAAATTGTGTTAGTCTTGTGAAAGAGAAATTAAGTAACAAGATGTTTGAGATAAGAGTAGGCTAAATGTAATGGGCGAAGACAAAATCTGACTTCTAATGTGAATCACAAATAGACTTACCAAGTTGGGTGAGCTCGATTGCAAGTTGTGTGGTCGGGATGGCTGGAAGTGTCAGAGGGGAAACATAGATGGGAGGACTGTCCCACCCCCAAAAGGCTGGACCAAGTCCATACAGCCAAACCTCGTCGGAACGTCAACCTGACTCACTCGGTTGAAAGATTAACCAATCCTTAGTTAGTGAATCTAATGTATACATGTATGGAAGAGATCTTGAGATTAAATAGTCAATTATTTCAACTTATGAATCCGCTTCTCAACTTAGATTGTCAACTCATTACATGCATCTTCTAGATAATTAAGTATGAGTTAGGAAGAAAGTGCAATCATGCCAAATGGACATTCTTAGTTGTGGAATGAAATGGCCTACGTAGAAAAAAAAACCGGGGATTTATGATGTTTTATCAAGTCAAACTTAGTTGTATGAAAAACCTGCAAGTTCTCTCAAAGTTACGAGAGTTGGTTCAAAATAAAGTACAAGTTTTCTAGATAAAGCTCCGAGGAAGCAACATCATTTTCTCTACGTTGCGGAATGTGTCAAATAAAATGAAAAGGAAGAAAAAATTGTAGAAACATTAGAAATAAGTTGGTAGGAGTCTGAAAGAAGTTGGGTCGGCGTGGGGTTGGAAAAGTAAGTGAAGAGGAAGCAGGAATCTCGGAAGGGTGGGCGGCGAGAACAAAGTTTGTTGGATTGGTGATTTTGATTGATAATGCCGCTGAAGCGATTTTTCTGACATTAAGGATCTTTCCATTGCGATTGATCGGTCTGAATGAAAAACGACTGTAAACCGGATTTGTCTAGTCGAGCTTTACATTTTTATCATGATAGAGTCGAGTTATGACATCTCAAGGGTTTGAGAAACTTTACATGATGCTTGAAGAGGCAATGTATGTAAACTACCTTCTCCTAAGTTCTCTCCCTACAGGTTAATGAAGAAGATGAAATTATGAAGTTGGTTGTGTTTCATTTCTTAGATTATGATTAATCCCCCATTTTTCCGTCTTGACAATAATTTGTTTCTTTATGTTGAAAATTATAGTTTCAACTCGTAGTTCTGGATAGAAATGGTATTTGAATATTTTCGTTCACATAAAAAGTAAACTTTGATTATTCGTGTTTTTGGACTTTATTTTTTACTGCTCACAAATTACGGGATATTGCCTTCCTTAAAGTTATGGTTTTTCTCAAATCTCGAGTTGACTTAACAGCAATAATAATTCCTCCCATAATGGCAACAGTGGCCCCTCGTTAAACGTTTTTCACCGTTTTAGTTTCCGGTGTTCCAGTAATGTGACGGTGTCATCTAAGCCTCTCATCTGTGATCCTGACTATACTTTGGTCGCCTTGGAGTGGGTGAATGTCATCAATGACATTCACATTCATCAACTTTCACAAGAGCAATCATTTGCTTAAGAATCTTGCACCCGAACAGTCCAACAGCATCTTAGTTGAATAAAAATTTTGGCGCTCAGTTCTAGTAAATAGAAGCACCTTGGAGCTGTATTGACTTATTGCGCCAGACAAGAGACAAAAACTTGTTACCCACAGTAATTTTGGAATTTTTTCCATTCTGCAAGGTACTTACCAAAAAGCCTTTGGAAATCACTTCGAAGATCACTGGGTTTTTTGGAGACAACTAACTTGTAAGCGTTGGTACTGTTAGTTAGCCCTTTGGTGGCGGTGGAGGTTTATGACACTGGCATAAAATTGCTGGTGTCCAGAAGAGAAGTAGTTTAGTATTTGTGGAGTGTATTATCCAAATTTCATTGAAATACAAGTAAGCACATCAGGTCAATCCCATATCATCCGAAGACAAATGGATTGGCCGAACGGGAGGTCCACACACTCAAACCGAGAATGAAAGCGCTAAGCTCAATCAAAGACTTGGATTTGAGGTTGCAAACATTCTTGATGTCATATCGAACCACTCCGCAGAAAACGAATGGAAAGACGTCAGCAGAGATGATGTTTGGGCGCAATATCAGAACGAGGCTGGACTTGTTGAAGCCTTGCAATGCCAGTTATATTGAAGCATCGTTAGTGAAGCAAAAAGTCCACCATGACAGGAAGGCCAAGTTAAGACATTCCGAAGAGGGCCCGAAAGTTTGGGTGCTGAACACTGTTGGAAGAGGTTACGGAACAGGAAGAATTGTGAAAGAAATGGGGCTCTGCTCTTATTTGGTAAACGTTGCCAGGGTACAGCAGAAGAAGTATGATGACCAACTACGGCACCAGAAGGGTCCGGACGAAACTCCACAAAGGCTACAGGATGCGGGAAGAGAAGATGTAGAGACCTGATGATGGTAACCTGATTGGTTACTACTAGTTTCAACGAGCGTCTAAACCACACCTGCAGCATTAGTTCATGAATCCTCCGCTAGGGATAATAAAGCGTTTTTCCTTTGAATCATTTGAGATAAGATCATTTACCTATTTAATAAATTAGATAATGCGATGCCGCTGATTCTAGGGAAAATTTTCTACTATTCCTAGCGGAGGAAAGATGAACTAAAGCTGCCGGTGTGATTTAGACCTTTGTCTAGTTTCATCATAAACAAAATATATTCGTATTTCACTTCTTGTCTGGTACTCGCGTAATTCACATAATATCAGATTTCGGTTAGTATATAAATGTACCACTACGTGAGATACCACAACCATGCTCCTTTCATGTCTCGCTGGTTTCTTCCGATGACATCAACGTCTCCAATCTAGCCAGCACTTCGGCGGATCTGACGAATATTATTCCTATGCAATCGAGACTTGCATCAGCACGAACGGAAGCAAAGTTGAATATAATTTAAGCTGAGTCATCTCATTGTTAAAGCTCTTGTTTGTGGCCACACTCTAATCTTACCTGACAATTTACACATTCTTCGACATGAGTTTGACCATTCGTATGAGATCTCTGGCACTCCAATGTGCCTCAGGGCCTGAAGTACATTTTTACAAGGGAGGAGAGTGTCCAGAAATTATATTTTGTTGTATAATAACATGCGTCCACACATTTCAACCCTCCTCTACCACTTTCTGAATTATTAAACTTTGAGTTTCTACACTCAAGAGGTAATTTTCATCGTGGTACCTTCAATCCATTTCACCACCTCGGAAGTATAGGAACTTAGTAGTCGTGTTTCTTCCGGTGTATAGAGTTAATCAGTGCTTACGAGTATGTGTTAGAGCGCAGTTAGTTGAGCAACAATGTTTGCTCTTTCAGTTCATTACCAGAATCTCAAGCTGATGGTGGGCAAGGGGGGAGACATTGCTTCCACTCTGGGAGAGAAAGTTTGTCTCAACAAGGTGAGACAGAGAGGGATTGAGAGCTCGTATTAACAATCTCCCACCCCCTCCACCTTGTCCTCTCCGCCTCTAAATTCTCATAAGACTCGGATTGTTTGCGAAAACCCCTGTAGAAACGGCGGAAACGGACTTAAATCTCAGAGTTTCGGCTGCGACACGGCGTCGTGCTCAGGACGAGGTGAGACGTCTTGTACGAGTTCCCGAGTTTGGGAAATCCTTCCTTCTCCATCCACTAGTCCACATTCACTTCATTCCCCTGTTCACGTCACGTCTCAGACGCCAAGGTCTTTCTACCCTTCTCACCCGTGTTACTAAGATTCCTCCATCACTTTACTTTCTCCTGAGAACCGCGGGGAGAGCCTTCGCGGTTCGCTAAGTTGGAAGGAAGTGAAGTATTCTACGTCCTACTTTATTCACCCGCTCCCTCTCAACCACGGTTCACGTAACGAGAGATTTAAAGTATCGTTGCAAGTAACTAATTTACTCAACATCTTCCAATCTCAAAAGTATCAATAGGTAAGGCTTTACTCTCTGAACTGCCATGTGAGCGTCACATTCAAATGCTCAGATTGCTGATTGTCTCTATTAGATACAAGGAATATTATTACTTACACGGTGTCCCACCAGACACAAACCCTACGGATAAACATTAATTTCCCATTTTTAATTTTGAATCTGCATGATTTTTCCCAGTATCTTATTTATAACCTCTAGATCATAATATGATCAATTGTGCGCAACGCTCACCAGCTTTGCATTTTACATTTTATGTCTTTACTATGGTACTTTACCTTTACCGAAAAAAAGTTTCTTTTGATTAGGTACTTCATTGGGAACAAACTAGTTGGCTCCTGGTGGGTCTGAATAGAAAGATCAATTTCCTGCACGATAAAAGGGAGCGGAGGAGGCGGTGGTGGATGGTAAAGTAATGACAAAATAATTCATCCCTTCACACTCGTATCCAAAGAAAGGGCAACGGAAGCGTATATCTAGGAGTCAAATTCATATTCAGAATCTGTGCTTAACTGAAGTTTTGACGAGAAAAAATAAAACTTCCATCTTCTTGGAGGCCTGGAAGACCGTTTGAGTTGACCTCAGCTGCTCGGTTATGACATGATGAACTTAAACCCTCATTTCACTCGGTTTTTTCTCGCTCGATTCCCATTAAAAACAATAAAACAAAAAGAAAACTTGTTTATTATTATTATCATCCCTCTGATGTTACGGTGGAGCGCGGTGACATACAAGGTACAGCGGGGTCGGATCCAATCCAATGAGGGTTTTGGTCGAAAGAATAGCAATACATGCATTAAAAAAATGGACCGACCTCAAAAATGATGTCCATAAACACCAAAAAGGGAAAAATAATAATCTTAGGGAATTCAGTTGGGAAGGTGGGTAGGTAGGTACGGATTGAAGTCGCCGCTGTGCCCATCTGTAGACACAACCATACGCAAGTAGAGAGTAGACATGCGTCGATAGTGCAATACAAAACAGGAATGACAGTGAGTATCATTGAGAGTATCATCCTCATCTGTGTTCCAAAACACGAGAGGATGAGAGTGTGAATTCCCGTAAAAAACGTTTGGATTCCAACATACCATCTTTTGATTAGATGATATCTAATTATACCTAATCTATTGGTCTAATCTATCTTTGATTAGATAATATCTATATAATCTAATATTGCAAGTATTGCATGATGCATGTAGCATTGTCTAGATCATGATGTGGGTTTGTGATATGAGTATGGGTACATACTCAAATGATCGGTTAGTATTACAACATGCGTCGAAAGTTCAATACAAAACCGGAGTAAGGGTAGGTAAGTAAGTAAGTAAACAACCTTCTCATGTTGAATCTTTAACCAACTGCCTTTCTTGGTGTCGTGGACGTCTTCAGCTGTTATCACAGGGAATATTCTTACGAAGATTCATTCACACTAGTTGTCACACTCTCATCCTCCTTCATACGACAGCAGTGACCTACTACCTAATAGTTTTGGAACACAGATATTACCTCAATGATACTCACTGTCATTCCTGTTTTGTATTGCACTATCGACGCATGTCCACTCTCTACTTGCGTATGGTTGTGTCTACAGATGGGCACAGCGGCGACTTCAATCCGTACCTACCTACCCACCTTCCCAACTGAATTCCCTAAGATTATTATTTTTCCCTTTTTGGTGTTTATGGACATCATTTTTGAGGTCGGTCCATTTTTTTGTTAAGAAGGTTATTATTTTATTATTTTTCCATTTTATAAAATTTTTTATTTTTCACTTTTTAGTGGTCCTCAATTTAAATCAGAAATTAATTTACCCGCAGCTTTTCGATCAGTTTTCGTAATATAGATCTATTTCCGTACTGTGAATCATTTCAATAAGGTGAACCAGAAGCCGTAGGTTGGACCAAATTCTGTAATCCAGATCAGTTTCCATATGTATAGATGAGTTTCCGTTTTTGGATCGGTTTCAAGAGGTATTTGGTTCACTTTCCTACCTAGCAATCTACTCTCTTATCTCCTAACTGTTCGACGTCCCTCACATTTGGTAGGTAAGTACTTGGTAGTTCTGACAACACAATTCAACAACTTAACCATGACATGATTGACGAGGGAGCTATGTGCTACACCCACTTGGTAGAAAACCCTGTAATCACCTAACAGTACTATATACCTCATATTTGGTCCGGCACTATTCAGTTCTGACGATCTCCTATACCATTACCTACCTAACTACCTATATGATGGATGACGAGGAAGCTACATGCTACACCCACTTGGTGGAATACCCACTCATCACCTAGTTGTACTATATACCTCATATTTGGTACAGCACTATTCAGTTCAGATGATCTCCTATACCATTACCTACCTAACTATGAGATGGATGACGAGGAAGCTACATGCTACACCCACTTGGTGGAATACCCTCTCATCACCTAGTTGTACTATATACCTCATATTTGGTACGGCACTATTCAGTTCAGATGATCTCCTATACCATTACCTACCCAACTATATTATGGATGACGAGGAAGCTATGTGCTACACCCACTTGGTAGAATACCCTCTCATCACCTAGTTGTACTATATACCTCATATTTGGTACGGCACTATTCAGTTCAGATGATCTCCAATACCATTATTTACCCAACTATATTATGGATGACGAGGAAGCTATGTGCTACTCCCATTTGGTAGAATACCCTCTCATCATCTAATAGTACTATATACCTCATATTTGGTACGACAATATGCAGTTCTGACGATGTCCTCTACTATTACCTACCTAATCATGTTATCGGTGATGAGGGGGCTATGTGCTACACCCACTTGGTAGAATACCCTCTCATCACCAAATTGTACTATATACCTCATATTTGGTACGGCACTATGCAGGTCTGACGATCTCCTATACCATTGCCTACCCAACTATGATATGAATGACGAGGAAGCTATGTGCTACACCCACTTGGTAGAATGACTAATAATAGTACTATTATATCACTGATATTTGGTAGGAAAAATCCCATACTTGAGCATTGATAAACACGTTTGATACGGCTCATGCAGGTTTAGAGCGAATAACCCACCATAATTTCCCCCTTTCTCATCCCAGCAGCACCTTTTAGTTATCGGAACCCCCCTCATATAGCATATAATTTTAAAGCTTAATATCAGACCTTTAATTTGACTATACACAAATAGTCCGTCATCGGCTCAGTCGGAAGTCACAGGGCAAGAAGAGTGAATGCGGACCAATATTCCCGAAAACGGGACCACGTTTCTCAACTTCTTTCACAAGTTTTCGATACTTCTAACAAAGCAAAATGAAATCTGTTTGAAACGGGACCACCACGGATACTGGTAGAACACATTTCAAAAAGAATCAGACAGATTGGTGCCAGAATAAAGAAATGCAAGGTGTTCAGACATACAAAAAAAAAAAAATCGTCGTCCCACGACAACCCGAATTGAGTACCTCCTCTTTCGCGCGCCTTCGGCGCGTTGAAGTCGGTCAAAAAGGATTTGCAACTTTTATTCACAACAGCAGTGAATTTGGAGATATATTTCACCGAAAATACATTTCTCAATACTGATACATTTCTCGAAAACCAAGCACGATTTCATCAACTGTCAGGTATTATGAAGGGGTGTAATACTTCAAGCTGAGCCCCACGAAAGTATCCCATATATCTCAAAAGCAGCAAATTTGTCCTTGGCCTTCCTTGAATCCCTTGTCGTCTTGTCATCAAAATTTAATCTCAAATTTGGGATAAGGAAGGAAAATCTCACCTGTGACGTAGTACAGCCAAAGATAATAGGTCGATAGGCCTCAGAAAACATATCATCCAGACACAAACCGAAATTTTTCAACACCCCACTCATGTACAAAAGACCTATGAAGGCTTGTATCTCAACCAAGTTTGTGCACTTTATGAATGAACAAGCAAGGTCAGCATAGTTCAATAGTTCAGCCGAGAGCGCTAGCTCAAAAACTCTCAGTAAAAGGTATTGTTTTTCACCAATTTAAGATAGAATTGCATTTTTAGGATTTTTAGAGATCACGCGGAGCTCTTTAGGACAATCCGTTCGCTCCCTATTTACATTCGAACTGAATAATAATTGAAATATATCTATAGTACAACTCCAATTATCCGAACTCCGACTATCCGAATTGCCGATTATCCGAATCACTTTCAGAAAAAAATTTGTCCAAAAAAAGTCTAAGTGCGCTTTTATTCTTCCCCCCGCGATGGATGAAGACCGCAAAACAGCTTACATTGACGGAGATGTTTGAAAAACAATGATTTTCATTTCTAAACTTGTACATAAGTACATTTTATTTATATTTAAAACATGTGAAAATATCATGTTTCTTTCATTTAATTCAATAAAAAATAGTGCAATATCAAAACGTAGCTTTTTTTCTCTCCAATGGCAATTAAGAGAAAAAACTCCGATTATCCGAATATTTGATTATCCGAATGGGTCCCGATCCCCATTAATTCGGATAATTAGAGCTACTAAAATCAGTAGCATCGTTGGTACGATCGGTCAAACCAGAGAGCTCACAGAAAAACTAGGTTATGAACTAATCAACACGTAGCTGGGGGCTGCATCGCCACATTTGGGAGGACTACGATAGCAACGGTACTAGGTAATAGCAACATGGGCACTTGGGTCGGATCCGACCATCACCGTACCTCCAAAATTATTATTATTATTATTTTTTTTTTTCTTTGAGTTGGGTTTTTTTCGAATTGATGTCCATATTTTCAGGCCCTAACTACTTCGAAATCGAGTCAGATTACGAAACGGATAGGTGAATCAGCGTTGAAAAACAATGAAATTTCATGTGCTACACTTAAGGTCTTCCGCGGTCTGAATTTTCTTGAAATTTCGGAGTTGGGCAATTTACTCGCTTGCTAATAAAAAAAAAAATCGAGTGAGGAGTCATTCAACGGGTGTTCCAATTTGAACAAACAAAGTTGGTGTGCGTTTCGCAGGATGCTGATTAAAAATAAGTAAATAAATCCTTCCATTGAAACAAATTTTACTGTTCCATACCCAAGGCTATGAGAATCGGAGTACATCGGTACTTGTAAACTTGGTTTTCTGAATGGACTAGTACGAAATGGTATTTTGATGTAGAGGTCCAGTACTAGTATAACATTTCCTTGGGCGATTTTAGTCAGTAAGTATCCAGATTTCAGAATAATAAGTTATACAAAAAAAAAAAAAAAAAAAATCAGCCAGTTTTCAAGTTTTTTAGGTTTATAAAGCCTCACAGTTACAATTGTATTGATTTATGGGACTACTGCGAACAATTTTTCGTCCAGTTTGTCGCCATTTGATGGGTTGGTTATGGACTCAACAAGTGTTTTGATGTGGTGGAAAAAACATGAAGCCGAAAGTGCAAAGTCTCACTCATTCGAGCTCCCACTAGGTAGGTAAATAAATAACTTGCATTGGTCTTATAAATAAATCACCGTAGATTGGTATCAATATTCTATGAGTGTAAGCAGACCTTTGAGCTATCCACTTCTCCCCGTATATTGATAGTAAACGATTGAAACTGTCAACATCCAGAAGGGCACTCAATAATGTAGTACGAGGTATATAGGGTTAGTATGGGGAGAGTGAACGGTTTCTTGTTCATCTGCCAACCACCCCTTGTTCCTCGCCTGTAAGGGGATCCGAACATCATTAATGAACAGTCAGCTTCTCACGGTTTCCCCGCAAAATACGAAAATCCGATCCGTTAGAACGACCACGAGCTATCATTTATGATAGCGGGACCCCGCATCCCTCGACCGCATACCGTTCGTTTCAGATTAGTCCTCCGCCTGTTCCCCGGACCATCCTGCATGTCGCGCATATTTCCCAGTCACTTTGTGATGTCCTGCGGCACGGAGAGGAATTCTTCCAAGAGCAGTGCGTCAGTTTTGGTGGGCCCTGACAGATCTATTCCAGCCTGCATTCTGCTCCTCTTCGTCAAATGTTGGCCAGAAGATTGACCTTATATCTATTCCAGAATCCAGCATTTCATGTATGTAGAGTTTAGAAAAAATTACATTTGAAAGGTAACTAGAAAAAAATTACTTGGAAAATGTCAAACACGGTGGAATGAAAGAAAACAGTCAACGCAAATAATGCCCACACCACATTTTTCGCACATGCATCTTGATGCAGATGAACATGATTCCAGGGCACATCGCCTCCTGCGTCCATTAGGTATTTTGGTTTATTATTTTCAATAATGAACCTTTGGAATCGACCAAGAAAAAAATTTTTTAACACCCCCTCAAAATTTGACGGTTTACGTTTCAAGGTACGTAGAATCCAAAAATTGAATAAAAATTTTGGCCGTCCGTCCACCGTACGCGGCACTTTTGCCACTTAGCATTGACCGATGTAGGCTTCTTTTGGAGTCTAGTTGTGCCCCGAAGATTTTGGTTGATGTAGGTCACTTCTAAGGGTTCAAAAATGAATTTTGAAATTTTGAAATAAAGGTATTTTTTCCTTACATATACGATTCTATAGAATTTTTAGAATTTTTTGAGACCACCCGGAGCCCTATAGGGTAAACCGTTCGCTCCCTACGAAGATTTAAGGGTTTTACGTACGATAAATCAGAAACACGGGTGTGAATCGCAAAAGAGGCCTAATCTCCGTTCAAATTAAAGCTGACCGAAATGCGATTGATGTTTATCTTTATGTTGGATGGCTGGTGGCTTTGCAGACGAGTGACCAATATAGAAAAATAATAAACCATTGTGTAATAATTTGCAGCGTTTTTCCATTAGATGATTAACGTTATCGTATCTGGAAGTCACCAAGAATCGAGAGCGCGAGCTAGTATCTGGTCCAGGACGAAGTTTTGGTGTTGAGTAGGCTTTTAGAGGAACAGATATGATACTTGAATCTTTAGGATCTTGTGGTGAGCTCTGAGTAGGAAGAACTGTGCAAATAGACTCATCGTCTTCGTTATCAGTGCAAATTTCTCAATACGATCTCTTCGGGAGCAAGTAACTGCCTTCCCGACATATGACAGACATCTCTGGCCTCATCTTCGTCCCCAGATTCTTCATCTGTGAGCTCGTGTGGTGTCGGAGGTTCAACGAAAACGGCCTCGACCCTCATAAAACTGGAGAGATCGTTTTGAAGTAGTTCCAGAGCTTCCTGTAGTGTGACACCTGGCCTGGAAAAATCGAGAGAGGAAATGAAATTTGAAATGAACATAAATGAGAGTTTCTAACTTGAACTAGGTCATTTCATCTTTTTTCAATAGGTATCACAACGAGATAATTTATTAATAATATTTATTAATCTTATTATTGTTTATTTTTCGTTGAATTTTCCACACTCAAAAACAAAGGTTGTCAGAACGCCCCGTGTGCCAATATGTTATCACTCGAAGTTTGTGGTACCTAAAGCATCTGAAAAGCAACATTTTTACAGAAAAACGCTGATACTATCTGAGAATATATAAAAAAATTAAAGATAACAAAATCATATTGGTACTTAGGCCAATAAATCTTGCAGAGTGTTGAGGTCGTAAACGTTATCCATATCTGATGATCTCTACAGGAGACTGAACGGTTGAACTCCCCTTAGGTGTGCGGGAAGATCAAAAGAACTTGTTAGGACTGACAGTAAATTGTTCGGACATGCACGGGAAGGTACCTACTAATTATTTGGTTTGAAGTCCCGAAGGGACCACGGGGCGTAAATGGATGATGAAGGTGCAAGTATTACAAGACTAGGAGTGGAAACGATGAAATCTGGTACACGGAACCTACTCATCCGGCCTAATGAATGACGTGTTGTGCTTGATTATCGTCATTGCCCTTTCTGAATCTCGAATTTTGACAGTAGTTGTCACCTTCAATATAGAATAATGAGAACAAGAATAAATTGTGCTAAAGCTTCTGATAGTTAATTTCATTTATTTTGTACTTTTAGTGCGACAATCCTCATCCCAATCACCTAATTTTGGAGCGGTTCCTGAATTTTACATCACGAGCTGGGTATTTTGAGCGTGGGTGTATTTATTGTCCAAAGAGTTGTTTCGCGAGTAGATTTTCCATGAGTTTCTCACAGCTTTCTTACAAAAGTAAGAGTTCACAAGAATACAGATTCAGTTCATCACGAAAACAATCGATGGAAGTCACGGTACATGTTAAAAACAAGTCATGAACAAAATTGCGAACAATTTCAGGATCCTATTGCTATTAAAAGAAACAAGTTAGTGAAAGTAAAATTGTTTGTTGTGAAGTTTATCAGTGGAACTCCTCATCTATGAGCACATTCACATCGACTGATTGTGTATGTCCATTTTTTTGTATTTTAGTAGTCTCAATCGTAAGTTGTTACGTATTAATGTTGTGTTCTACTTAATATTAAAATCAATTCATTCCGAACAAAGTGATATTTCACTTCATTTTATGGTGAACGTTTTTTGTGGTGATTCATTTTTTACGCATTCCCGCTGCCCAATCCCGTGCAGCCAGGATATCTGATCCGTGTTTAACGTTTGAACGTATGTCGCTTATTTATGATTCAACGCATGATTTCCCGCGAGGCTCCTTTATTTATTGACGGAACCCAACTTCGCATGAATCAATTCTTAAGAACCCTTTTTCCTCCGCCTCTTTCATAAAAAAAGAGGAAAGTAAAGGCAAAGGATGACCGAAAAATGGGAAAACGGCGTAAAAAGTAAGTGGCGGGTTGAGATAAATGGATCTCTTTACCCATTATTTCACTTAAAGGGTTTGTCTGCGCGTGTACGATAAAGTTTAACGTTATGTAGGCAGCGTTCATCACCTGGCGAACGCTCCAACATCAAGCTGCATAGAATTGAGCAAAATTTCATCATTGTTTACTACAAAGTTATCGTATCACTCTTTTAAATGCTGAGAGATTTTGTTACACAAGACATTGTGGTAAATCTTCTTTGTTGGTTGCATTCAGAACATTTCAAGTTTACAACGGTCCCCAAAACGTTCGCAGATCATGATCAGGAGTTTCTTATCCCAATAGGATGAGCATTTCGGAGGCTGTCAGCAAAAAAAAGAAGATAATTATATGAAATATAACTTATTTAAATTTTTAATTATACTGGGCTATTTATATCAGTCCAGAGGGTAGATAATACGAGTAAAAGGACTCCTACCTTTGTAGCGGACTGATGAAGGACAGGAATTCACGTGAAGATGGCTCATTAGTCTAGGGAAGGGCAGAAAACAAAGATACAGAATCTAGAATATTAGATCTGATCTAATAAGTACCCAATCTGGTGAATATGGCATTAAATCCCTCATACCTTCCAAGAAGCATCAGAAATGTTGGCCAGTTCAACCTATAGTAGAGTGTGTACAGAAGATAGGTCGTTAAGTCTCACAAGACGATGGAGAACAAAAACAGGACAGTCCTTCAGAAACCATCATAATTACATATCTTGCAGGAATTGAAAATCGAGCACCTAGTGGTAGAAAAAATAGCTGCTCCAACATTGGAGGAGAAAATCAGCTGATGGCAGACCTGGAGTTGGCTCCCCAGAGTTCAACACCGGAGGCTGTTGTCAGCAGGATGCTGGATGGTGAAAGGAGCAGGACTGCTGTGGCAGAGCACACAGAAAGCATCCTGACAAGGAAGATGCTCTTAGAACGAGGAAGAGAGAGGAGGGAGCATCTGGTCCACCCCCTCACCCAGAACTGATTGAAGGGTAATTTCAGTCCAAAGTAATGTGTTAAACGGTTCCGGGCTGAGTTCCAACGTGGAAGAAAAGGAGGCGTTTGTTTAGTAGGTTTGAATTCCACACATCCTGAAGACGCGGACCCTTCCAGGTGTCTTACAAGATCTAACTCCACCTATGGATCTTAAAACTTTTCTCATCTGCCCGACAAAAGGAAGAAAGAAAAAACAAACGTTGGAGGCGATGAACGATCTTTGTCACAGCGCAATTAAGTAATGCTATGTGAATTTAAAAAAATTATTTTCAAGTATGGATATTGATTTGGAAGACAACATTCTCCAGGAACGTATCAGAATGTCAAAAGGTATTGTAACACTCAGTTCTACCTGTACAAGGTTTTTTTAGACTATTTACAAATAAATCACGGTATTTTACCCTGATATGAGTATATCCCTCAATACATTTTCTTCTTTGGTCTCAACCACAACGTCGGTTCTCTTCTTCTCCCTACGCCACAGCACTCTTAAAATTCATGTCCAGCAAAGGGAAGAACCCACTTGGATTTGCATATCGCTTTCTTTGGGGAGCCAACGAGAATGCGGACCTCAAGCAGTATATCTCGTCCTCTCCCAAGAGGGTTGATAAAGAAAACATGAGTGGCGAGAAAGAAGTGATAAATAGTTTGTGGTAAAACAACACTGTACACTCCCCCTCAAAGCTCATTCTTGTTGCCTTTACAAGTTGTTCCTCATTTCTGTGCTTTGTCTGCAAACAGCGTCCACTGACGCAGGACGACTATACCGAACCGACCTACTTTCTTCACTGGTTACCACTATTTTGGTTTGTACGCTCACGAGATATTCATATTTTCGTAAACCTACTGTACTATTTCAATCGATCGCATTTCTGCTCTCAAGTCCACTAAGGTAGCAGGAGCATTGTTTTAAATTTCTACAGTTGGAATAAATCAAACAATTCTTGTTCCGAGTTCACAAGTCCCCGTAACAGGCAAAACTGTACGACTATACAGTCGATTTTCGATGACATTTTGACAGATTGTGTTGGTTTTATGAATGTAAGTTCCATTGTCCCTGGATATCTTGAATACTACCCTCTGCTCTCGATTGTCTTCTTTGAATTTTGTCATAATCAAATCGTCTGTGCCGACAGAGCATGCACAAACGTGATGAATATTAATAACTATCCACCTCAATTTATAACCGGTTTGAACAGATTGTAAATCTGTTGAAATTATGAGGGCTTTATGGAGGTTGGAGTGTTGTTTATTCGCCGGGCGTTCATTCGAATATCATTGTCGAACTGTCACAACTTTCTAAATTTGGAGGTTAATTGGTAGTTCGATGATCTCTTGTCAGATCATCAACCCGCACGTGTGTTACGAGAAAGCGTTTTTCAACAACCTCTTGGGTGACCTTATTGTGGATTTTTTCTTAAATTCTACCATCTTCTACTATCCTACCTATCATGTCTTGCGAACCAATTATTGTATGGGAAGTCAGTTTAGGACAGTATCATCGTACCAACTTCTGTTCTTCTCATTAGCTACAATGAAGCTATGTGCCACAGCCCCATATCAAACATTTTTCTTTTACTCGAAGAGAGATGGTGAAAACCACTAAGTCCATCGAATGAGGAAATCGAGGACCTCAAGGCTAATTTTCCCAACAACCTATCGAATTCCTTGGGGTTCCTGGCATTAACCCCGGACTCATCTGTTCGGGGAATAGACGGTCCAAGTTATATCTGGGAAACTGGAATTCACGCTTCAACCTCCCCACAACTTACCCGTCAAATTCAAGCCCCCAACCCCTGGAACCAATTCTCTTTGAATGGATTGACATTTAGGAGCCGCCTCCGCCATTATAATCGGTCCATTGTCTGCGAATCCCGACCTCCTGCTCCTTTCCATCTAACAATCCCAGGCAGTGACCATCCCTGTTCAAAGGTTCATTATCCTAATCATTGGCATTGTCTTGCAGGGTGTCTGGGGGTATCGGCCTTTTGTCGAAGTCTGTATGGGCTTGGTTCGGCTTTGCAGTCTGGTACGAGAGGTTTTATGTGCAGGGATTCAAAATTGATGAGTTTTAGAGGAGGTCAAGTGCCTAATGAGAATCTCGATTCAGATGAAATATCTCATAACAGCAACGATCGTTAAAAGGTACACCAAGATACAGATTTGTAAGACTCCGAGAATAGAGTTTTGTATGTTGCTCAATGAAATTTTTATTCAAACCCCTAAGTTTTGCATTTGATGTATGAAATGGTATTTTTTCCCGCAACATTTGGCAATATGGATGCCAGATCTGTGGATCAGCTTCAGATAGCTCAAAAAAAGTGCAAACACTTCAAATTCGAATCTTCAGATTAATCTCAAAAGCACCGTGGTACGTTCGAACCTCGTCCCTCCACTCTGATCTTGATATGCCAACGGTAACTGAGGTTCTCAGGGGAACGGGCTGTCGACACTCCGAGTCTCTTTAGTCTCCAGTCTAACGAGGAACTCTAAAAACTAGTTAACAGTCACCCGTTCGTGATCTGATTGCTACTTGATCTGTTCAATATTCCATACGATAAGACCACCAAAGATACATTACAACTATTCCGTCATTCTAGATCATCCAACTTTTCACTAAAACCAAGGGGTCACTCCCCATAGAATTATTCCTCAGGACTCTGGATTTTCTCCAGGTCCCAAGTGGGGGACACTGCATATCCCTGGCCCTCTAGGACGAGACACACTTTATAGTTAGAAGATCTAGAGCAATATGTCTGCCACAGAAACTTTGCACCCCTTTGGCGCATTCTTCTGGAGAACATCCAACTATAGGTCTACCACAGAAACTTTGCATCCGTGTGGCGCCCCCTAGGTGGCGGATCCGCGAACTATAACAATCGAGTCAACCTTCCATGGTGAAACTTCACACGGAAATTGGAGCCGTGAGAAATTTGATGTTCGTGTAGTGCCACGAAATATCAATTTCGGAAATGCACGAATTTCAAGCTGCAGTAGAAGGGGAATCAAGTACCTTCTTAGGGGAGAAATTCCCGAAACATTATTGCATGCGCGGGAATCTGCTTGATGATGATAAATAATTAGTTAGATGTTCTCCAGAAGAATGCGCCAAAGGGATGCAAAACCTTGCCAAAACCTATGTACCGATTTGGTCAGTATTTAGAGTCTCCCAAATTTTCTCACCCACACAGTGTAGAAAACTTGACGGGCACCAAGCTAAATATTCCCTCCTTCCATTAAATGTTGTAAACTTCCTCAACTTGACGGGGTAACATAAGCATAGTGCCAGGCACCAAGGGGAATTTACTCAGCACATATCAAATATACCTCCGACTTGATGAGCTGACATAAGCATAGTGTCAGGCACCTAGAAGAAGGTATATCCTCCGTACCTCCAGCGAATCGGGGCAGAAACTTCCTGATACCGTCAGCTAAACTCTATCGTCAACAACAGAGTATCAATTTAAAGAGTACCTATTCAAACATAAACATAAATTCACGGATATTATTAAGTAAGGCGACTATCTAGACCTTACAGTGTTATCACTGAATGGAAATTATTTTTGAGAGGCGTATCCATGGATACTCACCTCTCCCCACGTTCCAAGTAGGTAAATTAGACACTGTCTACTAACATTCCATGTGAGCAAAACTAAAATGTACTTTGTACGAATAAACATTACTTAAAAACGCTGCAAATTATTACAAAAAGGTTTATTTTTTCTATATAGATCACTCGTCTACAAAGAACTCGGCTTTGCCACTGACACCACCTACCTACCACGTACCTATAGCGATCGCATATCGGTCATCAAACAGTTTGTCCTACAAAGCTCCGCGTGGTCTCTAAAAATTCCAAAAATTCAATACTATCTTAAATTGATGAAAAAACAATACCTTTATACCAAAATTTTTTGAGCTAGGGTGTTTTCAAAATGATAATCCTATTTTTTGAACCCTTACCGGTGACCGACATCTACCGAAAGCTTCGGGGCACAACTAGACCCCAAATGGAACTCATCCACCAAATTTCATCAAAATCTGTCCATGGGAACTTAGGAAAGTGCCGCGTACGACGGACTTTTGAAACGTTGAAACGTTGAAACCCCTACACATTTTGAAGGGGGTTAAAAAAATTGTTTCTTGGTCGATTCCGAAGGTTTGTTATTGAAAAATAACAAACCGAAAAACTGGCTATTTCCAATTAATTGTTATAAGAGATTCATACTGTGTTTAAAGGGATTTCGGGCTACGGCCATCTCGCTAGATACCCGTACATCACCATCACAAAACTTTTTGGTTGGGTACAAATTTTTCACGTTACCAATATAATTCCATTCAAAAATTACGGGAATACACATCGAAGAAGCTATCACAGATTAAAAGAAATAATCGGGATAATAGTATGCCAGTATCTGATTGTATCTCTGATGTTTGCGGTAGTTGGTCCGTTTAAAAACGTAACAACGGAAATTAAAAAGTGAGAATTCTCACTAAATTAGTAATGCGCTTCGTTTTTTTTTCGTTTTTTTGGGGGGGTATTTTTTCTGTTGTGTGCGTGCGTGTAGCGGCGCTCGTATTGGAGTTTTTTCTTGTATAATTATCGTCACAGTTGGTAGTTGAAAACGAGTTTTGATCGTGGATGTCGAGCGGTGAAAAAACACAAATGCAGGTGCTCTTCCCACTCTCGCTAATGAACCGGGTTTCAACGATGTTTTCAACCCAGAGCCCTTTCGCATCATAATCACCGGATAGTGAATTTGTTTAATTCGTTTTCTTGGTTTTCGCTGCATGGCTGATTCAATTAGATGATCGTAATGAGTTTAAAACTACGAAGTAAACTTTGGAGTAGCTGTAAAATGAAATTATAGATATTCTAATTATAGGATACAATTGTTCGATTCACAAATAGATAAATAGTTATTTCCCTATAGCATAATTCAATTTTTTATCTACACTGAGGAAATCAGTAACAAGGGCATATTTGAAGATTTCAACCCCAACCATCAACCAAATGGAAATGAAGGGTTGAAATTTTCAAAAATTCTCTAGTAGGTAGTAGGTATTTATGGTTGGTAGGGAGGGATCTATGCAGAAGGGTGATCTCTACAGAAAATAATAAACCTTTGGGCGATGATTTTCAGCTTTTTTTACCTAATTTTAGCTACCAACTTTATTTTACCTACCAACTTTTTTTAACCTAACCATTGGTAGGTTACTACCTACCGCACCATACTGCCTCCACACCTTCACAATCAATTTTATTTGAATGAACCAAACGCTCCACAGTCGATTCGAAATATAGGGAACTTCATATAGAAATTTGATTACTGGTTGCTCAGAAAACAGAACTGAATACAAATCGAAGAAATGAACAGCGATCGCATTTTAGTCAGATTAGACCTGTTTGGTGATCCACACTCAGGATTCTGTTTTACCGGAGGAAAACCCTTAAGTACTCGTAGGGAGCGAACGGTTTGTCTTGCAGAGCTCCGGGTGGTCTCAAAAATTTTTAAAAATTCAATACTATTAGAATTGGTGAGAAAACGATACTTTTATCCCGAATGTTTTCGAGCTAGGGCACTCTTGAAAATTTCAAACCTCAATTTTCACACCTTAGAAGCGACTGACATCAACCAAAAGCTTTGCGTCACAACTGGACCCCAAATGGAGCCCATATACCAAATTTGAATCAAATCGGTCCAAGGTTGCTAAGAAAAGTACCGCGTTTGGCGTACGGCGTTCGGCGGACGAACGGAAAATGTTTTATTGGATTTTCGGATTCTACGTACCTTTAAACGTAAAACATCAAATTTTGATGGAGGGGGGTTACATTTTTTTCTTGCTCGTTTCCAATGGCTTATTATTGAAAGTAATAAACCAAAAGTACTATACATTCTGTCTTGCTCCTAGTAACACAGCTCAAACTTGTATAATGCAATATCAGAATATAATAAAGTAACACAATAAAGTGAGCTTGTAGTGTACTTGAGCACCTACCTACCCATGTTTAGTCTTCACAAAATTTGACGTTGACAACTTTCACACTAATTTACGAGCGTCGTTCGCAAATCTGACCTAGCTTCTGCCTGCCATCTGGTGTCTTATGTTGTAATTAGAGAATGCCTGTGCGTTCCGTTGCGCCATGATTTGCTTTCGTCTACGCAAGATCGTTTTTGGTACATGGCGGATAAATTGCCGCCCAGGCACCTTCCCGAAGGTCAAATTGATGGAATAGAGTCATGAAACATTAAATGATTAGGTAATTGATCATTCTCGTGAAGCGATATGTTGGTCCCGCAAAGCACTGGATGGTTTCAAAAACGCTGCAAATTATTACACAATGGTTTATTATTTTTCTATATAATCGTCTATAAAGCCACCAACCATCCACCATGAAGAAAAACATCGATGGCATTTCGGTCAGCTTTAATTTGAACGGAGATTAGGCCTCTTTTGCGATTCACACTCGTGTTTCTGATTTGTCGTACGTTTATTATTTTTATGGTTTATTATTTTAATGGTTTATTATTTTTATATATAATTGTCTATAAAGCCACCAACCATCCAACATGAAGAAAAATACTTTGAAAATGTCACCCCACGCATATTTAAGCAAAAACCTCTTTTTTGGCTGGTTATTTGCCCATAACTTCTATACGAATTGAGCGATCGGAATAGTTCGACGTTAGGACCAACTAGACCCCAAATGGAGTCTATGTGCGAAAGAACGGGTCTTTTAGACCGATTTCAAGGCCTTTTATGGCCCGGACGGCGAACGGCGGACGGACATTGCAAATTTGGATTCTACGCACCTTGAAACATAAAGTGACAAAGTTTGAGGGGGGGTTATAAAATTTTTTTGCGATACGATCACATAGGCTTATTATTGGAAATAATAAACCAAAATCCTTAAAAATCGCGGCTGTTTCAAATTACGTAATGAAAAAAAATATACCTGCATATCGGAAGTATTCAAAATCGGGGTTTTAATGTTTACCTTCCTCGATTCCAACGGTTCATTATCAAAAATAACAAACCAAGAGGCAGCTCAACCCCCATCTTCCAACGACGCTGGTTTTCACGAAAAGGAAACGGTTTAGGGAAGTAAAACGATGGGAAGCTCACAATAGGTTATTTAGAAAAGGACCTCGGTCGAGGCAGAAAGATGGTATAGCGTTGTAGGATAGTTGGAAGGGGGGAGAGCTGAAGGAGGATGCCGGTTTGTTTGGAAGAAGAGAGACGTCCCTACCATTACCCAAGTAGCTCCTCCAACGAAAAGCTCGAGAAGGGAGAGTGAGACCCATTTCATGCCTATTAAATCACAATAAAGTCCAATTCCTTTTTTTTGTGTTCTTTTCTCACCATCCTATCAGAAGGGCACTACTATTCGTCCTCTTTTTTTCTTTATACCCTCCTCGGTAAAGCACCCTTCGGTCCGACGAATCTTTTTCGGGGGAAATATTTTTCTACTAGTAGCCAAAGCAAAAAGAAGCATTGGTTTTGTTGTCATCTGGAAAGAGTTGGAAAAACTCCATTAAAACTAAACTGGAGGGAAGGGTTGGACCCCATTTCCAGCTAATTGATCGAGTATCACCCTTGCCAGCTGTTTACATTGGACCACCTTTATTTCCATGATACATAATAATTTTCGCCGTATTTTGCTACCAAAAAGATTATAAAACGAAATAGAATTGGAAACGAGCAAGAAAAAAGTTAACCTCCCCTCAAAATTTATATTAACCTCAAATAAAGGAGGTTAACTTTTTTCTTGCTCGATTCCAATTCTATTTCGTTTGATAATTTTTTTGGTAGCAAAGTACGGCGAAAACAGCTGGCAAGGGTGATACTCGATCAATTAGCTGGAAATGGGGTCCATATTATGGGCTCCATTTGGTGTCTAGTTGTGCCACAAAGGTTTTGGCTGATGTCAGTCACTTCTAAGAGGTGAAAATAAAGGGTTGAAATTTTCAAGAGTGCCCTAATTCGAAAACTCTCGAAAGAGAGGTATTGTTTTTTCGCCAATATAAACTAGTATTGAATTTTTAGAAAAATTTGAGACCACCCGGATCTCTGAAGGATAAACCGTTTGCTCCCTACGAGTTCTTGAGGTCTTGAGGACTTACGATGAGTCAGAAACACGAGTGTGAAACACCGAAGATATCCAATTTCCGTTCACAAACGGACACACAGACAGACAGACACGGAACCAAAATAGTCCAGAAAGGTCTGAAATGTAAAACGCGAGTGAAAATTTCGATTTTGTAGAGAACTTTTTTTTTCAAACTTGAAAAGTGAAAACAAAGTTTCCGCTACCTCGGAATCTCTCGGAATCAAAGTAATAAACCTTTGTGTAAGAATATGCAGCGTTTTTTAAATTTTTATTCATATCAAATACCAAGCTTTGTAACCGTGCAGCACGTCAATAATTTAGGTCCTCCATACTACAAATTTTCTCTCAAATTTCACTTTTTGAGGTTTATATACAGTTTTGGTTTTGTTGGTAGGTTTTTCTTCAGTCTACCAAAATGAACACGTCATCATTTTATTGTCAGAATAGACTATTTACATGCTATATTTTGGCTCATCTTGAACTGGAACATGCCTCGGCTTGATAATTATTGCTGGAACACAAAGAAAATAAATTACTCATAATGGTACTATTTTCTCCTGGAACTTTTATTTGATGAATGAACGAGCAGCGAAATATTATACAGAATTTTCCTCCCACAACAAATTTACGACATTTGAAAATTGACACTAGATAAATTATGGTACTTACCTATGCAAAAGAAGGTCACGGATCGGACGACCAAACTTGAGGGAATTAGGTTCATACAACTTTCAAAGGGGACGAGAATTGAATTATTTTTGTTACATTTGAGTAAAAATTCTATAAACATTTTTATCATCTCTCGTCTATATAACAGAATTCAGACGGGACTAAAAATACTGCTGTTCGAGGGAAAAAACTCGTGGTACTCTACAGAAAATCATTAATATTCAAAAAGTAAGAGGAAACTGTATATAGGATCTCTAGCTCCCCTCGAATTAATGGGGTTTCGAAACTGGTTTCAAGGTTATTGAGATAGTAGCGTGGTGATGGCGAAGGTGGGAGGTTCGATGGATCGAATGGATGGGGTATATGAGCCTGATTGAATCAGCTATGTTTCATTTAGCTTTCCCCGTCTACCATCACTCATCGCCTTCCGCAGCATCAATAATTTTTTGTCTCCTTGGAGGTCAGAGAGGTTTTATGAGGGGAAGTGGACTATAAACCTCGCCAAAGAGAATTCGTTGACTGTTCCCTAATGGACGTCGCTCGTGAGTTGTTTTATTGAAAGAATGTAGATGTAAAGAGGACCGAGAATGCTGCTCAATATGATGACGCAACTTGTTGTTGTCTGAAATAATTATGTCCTAAGTTCCCCTAAACCTCTTGATTGACAGTGTACTTCCCAGTACCCTCTAAGATACATCAAAGAAAAGTCCATATAAACCAGGGATGATAGAAAATTAAATATTTACGTGCATTTTGACAGTAAATAATGTAAAACATTAACTAAAAATAAATTAGGGCCCCTAGTAGTTTTTCAGAAGCAATTATTATAATTTCCATCGTCTAGCTAGGTTACCTTTTTTGCTTCCTCACTACCGAAGGTAGGGAAGCTTTGTATTCGTGAAAGAAGTGAAAAAAAAAATGTCCTCCAAAATCAAAATTTCCACTTGCTTTTTGCGTTTCAGAGCTTCCCGAACAATTTTGGTTCCGTGTCTGTCTGTCTGTCTGTCTGTCGGTCTGTCGGTCTGTCTGTCTGTCTGTGGTCAATCCTTGTCCCGGGCAAAACTATACTAACCTGTGGTACGATTTTGATGAAATTTTCAGGGATTGTGCGGGTTAGGTCCTAGATGGTCCCCTATAAATTTCAGCACCTTCGGATCAGCTGAGTGAGCTCCAAGGCCATTTTCTCTCCTGTTGAACGCAGGAAGCTGAAATTTGAGAGGCAGGGTCAATGGAGAATGCTGAAGGTGCCTGAGTGGTCACTGATCAGCTGAGTGAGCTCCAAGGCCATTTCCTCTCCTGTTTTTCGCCAACTGATTCTATACGTCCATGTTACAATGAGTGAGGAAGCTATACTGCCCACCCAACTTGGCAGACGTTTTACATTTATAATATAAAATAATAGATTCACAAATCACGTTAAAGCATAATGTGCGTATATTGCATAAGTTGTCAAGCGATACCTACCTCGATCAAAGTACGTGAATCTCCATAAGGGGATTAGTCCAAAAAAAAGTTATTTTAAAGAAATCAATTTTTCCATTCTTATTTTTTAATAAACTTATTACATAAAATATTACATGAAATTCTGAACAGTTTGGTAACAATACAATTAAAATCAAGTGACTGATTGATGAGTTACAATTTTTTGAACATTTTGAGTAGTTGAACTGAAAAATATCGAAAAGTTGTTAACAAAACCTGGTTATGGATAATCTTCTTGAAGTACATGGATTCATGGATACTAAAAACTATAGGCACTGAACAAGAAACTAAAAGAAATACTGGGAGTTCCACATGGGATGTGGTTTTGTCAGCCAGGCACATACAATCAAGATCAGAACAAGTATGCGGAAGCCCATCTGCAATAAAAAAACGCTGCAAATAATTACACAATGGTTTATTATTTTTTGATTTTTCTATATAGATCACTCGTCTGCAAAGCCACCAACCATCCAACATGAAGAAATACATCGACCGCAATTCGGTCAACTAACATTTGAACGGAGATTTGGCCTCATTTGCGATTCACACTCGTGTTTTTGATTTATCGTACGTCCAAACTTCAAATTCTCGTAGTGAGCGAACGGTTTGTCCTACAGAGCTCCGGGTGGTGTCAAAAAATGCTAAAAATTCTATAGAATCTTAAATTGAAGGAAAAACAATACCTTTATATCGAATTTTTTTGAGTTAGGTCGTTTTCCAAATTTTAAAATTGATTTTGGAACCCTTAGAAGTGACCTACATCAACCAAAATCGTTGGGGCAAATGGAGCCTACATACCAAATTCCATCAAAATCGGTCAATGCTAAGTGGGGAAAGTGCCGCGTACGGCGGATGGCCAAATGTTTATTAGATTTTTGGATTCTACGTACCTTGAAACGTAAACCATCAAATTTTGAGGGGGTGTTAAAATTTTTTTCTTGGTCAATTCCAAAGGTTCATCATTGAAAATAATTTAAAAAAAAAAAAAAAAAAAACCAGCTGTTCTGAAAAGTCACTTTTCGGCGGAGAAATGTTCTAGGGATGAGCTTCGTTTAGAAACTATCGATTGTAACCATCGAATAAAACATCGAAATTAACCATCGATTGTTGGAAATAATCGGTACGAAACTATCGATGGTTTTCAATAGTTTCGATACTTCGTTGATAAAAAAATTACATGTAGTTTGTAATTTACGGATTACATACATGATATCACATTGAAACATCGGCTTCAAACTATCGATGGTGAAAACATCGGTTCTAAACCATCGATGGTAAAAACATAGAGTATTGGATGTAAAACATCGATAGCTCGATAGTATCGACCATCGATGCTCATCCCGAAAATGTTCCTTTTCCTAGGTAAATACTCGTCGAATTTCGTTCTACTTTTTACAAGATATTCACGAGGATGTATTCTAAAGATGGAGCCAATGAAATTTTGTTTGTAACACTCATCTCGTGGATACAGATTTCTGTGTCCAAAAAAGTATGCATAATTGGAAGGCCACTTTTTTTGGTTTTCTTTATGAGGGTTAACAATTTTTTGAACGAAATCAACAAACTGTTTTTACTCAAAACCCATGGCTCAAATGTTAGTTCATGTATGGAAGGGGAACGTGGTAAAATTTGGATTAGATCGGCTCAAAGGTTAGTCAGAAGATAAAACATGAAAAAGACCCATTTTTCTAAACTAACAAAAATAATCATCGCCTAGTTTTCAATTTTCAGAAGCTATTAGACTACTTAGCTTAAATTCGTAATTTGTTCCTTTCGAAAGTATTTCTTCTTATTCAACTAACTTTCTTAGTCCAATGTGAATGTTGTTTACAAAAGAGAAGGGGAAAAGTAAGTAAATGGGAGTCTTGATGGTCGATTCCAAAAGTTGGAATATGGAATGGAGTCCGAGTTCTGTATTCGGCGGTTATGACGGCAAACTGGTTGTATCAGCCTCAAGGCGAAGCAACAAAAAGAGCTTTAGGATAATAGGGATGAGAGCTGTTCCGCATTGGTTGTTCTGAGAGAGGGTGTTCCAACAGAAGTGTTTTGAAGGGTAGAGTAGAAGAGAAGGGTGTTCCAAGGGAGAGGTTAGTACTAATAGACCTCCCGCCGCGTCCGCTCCGTGAAAGTTGTTTATCATGATTAATGTCACTATCCTCTCTTACTGTCAAACGCCTGCGTTTACTCGGATTAGGATGAATAATTTGTTTTTACCGAAGTTCATGGGAGGCAAAGCCGTGGTTTCGAAGGGCCTAAGTGACGGGGATTCATGAGTGCCCGGTTCACGGTTGGTAATTTCGGGGTTGAGAGAGGGAGTTATGGGAAATGGACATGAATGTTGCAGCATCATCGGCCCCGACATGCTCAATAATAAGTTGGTAATTTACATAGTGCTTGTTGACCTTACTGATGAGAAGTCCAGGAATCAAATTTACGAGATTTTCATAGCTGAACTTCACAACACCTTGCTCACCATCAAGTCTATAACGACCAAACCTGCCTAAAACTAGTAGTTACATAATATATCTCCCTAAACCGTCACCTGTTCGACTTAGTGTATTCTACACTCTTCATACAGCTAATCAAAGTGTAACAAAAATGTTAATAATAATGTTGGAGCCTCTAGTCTATCAAAATACACGAGCATCACCCTATCAGAAGGAGGATTCAGTAGCCAGTAGCAATCCAGAAGTCTCCGTCCATCAAAAGGCAGGAACCTCAGTTAATTGGACTGAAGGAACGACTAGCCAATCAAAAGGATCTTCTGGCTGATCAGTATTCAGAAACCTCAGTTTAACCTATTAACGACCTGTATTGTCATAATAATAATAATAATAATAATCATATGGCATATTATGCCATATTATGGCAACATAGATGGGCATTCAGTTTCTGTTTCTGGACTCCTCCCGTGAGTCAGTGAGAGGATGGAGCCTGGATCCTGAGGATCCTTTTTCCTAGATCTTTCAGATCACAGTGAGTATAATTGTTTATCTCCAGCCATGAGGGTGAGGCACATAGCACGAAGCTTCACCTACACTTCAATGGGTGAATGTGAATGGGTGAATGACCCGATTGGATGTCATCAGAACTACCGATTATCCAACCAAATATAAATAGGTAAATCGGAATGGTCTTCCAAGTGGGTGTTGCACATAGCTCAATGGATGCTCACAAAGCGCGATGCGTCATCTTCAAGTTGATTGGGTACCTACTTGTCAGGCTAAAAGTTGTAAGAACTAACAAGTACCCCGAAAAGTACCCATATTTTCATCATCAGGGCAACCGTTACTTCATCTAATGTTCTCTTTAGTGGTATTTTTTGACTGAATATTATGAATGTGACTATGAGTTGATTAATTACTCACTTAATAAAAGTCGTATTCCGCATCCAATATTCCAGGAGAGTTCCTCGTAGATCGTGATCTCACAAGATCACGTTACAATCTACTAAATCTCAGTTTTGAAAAAAAAATCAGTTCTTGTGGCGCTCAGCGATGCGATATGGCAAGAAACCCATAACATTCGACCAAGAGATTTGTAAAGTGATTTTTCCCGAGTTTTAAAAACTATTTGAAATAATGGGTTAGTGAAGAAATTCCAGCTGATCAAAAAGCACGATCGTCAGCCTAGAATGATAATATCACTAGACAACAGGGATTCAGAAGCTCAGCCAATTATAACGACTAGCCAGTAGTAATCCAGAAGCCACCATGAAGGAACCTCAATGCATAAAAATCAAAAATGCTTCAAAAATCGTAGTGGATCAAAATGCAAGAATATTAGCTAATAGGAGCGAAGGAATCACTAAACTACAGGAACCTCCAGCTCATCAGTACAGAGTACTAGAATCCCATTCCATCAGGATACAAGACCTTCTCGCCATTAAGATAGTAAGAGCTCCATCCATCATCAATGAAAGGACCAAACGCCAATCGGAATATACAGGCCTCAACTAATCAGAAAGCAGGACTACTTTTAGTGTCAATAGGAATGGTAGAACCTCCGGCCAATAATGAAAGTGTAAGTCCGAACTTGAATTCGTACTCATAAACTACCAATAACTTGCAAACTGAAATTTCGTATTCATTTTTGTGATCCTATCTAGGTACTTTAGAATCTTGAATGAGAACTTTTCACCAAAGGTCCAATCGTAACGACAGAATCAAATCGTAAATGATTTATTCCACAACTTTTACCGGGCTGACGAAGAATATGAAATCGTAAACATCCACCTGAAAGGGGAGAGTTACGAGGGGGATTTTGTATTCAGTCCGAAACCCGTTTGGAACAACTGAAAAGAGCTACCAAGTGGGAGAGTAATGCATGTTGGATTTTACCTTATTCTTCCTCGTACTTTTTCGGGGACGTTCTTTTTCTGTTTGGGGCGAGAAAGGGGACCCATTGTGTATGCTCAACCATCCTTGAGAGCTCCTGGGAGTATGAGGGCGGGAAAGACCTCTAGAATTGACTCTTGATAGCGTGACGTGCGTTTGCATCAAATTCGGGTCAGATCCACGACCAATTCTTCACGGCGTTCGTTTTAGCTCGAGAGTGCACAAATATGAAGGAATCGACAGGGTATCGAATAAAAGTAAATCATGGTGTGTACCTACTCGGAGAAAAAGTGATTGTTCATACATTTTAAGAGAGGTCGCAAAGAAATAATCAACTTCTTCCATTAAATTTCGATTGTGATAATCAGAATAGCACATTATGGTCTTTCCATCGTATCCAGTAACAAAACAAGAACAAAGATCCATTCATGCAGCATGAATTAATGAGCGAATTTTCCAAGAAATCTTTCAGTTGAAAGTTTGGTTAAGAAAAGAAACAATGGTAACAAAAGGTAACTGCTAAGTCAATTATACGAGCTAATCAGAGATTTATACATCCAACGTCCGTAGCAAGAGATTTTTTTCTTTATTTTTAAATTTTTTACACACTCCAGGGATTGTTTTAGAATGATCCAAAACGGATTATGGTAAAAACAATTTTCGAAAAAGTATATTATAAAATTTTGCTTCCGAGTCTACCAAGGTAGCGGAAGCTTTGTTTTCACTTTTCAAGGACGAAAAAAAAAGTTCTCCAAAATAAAATTTTTCACTCGCGTTTTGCGTTTTAGACCTTTCTGAACAATTTTGGTTCAGTGTCTGTGTGTCTGTGTGTCTGTCTGTCTGTCTGTCTGTGTGTCTGTCATGATTTCCTTGTAACGCGCATAACTATACGAAGTTATTGTCCGATTTCAATGAAATTTCCAGGGATTGTGCGGGTTGGTGTGTAGACGGTCCCCTATGAAAATCATCATCCCCGGACTGATAGAAGCGACTGCGCATGCGCAAACGTGAATTCCTTGAAACGGCCATAACTTCTACATTTTCCGTCCGATTTCAATGAAATTCTCAGGGATTGTGCGAGTTGGTGTGTAGACGGTCCCCTATGAAAATCATCATCCCCGGATTGATAGAAGCGACTGCGCATGCGCAAACGTGAATTCCTTGTAACGGCCATAACTTCTACATTTTCCGTCCGATTTCAATGAAATTTTCAGGGATTGTGCGGGTTAGTGTGTAGACGGTCCCGTATGAAAATCTTCATCATCGAACTGATAGAAGCGACTGCGCATGCGCAAACGTGAATTCCTTGAAACGGCCATAACTTCCACATTTTCTACCCGATTTCGATGAAATTTTCAGGGATTACGCTGATTAGGTTGTAAATGGTCTCCAATGAAAATCAAGGCCTTAAAATTTATAGAAGCCTCTTAGCATGCGCATACGTAAAATCCTTGTAACAGCCATACCATTTACATTTTTCATCCAAATTTGATGACATTTTCTAGGATTGTCCAGATTAGCGTGTAGATGGTCCCCTATGAGGGTAGTGGAAGGTACTTAGAGATTGGTGTTTTGAGATTAACTACTATGCATCGGATCATCTATATAATCGGGTTATGGATACGAGGAAGCTATGTGCCACACCCACTTTTTTTAAGTTGCAATAACTTCATTTTCCTCTAAAATTCGCTGATAAGGCTATAAGCTAACATTGCACAGGCTATGTTCTGAAGATGTCAGGAGTTCATATTCATGTTCTACACGTCTCCAAGAGCTCATAGAGTGCCCACACGGCTATTGGAGATTTTGCTTCCGAGTCTACCAAGGTAGCAGAAGCTTTGTTTTCACTTTTCAAGGACGAAAAAAAAAGTTCTCCAAAATCAAAATTTCCACTCGCGTTTTGCGTTTTAGACCTTTCTGAACAATTTTGGTTCCGTGTCTGTCTGTCTGTCTGTCTGTGTGTCTGTGTGTCTGTCATGATTTCCTTGTAACGCGCATAACTATACGAAGTTATTGTCTGATTTTTATGAAATTTCCAGGGATTGTGCGGGTTGGTGTGTAGACGGTCCCCTATGAAAATCATCATCCCCGGACTGATAGAAGCGACTGCGCATGCGCAAACGTGAACTCCTTGTAACGGCCATAACTTCTACATTTTCCATCCGATTTCAATGAAATTTTCAGGGAATTCACAAATTAGTATTTAGATGGTCCCCTATGAAAATCATCACCCCCGGACTGATAGTAGCCACTGCGCATGCGCAAACGTGAATTCCTTGTAACGGTCATAACTTCCACATTTTATACCCGATTTCAATGAAATTTTCAAGGATTATGCGGATTATCTTGTTTTGATGTTGTGATGTTTTGGGATTAACTACTATGCATCGGATCATCTATACAATCGGGTTATGGATACGAGGAAGCTATGTGCCACACCCACTTGGCAGACGTTTTTTCGATTATCAGCAAACCATACCAACATACTGTATGCACAGCGTATGCTTTCAAGATGTTAGGAGTCCATATTGTTAGGAAACGTAGAAATAGTATTCTTCATAGATACTATTTATACTTGTCTAATTAAATACGAGTTTGATTTTGGATTCCAACAAGTGTGTTTGTTCTAAAATTCGCAGAATCATTACATTGGTGGCGGCAGTGGGATGCAGAGTGAGTTTTGTGATTTTTATTACTTTGGTGGTCGTGAACCGAAGAGAGGGGATAGGAAAGCAAAAGCTCGGCCAAGATCAAGAAAACCGACAGTTGATCCTTTAACCAAATATTATTTGGTGGATGAGGAAGATGAAAAACGCAGGTGCAGGGAGTGCGGAATACTATTTTTCCATCTTGTGTCGTGCCCACTAAAGTTTGAAGCAGCTAGAGAGTTTGCAGAGTATGCCCTAATTGAAAATGAACGAAAAGAAAATCATGAACTGGAGAATTTGAACTTGACGACCAACAATGACAAGTGGTTTCCTGGTAATATCAAGTTGCCAAACCTCATTGATGACAGTTTTGGTTGTGGTAACGAACCTGACTTTGAATTAAACGTGGTGTGTGATGAGAAAGATGTGCCAAGTAGACCAATCGATACGTACGTTCAAATAACAGACGATCTTATTTTCGAAAGAACTGTAGAAATGAACGATGATAATCTGGTCAATGATTTTGCACAGAACACCAAAAATTACCCGGTGATAACCAAAGAAGTATCCGTGGTAGACGTGATGGAGGAAATAGTGCATACACCTGTAGAGGAAGTAGAAGTAGACATGTTGTACGCAGAACAGAATGAAGGGATGCTTGTTCTGGATCTCAAGAAAAATGAAGGAATTTCATCGAACTTGGAGGTAAAGAACGATTTGTCAGATGTAACTGCATTCACCGTGGACGTTGGAGTGTTGTCATCTTCAGAAATGGTGGTCTTTAGTGAATCACCCCCTCACACGAAAACTAGTTGGAAAACTAGCTGGAAGGCGATCGAGACAGAGATCGATGGGGACAGAAACAAAACAAAATTCGCTGACAGGAACCAATCAAAATCAGCATCAGGGGATTATAACTATACAGAATCAGCAGGTGCTATAACTTTATCCACTGTGCCGGGTCGTACTGATTCCAAAGAAGTGAAAAACTTTGTGCATATAGTTGAAGGGATAAGTCGAGGAGCCAAGAAGACTAAAAAAAAGTTTAGCCGTAGTGCATCCTATTTAGATGAACCTGGGAAGGTCAGTGGTTGTTGTGAACTCGTAGAATTGTGCAAGACAGAAGCAACAGACAAGAGAATGATGAAAAGACAGAGGGTCAAAAGAACTGAAAGAATAAAGAAAGAAATCGAGAAAGAAGATAAGAACAAAGAGGTGATCATAAAAACTAGAAGAGACACGAAAGACATTAGAGAAGAATGTTACAACAAGGTGATCAGGATTGGATTGAAGGACCGGAAGAGAGTCAGAAATACCAAAAACTTGGTGAATGTTTTGAAGAAACATATTCCCAAGTATGTCCAAGATTCAAGATGGTCGGAAGGAGGTTTATCAAGAGAAGAAGGAGAACCAGATATCAGCATGGGATCAAATGTGGAGGATTCAAATTAAAGAGAAACAAGCATAACTGTGCGACGAGAAGTGGTATTTTGGGTGAGACAAGGACGGACGCTGGCAAACGAGGAAAGACCAAAAAAAGACATGGGACTCCAACATGATGATGTCTCTCCACAATAACAAGAACAGTGACAAAAACCAAAAGAAAAGGTGGGAGTAGTGTTAGGAATCGTAGAAACAGTATTCTTCATAGATACTATTTATACTTGTCTAATTAAATACGAGTTTGATTTTGGATTCCAACAAGTGTGTTTGTTCTAAAATTCGCAGAATCATTACAATATTCACGTTCTACTCGTCTCCACGAACTCACGGAGTACCCACACGAATATTGTTGGGTTATTTCAATTTTCAGTATGCCATACCAACATACTGTATGCACCGGGTATGCTTTGAAGATGTTAGGAGTCCATATTCACGTTATACTCGTCTCAACGAACTCATAGAGTACCCACACGGCTCCTGCATTTCTGGGTACAACAAATATACGAACATTTTCATTATATAAATGCGAATATATGCATACTTTTCGATTTTTGGACAATTTTCATTTTTTCGAAAATACATGAGTATCAAAAATTTTGTGCTGAACCCAAATATACCATGTATTACTACATATTATGTAATACCTACAAAAACCGGGGAAACTCTGTTTTTTGGACTATATTTGAAATTTGGACCACTTAGTTCTAGATTTTTAGTGAACATTTTTTTCGAAAAAGTCCATTCTAAAAAATTTTAGGCCATTGCAATAGCTTCATTTTCTTTGAAAATTCGCTCGCAGATTTTCAAGATAATGTAATTATTGTATTTACTTAACCAGTGGTTGTTGATCTCAGGGTCAGGGACTCATTTTGGTTTACAATTAAATAGTGAACCAAATTGAATCCGTTTAGGGTCTAGTTGTGCTGCTTTTGGTTGATGTAGATCACTTCTAAGGGTTAAAAATAACGGCTGAAATTGCCAAAACTCCCGAGCTCAAAAACTTTCAATATAAAGGTTTTTTTTTCAGCTAACCAAAATGCGATCGTTGTTCGTTTTAGTGATGTATTCAGAAATATAATAAACTTTTGTGTAATAGTTTGCAGAGTTTATGAAGGAAGGAATCAAAATTAGAACGAAGAAAGCATCAAAAATTATTTTAAAAAGAATTTTAAGTGAAATTATTCGGAACGCTTGTCTCACTTTTTCGGTCGACCTCAACAGGTATCAAAATATCGTTTAAAATCTTAGCGCGTAGTAAAATTCAAAAATTCAAAAACTTGGGTAAAAGTAGAGAGATACCGCAAATTCTAGTGACCAGCGGATGTAATTGGGAGTAGGTATTTGGAATTGTATTTTTCTGTCTGTCCTTTCGAAACGACGTGAAAAGCGGTATTGGAATAAGCCATCGTGAATAAATTCCTCAGTCTGCCATGTGAATACGTAATTAGTGAACAGGTTGTTATAACCTTTGTCTTCTTTTAGGACTGCTAATGGAATGAATTTGTTCGTTACCAATTGTAAAATCGGTGTCGAGAGAGCTCAAACTGACGACAAATTTGAGAGCAGAATTCTATTTTCACAAGTATTTCTGCTCTTTGTTTAATAGATTAATCAGAACGAACTGTATCACCTAAATACTATAATTTAAATCATACTTCAAACAGATTAATCTATTACTTCGACGAAGGGACTCTTATATTCTTTTATGCTTCTAGAAAATCCTGTTTTCGTATTTTCTGGTTCGTTTTTTAACGATATGATTGCAAATGGTCTTTAATCAAGCTTGGTCTTAGATCAAGCTTGGTCTGCGCAAATACTCGTAAGTTCATGGAATACCTAGATTCATAATTTTGAAAAACCATTATTCCGTGATAGGTTCCCAAAGTTGATGAAGAAGGAGGAGGAGAAGTAGGAATCACTTTCGTCGTTGTTCTAAGTGACCATAGCCAAAACATCGCAGCTCAACTAAACCACAACTGGAGTTCACTTATCAAAATTGAGCCATGGTGACTGAAAAATTGGAAGAAGATTTTTTTTTGGAACGTAAAACATAACATTGAGGAAAGGATTATACTTGTTTGCTGTTTAATTAATTCATGTTTGAAAATAGTGAACCAAAATTATACCTACCAACATTGGAACAAAAACATATTGATTAGTATTCCAGGGGACGTCCCATTGGAGAATAGTTCAATTTCAACCAGTAAGTGTAACCAGTAAAACCTGCACTGTTATTTACCTGTCTACTACACAAATAGTCTCACCCAATGTAAAGAACTCAGTAAGGTAATGATGTACTGTAATCATTTTGCTTCCAAGTCTACCAACGGTAGCGCTTTCAAGGTTGAATAAAAATAAAAAAAGTTCACCAAAATCAAAATTTCCACTCGCGTTTTACGTTTTAGGCCTTCCTGAACGATTCTGGTTCCGTGCCAGTCTGTCTGTGGGTCTGTCATGAAATCCTTGCTTTTCTCATCCGATTTCGATGCAATTTTCAGGGATTGTGCGGATTGGCGTATTGGTGGTCCCCTACGAAATTTATCACCCCCGGATTGATAGTAGCCGCTCCGCATGCGCAAACGTGTATTTTATTGTTACAGCCATAACTTCTATGTTTCTCATCTGATTAAGACGAAATTTTCAGGAATTATTCAAGTTGGGGTGGATATGGTCTCCTATGTGGGTCGGGGTACTTGGTGATCAATGTTTTGAGATTAACTACTATGCATCAGGTCATCTGTCCAATCGGGTTATGGACACGAGGAAGCTATGTGCCACACCCACTTGCCAGACGTTTTTGCATTATGAAAGCCCAAAACTATTTTGATATCGGAAAAGTGTACCCCTTCTCCACCCCCTCATCCTTAACCACCAGCATTTTAGAACCCAAAATCTACGATACCCAATATGCGAATTCGAGTCTACCCCCCCCCCTTCCACCCAAAAAAATCCAGCCTATCAGCATATCGGATATATGTCTGAAAGTTGGATATTTTTCTTGGGTGGACTAATTTACTCATAACTTTCGTGACCTTCCACCCTACATACTCATCGCCTGGTGTTTGCCCCACCTTCAGAGCCACGTGTTCCTGTAATGGCAATGTTGAGGGTCTTCCTTCCTACTTTTCCTCTACGTTGTCTAGCTTAATAGCACAGGACTAATAATTTATATTGAATTCTTTAATTTACCAGGGATCCTAATCCGCAAAGGGGTTATTTAAAGGGAGGGGAGTTTGTTCAACTACTATATTCACCAATGGAAACACCTTGTTTTTCGCAATATGCAGCGTTTTTAATGGAGAATCAGAGTTAACCTTCATTGGACTATGGTGTCTCTAGTGTCACCAAAAACATCTAAAGAATACCACCACTGTCCCGCAGTATCATCGGAATAACCAAAATTAATTGCAATTTTAAAATTCATTCGTGGACAGAGTTGACTTTTTGAAATATTTTCGAGAGCTATAACAATTTAAAAATGAAATTATGACGCAAATGTCCGATGAAATGAATGACAAAAACATCATTTCGAGGTTTCTGATAGCACACAAAAAATGGTTCAAAAAATTCAACTTTGACCATTAGATTAACTGTAATTAAAATCTAGTTACTTCCGTGATCCACTTAGGGTTAAGTGTCAACACCGTTAACTAGAAAAACATCTAGCTGGGAAATCATCCCGGAAGGTACAATAGCTAGTAAACTACACCGAAACTCAATTACATTTAACAATAATAGATTAATGTCAAGCTTTGTCATTACAGTAAGTGCTGTTTGGATAATGAAAGCAACGATCGCTGCTATTAATACACTCAACTTGACAAACGAATTTCGTGGTTTTCATAGTTCCATTCATTTCGCTTCAATTGGCTCGTTGTCCACAGAACCAGCAAACTGATTTCTCGACTAGTGAATTTCTCTTAGTTATATTCTCCGTCCCTCAGGGTGATAAAGCCAGTTTTAGAACGGCAGTTTCCATTATAATTTTAAGAGAGTTCGGTAAATATTTGATTTTGACTGCAGGACGTTGTCTCAACTGTGCAAACGGCGTCATTCACTGAAATATATTTGAACTTGCAAATAAGTTCCAGCGGTTGGTCAACAAAGTTTTGTCGGCATTCAGACAGAAATTCCTCTAATGAATTCAGTCATTACTTCTTTGTTTACAGAGTGACCAGCCAGAGCGTTCCGCGCTATTTCCTCATTGGTTTTAGAGGTTCCGTTTGGAAACTGGAGACGACCTAGGAAATGGTCCACTTTGGCTAGCGTATATTGAACATTAAGTGAATAAATTTTATTCATTCTGAACATAACCGAAATGACAAACGGAGGTGCACCTAAAAATGTGATTGGAATTTCATTAGAGACCAAGTTAAGTTTTTCGTGGATAATGTAAGAATTTGAATCAATAGTAATTTGGCGCCTTGCGCATCACTATCAAGCCGGCAGGGTTGTGGGGAGGTTTCAAGGAGGTTATACTAGTTCTTAGTTAGTATTTTAGCTAGTCGTTCGGTCGGTTTATAATCAAATTTGAGAAGTTCTTCACTTTTATGTACGTTCGTGTAATAAAGAATCAACTTGGAGTTTTGTTTTATGCTGTCACCAAGTACTCCTACAAATTCAGAAGTGGGACAGTATTATGATGCGAAGCATAAGCCTCCTATTATGTACAATGTCGGTGATTTAGTGGTAATTTGTAATATTAAAAATGTTCCAGGGGTAAATAGAAAATTGCTACATAAGTTTAAAGGACCGTACGCAGTGAGGACTGTTTTACCAAATGATAGATACATTATAAGAGATACTGAGGAATTCCAAGTTGGCAGATGCCCTCATGAAGGTGTATCATCACCAATGAACACGAGGCCTCATTCAAATTTTTGTGAAGCTGTTGAAAATTTCAAGTAATCTTAAATTAGGAATGTTCAGACTACTTTTGCTTATTATTTTGTTTTGTTCATTTCAATCTTGTTTTGTCTTTAGTATATACGAGCAGCTCTAAAATGAAATACATAAGTGGGTTTAGGGATTTTTATGTTGGCGTTCCCATATCTTATACACTTTTGGTTGTCAATCAGGTATTTATTGTCTTCTCTGTTGGAGTTTTGGTTTTTCTTCTATTAAGTATATACATTTTTTCGTTGCGTCTTAGAATGGCGTCATTCTTGTGGTAAGAATGGCCGATATGTTCAAGTCCAGAGTCAATTTTGCTAGTGTGATTATCTGTAGTGCAATGTATAAACATGTTCAAATTTCCGGGCATTCCAAAATTTTTAATTGAAATATTGAGAATGGAGTCATTTTTCTGGTCAGAATGGCCGATATGTAAGAATTTGAATCAATTGTAATTTGGCGCCTTGCTCATAAATATCAAGCCGGCAGAATTATGGGGAGGTTGCAAGGAGGTTATTGTAGTTTTTGTGTTAGTACGTCGTTCGGTCGGTCTATAATTAGGTTTTGGGAAGGTCTTAATGTTTTATGCACGTTCGTGTAATAAAAAGTCAACTTGAAGTGAAGGCGGTTGTTGTTTTATGCTATCACCAAGGACTCCTACAATAACAAATTTATGCGCAAAATGAGATTCGATAGGGAGTTTGAATGATTTGACGTAAGCGCATGATCGAGGTGTAATCAAGGGATTTATTGAATCCTGAGGAACTTCCAAGTCTTAACACCAGAAAATTCCATCAAATAACGATGGCAACTGTAGAAGAAGTGTACATTCATAGCTATCAATAAAATTGGGATTATTATAACTAGGTAGTTTTACGAAAATTGCTGTAACAGATGTGGAGTTATCAATACAATCATCCTCTATACTAGCAAAATTGGACTATTGGGTTGCTCGACTTATAACCTGTCACCTCTAAGAGTAGCATAGGGCTTCGATGAAAGATCGTCATCCATCTCGGTTCCTGGCCATGACCTTCACTTCCGGCCATGTTTTGCCAGCCTGTCTTGCCTCTGCATCAATGTCATCACATCCTCGGTCGCCCCCGTCGTCTACCTATATCCTCGAGGATTCCAGTCAAGCGGCTTCCGCTCCTCATCTTCTTTTCTCAGGGTGTGGCCTTTCTCAAATTTCTTCTCGTAATCTCAACTGAGATAGGTTGCTGCTCTGTACTCAAGAGTAATTCATCATTAAAGATGACATCAGGCTTCCGTATACCCAAGATCCGTCGTAGACAAACATATAAAGCTTTTGAGTCAAGTCACAGGTTTTGAGTGTAACTTTCAGTTTTCACAAGCAAACAGGAGCACCGACTTTTCATTAATACATTATTACTAAACAGGCAAAGCTTGGTCTAGAAAAGTTTACATGATTCCTTGCTGATTTTTTTTTTTTTTTTTTTTGACTTCCTGTATCCAATTTTGAATGTTCCCTTCGGCACCCTCAATTGCAACCTCATTACTTCCCAAGTACGTAAACCCAAGCTGCTTGATGCTTTTTCCTCCAATCACAATGAAAATTTCCTCTCTGAGATACGTTCATTCTTATTCATTTTGATTTTGAAACATTGATCTTGAGACTTGTCATTGACGAGTATCCGTTGAGCTTGAAACTTATGACATTTAGCCGTTGTGCCAAAATACACAGGTCACTGAATTGGTCAAGATCCTCAAGGAATCTTTGAGAATCCTCTGGATTCCTTGTCTCTGACCTCCAAGAGTCTTCGTCATCAGGAGATCAAGAACCATAAGGATGAGAGAGAGGAAAACCACACATCCCTGGCGTGTCTCTGCATTGTCTGGCATGGGAGAGGATAGAACGCCATTGTAAATCACCTGACTCTTGTACCTGACTCGTACAACCGATATATATCAACTTCAGGATCTTATCACGGACTCCATATTCTTGGTTGCTTTCAAATCGCTACTCATTCGATAAAATCAAACGCCTCCCGATAATTTAAGAATAGGGCATGCGGTGGAGTTAGCCGCTCAGCACTCTGCTCCAAAATAATGAGAAGTGTGTTGGTTCAATCAACTCAACTCCTGGGCTTCCTGAGGCCAGTTTGCTATTTTTGTTGGAATTTCTCCACGTGATCTCTTGTTGATTCTTTCAAGTATAATCTTAGATAACACTTGCTGACAAAAGTAAGAAAAGTTTGGCTATGATTGATAATTAATCGACCAATTTTGGTTTATTATTTTCAATAATGAACCTTCGGAATTGACCAAGAAAAAAAAGGTTAACCCCCCTCAAAATTTGTTGGTTTACGTTACGAGATACATGGTATCAAAATCGAATAAAAGTTTGGCCGTCCGTCCGCCGTACGCGTAATTTGGTATACGGGCTCCATCTGGGGTGTAGTTGTGCCTCCAAACTTTCGGTTGATGTAGGTCACTTCTAAGGGTTGGAAGATAGAGGTTAAAACTTTGAAAACGCCCTAGCTCAAAAAATTTCGATATGAAAAGTATTGTTTTTTCATCAATTTAAGATAATATTGAATTTTTAGAATTTTTAGAGACCACGCGGAGCTCTGTAGGACAAACCGTTCGCTACCTACGAGAATTTAAGGGTTGGACTTACGATAAATCAGCAACACGAGTGCGAAAAGCAAAAGAGGCCTAATCCCCGATCAAATTTTAGCTGACCGAAATGCGATCGATGTTTTTCTTCATGTTGGTTGGTGGTAACAATGACAAAGCCGTGTTTTTTGCGGACGATCTGCAGCGTTTTATTAATAGCCTGGAAATTCGTCTATTTTGCCTAAAATAAGAGTTTTGCAAATTAGGTTAATAGAAATCATAATCTTGAAATTTTAGATAAAAAATATTTATGTTTATTAATACTAATCCATGATTGAATATAGGAATGGACCATGAAAGTTGCTACAACAGCACCTCAAAATTTGCTGCTTTACATTTCACGGTACGTTTATCCCAAAATTTGTGTTTTGTTCAAATGAATCGGTTTTCTTTTAAAGGCGTAAGTCTACAAAAACGTAATTTTTTTTTCATTTTTCTGTCCCTTAATTCTAGGTGTATTGTTTGCAATTAGAAGGAATTGCAAATGACGTCTCTAACAGGATAGAAATCGCCCTTGAAAATCCTGATTTCTTATAGAAAGGCGTAAGTCCAAACTCACTTTGATTGTTTTCACATTTCAAGGTTTAAACAAATATATTCTCCAAAATTTCCACTCGCGTTTAACGTTTTGGAAAATTTTGGTTTCAAGTTTTTTCGTGTCTGTCTGTGTAATAGGCTGTCATAAAATCCTTGAAAACCCCAATTTTGATTAAATGTTCAATTGTAAGTATGTGGGGGTTCGCGGGTAAATGGTCTCTTGTGAAAATCATCGCCCGTGATAGTGAAAACGTTGTAACAGCCATACCATCTACCTTTTTCGACCGAATACGATTAAATTTTCTGGGATTATGCGGATTGGGGTGTAGTCGGTCCCCTATGAGAGTAGTGCAGAGTATTTAGAGATTGATGTTTCGAGATTAGCTACTATGTATCGGATCTTCACTCTATAAATCGGAGTTATGAGTACGAGGAAGCTATGTGCCACATACTCTTTGGCAGATTTTTTTTTTCATTCCTATAGCAACTGTGTTCCATTATTTTCCGGGTTGCCAATGATGAATGGAATAATTTATCTTGGTTTCAGATAGCCTGCTATTCATGAAAAGTGAGATTGTACACGATTTTTTTTTAGAAGGACGTATATCCCTGGAATAGATTAGCGAATTTGGAGCCCCTAGGTTGAGGATAAAAATCTGAAAAAATCCGTGAAACGCGTCAAATTGAATCTCCTCTCACAATTTTATCTATAGCGCCATACAGGAAGTTTTTCTTGATTTCGCGAAAGTTTGGTTGCAAGGACTTGTGCCCTTTTGAAAGAAATGTATTCTTCACTGTCGTGTGTCAGTCAAACAATTGCAAACACAAGCCTTTACAACAGTCCACTCATGACTTTTTTTTTCAAGTCGGTTCAATCATCCTACAGATGCGGTAGGTTGGTCCTAACTTCGCCGAGGGAGTGTATTATTATTGCATGTCAAATGGAACTAATGGATCCCTGACTCCAATCCCTACGGGTCTGAACTCGCTTGAAAGGTTAGAAAATCACCGGTGGGAAATTTCCATTTGTATTCAACAGCCCTCCCTCCCTGGTCGAAATAGTTTTACCAGGAGGGAAAATTGGATTCCACAAAGGTCGGTCTTGTTTTGATAGTTAACGGTGCAAGGGGCGTATGGACCGACGTAGGCCAACTTCCTCTCTACCTGTCATGGTGGGGTCGGCCAATCATTTTCCGCCGTTTCAATTATTCATGCCGCGCATCGTCCAGAGCCCTTACCGATGCCTTCGGTCTATGTTTAACGAAGGAAGTGCGGAAAAGTTGTGTCCACTTTCGGCCTGGTGGGGCGTTTTCCTCCCCGGGAATAAACTTCGGGTTTTGATGGAAAACCCGCCCCTGTCGCTCCAGCCCGACCTGGTGATGCAGAGGGGGCCGCCGTAGATGGATCAATGAACCCGCCCGCCCAGGCTAGCATTGTACGTTTCCCCTAGATCCCATCCTCTGGCCCTCTACGCATTTTGTCAAAAATGTTGGTCCCATCATCGCACAGTACATGAAATAATTCGACACCAATGGTAACACGCCGTCTGACAAACTATACGGGGCATGCCATGTGTTCAGGCCCAAAAAGTATAATTTATAAAGTGTTGGCACTGCCAGACACTCGGCTTCCAAAACTTATGGCAAAAGCCATAATAACAATTAAGGTGTCATGGGCAAAATTTTGGATGGAAATGGCGGCGAAGCTCAAAACTGAAATAAATCTGGGGACTGACGATTTTAAACAATTAAAATTGATTTTAGAAAATAATATAGATAAAATCATTATTGCTGAAAGGCACGAAAATATCTTAGGAGCCTAGACATCGACCCATCATGCCCATTACATCGATTTGCTTGGAAGGTTCTCCTTCAAGAAGCCGGAATACAATATGAGCGACAAAATGGTGCTTCAAGATGAGAGGTGGTATTTTGTTTCTCAACAATGTGCCATGGCGACAGGGACCAGCACGCAGATGTGCCATGTGCAACAGTGGGGAAGAAGAAGAATTATTTCATTTTATGGGAATGTGCTCAGTGCTGCTTGAAATAAGGAAGAAATGGTTCGGGCACGCGCAATTGAACAAGTTGCAATGCTTGGAGCTTCAAAAAACAACAAGCATCCTCCAGCTGGCGGGATTCGCAAGAGAGGCATAGCAATACCTCTGGTTTTTGATTAAACAATTCAATTACTAATTGACAACTGTTCATTTATTCATTTATATGTAAAAGTTAATCATTAGGTAATATGTTAAATATTAAGTTAATTTGGGAAAAAAAAACAGGGGAAAAAAGTGTGTATATAGCCTAGCCATCACTGAGTTAAGAAGATAAGAAGAAGTATAATTTATTATAGTTTTGATACTAGAAATAATGGATAAGTACCTAGATAGTGATAGTGAAGTGAAAGTGAACTGTGCTCTGTGTACCCTGGGTTCAACAAAGCCAGCCGCACCTATTCAGTCAAGCTCCCAGCTTCATCTGCGCCACTCAACGCCTCTCTTCTTCCTCTATCTCGGATCGTCAACATTCCAAAAAAGGAACTCTTTTGAGTCTGAGTCATCAGGATCTAATCGTAGCACTGCAGAAGGAATCTGCAGATCTTAATTATAAGTGCGACATCCGGCGATTCATTGCTGCCATACTTACGGGAAAATCTAGGAGCACACGCTCTAAGTCGCAGCACGCTCAGGACAATATTCTTGCCAGTCTGAGAGGTCTGCATACGCGTGATTCCCGTCTGCGTGACGTGTTCTGCATATCCTCACGGTCAGATCAAACAATTATTACCAAAGGCATGGTTCTGAGTATTTTGTGAACTGTCATTCCCCCTTCAATCCTACACACCACAAATTAGAAGGAGCTCCTTTTTTATTTGTTATTTTGTCAACTTTGCCAATTATTGCATAAAGTTTGATGCCAGATGTAACACAAGTTGTTGTTGTGAACCTTTACCTATTAATCGCATTATCGCTTGGGCGATAAGTCGCTCGGCCACCGGCGTGTCCGTCTTTGTTCTCTTCCCTTCCCTCCCTGGTGATCAACCATTTTTCAATTCAGTTGAAGCGTAGACTTCATGCAAGTAAAACGCTGCGTAGCAGGATTCTTACGACGTGTGGTGTACTGTCTGGTTTTTTTTGAACATTTTTTGGATTTATAAAAACCTCTGTTGGCCCCCAGGGCTCATCACGACACGTATGTATAAATTTATACTACATTTCCAATACCTAATTTAACTATAAACTTAATTAATTTTATTCATGCCTTGGTGTGCTATTAATAGCCTCCAAACTAGGTCACGGGGTAGTTTCCCGTAGATCCTGTTAATTTCTTCGAATTTTGTTTAGTAATACCTACCTCAATCTATTTAATCCAATTTAAAACCAAATTGTACTCGAAATGATGTAAGAGTTTGACCATTTATTTTCGTTAATTATTTCATCATCAATACTATGAAATTGTGCTGAGTACCTACTTTACTGTCTTTTTGAGGATAAATTCTATTATTTTTTGGTAATTCACTTTTCAGTTGTGGATTACTTCTGCTTTGTAAATTGTCTTGTCTGCGCATTGCTGTTGGGAGAAATTGATTTGCTAAAAGATCCTATGCATGGTGAGATGCTGATGTTACTTCTCCATACTACTGTCTTTTTTACATGCATCTTGACTAAGTAAGTCTGTTCCTTTTATTTTCTAACTTTATTTTCTTTTCCCCTTCCAGGGATCTTTTTTCTTTTCGTTTTGTATCGCCTCCTCTCGCTACAAGAATTTGTCTCAAATCGGCGGTTCTTTCAGTCATCCGTGCGGCCTAGTAGCTTTAATATTATTAGTACTAGGAAAGTAGAGAACAATAGGGAATTTTCCGTTCTGTACATGGTTGATCACCAGAGTTGAGCTTAATAAATGTTCATTGACTATACCAGAATAGAATCATATGTTTTATTGCCCCCACCGTTCCAATACCTCCTCAATTGGATAGGTGTCAATTTTGTTTATCGAGGAGTGGCGCCCAAATTTTCATTTTTTAAATCTTATTTCGAAATCAGCACACCTTCGTCGTCCTTAGTCGGCCTCGCCCAGTAAGCTCCCCGATGACCTAGCCAGGGTGGGTAACGTTATCGAGAAAAACTCGTAACATTTTCTGGCGCCCCAACGTGTCGGCCCCTATTCGACAGGGACATTTAACAACCTAGTGTGTTTCGAAAAAGTGAATTTTGATTTTATTTTCTACTGATTAAATATCGATCATGTCGGGAAAATCAGACGTCTACCTTTTACTCAAGAAAGAATTATCTCACGAACTTCAGGTTCGCGGACTCTCTACCGATGGTACCTTGGACGACCTTAGGAAACGATTTTTATCGGCGTTGGATAAAAAGGTGAAGATTAATCAAGAAATCGTAGACGATTTTGACGAGCAGGAAGAAATTCAACTTGCATCTGCAAGGTATTCGGAACTCAGTGAAGCCGTAGAAGCTATGAATACCAACGACATTGCCGAGATGAGACGTTTGAAAGCTCGCCTCGTTCACAGCCATAACCGCCTACACCGCCAGAAGTTTCAAGACGATTTGGAAACAAAAAGATGTGAATTGGTGAAAAACTTGTACGCTCTCTACGTGGTGGTGAAGGAAGCAACTCCATCTGCCGTCAGTAAAGGTATTCAAGCAAAGTTAGCTACTGGTACTACCGCTGAACCCCCACTACCTTCTTTTACCTTACCAACACCGCCGTCACATGAGCTGTTGACATCAGATGATGAATCGTATCCGGATCCCTCTACCAATAGAGACCCAAAACTTTATAAGTGGAACCTTTCTTTCTCCGGTGAGGATGGACGCAGCTTGATGACATTTCTGGCTGATGTAGAGGACAGAAGAATTTCAAGAAGGGTTTCAGAACAGGACTTGTTTCAGTGTGCAAGCGATCTCTTCAAGGGTACTGCTCTCACCTGGTTCCGCTCCCATCGTGAATCTTTCCGTAGTTGGAAGGAGGTTGTACAAGCCCTGAAGTCAGCATTTCTTGAACCGAACTACAGCGATCACCTCTTAGAAGAGATTCGGAAGAGGACCCAAGGAGCTAATGAAACTCCTGCTGTGTATGTTGCAAAAATGCGAACACTTTTCAGCTGGTTACCAAATCCACTCTCTGAGGGTGAAATGGTGAGACTTGTGGAACAACGCTTCAGACGAGACTACGTTAAGCTCCTTCCTCTACTCAGGTATACCACACTCAACGAATTGGAAGAAGCTGTTCAGAGACTTCATGTTGGACAGGCATGGGCAGCCCGATTTGAAGAACCTCCCACGAGAAACCTCTTGGAACCTGAATTGGGGTACAAAACTCGTCGTCACGACCATGCTCCCAAGTCAGCTGCATTGGTTGTTACTAATTCATCTTCACCAAAACCTCCGGATAGTGTTGCCGAGCGAACTCCTGCTCCACCTCCGAGGAAATTTGGATTCAACAAACCTTCAAGACCACCAATTTGCTTCAACTGCAAGGTTTCAGGGCACCGGTTCCAAGATTGCACTAGACCAGTGGCTATGTTCTGCACCAGATGTGGCCAGTCTGATGTCGATCGTGCCAACTGCTCCCGTTGCAACTCTGTTCCCGCCAAGCCTTTAAACTCCTAAGGGGGCCTTCAACATCTTCCGTTGTTGGCCCTAAGACCAAATTTTCCTCAACCGCACCTATCACTGACCGAGATGAATGGAATGACTGGCTTGGCAAGGTCAAAGTGTTTTCATCATCCTGCGAATTTGTTCATCCACTGGGACCACACCCCTCAAATGGAGATTGCCGCCCGTACTTACCTGTTGAAATTTTCGGAATGAAATTTCATGGATTACTGGATTCAGGATCCACTAGAACCTTAATAGGTTTGTCTGGCTGGAATAAAATTAAGAATCTTGCTTGTAAACTTGAATCAGGCACTTTCAAACATGTAAAAGTTGCCAATGGTTCGAATTGTCATGTTTTAGGTAGAGTCATGTTACCTATTGTACTCAATCGCCAAATAAAATTGATCGAAGCCTTGGTTGTTCCTGACCTTAAATCTGATGTGATTTTAGGCTTAGATTTTTGGAGAGAATTCAAAATTGTCTTAGATATTGCTGAAGGTACATGTACTATGAATGGTATTTGTCCTACAACAGCTTCTCTCGACGTCAGGACAGCAATAGTTGCCAAAAATGAACTTTTACCACAAGAACAGAAGAAACTGGAAATGTTAGTTAATAAATATCGTTCTATTCCGAATCCGAAGATTGGTACAGCCCACGGGGTTGAACATGTAATCGATACTGGAGATCATAAGCCTGTCAAGCAACGATACCTTTGGAGATCCCCCGCCATACTTGACGTAATGTATAAGGAGCTAGATGATATGTTACAGCAGGGCATCGTTCGTCCGTCAAGCAGTCCGTGGTCGTCTCCCGTGGTGATAATCAAGAAAAAAGATGGTTCCCATAGATTTTGCGTGGATTTTAGACTTTTGAACTCCATTACGGTTAAAGATTCATATCCTATTCCGTTTGTGGACCATATTTTAGACAAACTACGAAATGCTAAATTTCTGACATCCATAGACCTGAAAAGCGCCTTTTGGCAGTTGCCCATTGCAGAATCAAGTCGCCCAAAGACAGCATTCACTGTTCCTGGACGTGGATTGTTTGAATTCTGTCGTCTTCCCTTTGGATTGTCAAACTCGCCTGCTGCCTGGCAACGACTGATAGACTCTGTATTGGGACCAACACTAGAAGGATCGGTATTCGTATATCTAGACGATATTATTTGCATTACCTCGGATTTTGACTCTCATTTGAAAGTATTGGATGAAGTACTGAGTCGCCTTCTTAAAGCCGGTCTCACAGTCAATTGGGAAAAGAGTCAATTTTGCCGTTCTAGCCTCGCTTACCTGGGCTACGTGGTTGATAGGAATGGATTGCATGTCGATCCTTCCAAAGTCTCCGCTATAGTAGACTACCCAGCTCCCAAAACAGTAAAACAGCTTAGACGCTTTTTGGGTATGGCAACATGGTACAGAAAATTCGTCTGTAATTTTTCAACCATGGTAGCACCTCTGACCAAATTGATAAGTAAAAATCAAAAATGGATTTGGACTGAAGAACAAGAAGAGGCCTTCATTAGCGTGAAATCCAAGCTGATCACCGCACCAATATTGACTTGCCCGGACTTTTCTCAACATTTCATCATTAGAACCGATGCAAGCCAATCAGGAATCGGAGCCGTTTTGTGCCAAGAATTTGATGGAATAGAAAAGCCGCTGTCATATGCTAGCCGAAGCTTATCTAAGGCCGAAAGGAATTATTCTACTAGCGAACAAGAATGTTTAGCTGTCCTCTTTGGAGTTGAAAAGTTCCGGCCATACATAGAAGGCACCAAAACCACCATCATCACCGACCATTCTTCACTGACATGGCTTAGCAACTTGAAAGACCCTCACGGTCGATTGGCTAGATGGTCACTTAAGCTGCAACAATTCGATTTGGACATCAAACATCGTCCTGGTAAATCTAATGTGATCGCGGATGCACTTTCTCGTGCGTATGAAGAATGCCCTCTTGCAGTTATCAATCTATCTAATACTAGAGATCTTTGGTATGAGAAGATGATTCGACAGATCCAAGAAAATTGTGCTGCTTTTCCACATTGGAGAGTTGATGATGGCAAACTCTATAAGTATGTTTCGTTGTCAAGAGATCCATTGGGCACATTAAACCCATGGAAAACTGTCGTACCCAAGTCGGAACGTCAAAAGATTCTTCACAGCTGCCACGACGATCCACTTGCTGCTCATCTCGGGGTGTTCAAGACGCTGACTCGCTTGAAACGTGGTTTCTATTGGCCTGGAATGGCCACAGATGTACACAAGTACGTAGCAAGCTGCAGAGAATGTCTTTCTCAGAAACCGTTGCAGGAAACTCCAGCTGGAGAATTTGGCAAACAGCGCCATGTCTACGAGCCCTGGCAAATGGTCTGTATCGATCTGATTGGCCCTCTTCCACGTTCTTCCAACCAAAATACCTTCTTGCTGGTGGTTACTGACTACTTTTCAAAGTATAGCGTTCTCCATCCTTTGAGATCCAGCACCTCAGCACCCATAACCAAATTTATTGAGGAACAGATCTTTTTAGTTTATGGGGTTCCCAAAATTCTGATCTGCGACAACGATCCTCGGTTTAAGGGCCAGATCTTCAAAGATAAAATGGAGGAATATGGCGTAACTATTTGGTTTACTGCCCACTATCACCCCCAAGCGAATCCCACTGAAAGAGTGAATCGTGTTGTTAAAACCGCTATTCGCTCTTATTTGCGTGATAATCACCGCCATTGGGACCGCGAAATACACAAGATTGGATTTGCCTTGAGAACAGCCGTTCATCAAGTCACCAACTACACTCCAGCGTACCTCAACTTCGGACGAGAACCTAAAAAGTTTGGCGAAGAACACCAGTTGTCTACCTCTGGGAATGATGTGCCACTACCTGCTTCAAGATTGCATCATGCAAACACTGTGAGCCAACTCCCCAAGTTATATGCCAAAGTTAAACAGTCTCTCGACAAGGCGTACGAAGCTGCTAAGAAAACCTACAACCTTCGTCACCGACCTGTGAGCTACAATGTTGGAGATGTTGTGTGGAAGCGAAACATGGTGCTTTCTAACCAAGCCAACTATTTTGCCGCCAAACTTGCTCCTAGGTTCATGCGCTGTAAAGTCGTTCAAAAAGTGTCGGACCTAACCTATCGCCTCGAAGATGAAGATCGGAAAGATGTTGGTATATGGCACGTCAAAGACTTGAAGCCTGACTGCGAAGCCGGAGAACTTCTATAGCTCAAGATGAAATTTTCATTAAAATTACTCTTTTCGCCTGAAGTAGGAGGGGGAAATGTAACACAAGTTGTTGTTGTGAACCTTTACCTATTAATCGCATTATCGCTTGGGCGATAAGTCGCTCGGCCACCGGCGTGTCCGTCTTTGTTCTCTTCCCTTCCCTCCCTGGTGATCAACCATTTTTCAATTCAGTTGAAGCGTAGACTTCATGCAAGTAAAACGCTGCGTAGCAGGATTCTTACGACGTGTGGTGTACTGTCTGGTTTTTTTTGAACATTTTTTGGATTTATAAAAACCTCTGTTGGCCCCCAGGGCTCATCACGACACGTATGTATAAATTTATACTACATTTCCAATACCTAATTTAACTATAAACTTAATTAATTTTATTCATGCCTTGGTGTGCTATTAATAGCCTCCAAACTAGGTCACGGGGTAGTTTCCCGTAGATCCTGTTAATTTCTTCGAATTTTGTTTAGTAATACCTACCTCAATCTATTTAATCCAATTTAAAACCAAATTGTACTCGAAATGATGTAAGAGTTTGACCATTTATTTTCGTTAATTATTTCATCATCAATACTATGAAATTGTGCTGAGTACCTACTTTACTGTCTTTTTGAGGATAAATTCTATTATTTTTTGGTAATTCACTTTTCAGTTGTGGATTACTTCTGCTTTGTAAATTGTCTTGTCTGCGCATTGCTGTTGGGAGAAATTGATTTGCTAAAAGATCCTATGCATGGTGAGATGCTGATGTTACTTCTCCATACTACTGTCTTTTTTACATGCATCTTGACTAAGTAAGTCTGTTCCTTTTATTTTCTAACTTTATTTTCTTTTCCCCTTCCAGGGATCTTTTTTCTTTTCGTTTTGTATCGCCTCCTCTCGCTACAAGAATTTGTCTCAAATCGGCGGTTCTTTCAGTCATCCGTGCGGCCTAGTAGCTTTAATATTATTAGTACTAGGAAAGTAGAGAACAATAGGGAATTTTCCGTTCTGTACATGGTTGATCACCAGAGTTGAGCTTAATAAATGTTCATTGACTATACCAGAATAGAATCATATGTTTTATTGCCCCCACCGTTCCAATACCTCCTCAATTGGATAGGTGTCAATTTTGTTTATCGAGGAGTGGCGCCCAAATTTTCATTTTTTAAATCTTATTTCGAAATCAGCACACCTTCGTCGTCCTTAGTCGGCCTCGCCCAGTAAGCTCCCCGATGACCTAGCCAGGGTGGGTAACGTTATCGAGAAAAACTCGTAACACAGAAGTAATTGGATCTTCTTTTATCAAAATCTCCACCTCTCGTATTCCAAACTCCATGTTGAGATGTTGTGTTTATCGACCCACGGTATGAATATCTTGTCAAATACCGGGACTAGGGTCGTCCTGAAAGAACGCTGTTATTACCTAGCTTTCGGAAAACATATTTCTTTCGTCAGAGCCTGAAAAATACAATGAGCAAATCTGCTCATCGCAATCGCTCATTGTTTTTTTCAAGCCCTGATGAAGGAAATAAATTTTCCGAAAGCTAGGTGATAACAGCGTTTTTTCTGGACGACCCCAGTCCCGATATTTGACGAGATATTCCAAGTTAAGTACTGGGGTCTAACTGGGGACTGGGGAGACTATTGGGAGTCCCATTTGGGCCATATTAACAAAATGATCGAGCAGGCCAGACCCATTTTTCCATGGGAGGATTGAAAAAGGTATAGAGTAACAAAGTAAACAATGATTTCAGGACATTTGTAGAGAGAATTCTCTGACTCCAATACCCCCCTCTAATCAGCCATAATTAGGTCGTACACATATTATGCTGTGAAAGGACTGACAGCCAAAATGGTCTGCAAGGACTAGTTCCCATGTCATTTCCACAGCTGAGGATGTATGTATGTATCTTTGGTTTACTCTCACCTCCCTTCAATGAGAATGTATTTTATTCCATATTAGAATAAACTGATTACAGAGTTTAAACTGATCATAAACTGATAATCTGATTAAAGCCTAAGTGCTTTTCCTTCCAGCCACCTCTGGTTCTGATGGTTTTGCTCTTGTGTATTCGTATAATTATCATTCTCTGGGTCCCATCATTTTCTTCAAAGACACACAATTCACTTCTCATCTGAGTTTTCACTATGAAGATATATTTCAAGTGGAAACTCCGATAACACTTTAATCAGTAGAACAAGTATCGCAGATTGGAACGAATATCCTTTTTTCGCAAGGGCTGAAGCCCTCAGCGTCCTCTTGTAAGGCTATTTCACGTACATAAATCCCTCACGTAAGAAAGTATCAATGTTTTCGAAAACACAACCCAATGATTGCGTGCACAATCAATTTCGGAAAGTCTCATTCCGAAAACTCGGTAGTCGCTAATCCGGACGGGTTTGAGGGGCTGAATCCTGGAGTGGCTTCCCCGAACTGATTTCCTGATTGCTTTTTGTCTCTAACGCTAGGCTAAGCAATGCTTCAAGTCACGAAGCCCCATTCGGCGATGGGGGCTTTCAATCGGGCTTTGCAAGCGTCTTTCCGACCAATCATGGTAAAGGGAAGGTGGGTCTTTCTCCATTTCCGTTCCCTCCGACAGACGTGGTTGTAATCTTGAACGGCCGTCGGATGCCCGATAACGGGTCGTCCACCGATCGAGTTCTCCGAATCCCCTAGGATGTTGACGAAAATAAATGCTGTCCTTCACTTGTGGATTCTTATGAAACCAGTCAGTTGACTACGATCGGCACACAGTCATGTTCATTGGAATTTTTCTCCATGCACTGGATCCAAACTTTCTTGCTTGACCTGAAATTCCCATCATCAGATAGACTCCAACTTACCATTATACGACCTAGACCCAACTTTTTCGTATTGGGCTAGGCTTGAACATCATCCTCGAACGTCTAAATCACACCGGTAGCATTAATTCATCTTTCCTCCGCTTAGGATTGCAAAGCATTCTTCCCTTGAATCAACTACATCGCATTATCTCAAGATTTACCAAAATAGGTAACTGAGCTTATCTCATGTGATTCAAGAGAAAAACGCTTAACTATCCCTAGTGGAGGATAATATCCTATTGTGGAGGATATTATATTATAACATATCCTTAGTTCACATTATGAACTAATGCTGCTGGTGTGGTTTAGGTGCTAGAGAATTTTGGAACCTGGTTCTATAACTGTTGTGGTTGAAAAGACGAGATGTTACGATTGAGGTTTCGATATCATGTATTTTAGAAGAAGTGATATTTTGTAGCTCAACACAACGGAAATGTAATTGGAAACTAATATACACTTTTGCCCATCAATGTCATATGAATAATAATATAATAACTGGATACAATAATAACTATTCAATTTTTCTGGATATCGAACAGTAGATGTTTAGGATTCAACTAATCATCCCTCAAAATTCCAGATCTTAAGACACAAAGTTGAGGCGCTATTTTAAGGTTGATTATTTCTTGAAACAGACAAATTGAGGTCAAAAACTGCACCATCCTACTTCATTCCATTGCCGAGATATCTCTGAAATCAGCATCAAATTTTCTGTGGTATTGATGAACCCACTTTGTTTTGAAAAGTATCGAGTAAGAAATAAAATAGCAGCTCAAACAACGTTAATTTTTGAAAAGATTTGAGATGAAACCTACTCATATCGTATCCTTTGGAAATGATTTTGTTCTACTCAACTCTTCATTATCCAATCTGTATAATGTATATAATATAATATATTTATATAATATAATACTAGATATTTTGCTGTATTAAGTACCGTTGAATGTATTATCATGAAAATGATTGCTCTTGCTACCTCGTAATTGAAGATAGAGACTTTTCGTATTCGTGGTAACGATTTGAAAAACGCTGCAAATTATTACACACTGGTTTATTATTTTTCTAAATAGATCACTCGTCTGCAAAGAACACGGGTTTTCCATTGTTACCACCAACCAACTCGAAGAAAAACATCGATCGCATGCAAATTATTACACACAGGTTTATTATTTTTCTAAATAGATCACCCGTCTGCAAAAAACACGGTTTTCCATTGTTACCACCAACCAACTCGAAGAAAAACATCGATCGCATTTCGGTTAGCTAACATTTGAACGGGGATTAGGCCTCTTTTGCGATTCACACTCGTGTTTCTGATTCTTAAGTCCAACACTTAAGTTCTCGTACGTAGCGAACGGTTTGTCCTACAGGGCTCTTTGTGGTCTCAAAAATTCTAAAAATTATATACTATCTTAAATTGATATTAAAACATTACCTCTATATCAAAATTTTTTGAGTTAGGGCGTTTTCAAATTTTCAAAGCTTATTTTCAAACCCTTAGAAGTGACCTACATCAACCAAAATCTTCGGGGCACAATCAGACCCCAAATGAAGTCTACATACCAAATTTCATCAACACCGGTCAATGCTAAGTGGGGAAAATGCCGCGTACGGCGTACGTCCAAATTTTTATTCGATTTTTGGATTCTACGTACTTTGAAACGTAAACCAACAATCTTTGAGGAGGGTTAGATAATTTTTTTTTCTTGGTCGATTCCAAAGAATCATTATTGAAAATAATGAACCAAATTTGGGTCTTCTTAAATCAAAATGTTAAAAATGTTAAATCAAAATGTCAAAAGTAGAATTTAGCGTTTCTGGGCTTCTGAACAACTTTACACCATTATTCCATGTAGGGAAGCTAAACTGCTCACCCAACTAGGTAATTGGAGTGGAAGCTCATTCAATAAACCACCGTGAAAGTAGTACTTATTATTTCTAACCTATGTGGGTGTAGCAATTTTCCTCAAGCTTGGATTAATAACCTCTAATTCTTCGATGGAGTGACTTGGTGATGGAGTGGGGGGTTCGTTTGGTCTCAGGAAACTGTGGTCTGTGGAAAGATAATACCATGATGAATACCGAATCCCTGGAAGCTCCACCTGAGACAGCCGTTAGCCGAAGGGTCGGATGGAAGCTTTGTTAGCGAATTAATGCGGACGATTGCGGAGTGAAGATCAAAGTTGAAGGCTCGGGTACCATCTTATCTCGTCTGGAGTGAACTAACGGCGCTACAGTTCAGGCTGAGTTCACTCTCTTCCCTGTAGTTTGAAGGGAACTTCTAGTCGGTAACATCCCAGGAGGGAAGATGGTCAGGTAAAATTTAACTCGATACCATCAAGGCGTCAGAACTATTCGTGATAACATGGAAGCTTTGATGTAAAATGTTTCACTAAATGTTTTTTGTGGCAACAATAACCTGTACTTTTTAGTAATTACTATAAATTGATAGCACAGGCCATTCGCCGTCTGGTGACTGATATGAAACAGAATTTCTTTTGTTTGATCTCACCCCCTCTGTTGATTCCTCACAAATAATAAATAAGTACTGAACTTGAAAATAACTTATGAAACTTTATTAAACAGAACTTTGTGAGTATAAAAGAATAATAATGAGGGCAGATTTCAACGGTAGTGATAGTGGTCTAACATCGGAACTCAAGTGGCGTTAGAGGATTCCCTCGGTTCCAACAGCTGTGGCTAACATGATCTGAATTAAGCTCAGTCTTACGCAAAGCTTGAACTTATTTATTGATCTTACGAATTATTATATAGTACCTAAATGATCTAGGACTGGTTAATAATTTCGACATGCTTAGAACTATCGGTTGTATTGGTATCGCCTGATCTGAGCAGGGCCCCCTGGCGGCGGGCACCTGAACTAACTGAACTTAACGGCTCTTTGAATTTTGCCGCCAATTCTGGGCGGGATGGTTCAAACACCCTCCCTTATAACAATATTATAAGCCAATTGAGACGAGAAATTTGTCTGGAAAGACGAAGTACCTAAGTTAATAAATCGATGGTCCGAATATTAATATTTCACAAGAAACGAATGGTTCAAAAACTTAACAAAAACCAAACTTTTCCATAATTAATCTGATTCACTCAAGAGTCAAGAAAACAAGTCGCAAAACAACCTTACATTTTGGAGCACTTTAATGTGTAGGCTGGTATTTGGTGGCAATTTTGTGGTAGTTTGATTGGTTCCAAATTGTATTACTATCAATTTTAATTTATCTACTGAGTATAATATTATAATCTGCACACAGGTTTGATCAGAGAGACAAGAAGTAAAAAATCCCTGAAAATAAACATTATTAATAGCGTGCTAGATGTTTTGCGTTCCAGAAGAAGAAGGTTTCATGGGATATTATAGTTGTATTTCGGTAAAACTTATTAATGGTAATTCAAAATTTATGAAAATTAGTGGGGCGCATGTGGCTTTACGGAAATCACTATAACACGACTGATTGAACGAATTTATTTACAAAGCAGGGAGGGATTAGGGCTAAGTGGCCCTCTCTTCCATCCCCCTTGGCAAACTTAAGTTATTACATCATCGATTCCGTTGTAGGCACATCATAAAATGATATAATAAATCAATTCTTAAATTAACATAATTTTCTTATACATTTACCATCTAGAAAACTTATTATATTCAACACCATTTCATAATTTAATTTATCATCTCACTTTTCTACTTTTGATAATACAATTGTGAATCTTTTTGAATTTCTACTGTTAGTATGTTTCGAGTAACATTTTTAACATTTCAACAGTTTTAAGTAACCTAACATCAATTAGGTATCTTTTTAATACTATGCATTACTTGGATTTTTCTGTTAGATTCTACATGTTTCAAAATTATGCTCACAGGTAATCCGCGACCCCACGTGGCCTGGTACCGTGGAGAGGAACTGCTGACAAATTACACAACTCCAGAAGGTCCAGCGGCTGAGAGCATCCTTTTGCTCAACAACCTGGGTAGAGTCGACCTCAGGTCTGAACTGACGTGCATTGCGTCTAATAACAACAGAACGCTACCACTCTCCTCGACTATACACGTCGACATGAACTGTGAGTATCAACCTACACTATTGTCCTTCACTTTGAGTACTGCAGTTTCGTCATATTATGATGTAGACTTTCCAAATAAAGGGGAGAGGCTGTTTCTGGAGGCTCCACAGGTAAATGGTGGGAAAGAACGGTCACGTGACATTCGGCACTATAAATCGGGTTCTTGCATAGTGCATCCGGACCCCATAAAGTTGCACAGTACACCCAGCAGCGTCTTTTTCACACTGCACCCGATTTCACAGTGCCCCCAGGAGATCAGATGCCCCCCTGAGGCATTGTCGAACCTAATCTACGAATAAAAAAATGGAAATCGGAGAAATGAGAAATTACCGTCGGTCAAACTCTTGGCGGGTCGGAAAGTGAGTGAAGTTTAAACGATTTTTTTTAAAGCAAAATCGTGGGCATTAATTTCTCATTTCATCTTCATATCAACTGTTTTTCTAACCCACGCTCTTCCCTTACGTCTACCTCTGTGTTCCTTTGTTCATAGTAATCGGTGACCAAATCATAAGAGGCTCATAGGAGCGCGCATGTTTGATATAAACTATATTTTCTTGATACCTACTATATTCCTCTCATGGTTTCGTGAATAATGCCGATTTCGTTTCATTGTAATGATAGGAAAAACTTACATCACCATCCCTTCACTTTATTAGGTAGGTACCTACTGGGAATTCAAATTAACTTTTTACCATTTTTTAATTCATCAATTTTTAGGATAGTCAAAGTTAGAACATGGTCAAATTTTCCGAGTCATTGAGCTTGAACCTCCACCTTCTATACTGTTTCTCATGTTCGTACAGGGTAGCCATTTCTACTAGTTAAACAAAAACAATATTTTTTTGGATCATCATTGAAGATCCAATGTAACAATCAGGTCGGTCATCTTGATTAAAAATGACTCATTTGCTTATTAATTCTTATTTTTAAGAGAATTTTTCGGAGCTAGAACTCGAAAAAAGCCGTTGACTACCTATATGGCAAACTTTTTGAAAGGAAGAGGTACTTGTGATAATTAGGAAAAACGCTGCAAATCATTGCTCAAAGGTTTATTATTTTCTGTATAGATCATCCTTCTGTATAGATCACTGGTTCTCCATCAATAGCACCTACCACCATCTGTATTCTCCCTTGACCTTCCCTCTCAAATTTCAGCTTCCTGCGTTCAATAGGATTGAAAATGGCTTCGGAGCTCACTCAGCTGATCAGTGATCAGAAGAGTGAAGAAGATCTCCTCGAATGCTGGAGACGCCTGGAAGAGCACTTTCATTCAATAGAATTGAAAATGGCTTTCGAGCTCACTCAGCTGATCAGTGATCAGAAGAGTGAAGAAGATCTCCTCGAATGCTGGAGACGCCTGGAAGAGCACTTTCATTCAATAGAATTGAAAATGGCTTTCGAGCTCACTCAGCTGATCAGTGATGTGAGGAGTGAAGAAGATCTCCTCGAATGCTGGAGACGCCTGGAAGAGCACCTCCATTCAATAGGATTGAAAATGGCTTCGGAGCCCACTCAGCTGATCAGTGATGTGAGGAGTGAAGAAGATCTCCTCGAATTCTGGAGACGCCTGGAAGAGCACTTCCATTCAATAGCATTGAAAATGGCTTCGGAGCTCACTCAGCTGATCAGTGATCTGATCAGTGAGCAATGATTTGCAGCGTTTTTTACCTACAAACATTGTTTTACCTACCAATTTTTTTTTTACCTACCAACTATTGGTAGGTACTACCTACCACACTATGATGGCTTCACACCTTCACAATCAAGTTTATTAGAAAGAACTAAACGCTTCACACTCGATTCGAAAAATAGAAAGCTTCATATGGAAATTTGATTACTGGTTACGCAGAAGGCAAAACTGAATACAACTCGAAGAAATGAACAGCGATCGCATTTTTGTCCGATAAAATTTGAACGCCGATTAGACCTGTTTTGCGATTCACACTCATGATTTTGTTTTATCGAAGGAAAACCTTCAAATACTCGTAGGGACCGAACGGTTTGTCCTACAGAGCTCCGGGTGGTCTCAAAAATTTTTAAAAATTCTGTACTATTTAAAATTGGTGAAAAAACGATACCTTTATTTCGAGAGTTTTCGAGGTAGGGCACTCTTGCAAATTTCAACCTTAATTTTCACCCCTTAGAAGTGACCTACATCAACCAAAAGCTTCGCGGCACAACTAGACCCCAAATGGAGCCCATATACCAAATTTGAACCAAATCGGTCCAGTGTTGCTAAGAAAAGTGCCGCGTACGGCGTACGGCGGACGGCGTACGGCGGACGGACGGAAATTTTTTTATTCGATTTTCGGATTCTACGTACCTTGAAACGTAAAACATCAAATTTTGAGGGGGGGTTAAAATTTTTTTTTTCTTGCTCGATTCCAAAGGCTTATTATTGAAAATAATAAACCAAAATACTTACTTCTATTACTTAGGACGAATCATCTGAGTATTGGTCGATGTAAGTTGCATTGAGTGTATCCATAGTTTTATTGGTATTTCACCTTGAATTATTCACAAAAAATTCCTGGGTTGTATGTAGAATGCCCTGAGCTTGCATGTGGCCTGTATTATTCACCACTTTCAGGATGCAAAACAATATTAAATAAAAACCGGAATCGCTACTCATATTTTACGTTCCAAATGTTTAAAAGTTAAAATTGAAAGTAGTACCTGGTGTTTGTTCAGAAATCTAATTTTTCATGGACACGTTAAAGATTTAAATTTTTGAGAGGCTGACTGATCAAAATTTGACAAGGTTTTTGTGCGAAATCGAATCTAAGGGAATTACGTTTTGTTTCGACGGCAATTCATGCCAGAAAAAACATCGTTAATACAGATCAGGAAAAATTGGCTTTCAAAGTTTAGGAATTTCATTCAAAATAGGTATTTGAGATGGGAAAACTCGCAAATATTGAGTGGAGACTTCCTTATATCGTCGTTTGAGGCCCAGCATGGCACATCTGACATTTTGGCGAAATTGAGTTATGGATGGTTTCCAATTCAAAATTTCGTGCCCAAGCGATTGGTGCTAACAGTTTTTCGATCTTGCCGCTCATAGCGCTAGTATTTGCGATTTAGTCAGCATAGCATATCTAAAACCACCCAACAGCAAGACACATCTGCACAGAAAGCATGGAGAACCCCAATATGCCAGAAAGCGAGATAAGTTTATTGTGTTAATTGTAATAATTTGAAGTATTTAGCGGTTTTTTCCTTTAAGTAATGTTTAATTAAGGTTCAACCTTTATTTACAACTAATATTATAGTTTAGCTAACTGTAGCTTATAATATATTATAGTTTACCTAACATTGAACCGAAATTCATAATGCCAAATCACAGCCTAGCACCACCAATATACGGTTTTTCATGACACTATGGTACAGAACAGATGGCTGGTTACGGCTTGATGGTTACGGTAGGTTCCCCAGTAAGGTTCACGTCCAACAAGATGTAACACGGATCTGAAGTGTATGGAAGTTATAATAAAAGTATGGACCGAGCCACGAAACAAAAGACGTAGGGGAGGTTGGTACCGCCCTTGCACGAGGTTAAAATGATAACAAGACGTGAGAAGTTCAACTTTGAAAGCTCCGAGGTAGACTGCGCCTCGAATTGAATGACGAGTCCATTAGTCAAGAATAAGCGCTCGAGAACACACAAAAGTGCAAAAGTTTTACAGCAACGATCTCCGGTTTCCAGCGCTTTAGAAATGAACAAATAACAAGATAACCTCTTACCCCTGAATGGAGCTCTCATTTTGCCATCCAGAATAAACTTTTCCTTTCCCTAACAAGAAGCATCTCTTGAAACCCTTGAATCAATTTCTCTTAATGATTTTGAAAACCAACCCTTAGTCCGGATCCAGATAATTTCATATATTTAGCTATTTCTACTCAGTCATAGCTCAGTACCAAAAGGTTCAATCCAGATAATCCTAATATAAAGCCAGCATGACTAGAGCATGGACGCCCCAATACTTCATGGCTATTCTCTTCTGAGGGTCCAATTTGCTCAATCAGATATATCAAAATATATGTATCTTGGTATATCTGATAGTGTAATCAGATATATCAGATTTATCAATCAGATAAATCATGACGTCGTCGAATAGTGATATTGATAATGATATAACACTCAAACCATTATGACTCTTTGAAATGGGATTTCATTTCGAATATTTTTTGACAGACAGATTCTCCGAAGAGTGACGCTAAGTGTAATAATATCATTTGGTACCAAAATGAGTCAATCTGGGTCACCTGAAACTCCTGAGTTCTGTATCACCGAGAGAATAACGGCGGTAGGTATTTTAATTGCTCCCCCTCTCCTCCTCTTCATTCCAAACGAAGGTTCACAATGTTAACGTTGAACCTCAGAAGGGACACAGAAGAGGGAATTAGAATCAGTCGGCTTATACTAATTGTCTAGAGGCAAACGCCTCTGTGGTTTAGAAGGGTTAAGATATCAGGCAGTACAGAGCGAGAATGATTTATAATGAGAACAAAATATTAGGTTAGTGGTCTCCTTTTCAAGACGAATATCCTTCGGAATACCAATACTGGTATTTGAAATGTTGCTGTTTCTTATGTTCTTAAATAGAGAGGAATCACGTAATTTCGAAATAACTACTTCATCTGTGCTAATATGTTAAAATGTGATATGTCTGTCACTTTTTTCAAAATCGGTATGTTTGCTTTCCCTTGCATGTTATAGTATATTCAAGATTCCTAGTTCGATCGGGTGGTTAAACCTCCTTAAGTGGTATGGAGAATGAATTGGCCAAATGTGATATGTCAAGAATGAGCAAATCGGAAGATGGCAGAATGTGGCATGTCCATTGTCTCTTAATGCTATCGCCAAGACAATATAGACAAAAAAATAAAATAAAAAAAAATAAAAAAAAAATAAAAAAATAAAAAATTAAATAAAAAAATTCAAAAATAAAAAAAGTAAAAAAATTTAAAAAAAAATTAAAAATAAAAATTTCCCCGCTACTTGAAGATGGCAAAGTGTGATAAGTCGACATGTGCTGTTTTGGCAACGCCAATTATTCGAAGTTACAGGCGAATCAGGGGAGGCAGAACGTGATACGTAAATATTACTAGTGTTAGCTTTGGTGGGTTTGAATATTCTAAATTTATTTGAATTTCAGGTAGGTATCAATCCCGTCACTGATTGATACCGATTACCATAACTTCTATGAAACCCTACCAACCTCAGGGGAAACGCCAGAGTTCGACGAGGTCTCCGATGGGTCTCTTATCAATCACTTCTGATGTTTTCGTATCTTTTACAAAATTCAAATATCATATCATTTTATTGTAATTATAAAAATTGAATTGATAATAAATAATGTTTTGGTGTGCTAATTTCCTATTGTTAATACCTGGGGAAAGGACTTTAAAGGAACTGTACGATTATGAGCTTGAAAGAGTTTGTATTGAACAATAAAAGGTTGATAATTGAAATTCGAAGCAGTTGTACATTGCAAACTGGAATGGCGGAACAAAGATGGCGGAACGGGGGAAACCAGAGGCAAAAAATGTGTTGCTCTGATTTTGTACTTTCTGGGGAAATGGACTAATGCCGTACTTATAATGTTCTTTAATTGTACTTAAATATACTCGTACCGGTTCTTACATTCCGGTTTGACTAGGATCTGAATTGATACGGGAATTGGGGCAATGCTGGCCTCTGTGGACAATCTTTAGAACTAGGGGTGGACGGGTGCCTTTGATCCTAACCACCGGAAAGGAGCGGGAGGTTCAAACACCTATATCTTTTTATTGTGTACCTACCTACTTAATTTTATCAAAATTATTCAATTTACGCGGAAATTCAAATCTGGAAACTGCTAAATTGAAGAATGAGTGACAGATGTCAACAGCGAAAATGGTAAACTCAAGTAAAATTTGGAGGGTGGCAAAAACGAACCTATACGTCAGGAGTGTTTTTCGAAAATGTGGAAAATATCGAAAACCATATTACTACAATAATAACAAGTTACTTTAAGCAACTGTAGAGAAAAAAAATAATATGAGAGCATTTCCCGATTTTTGGGAGGTAGGTAAACTTTAAAATTGTTGTCCTGAAAAATTTAGAAAAAGTGACATATCACAATTTTCCATTTTGTACTTTTTTTAAAATAAGGCGGGCGAGGTGTTCAGACAAATGGGGCTCTCTGATTGGTGGAAGCCATGCGGCCAAGTGGGGTCTTGTTTGTCTTCCTTTGGATTACAACTTCTTGGTTGTCGATTCGTGTATTTAGCTCATCAGTGTCATACTGGTCTGAACAGCCTGAGATATTTATGTTATCCAACCCTTTTGATAATAACCCTCAGTGTTGATATTTTGAAAGAAAAGATTGAACCATCCAACAATATGGCTCTTTGCGGATTAATCTGTGCCTACGTCAAATCTGCACACTTTCCGTCGACGGTGAAGGTAAAGACGATGCTTGGGAAATAATTGGGACATACTTTAGGTATAAGACCCAAACCTTGGGAGGATCTGAGGAGGCGGGTACTTGAGGAAGCGTTTTCCTCGCAAGATATTACGTTATTTGAAGTGGGGCAAATTAGCCTCCCGTCCTCTCTATGTGGTACGAGGAGGCAGAATTGCTTTGCTTTTATCGAAGGCCTCTCATCACCTTCCTTGTTTTATAAAAGCGAGAAATTACAGAGCTGTTCGCTTTTCTGAAGGAAAACGTCATTAACTCAACGAGTGGATGAGGTAAGGCTTACCATTTCATTATAAATACATCAGTATGGGCGACATTGGTCGGTGGAACGAGAAAAGTCCTTATGTGGTTAGAGTACTAAACAAAGGGAGAAGGGGTTGGTGTTTTTTTTTTTTTTTTTTTTTTGGTTTTACTGGTCCACGGTATTAGGTCATCAAAAGAAAAATCCGCTTTTTAAATTTTAATCGGAACAATTTTCTCTCTCTTTTTGTCACGACAAGACAAACTGACTGTCCATTACATTTGCAGTTTTGCCCCGATATTCAAAATTCAATCTTCATTCCATTTCGGCCCGTATCAAACGGTGTATCAAACTCCAATTTGTTATTGAACTATAACCAATTCATATTCAAATATTTTAGTTAATTAATAACCTTAATTTATAAGTTGAATAATTTGGTAGAAATACAAGCTAAATTTTTCTTTGGAAAATTCCAAATGTATTTACCTAATCTTTAAAAAAAAAACTCGAACCGAGAAAAAATGAACCGAATGAGAAAAAATACTCAGGCTTCTGCTTGAAGAGAGTCTCGCGGGAGCACACCAAAAGGCACAACTAGCGCTCCCTACGGCATCTTTCAGAGATTAAGCTTTACGCTAACTCTTGAATCTCGAAGCTTTTTAGTGAATCTTGAATACATGAAGAATAGGTACCTACTGAAATATAATTGTGTAATATTTTAGGTAGGGGGTTGGGGACCACCTCGAAAGAGGCTTACAAGCAAAATTAAACTTTTTTTTTTTTTGCTTCCATGCTATCAATATTCTGCGGATCAAAAACAAAAATAGAATTTCTGTGTTCACGTCGTTTCTTATTCAGATCCTTCACAGTTGTCGAATATTTTATTCCAAATGGGGGAGAGGAAATTAACAAAACATCAATAATTTAGTTTTCAGTTTTTTGCTCTTAAGATCTTGTAAAAAGTAGATTTTGATAAATTTGAGACATAATAAATGTTTAGGTTTTACTCCAAGAAAGCAGTTTTAGGGTGAGGACTTACCACTTTGGTTCTCACTCTAAATCGAGGGGAATAAATTAAAATAAAGGAAAGATAAACATTGGAGATCCCTGAGGAAAAACCATACTAGAATTTCAAACTTGTGACTAGACTAACGCCTGAACACAGTCGTACATCGCATAACACACGATCAGCTGACTAGTACGTAGTACTCAAAGCTGCCGGGAGCGCTAGTTGTGCCTTTCGGTGAGCCCCCTCGAGATTTCTCACGTTCTCATGTCTTCATTAGGAGGATGTTAATTACAGTCAAATCACAACAATAATTGTTGTCACGAAAATAGTAAAAAGTATCTTTACTATACGATATTTTATTTATTATAACTATTTATTACTATAACTATTGCTATTTTTTTATGGAAAACATGTCACGACGAGCTTGTCATGATTTCTAAGACAAACCATACTGTAGTTAGAGACTACGATAATTATAAATGATTACATCTCCATAATGAGCACTTACATTTTTAAATATTTTTATTACAACCATCTCTCCTCCTCTCAACTTTCTAGGAAGAAAACTATTCATTTTATTTTTCATTTCCTGCACTTTTGCAAGGAGCAAAAAAAAAATCATTCTCTCTCACAGTCGGAACAATCGAGTTAGGTACCTTCAATGAAAACAATCGCTGGGGGAACGGCGTGGCAGGGGTCCCGCGTTCCGGCCCTAATTAGACCTCTGCGCCAGGACCTCGTTCCCAAACGTGAAATTTGATTACTCTTGCAGTGGCCCCTTCATAGACCCGTAGCCCGGAAAATATCTTTCTCTCCCTCACTAACCTGGGGGGTTGTATTTTTCCGTTGTTTCCAACTTTTTCGACGGTATCTTTTTTTTTTATTGTTTCATTTCACTCGTCATTCCGTGGGCACCGGATGGGAAAAATCGTGGTTCATATGAGAGCAAAGTGCTGTTCTGTACAAACAAGAAATCGTAGGATTGAAATGATAAGTACTCGGTAATCAACTTTACCATTGATCTTATTCATAATGTTTACGAACAACAGTTGATTTCCGTCATTTCAAACACCTACTTCTTTTCCAACTATGTTCGAACCTTTTCTAGAGAAATCCAACATTGTTCAAGCACCTGTTTTTTCTCTGTAATTTCATTATATTGCCCAAACCTGGGACACATCCAGATTTTTTCAACAATAACGAAGAATCTTCAATGCAACTGAACAGGAACGTACCTACAGAAACACAACAAATTTTTCAACGAAATAAATGGTGCCCAACCATTCTTGAAACGTGGTATACTTGTCGGATACCGATGGTTAATAATGGAATTTTGTTTATAGCTTGACAGTTTTATAGCTATATTATTGGCTGCTAGACAGCTTTACAGCTATATTATTAGCTGCTAAACAGTTTTATAGCTATAATATTAGCTGCTAGACAGTTTTATAGCAATAATATTAGCTTCTAGACAGTTTTATAGTTATAATATTAGCTGCTAGACAGTTTAATAGCTATAAAATTAGCTGATATACAGTTTTATAGCTACATTTTTAGATGCTATCCAGTTTTATTGCTAAAATATCAGCTTCTAGACAGTTCAATAGCTATAATATTAAGTGCTAGACAGCCTTATAGCTATAATATTAGACCCTAGACAGTTAAATAGCTATAATATTAGCAGCTAGACAGTTTTATACCTGTAAAACTAGCTGCTAGACATTTTTAGTCATTTTCTCTACGACCGATGGATGGATAACAAACAACCGATACGACCAACCAAACGTACGACCGATACCAATGGATAATAATAAATTATTATCTGATAGACAGTTTCAACATTTTTCTGAATCGAATTTTATATTTTCCTGTAATAATCGAATATACGACCGATACTAATAGACAATAATCGAATATAATATCTGCTACACAGTTTTATAGCTAGAATATGAATTATTTTTGGTTTATTATTTTCAATAATCATTGGAATCGAACAAGAAAAAATGAAAGTTTTACTTTTTAAATTAAGTATCTAAAATCCGAAAATCGAATGGAAAAAATATAAAAAGAGATCGGTTTGATAACTTTTTATATTTTGCTTCCTCACTACCGAAGGTAGGGAAGCTTTGTATTCGTGAAAGAAGTGAAAAAAAAAATGTCCTCCAAAATCAAAATTTCCACTTGCTTTTTGCGTTTTAGAGCTTCCCGAACAATTTTAGTTCCGTGTCTGTATGTCTGTCTGTCTGTCGGTCTGTCTGTGGTCGATCCTTGTCCCGGGCAAAACTATACTAACCTGTGGTCCGATTTTGATGAAATTTTCAGAGATTTATTTATTTATTTATTTATTTATTTATTAACGGGCAAGCCCAATTTATAATCAACATATTACAGTTGTATTCAACTTACATAAGAACTTATATAATAGAAAAATACTATAGATGAGGGTAGGGGGGATCGAGAAAATACAATTTCAATGAAAGGAAAAGGGAGCTTAACTGAATAGGATGGGTGAAGAAAAAGGAAACTAAGGATTTAAGCGATGATAAGGGACTATGGAAGAAATCAAAATGTGGATAAGTGGTGAGAAAGAGATTGTGCGGGTTAGGTCCTAGAAGGTCCCCTATCAATTTCAGCACCTTCGGACCAATAGGAGCGAGTGCGCATGCGCAAACGTGAATTTCCTGGAACCTCGGTTTCTCGGTTTCTAATGAACCGATTTTGCTCAAATTTGGAGGTTAGTTAGGGACTAACTTCTAAGAGACACCCTATAAGGGTCATTCTCCCAGAAACCTAGAATCGCTGTCCAGAAGACTTTGTGTCTTTTGTGTTACATTTATGATTCTACAAAAAAATGCATAAAAACTAGATAGTGTGTTCTTTAATATCCATATCTAGTGGAAATGTTATAATAATTCAATAATATTGAATGCACTATTCTACGATTTTTTAAGAGTATATTATACTCTTAAAAAATCGTAGAATAGTGCATTTTTCATTCACTCACCTTGTCCAAACTGGAAGTTCCCTACTTCAACTCTCACTACGTCGTTAATAGACACTGATTCAGCTGTTAAAAAAATCTTACATAATTCGATGATACCTCTAGATTCCAAATTGGACTGGTTCAGATTTTTAACTGAATCACTTTCACAGCAGTGATTGTTTTAAGTTGTGTCCGAGCTTCTTGATTCATTCACTCACCTCGGTATATTTTCTCCACTCGTCGCGGGAAGCGCGTTATTTTCGCGGGAAACCGAATTGTAGGCCCAACGCCTGTCTATCAGCTGATGTTTCGCTCCACGCAGAAACGCCAGCCAATTACCTACAGACCTTCGAGCGAGAAAGTGTTCAGCTGAACGTGCGCGTGTTTAAATAGAGCTTCATTCACTCACCCTCATCAACAAGGTAAGCAATGTAGATTAATTTTTTCTGGCACCACGACTGGGTGCACCATGAGAAAATCTATATACACCACCCTTCTCTTTCTCGATAAAATCATGCCCAATCCGAGAAAAAAAAATTGACCATGTTTTCTTCATTAACTCACCTTTCATTCACTCACTATGCTGGTGGCGAGTGAATGAATACTGAAGCGTAGGAATGAACACTGTGGCTTCATTCAATAATAATTTATCTTTTTTTTTTTAAATTTTCGATAATATTCAGTAGAAGGGTGGTGTTCTGTTGGCGATTTAAAATAGAGGATTTAATCCTGAACTGAATGTATTATTTTGAAGCATAAGCAGCTTTTTCGAGGAACATAACTAAATAAATAGGTAGGTACCTATACTGCATGTCCCAGAATCCCAACTTCAGGGATCGATTCTACAACTAATTTGCAACAACTTTTGTGCTATAACATTTTTTCCGAATCCCCCATCAAATCCGACTTTTTTCACTTTAAATGTTTCACAAAATGTTCACTTTGGCGTGATTTTTCACTTACTTACTTACTCAGCTCGCGTACAAATTTTTGATTATATTGAGAAGAAAGAAAATTTAACGCTCTTTCTGATGGTGTCCTCAAATTTGAATTTACGTTGTAACTTAAGGGAGTTATGGCCATTTTTATGACTCGAGGTCTAAAACTCGAAAAAAAATTAAAAAGTGAAAAAATGTCGATTTGATGGGGGTTTCGGAAAAAATGCCCGTTGCAAATTAGTTGTAAAATCGATCCCTGAAGTTTGGATCATTATTGGTGGGACACCCTTTATATTATAGGTAGCTATTATTCCTTTGGTCTTACACGATCTATTTTAATTTTGACAGGTTTCTTGGAGGTTTGGTTCGTCGCCACTAAGGTTTTTCTATCATGGCTCCAAAAAGAAAGAAATCTAAAGACGAGTTGAAGTTAGCCAAAAAGCTGAGAGACAAACTTCGATATGAAAAAATTAAAATGGATCCAGCTAAATCGATAGAATTAAAATCAAAGGAAGAGCAAAAATACAAAAATAGAAAGGAACTGGGCAAAGTAAAAAGCATTAAAGATATGTGTGAAAGAGATAAAAGCTCAACGAAAAGGGGTGGAGGTCGAATAGTTTAGCCTATCTGAAGAGAAAACGAGAAGAGGGTGAAAAAGAAAATAATCCTGCCACAAGTAGTACTCCTAATTTAGTCACTCCTGTGAACAAGAGTCATGTTCACGTCCCTCAGGTTTCAGTAGGAAGGAAAAAAGTTCGACGAGATCGCAGCAAAATTGTGCGAAAAAACATTAAGTTGTTGGCACAAAATGATATTCTCACTAAGAGAGTCGATAGCTTGCGGAAACAAATAGAAAGGCTGAAAAACAGCATACCGATCAAATATCCCCTCGGACAAAAATCAAAAACTTGATTGTGTACCTACATCTCAGTAATTTTTCCACAGGTTGTGTTTTGTTCATGTACCTACATTTTAAAACGAGTAAGACTGTTCTCACTAGTCTGGATGGTCTTTACTTCAATATATTTTCTTTTTTTACTGAAATTTTTTCAGCAATGATTGAAAATGTCAATATTCCAAGTGTTTAAAAAATGTTAGTATTTACTGCAAGAGTAGGAGGGTATTGTATACCTATACCTTGTCAGACTATTTGAACTTGATTGTGATATTTTAGTAAATACGGCGCAAAATAAAAGTGTTTTATGTTTCGTTATTACTCAAAACTTCATTCCCTCCCCATAATTCATTCCCTCATCTGACAGCTTTCATTCATTCACTTCATTGTTCATTCACTCACATGCCTATTTTCTTAATTATTTTTTAAATCGCTAATTAGGTGGTCTTCAGAGTTGCTGGGTATCACAGTATGTTCGCTTTCAATAGAGGACAGCTTAAAATTTTTTGGGGCCACGTATTTGCACCTGGAAATTTTGAGATTCAAAAACTTCAAATTCTAGGTTTCTGGGAGAATGACCCATAAGTTTCAATCAAATTGGTCAATCAATAGCCGCTGCGCATGCGCGAACTTTAAATTTATTGTTACAACCAAAACTCCGCAACTATTCAACCAATTTCGATGAAATTTTCAGGGATTGTGTGGGTTAGGTCCTAGACGGTGGACCGCTAAATAAAATTCTACGTTGAATCAACTGATTCTATACGTCCATGTTACAATGAGTGAGGAAGCTTACTGCCCACCCAACTTGGCAGACGTTTTTTTCATAATTATTATTCTAATAATTATTATAATTATTGTGAAACATACGACCGTTTTTTTTTCTGGTTCCTGCAGAAAAATATCGAAACTGTTTAGTAGCTGTATTCTAGATATAAAACTGTCTATTACCCATCCGATGAGTATTAATAAAATATTATCTGCTGAACATTTTTATAGCTAGAATACAGCTACTATGCAGTTTTAATGTTTTTCTGCAGGAACCAAAAAAATAAAAAAATGAGTTGATGTGTCCCAGTGATTGACAGGGGTCAGACACCTCAGCTATTGTCAAAGCTCTAAAACTCTCACACGACCTTAATCCTATACCCGCACGAATATTTTCCCATTCATTCGGCGAGAATGGGGTGAAATTGAATGATAACATGATGGATTAATCTCTTGCGTATTCCTTTCCTTCTTTTGAATGACACGAATAATGGAGTTTCGGTGGGACGTACCTTTTGTTCAAAGTCAAAGTCAAAGTCAAAGTCAAAATATTTTTTATTGCAGAACCAAACTAGATGGCATTACAATAGTCGGAGTACTAAATTAAGAATGATATAAAACACAAATGTCATATAAATAATTACAAAAACAAATAAGTAGAATCAAAATTCTAACTTAAAAAAATCCAAAACAGTGTATAACTCTGCGTCGATCAATACATCCTTCACTCTCTTTCCAAATTGATCAGCCGGTAATGCCCGAATCCGATCAGGTAGTCTATTATACAGGCGAACTCCCTGCTGAAGAGGATTTGTACGAAGGGAGGTAGAGAGATGAGCCAGCGGAGGTCGTATGGCATAACGCGATCTGGTTGCATGGTCATGAAGATCGCATCCTCGTCGTAGGCCTTCCAGATTATTCTTCGTGAGAACCAGCACGTGAAATACGTAGAGCCCAGCAATGGTAAGACTCTGCAGACGCCTAAAATATCCACGGCACGACTGCCTATAACTCAGGCCGAATATGATACGAATAGCAGCCTTCTGCAGACGAAACACAGCTCCACAATGGACGGAGTTTCCCCATAAGGGAACACCATAGCATGCTCTGCTCATAAAGTAAGCAAAATAAACGGTCCTCAGGATGTCGAACGAGACAGCTCTTGATAACCGTAACAAGACAAAGTTACACCTCGCCAACTGGGGAGCCAGGCCGTCAATATGAACCCGCCAGGACAACCGGTTATCCACCTGAATGCCCAGGAAGTTTACCGAACCCATCAAAGGACCACTCAGGTTGAACTGCAGGTTTTGTGTCTTTTCTTTATTTAGGATTAGGGAGTTCGCAGAACACCAATCACTTATCAAGCTGTCAGTGGCAGCCAGGTGACTTGCCAGCGATGGAGCATCAGGACCCGAAGCGCGGGAAGTTATGTCGTCAGCATAAAGGAAGAAGCCGTCGTCGAACTGGTACAAAAGGTCATTGACATACAATAAAAAGAAAGTGGGGCCGAGAACGCTGCCCTGCATAACTCCGCAAGGCACAGGAGCTGCCTCGGATCTCTCCCCGTTGTAGAAAACACATTGGGACCAGCCTCTGAGGAGACTCTCACAGAAAGCCACCGCTATGTCACTGAACCCATAATGACGAAGCTTAGCAACAAGAATATCATGAGATACCAGATTAAACGCCTTGGTCAGATCATACAATCTTATGGCCGTCAGATTGCCCTGCTCAAGGGATTCAAGGACATCCACCACCAGGGAGCATGCTGCAGACGATGTGCTTTTTCCACGCTGAAAGCCAAACTGTCGAGGATGGACAATAGATTGGGTATCAATGTAATTTTTTATCTGCTCTTGGGCAATTAATTCAACAATCTTAACCAGCAGAGGGAGCTTGGATATTGGTCGAAAGTCATCAAAGGTTTGGTATTTACCTTTTTTAGGAATGGGTGTCACTGAAGCTACCCTCAAACAATGAGGAATGCATCCTGTCACAAAATACAAGTTTACCAGAAAAGTTAATGGTTCAACGATGATGTCAGCAACTACCCTAATCATAGGTGTTGTCAGACCAAAAAAATCAGGGGCAGCAGAGTTCTTTAGCCCACAAATTATCGAGTAGACTTTTCAACCGTCACCTCCTGGAACCAAAATTCACCAGCAAAAGCAGGAATGGCGCTAAGGAAATCATCAACCGAACGATTACCGTGAGGGTTTATCTTAGTAAGCTTATATACTTCGGAGAAGGAGTCCACGAATCCCTGCGCGCTGAGAGCGCAATTTCTAGGGTTGTTACCAATTGATTTTTTGTTGAGTGTTTCTCTTACAACTCTCCATGCAGCTTGAATTTTGTTACTCGATGATTTTATAACATTATCATTGTGTGCCTTGGTAAAACGAGTTACAGCTCGCCTGTAGTTGTTTCAGCTTTGTCTCGAAAGTACGATAGACTCCTCAGTACCAAGTTTTTCTGCCCGCTCTTTCAGGGAATGGTACTGGGAGCGTAGGTGCAGCAACTCTTCGCTAAATTTGAAACGGTGTTGAGATTTTTTACCAGGATTGATCCGACAAGATCTCCACGGACAACAACGATCAACCACCTCCAAAAGCCTACTCAGGAAGACTTCTGTAGCCGAATTCGGATCCTTCGATCTGTAAACATCAAGCCACGACACAGAGACCAGGGATTGCCTGAGAGCTACCAAGTTTTGAGGATGAGACCTTCTACACGACACTAACGTCATGGGTGCAGGAGGAAGACGACTGAGCAAGCCCAGCTCCACCCCTCTATGGTCCGAAAACTTCAGGTTACTCAGTCCAGTTACATACCATGAGGAATCAACATTGGTCGCAATAATATCCAGGCAAGCGGGAGCACCATTCTGTCCAGCGTAGGGGATCCTCGAAACTTCCCTCATCGAGACGTGAAGACCGTATTTTTCTAACAAGAGTTCGAATTCAATCCTATGAGAATTCCAGATCGGGTTATCAGTTGCCTCCCAGTGGATATTTAGATCACCCATCAAGATTATGTATTTATTAGAAGAAGACAAGACCATGCACTCTATGAAGTTGACAAAATTCTGATGTCGGGGAGACCGGACTGTTGTAGAGACTGTTGTAGTAGTGGCGGAGGGCTTTTCTGACGCTCTAACCCGATCAATCGAAAATATTTCCTGTTCAGTACTCTTTGGGTGGAGTGACTTGACTCGCTAGACGATTTACTTTGGTGTCGCAATAGCTCATATTTTCAACAAAAAAAAAATGACGTAGGACGAAATAAAGCTACATTATAATTTTTGGGTACATTTTGAAAATTTTGTCCGACATAACTACGAACTCTACTGTACATCGATGTTTTACACTTACTCACCTGAGTGATAAATTGATTATTGATCCTTGAAGGTGTGAACACTCTCTTCATAGTAATTTAGGTGTTGTAATTCCATGACTTGTGGTCTCAGGAGCGTCTCTACACGCAAGCTTCCGTGGGTACTAGGAGGTGTTGTACCATTTACTTGTCATCTTGACCTCCCTCGGGAATTCTTTATACTCGTACTACGAGTATAAACGCCATCCCTTTCTCTGTGTATTCTTATTGATATTAATCCACAGACTCATCTCTTTGATAAACGACTCTTTTCTATGCCATATTCTTGTTAGTCTACTTACTTTCCACCCAACAAAGGGAGACTCTCGTTTCTTAACATAGAAATGGACTAAGTGAAGCATCGATAAGACCAATCTTTAAGGGGGTCTCAGTCGATCAGTTCTCTCCTCGTTCCGGCTCAGTATTTCCCTAAATTGAAGGGGCTCAAACTTTAAAAGTTGTACCTAAATTTGAAATGTTCTAGGATTTTCGAAATGCATTAGTGCATGAGCGTAGGGAATTGAACAACTGAAAGATTGCCGCTGGAATCATCAAAATCGAACAATAATTGCCAGCGGATATAAGAAAAACCAAACTGAATAAACTGTTTTTCCCATATTCCTCTGGCACTTAATGTTCGATTTTTTAATGCACTAATGGTTTTCAAAAATCGTTGAACATTTCGAATTTAGGTACAAATTATAAAGTTTGAGCCCCTTCAATTTAGGGAAGTACTGAACCGGAACGAGGAACGAACTGAGACCTCCTCAAGATATTTGCCATTTAACCCTAAATTCCCCACTAGTTCACAAAATTGCTTTTTCGGATTTTTAAATTAAATTTAGATACATTTTGACAAAGCTATACAACATTTGGGCAGAAGATACCTCAAAGGCTCCATTGCAGTCCGTTAGCCTCAAGAATGATCAATCCAAGGGCCACACTAGCGCTATCTGCGTCGACAGAATCTGTCTATTATTATATCGATACCTTAAAGCACAAAGGAGCTATGTCCAAAAACGGAGTTTTCATAAAAACGCGAAAGAAGTTTTCACCAGTGCACAATTCCTAATATTATGGCTTAGCAAATTAAACACTTTAACTTTTCAACAAATTTCCAAGCTATAATCGTCAAGAATGTCAATAATAGTTTTGGTGAATTTGAGTTTTTCTGATATTAAAAAAATAGAAAATTTGGAAAATGGATGGACATAGCGCTTTTGTGCTTTAAGGTATCGATATAATTATGATTACTGGCTGGTTTGTTGAGTGGTTACAAGGTAAAACCGAACTGTTCTAGGAACCAAATTTTCCGTATCTATTCATTTCCCGTTGTATGTATGTAAAATAAATTGAAATATTCTGAATGAAAACTTGGAAAAATCCTTGGTGGGATGTTAGGATCAGTTATTTCTCATGAAGTACAGAACCAAATAATAGGTTGGAGAAGGTTCATTTTATCTTGACTGCCTCAGACAGTGGAATTTTTTTCTCTCTAATGAAGTTCATCGTCAGAGATGGCTCTGACGATGAAATTCATCTGATACCCTTCAAGGTGAGAAATGAGGGTAGAAGGTACTTCGAAGGCACCGTCACAGTCTGTCAACTCGAAAATTGTTTTGTTTTTTCTTTGGGTTATTTTGTTTTTAAATAATACATTTTCTTACACAATCGAAAGTTGGAAATAGGAATATCCAACATTTTTGCTGGCCATGTCGTTGAAATTATGAAGGATTCACTCATTTTTTCGATATCTGCACACAAGTAGTCAGTCAATCAACAACATAGGCTGATGTCATATTACATCAACATTCGCTTCAAATTATTCTTACGGTTTCAAGGAAACTCGGGGAGAGGTACAGGTGAGGCACTCTTCTCGACTGAGCTGCTACTTTTAAAACACCTGGTTTCCCTGCAGAGACACTGAAGTCCGACAATTAGCGGTGATGGATGCCTCTCGGGCTCCCTGGTCTCACCTTTTCCCGTCACTTTGACAAATGTCACGCCGCACATGTTCCATATTTATGGGGCTAGTTCTTGCGCATAACAGGTTTCCTGGTGGGCACTGACTGAGTCGTTATTTAGTGGGGCTTCAAAGGAACAGGCCCGGAAGAGAAGCTTTCTCTACGGTACACATGAATGTGAAGAACTACACCGGTCTTACCTCAAATCCATGTCGATCGGCGTAAAATTCCGTAAAAAAAAAAAAAAAAATCATATGTATTCGAGTGTTGAAATTTCAGTAGGTAGTATGAATTCGATTACAACTTCAAGAAAGCTTGATGACTTGAGCCTTCACACCTGTTTATATTTCAACATTATTAGGCATTAACTTTTAGAAAAGTCCATTCATGCAACATGAGTTGATGAGCAAATCTTGGTTTATTATTTTCAATAATGAACCTTTGGAATCGACCTAGAAGAAAAAATGTTTTATTTTTGAGACCACGCGGAGCCTCGTAGGACAAACCGTTCGCTCCTCAGAATTTAAGGGTATGACTAAAAATTTAAGGGGTTGAAGAACAGAGATTTGCCATTGCCACTACCTACCAATCATATATTTTCACTTCATAATCAAGTTTATTTTGAGGAATATGAACAGTTCACACTCGATTTTAAAAGTCTGCCAAGTTGGGTGGGCAGTATAGCTTCCTCACTCATTGTAACATGGACGTATAGAATCAGTTGGCGAAAAAATTATGATTCAAAGAGTTATTGAATACCAAAATATTAGCGGTCCACCGTCTAGGACCTAACCCACACAATCCCTGAAAATTTCATCGAAATTGGTTGAATAGTTGCGGAGTTTTGGTTGTAACAATAAATTTAAAGTTCGCGCATGCGCAGCGGCTATTGCTTGACCAATTTGATTGAAACTTATAGGGTGTCTCTTAGAAGTTAGTCCCTAACTAACCTCCAAATTTGAGCAAAATCGGTTCATCAGAAACTGAGAAACCGAGGTTCTAGGAAATTCACGTTTGCGCATGCGCACTCGCTCCTATTGGTCCGAAGGTGCTGAAATTGATAGGGGACCGTCTAGGACCTAACCCGCACAATCCCTAAAAATTTCATCAAAATCGGACCACAGGTTAGTATAGTTTTGCCCGGGACAAGGATTGACCACAGACAGACCGACAGACAGACAGACCGACAGACAGACAGACACGGAACCAAAATTGTTCGGGAAGCTCTAAAACGCAAAAAGCAAGTAGAGATTTTGATTTTGGAGGACATTTTTTTTTCACTTCTTTCACGAATACAAAGCTTCCCTACCTTCGGTAGTGAGGAAGCAAAATAGGGGGTTGTGGGTGCCTTCATTAGGAAATTTGATTGCTGGTTGCCAAGAATGCAAAACTGAGTACAAGTCTGAGAAACGAACAACGATCGCGTTTTGGTCAGCAAAAACTTGAAAGAAGGTGTTATTATATTAATTATTTGATATTTTAGTTATTATTTACTTATTTAGTAACATTGGCAACACTGTCGTCCATCCAATAAAAACCGGTTCCAATCTTGAATGGCTACGCTCCGTTCCGCACACCTTCATTATCCTTGAATATCTATTAGATCCTTAGTTTATTTCAAAAGACGAGGCCATTCATGTGATTCACACTCGTGTTTCAGATTTATCGTATGTCCATTGTCCAACCCTTAAATTACCGTAGGGACCGAACGGTTGGTCCTACAAAGCTCCCGGTGGTCTCATTCAATTCTAAAAATTCAATAGGTACTATTTTGAATGTATGAAAAATATAGTAACTTTATATCTGAAGTTTTTGAGCTAGGGCGTTTTGAACATTTCAATACTCATTTTTCAGCTCTTAGAAGTGACTGACATCAACCAAAAGCTTTGGGGCTCAACTAGACCGCAAAGGGAGCCCAACTACCAAATTTAATCAAAATCGGTCCACTGTAACTGAGATGGCAAAATTTCTATTCGATTTTTGGTTTCTACGTGAGTATCTTGAAACATTAACCAACAAACTTTGAGGGGGAAGGGGGGGGGATGTTCTTCGGTCGATTCCAAAGGAAAATATTAAACCAAATAAGAGTCAAGGCTTATTAGAAAATGTGATCTTGCTGTGAAGATAAAAGTCTCAAGTAATTGCAGTAGTTCCATTTTTTTTTTTTGGAAATTCGCTAAAAGGACTTTGAATGAACAAATACTTATTGGGGATGCAAAATTGAATAATTTAGGTGGACAGCTTCAGCTGTTACTGCAGAACTGGCATCCTAAAACTGGGTGTTCTCTGGACTTCCGGGTTTAAGCTCAAATTGTATGAACTGCAATGCTTTCGCTAAGTCGTGGCCAAGTTTGTACGAGGAATCCTGTTTCTCAAGAGGCAAACCTCCGGGGACCTCGGGAGGGCCTAGACCCTAGTAATCTCGGATCTCTTGGGCCTCCGACACCCTCAAACTCCTCAAGCGAAGTCCTTGGACACGCCTTCCTGGTCCCATCCCATATCTCCCGTCTCTTTTCATGGCAACTTCCGACTAACTGGATTATTTGAGCCTTCCCCCACCCACGGCCTACTTGTTTGTTTGAAGGAGGGATCTTATCCTCAACTGTTCAACCCCGTTCCTTATCGGAACAAAGAACACGTTTCAGCGAAGTAAAGTACTTTACCTACTACTGACGACGAGAAGGAAATATTATTATTATGCTGCAGTTCCGTGATGTATCAGTCTCCTCGTGATACAGAGTACAAGGTAACAAGGTAACTTTACTTACTCCTTTGGTGGTAATATTGCTCCAGAAAAGCTTCAAATTATTACACAAAATTTAATTATTTTTCTGTGTACAGGGTGTAAGCCTAACTGGTCTGCCATACGGTACCAGTCGATTCTACAACTAATTTGCAACAGAAAATGTCCCTTAGCGATTTTTTTAAACCCTTCGTTTTCGAGTTATTGACGTGATAACGTCTTATAAATTGGTTTACCGGGAGACACTTCAAGAAACTGCGTTACGCTCCGCTCACGGAGGGGGTGCAGCTCGGCGCTCCCTGAAGGCGGGCGGCCCCTCCCCTCACAAAAGCGGGAGCGCCCCGCCCCCCTTCCCTGGCACTCACCCCCCCCCCCCACCCATGGGAAATACCTACTACCTACGGGAAATACCTACTCTGTGCAACTTGACAAAGAATTTTATTTTATCCTTCTTCCTACTATACGAATGAATATTAACATTAAAATTATTTTACCACTCAAAGTCGTTGTCACGTAAAACTTTCGCCCGTATACCGACTTTACAGGCAACAACACAGGGTTTTTTTAACTTTAAACTTTTTTTTCGTGATTTTGACCTTATGTCATTAAATTGGTCATAACTCCTTCAATTTGCTGTGTAAATTACAATTTGAGTATACCGTTGGAAAGAACATTTTCTAAGAAGAATTTCCTATCGGATAGATGCCTTAACTTTTTTTTAAGTCAGGGTTTGAGACATCAAAACGACCTCTCAAAAGAGAATTTTACGTAATTTTGGATACCTCGCATTTTTCCAATCTTAAATTGAACTACGAGAACCCATACTTTTTCAAGATGCGAGAACAGTGAAAACTGCGCCAGAATTTCAGCTTTCCAACGGTATAATCAAAACATATTCTACAACCGAATTTAGGGGAGAAATTTGTGTTTGAACGCGGAAAAACGTGCATTTTTTCTACGAAATCAGCGCTCTGGCCTCCTGTTTCCGGAGGCCTCGCGGTCTACTGCGGCGCCCGCCCACCCACTCCCATCGTCCGACCCCTCAGATCGGAGCACCGATTTCGTTGAAAAAATGCACGTTTTTCCGCGTTCAAACCCGAATTTCTCCCCCAAATACGGTTGTAGACTATGTTTTGATTATACCATTGAAAAGCTGAGATTCTGGCGCAGTTTTCAATGTTCTTGCATCTTGAAAAAATATGGGTTCTCGTAGTTCAATTTGAGATTGGAAAAATGCGAGGTTTCCGAAATTACGTAAAAGTCTCTTTTTAGAGGAAGTTTTGATGTCTCAAACCTTGACTCAAAAAAAAGTTAAGGCATCTATCCGATAGGAAATGTAATGTTCTTTCCAACGGTATCCTCAAATTGTAATTTACACAGCAAATTGAAGGAGTTATGAAACAAGTTTAAAGTTGAAATAACTCGGAAACGAAGGGTTAAAAAAAAAAATTCTGTGAGACATTTTTTGTTGCAAATCAGTTTTAGAATCGACTGGTAACGTATGGCAGACCAGTTAGGCTTAGACCCTGTAGACCGCTCGCCTGCTTTGTCATTGCCACACCTGCCAACCTTATTTTCGCTTCACGATCAAGTTTATTTGGGAGACATAAAGTCATCACACTCAATTCGAAGGAATAAAATGATGTCGGTGCCTTCAATAGAAAATTTTATTACTGATTGCTGAAGACGCAAAACTGAGTACAACCCAGAAAACACGTAGACCATAAAATTTTGAGGGGTTACAATTTTTTTTTACTCGCTCGATTCCAATATTTCATATTTAAATATTGAAAATAATAAACCAAAAACGAACAACGATTGCATTTTGAACAGAGGTTAGGCCTCTATTGTGATTCGCACTCGTGTTTTTGATTTATCGGTTGTTAGTGTTTAGTGTTAAAAAACGTTTACCGCGGCAATATAATAACTCTTTCGATAATTTCAGTACGGCAACGTGATAGTGATGTATTGGAAGCCAAAGCAGTTCTGCCAGAGGCAATTTTAAGCATGTTTAGACCTAGAGCCCGTTTTGTACACAAGAATACAAGATTGAAGCAGTAAAACATGTTTCACAGTAAATATATTGAATTAAACATAAAAAAATTCACTGCGGTGGTTTGGAGAAAACATGGTGGTCCTCCTATGTTAAACAGAGGTACATGACAGAACTTACTATTGTATTTACTTGTGGAATTTGAACTAGTGCTTTAGGTTATTTCTGCTTGTCCTCATTCCAGCTGTGTGGGGAATCTCGTTTGAGTATGACATGAGTCTGAGTTATGACTAATTCACCATACCGGTCATCCTAGCACTTCAACAGTGGATGAGAATCGACAGGCTTTACGTCCTTTGCTGAAAGACGTATCGAATCACAGTAACAAAAGAATGACCGAAAAAGGTTACGAAACTGCGATAAAAAAGAACTACATTATAGCTCTACGGTGATGTGTCGAGTCGTGAACCACCAATAGCTTTCGCTAGCATTGGCCCGTACCCGCACAATGGTGACAAAGTGGATACTTAATCAGACTGAAGCGCACCCCGTGGTAGCCGAAAAAACCCCTTCGAAAAACAAAAGGCGACCCCATTCTATACATTATACATAGTAACACCGGCTTGGAGGAGGAAAAAAAAAAAACAAAAAAACAAAAGGGGCAGGGAAAATGCTGTTAAAAAAACCTCCGATTCTGTAGCGTTAATCCATTAAAGTCGGACATTTATATATTTGCGGAAAGTGGCCGCTCCGAACAGTAATTCCGTAGCTTTTCTGGTCCAGGAAGGGGTTTCCGCCCTTCCAGTTAAAATCTACCACCAGAATCAATAAGGAGAGATTTACCAGGTTCTGCAGCTGATGGGGCTAAGAGGTGAAGGGGGAATCGGGACGGACGGGGTCTGATGCCCGTAATTTGTCCACGTAACTCTTGAATTATGGGGCTGGAGTGGCCCCACCCTCAGTCCCAAAGGCCCTATACCTTGCCTCGGTTTTTCCCGCGGATGAGTGTAGAGAAGTTACACGGAATCACGACCAACTGTATTTTGGGGTGAAATAAATCAAACTGTTCCAAAACTACTGAATATGAAGCAAGTTTTCATGGAAACGGAACGGTGAAGGACCCAATTACCGTAGATGGGTGATTCCCAAACTACAGGCAAATTCGCGTCTAACACCTCTGAAATTGCATCCACTAGACCTACAAAGTTGATTTTTTTCCCCAACTGTAGGTTCTGATGAGCTCTTCAATATCCTCTGGATTTGCTATTATTATTGTTTTTGTTATAGTTGACAATTACTTATAGTAAATTGGTTTAGAGCTCACTCGCTATCAATAAATACCGATAAAACTAAATTTATCACTTTTTGGTTATCTGTGCAAAGGGAGACGCTAATACCATTCCATTTAAAAATTCACAAAAGGTCTTGCGGCCAAGGGGATTCATGAACATGTAAGTTTGACTCGTGGGTGGTCGGGGTTAGTGAAATTAAATGATAGTTTATGTACTTGATTAAATAGCACAAGATATCTCCTAGAAAAAAATAAAAAATAATATGAAATGGAAAAATAATAAAACAAAAACCTTTTTAACAAAAAAATGGACCGACCTCAAAAATGATGTCCGTGAACACCAAAAAGGAAAAAATAATAAACTTAGCGAAAACACACTGATGTATTAGGTTGTTGGATATAAATATCTTGTCAACAGATGGTATGTTGGAATACCAAATATTATTTGTAATGTGATTCACACTCATTGTCACACTCATATCCTCCATCATACGATAGCAGTGACGTACTACCCAATAGTTTTGGAACACTTATCTCTACTAGTATTCATGTTTTGTAATACTCACCAAATCATGTGAGTATTACTTAATAACCACAGTGTATCCAGATAGGTAGGTAGGTACGCATTGAAGTCGCCGCCGTGCCCACCTGTAGACACAAACGTCTCCTAGATGTTCTACTTACCAACATTTTATTCGTTTTCGGAAATATAGGTACATACCTCCCATACCACAGACATGCTTCCACACCGAGTATGAACGTATATATCTTTTTGTCTAAAATTGTGGACGGTTTTGAACGTTAATTAGGTAACAACGATTCCGAAGGTATGTTGCTACAATATGATATATCCACCAATAAAATAAACAGTCTCATGTAATAATAGAGTCTCAAATTACTCGTCACAACCATCTCACGACGATCTGGTTAGCATTACAAGAGTAAGTACCTACCATTGAGTTACAATGTGCTCCCCAAACTATCAGGTACCTAGTACGTCTCTGCTGCCATATGAGTATGATAGTAAGTGTGAACCTCCCTAGGAATGGTTGTGACGAGTAATTTGAGACTCTATTATTACATGAGACTGTTTATTTTATTGGTGGATATATTATATTGTAGCAACATACCTTCGGAATCGTTGTTACCTAATTAACGTTCAAAACCGTCCACAATTTTAGACAAAAAGATATATACGTTCATACTCGGTGTGGAAGCATGTCTGTGGTATGGGAGGTATGTACCTATATTTCCGAAAACGAATAAAATGTTGGTAAGTAGAACATCTAGGAGACGTTTGTGTCTACAGGTGGGCACGGCGGCGACTTCAATGCGTACCTACCTACCTATCTGGATACACTGTGGTTATTAAGTAATACTCACATGATCTGGTGAGTATTACAAAACATGAATACTAGTAGAGATAAGTGTTCCAAAACTATTGGGTAGTACGTCACTGCTATCGTATGATGGAGGATATGAGTGTGACAATGAGTGTGAATCACATTACAAATAATATTTGGTATTCCAACATACCATCTGTTGACAAGATATTTATATCCAACAACCTAATACATCAGTGTGTTTTCGCTAAGTTTATTATTTTTTCCTTTTTGGTGTTCACGGACATCATTTTTGAGGTCGGTCCATTTTTTTGTTAAAAAGGTTTTTGTTTTATTATTTTTCCATTTCATATTATTTTTTATTTTTCACTTTTTAGTGGTCCTCAATTTGAATCAGAAATTAATTTACCCGCAGTTTTTCGATCAGTTTTCGCAATGTAGATCTACTTCAATACTGTGCATCATTTCAGTAAGGTGAACTAGAAGCCATAGGGTGGACGACATTTTGTAATCCGAATCAATTTCCATACGTGTAGATAAGTTTCCGTTTATGGATCAGTTTCAGGAGGTATTGGGGTCACTTTCCTTCTTAGCCATCTACTCTCATATCCCTTAACTGTTCGACTTCCCTCATATATCGTAGGTACCTACTTGGTAGTTCTGACAACACAATACAACAACTCAACCATGACATGATTGACGAGGGAGCTAAGTGCTACATCCACTTGATAGAAAACCCTTTATCACCTAACTGCACTATATACCTCATATTTGGTACGGCACTATTCAGTTCTGACGATCTCCTATACCATTACCTACCCTACTATTTATGAATGACGAAGAAGCGATGTGCTACACCCACTTGGTAGAATACCCTCTCATCACCTAACTGTACTATATACCTCATATTTGGTACAGCACAATGTACTTCTGAAGATCTCCTATACCATTACCTACCCAACTATAGTATGGATGATGAGGAAGCTATGTGCTACCCCCACTTGGTAGAATACCCTCTCATCACCGAGTTCTACTATATACCTCATATTTGGTACGGCACTATGCAGTTATGACAATCTCCTATACTATTGCCTACCCAACTATATTATGGATGACGAGGAAGCTATGTGCTACACCCACCTGGTAGAATACCCTCTCATCACCTAACTGTACTATATACCTCATATTTGGTACAGCACAATGTACTTCTGAAGATCTCCTATACCATTACCTACCCAACTATATTATGGATGACGAGGAAGCTATGTGCTACACCCACTTGGTAGAATACCCTCTCATCACCGAGTTGTACTATATACCTCATATTTGGAATGGCACTACGCAGTTATGGCAGTCTCCTATACTATCCCAACTGTATTATTGATGACGAGGAAGCTATGTGCTACACCCACTTGGTAGAATACCCTCTCATCACCAAGTTGTACTATATACCTCATATTTGGTACAGCACAATGTACTTCTGAAGATCTCCTATACCATAACCTACCCAACTATATTATGGATGACGAGGAAGCTATGTGCTACACCCACTTGGTAGAAAACACTCTTATCACCTAACTGTACTATACACCTCATATTTGGTATGGTACTATGCAGTTATGGCAATCTCCTATACTATTGCCTACCCAACTATATTATGGATGACGAGGAAGCTATGTGCTACACCCACTTGGTGGAATACCCTCTCATTACCGAGTTGTACTATATACCTCATATTTGGTATGACACTATGCAATTATGGCAATCTCCTATACTATTGCCTACCCAACTATATCATTAATGAGGAGGAAGCTATGTGCTACACCCACTTGGTAGAATACCCTCTCATCACCTAACTGTACTATTTTATTTCTATTATTTGGTACGGCACTATGCAGTTCGGACGATCTCCTATACCATTACCTACCCAACTATATTATGGATGAGGAGGAAGCTATGTGCTACACCCACTTGGTAGAATACCCTCTCATCACCTAACTGTACAATTATATCCCTAATATTTGGTACGGCACTATGCAGATCTGACGATCCCCTACACTGTTACCTACCCAATCGTGTTATTTGTGTTGAGAGAGCTATGTGCTACACCCACATGGTAGAATACCTAACTAACAGAACTATGATTATCCTTCATATTTGGTAGGAAAACTCACATACTCGAGCATTGATAAACACGTTTGATATGGCTCATGCAGGTTCTGAGCGAATAACCCAGTATAATTTCCCCCTTTCTCATCACCGCAGCACCTTTTAGTTATCGGAACCCCCCTCATATAGTATATCATTTTAAAGCTTACAATCAGACCTTTAATTTGACTATACACAAATGGTCCTCCATCGACTCAGTCGGAAGTCACAGGGCAAGAAGAGTGAATGCGGACCGATATTCCCGAAAACGGGACCCACGTTTTTCAACTTCATTCTCAAATTTTCGATACTTCTAACAAAGCAAAATGAAATCTGTTTGAAACGGGACCACCACGGATACTTGTAGAACAAATTTCAAAAAGAACCAGACAGATTGGTACCAGAATAAAGAAATGCAAGCGACTCGGACATACAAAAAAAAAAAAAAAAAAAAAAAAAAAAAAAAAAATCGTCGTCCCACGACAACCCGAATTGAGTACCTCCTCTTTCGCGCGCCTTCGGCGCGTTGAAGTCGGTCAAAAAGTAGTGATATTTTCCATTACTGAAGATCAACTTTCTCTTACCTCTAAGAAGTTTGTTATCGAGCCAATTGACAAAATTCAACCGTTTTCAAAAACTAGAGTTCATGGCGGTTCTAATGGTTTGTAATAAAGTTATTTTATGAGTAGATTGACCGACGTAATTTTGGGTTATATAAAACCATATCAGTTTGAAAAGTACCGAGCCACTGTGGGTGCCCAACCCCCTTAGGCACTACTTGTGCTTCAAGTCTCCTCTGAAGCTCATTATTTAGAGCCTCTAACAATGTTGAGAAAACAGGCACTACATTGAATCTTGGAACTAGAGGCTGAATTACTGAACTAGAGGCTACCACGACAATGCTAGTAATAAACCTACTCACCTGAATTCCTTCTCCCACGTTGATAGAGTTAACAGAGAAAGAAAAGATTCACCAAAAATGCAATGCTGTTTTTTTTCTTTCACTAACTCAGGAAGTAAATTGTTACAGAGTAACAAATCGAAATGTATCTATATTATTAGGGACACATTAACATTGTCGTGTGCCCCAGTTCACATTGTCATGGACCTGAAATTCAAATTTAAATTTTGGACTGGAGAAAGTGATTCATGAGCTGCCATAGCGCACTTTGCCTCACAGTGTATGACCAAAATCCATTAAAAAAATTCAAGTAATTTGGAAAAATTTTTTTTTCCAAATTTTCTCAGATCAAAATTGCCCTCAGTTTAGGAATCACCCAGGTATCTATCACTTCAAATGGTAAAGAGAGTTTTGAACATGAACTGTGGCCTGATCCGATGATAACTGGTGATTTCATGAAACGTTGAATGAGATCCAATAAGTGGTGTTGGATGGTCCAATTTCTCAACATAGTTTGGATTGAGCCTTTTTCAACTGCTTCTCACGTAATTATTTATTGTATGAATTTTACACGGGCATAATCTTTGTCCAATTTAAAAAAAAAAAAAAAAAAAAAAAACATTATCACGGAAAAAAGTAACTTAACCCTTTAACGTTCAGTGTTTTACACCATAGGACTCCTCAAGTGCTCTTAGTGCACGGCCATTGTTGACGGAAACAGTTCTTTAATGCAAGGTGTCCTACCACATTTATTTGGGTGGCTTGTCTATTGTTAAATAGTTTAATCGTCGTCCAAATTTCCTAGTCATCATCAGTCCACCACCATTTCCTCTCGTCATTAAGTACATCCGTTCCGACGCCGTCGGCTGCGGTGTCCCAGTCGGGGTGCCTTGGCCACTCCCTTGGTGCATTTCCCCTAGTTTGTAATTGATTGGAAACTTTTTTTTTTTCGGCAGGCAGGTGAGAAAATTTCTAAGATCCATAGGTGGAGTTGGATCTCGTAGGATACCTGGAAGGATCCGCAGCTTCAGGTTATGTGGGATTCAAACCCACTAAAAAACACTTCCTCTTCTCCCAAGTTGGAGCTCAGTCCAGAACCGTTTAACACATTACTGAGTTCTGGAGCGTTTAATAAGTTCTGGGTGAGGGGGCGGACCAGATGCTCCCTCCCCTCTCTTTCTCGTTCTAATAGTATCTTCCTTGTCAGGATGCTTGCTGTTACTCTGCCACAGCAGTTCAGCTCCTCTCACCTTCCAGCTTCCTGCTGACAACATCCTCTGGTGTTGAACTCTGGGGAGCTAACTCAAGGTCTGCCATCAGCTGGTCTCTTTCAGGCGCCCTTCTGGTGCATTTGAAGAAAATGCATTGGAAACTTGGCCGTTGCCCATTTGGGTATACGGTCTGGGAGCCACCATGGTGGGTGGGTTCGGGCCCGGCTGGGTACCCCCTGCCGGTCTCCGCTGCTTTTGTGGCTTGAAGTTTTATTTTAATTATGCATATCCACCAGCTCATTTTCTATTGACTCTTGGTCTGCTCACTGAGTAACACGTCCTTCGAGCCCTCAGGAAGGTAATAAATCTACCGTTTCCCAATCAGTCGACGTAGTGCCTCAGGTATTATTGAAGTACATACACAAAGTGCATTGCACGAACTTGATGGATTCTCAATCCAATCCACGCTTTTGCCTCTTTTCGAGTGAAAAACGGCCAGATAAGCCGAACGCACGATTTGTATGAAGATTGGTCTCACTCCTAGAAGGTGCTGGAAAATGAATGAGCCGTCAGGAAAATCGTAGAATTGAAGGGATGCAGTGGAGGGATGGAGGGGGCTTGGCAGGTATAATAGTATAGGAGTTTCTCTTCCCAATCTCCGTTCCGGATCTGAAAAAAGAACGGCGACGGGACATGAACGAGCGAGGCTCCGGGGCCTTTTGTGATTGGTCAATCTCATATCGGATCCAAAAGTGGAAAGGGGAAGGTTTGTCGCTAGAGCTACAGTTTATCTTGGATAGTGCTAGGGCGAAAAGGATAAAAAAGGGACACCCATCCCTACCTTGCACTCATTCTTTAGACCCCGAATTTTTCCCCCTCAGGTTTTCGGTGTCTTTCTAGTGCTATTCTCGAGCCTAGTGAGGTTCCCCTCCAACCCTGAGTGGACAAAAGATTACCTCGTCCCTGTTTCGGAGAGCGTCGACGGTTAGTGGAGTGTGTATTATCATAGGATGCCATCTGAACCCTTCTTAGCCTATAAATGGCTACCACTTTGCTTGAGCCTTTTCTCTCTCTAACGGTTCTTTGTTCAAAAGAAAGAAGGAGAACTACACACGCATTGTATAGTTTAGTTTTGAGTTCAAAATACTCGAAGATACCATTTTGTATTGATATCACCTAATCCACATTTTTTTGCCAAACTGTGGCATTATGTGAATTATTCCGTTTTTCGATGCAATAAATTTCACTCCAGTATGGATAAAACCTTAAATTTTGAAAACCAGTTTTTTTGACATGGACATGTCTTCTAGCGGGGGTTGAGGAATTTTTTGCGACACTTTTTTTTGCCACAAAAAATGCAACACGATACCGTTAAACAAAATCATGGATACATAATATGTATCTATGAAGCAAGGTTCTCAAGAATACTGCAATAAGTGACGTGCGTCCGGAGAGTTTTAGCATGAAACATGCTTCAGCCTTGCCCTAACTGGCAAAAAGTGTTACGTTTTTTGGGAACGGTAACACGGAACGGTATCGAGTCACACATTTTTGCTTATTCGTTGAAACGGAACTAAGGATTGTGTAACATGGTGTAACCTATGGGAACATTCTTTAGCCATCACCTAACTGGGCAAAAACGTGACGAAACTGTGGAACGAAAATAGCGTGGGATTGTAATGATTTTCACTGACAATCGACCCGTTTCTAAAAATGTATCGGCGTTAGTTTTCATCCCACGAAAATTGTTCGCCACTCGTTGAAAACCCCTCAATTTATGCGTAAATTATGTACTGCCAAAACCGCTGTAAATATGGACGAAGCTGATAATTACGTACCTCTGATTTCAAAGAACTGTAAACAACATTTGCGGTAAAAACCAACATCGATTTAGGGCCGGTTCAAAAAAAATCTGTAATTTTGATAGTTACGTAACCCTATTGTGAAAATCGAGTTTGGTTCAACCGTGGGGTTAAAAAGATGAGCGTTCAAATAACAATTTCGGGATTGGGTTACCTTGATAGAATCGATTATTCATCCAACCTTGATGAACTTCATGGTTGCCATGGATAGCGACGCTCTGAAGTTCGTTTTGCTCATGGATACTTGAAAATCTGACAGTTCCATGGTGTTCCACTTCGTTTTACACCTAAAAATGACAACTTTTTGGCTACACTGTCGCCTATTCTTCCCGAAAAAGTCTACCTACTCTGCTTCAGCAACACTGCCGCTCGATTTATCTTCATCCCGCAAAAAGTAAACAGTGATTCTCACTTTCGCGATTTGGTTCGTTGATATGTAACTCAAATGTCAAAAAACAAAGTAATTGTTTTTATTATTCTTTATTAACGGGAATGAAAAGTAGCGCGTGAAGTCTGGGAGTGTAGTCAATGGTTTTTTCTCGGGAAGATTTTGAATAGTCGGTAATCCATGTTTGAAAATAAATCGTGTTTTTTCCGTGTTTTCCTTGATTATAGATACGATTTCACATTCTTATTATTTGCATTTCAATATTTGATCGCACCGTCTGTGTTCGTTCCTAGTTCAAATGAATATGACTAGTTTGAAAATCAGTGATTTTTTTCTAGTTTTACCTACATAGGTAGGACCCAGTTTCCCAAATGGGAAAACAGAACCTACAGGAACTGAAGACTGCTGTATCCAAAAGGTCCGACTACCTATCTTATGAGTTATATTCTTATGTTCTCTGTTCGAATAATAGTTTAAATATTTCATCGTTTGAAGAAACGTAGATAGCTTTGGTCACCTGAAAGAAAATCATGGTAGTACATTACCATGTACTTAGGACAGCTTTTGCTGCAGTTTTCGTCTCCAGCTGAATTTTGTGAACACTAGGTAAGTATTAAAATACTGGATTATTTCCGTGCCCAAGCTATATCTTATTATTGACTGTGAATAATAAATAAGGGCTTATTACAATTGAAGGGTCACGGGGAAAAAGGATCAGACTCCTCTTTTCCTAATTCCGAGAAAATCGAAAAACAAAGTTTGAAGTCATCCCAGACAGACGCTATGCATAAAAAAATGAACTGTTTGGGCCACCTGACTAGGAATTTAATTATGTTCAAGTGACAAGAAAGAAAATTAAGTAGGTCGAAGATAATTTCCAGAAATAATTAGAAATGTCAAACAAGGTATGGACTTTGATTTTTTTTCTCCACCAATATCCGCGTTTCGGTCACCATAATACCTAAAATTATATTGTTTATTTAAAATTATATTGTTAATATTTAAAATTATGAATGTATGTTCTTTATTCGAATCTCGTAATTCACTTCGGTAAATTTACTAGGGTTTGTAGGTACCTTACTGTCACCTCCAGAAAAATGTTGGGCAAAAAGTTGCTTTATTTTCCAAATTAGGTATAGTGTTGTACAAAACTAATGTTTTGTTGAATGATTTATTCATCTAAAGGATCGTCACAATATGAAATGGCATCATCTTCTTCATTCCCCAACCTGTTGGACAGTGACTCAGAAAATGTTAGTACCGGGGTTGACGAGAAACTGACACAAGTGTTTTAAATCCTTTGATTTTGCTGGTTTGATGGGTATGGGGCCGTTGTGAAGGTTCCCCAATGTTACATACACCTGCTGTTGGTTATGAAGTCTTCTTGATCGAGGTAGAAGGGGTTGTGAAAACTGTCTGGTATCTTCAGAAGTAGGAACTTTTGTGCTTGATGAATCTTTGGTATGATGCCGTACAACTCATGCAAAGGCGAGGGAAGGGGTCTTTGAATTGGACACTGATCTTTCTTCCCTGCGAGCGCACGGAATCTGATCCTTTTTCCCCGGAACCCCGTATTTGTTTTAGCTTTAAAAAGAATGAATGCGATCTTTATTCCACAATGTGAAACAACCCTTCGGTTCTACTCCTCCCAAGCTATACGATGGCGTGCCTATCTCAATTCGGCCAAAAAATGGAGTTTGATCCTTTTTCCCCGTGACCCTTCATTTACTTAGGTAATTGTTTCTGATAACTTATAAAATCGGGGAGGAAATTGAAAGAATAATCTGTTCACGATTCGCCATTTTTTTCGTAACCACGAAAAACTTCATCCAACCCCAGTTTTTTTCAGGGTTACGTTACCCAGGTAAACTTTTCGATTGTATCGAAAAATAATTGATTCTACAAGTTTTTTGAACGCAATTTTCCGTACCAGGGTTACGTGACCTTGTAGTAAACTTCAACTTTGGGGTAACATTTTTTTTTTGAACCGGGCCTTAGTGGATTATATTGATGTTGTAGGTTGGATTGGTTTTTACAAATGTAATCAAAGGGTCTTGAAACCTGGGCGAGATTTTGTTGTGAACGAGGGCTTTTAGTTGTGATGTGTTCTTCGACGCTTTAGATGTTTCTTCCCTTTCTTGTGATTGAGACTGCTTTACAAAGTAGTGACTCCTCGTCTACTTCCACGGAAGAGCGAGTAAAGAAGCTCATTTGCAAACTTGCATTATTTACCAAGAACATTCGAGAAGCTTCGACCACTAAAGGCATGGCTAAAGGAAAGGCTGAAGCATGTTCGATGTTTCTTGAGTTTTAGCCCCTGGCAAAGCCCGAAGGGTCCAGTTTTTTTTTAAGAAAATAAAATTATGTTTATTCATAGAAACAATGGATCCATGATCTATTGTTTTTCCCTCCAAGAGAGATATTTGGATTAGGAGTGTATAATTTTGTCATGTTTCGATTTCCTTGAGAGCCCTAGTACTGCAATTAAACTGCAGGAAGCTGTATTATATTAATTTATCCTTTTCGATATTAATATTATTATATATTAATATTATATAAGCTGCATATTATCTATTAAACCGCAGGAAGTTCTATGAAGTGCACACGCAAAACCGTTCATTGGATGAAGACATACCTGGCACAAGTGACTTTAGTTATTTAACCATGATGAATCTAGAGCTGTCTACTTAAATTCCCGCAGTGCTTACCTATCCACATAGAAAAGAAATATACGTTTCAAATTATTTAGGAAATGGATTTGTTTTTTGGTTTGTTATTTTTGTAAAAATTCGTTTTGAACAATGGGTTTATTAGTTGGTATCAGTACTTCTAATCGTCTAAAGACGACGATTTGCTGACCTGAGCTCATTGCTTCCAACATTTCGACTATGTTTGGTTTGCAGCATTGAAAGAAGAATCAGTCCAGAAATCAAGTGATGAGTTGAAGATTGAGTAAATAAAAGAAATGTGTCATAACTTGCTTAGTTTCGTTTTATGGTCTCCTGAAGTCTAAAAGGAAGTTTGGCCCCACCCTCTACAATCAATAACGTTCCAAATTTAATACTACTCGCAATGCACTCAAGTAGTTTAACCCCCACCCATTTTGATCGCCTCAAGTGGGGGAGAGAACCACAGTCAACGTGAAATGCTGGAAATCCGCGATTATGTTCACAGGGCAACCACCATAACACGTAGGGAAGGCTTTCCTCCGTCCAACGTGCTCTCGAGAAAAGCCCTCCCAAAGTTTCCCCATAAACCGCTACCTCAGGCTTCGCCCACATCAGAATCTTTGCGTTTTCTCCCACCCCAGAACCTCATTCTCCCATAGTTCTCCTCCAAGAAACATTCAAGCACATTCCCGACCCTTAGGAAGCCCGTTTTGAAGCGATAGGAAAGGGGTACCGTTAGCCCCGAAACATCTTTGCACCTAATACAGTTTCTTCCTCCTTCCTCGACTCGGGATTTCGAGTGATTTAACCTCAACCGTGGTTTTACCTTCATCTCAACACTTTATTCGTCTGGCGTTTTTTCTCACTTTTTGTTGAGAACATTTTGACTCTGATAACTCAGGTTCCAACGCTCTTACAAGCTTCCTACACTCTTGCTCAATGATGTCATTTATCTCCGTATGTACCAAAGAGACTGTCAGTAGTCACGTTCATAAGTTCTTATGTATGTGTACGTAAAGAAACGGACCAAATAAGACTGGGAAATTGTAGTCAGCAAATTAATGATCGCACAAAGCTCCTGATGGTATCATTCTGTAAACCAATAAAAACCTGAAAATAATTCTAATGTTTCTTTTATTTATTTATTCATGTTTTAAGGTCCATCTATTATTATCAACGTACCAATTTCCCTGGTTTGAGGCACATCTGGATCGAATGGGACTCTTGTATCAATTTTCATTATTACAGTCGATGAGATTAGGCGTGAAACATCAATTTTCAGATTAAAGGAATTGTCAGAAGGAGTTTTCTCCTCCTAAACTCCGTAAGTTTGCATACAGAGAGGGGCCCTTTATGACGTAGTCTTCAATTCATGCCTCTGTATGAATGGAAGATGAATATTAGAACTTTAATGAAGTAAGTTTGATCGGAAGGTTGCTGAAATACTCGAAAGACCACTGGAATACCAGAATGTTGTGTAGGAATATTGAATAAAGCTGTTAAAACGATAAGATTCAATTATTAAATGATTTATTAACCAATATAATATATTGTAATAATATACAATATAATACACAACAGGTACAATATTATGTACATAATATACATAGACAATAGTAGTATATAAATATTCCTCCTGGCTCACTGACTTAGGCTTCTGATAAAAAGTTTTAACATAAAACATCAGAACACATATTTCCACTTGAATCCTTGATGTTTTTTATTTCCACTTGAATCTCTGATCTTTTTATTTACACTTAAAATCCCTGATACAAATTTTCAACACAAAACATCAGAATGCATTTTTCAACACAAAACATCAGAACGCATTTTTTATCACAAAACATCAGAACCAGTGACTTTTTCGGTCTAGCGACTTGAACTCCTGATAAAACTTTTTTTCAACACAAAACATCAGAGCCAGTGACTTTTTCTTTTGGGAGTAAGTTTAAAGAATATTTTTTTCCCATTAGAAACTCTAGTGAAACTCTAAAAAATTACAGTAGGTTTTTTAATTTTTAATGACAGGTGTCACTAAAAATTGTATATATTAATTATACCATCAGCTCATTTTGTAAACTCTATACGATGCATTTTATTACCATTTTCAAGTTTCACTTTACCTTTATAGATCAATTTATATTTGTCTTTCACGAGTGTTTCTAAATCCCCCTCTTGGTTAAACCTATTTTTTAAAAAATATTTCGGTAGCAATATGTTGTTAAAGCCACCCTCCAAGTTTACCGCTATAGTTTCGCAAAATTTAGCGTTCACCTTTTCCGCTTTAAGGATCACATAAGGTTTGTCACGTTTTAAATCATTAAGCGTACTAAATCCAACATTGATTCTATTCAAAAATTCATCGGCCATCTTTTATTATAAAACCCCCATTCCTTTAACTCTCGCCTCATGTGTATAGTATCCACCCACTTTTTTCTTGCATGGATACTATTTACCCTCCCCTCATTCTTATTTTCAGAAAACCAAGTGAAAATAAAAAAAGATCATAAATTTGACTGGGTGAGCCAGGAGGAACATTTATATACTACTCCCTCCAATCACCAAGAATTTTTTAATGAACTGTGTTCATTAAAAATAAAATCTCCTTCCCCAAGCATTCTAGCAAGCTCGAAAATAATCCTCAAAGTTCTTTTTCAGTTTGGCTTTTTCCACAATATAATCCTGCCAGATAAGTTGAAATTCAGTGACGTTTTTAGGAACCATCTTAACCTTATTTTCTTTAAGGAATGTCTTTACTCCCTCCTTTGTACGGAGTGATAGTTTAGCATCGACACCAAATAAACGTTCTCTTAACAACCTTTTACTAAGTCTATACTCCTTCAATTCACGTAAAATCTCATCTAGTTCGTAATTGTTTTTTTCAAAAAATTTAAATTTTGGTGTCTTTACAAACACCCAGAAACCTCCATGTTCTTTACATAAATCTAATGCTTCATCGCTTAAACCCATATCTCTTTATTATAGAAAATATATTTTTTTTTTTATAAAGGGACCCCTTATAAAAATTATAATTTAATCCTATCTATAATTTCATTTTTTCATTTCTTTCTCGTTTTGCGTTTTCGCAAGTTCCTTCAGATGATCTACGAAATTTTCTTTATCTATTCCAATCGTATGATGTCCCCAAGCAAGAGTATCCATACCATTTTCCAGAATATGCCTTTTATCATCGTAGGCACTGAGCGCTTTCTTGTTCTGTTCAATGGTGTAGATATCGTGCTTTTCTGTTCTGAACATCATTTGTTTCCTGTAAATCGGTTTCTTGTTCAACAAACAATCCTTGAAGTCCTCGAACCTAATGTTCTTTTCAATAACGTTTTTCTTGATTCCTTTCGCTTTCTTTGTTTCTTTTTGATTCTCGAACGTTTTATGTGCGTAAAGTTTCGATCTTAGTCCAATAAATTCCTCCATTACTTTTCCGTTCAATTCATCTTTGAATTTTCCAAGTACTTTCTTGTTCACCTGTGGAATTTCATACACATTTTCTTTCGGATAATCGGATGTATCAAACTGATCAATCATGTTGTTTTTAATATCCGAGTAAAAGTCTTCAGTCTTGATATCCATGATCAGACTGTCCGTGTCACAGTACATCAATTTGACATTTTCTCCGTATTGTTTTTTAACTGTGTTATAATAAAAGTCGTACATTAGAGTTTTAGAATTTTCCAGAATGCTCATGCCAATGTAGATGGGTTTATTGAAAACAATTTTGGTCTTTTTCATGTGAACTGCTGCTAAGTTTTCCGTGAATATCGTTCTACGATCAAAAGTTGGTTTTGCTATTAACTTTTCCAGTTTCTTTCCATCTGAACATAATTTAATATCGACTCTTTTCCTGATATTTTCCATCGTTTTTCCGTATGGACTGTTGACCATAAATTTGAAAAAATCCTTTTCAAAATCATTTTTCGCTTTCTTTCTTAGGTTCGTGTTGAAGTCAATGTACACTTTCATCCAATCCGATTGATCAAACTCTAGTGCTCTGTGTACTTTCTTTAGCTTCAATCCCATGCTCAGACACTGTTTTAAATCTCTGTAGTGTAAAACATATTTATCTTTGTCGTACAAAGTTGTCATCAGTTTAGGTAATTTTGTATTTCCGATTCTGTTTTCTGGTGCAAGTGGTAGATCCGAATGTAAATCGTGCAGTTCTTTAGGATATTCCAAGTCAACTTCTAAAATATAGCCTTTAGGAGATTCATCATCAATCTTTTCAACTTTTAAATTTTCCAAGTTCTCAACCCATTTAAAACCACCATATGGTAAGTATTTTGACATTGCCCATCCATAAAGGTTGTTTGCATCTAAGTATGCTATGTAACTCGAAGGTTTAGCCGGGTCATATTTATCAATCATATACTTGTTGTTTGCTTTAGCGTACCTGTTACTACATTGTGATATACCACCGCGAATTCCTTTTTCAATCATTAAAATTTTATCGTAATCGGTCAACAGTTCCAATTTAACTTTTGTCATTTTCAACATACAATCCCATGCCAATCCAGGAGTTGTGTAATACCAAGCTGGATCTAGTTTGTAATACTCTAGGGTAATATCTCTGAAATTTTCCATTATATCTGCCAGGAGTAAGACATCACATTTGTTGTAAATTTTCGTGAATTCCCACATGTTTTTTACTCCGAATTTTTCCCAAACTTCTTGCGCATTTTGATACTCGGATACTTCTACGTTTTGTTTATTTAGATTGCTGTAAAATGCTTCAATAGGTGGTAGAGATGTTTCATCGTACTTTTCCAAACAATCCATGTACTCATAGGGATAAGCTAATTTTCTTTTCAAAAGTTCCGATTGTTCCGGGCTGAAATGTGTTTCTAATTCTTTAAATTGATCTTTCGTTAAATTTCCTGATAGTTTTTCCAAAGAGCTCGCCAGAAATTTGTACGAATCTACGAATCTTATTTCAATTTTATTCATTACTGGGTTTCCTTTCGTATCCAATTTTCCAGAGTCGTACCTGAGAATCTTTGAAAATGAAATGTACTTTTCCTCGGTATTTGGAATCAATCGTATTTCCCCTTCATCTTCTCCGAGTTGTTTCACGAACAGGTGAGCATCGTACCCAGCCAGGTTGTGGAAAAATACAGGCACGAATCGCGGACATTGGTACTCCAAATTACACAGAGAATGGGCGGCACCCCTAAATTCTCCTGACAAATGAACATGATCAGCCACTCGTCTTTTATTGATATTTTGTTTCAGATCCTTCAATTCCGTTTGTATTTCGGTTGCATTACTTTCATCTCCTTGCATGTGAAAGTACACCAAAGCTTTTTCCTTCACCTCTAGTTCCTTTTCTAACATTGGAGGCAATTCGTTGAAACCTCTCTCGCAAATGTGACAAACTTTAGCATTTTTGAATTCCTGTTTCTGTTGGTTAGTCAATGGTTTCATGGGTATAATTTTATCGTAATATTCTTTAGCAATGTGTAAAACTTCCTCTTTCAGTTTCTGATAAAACACTTTTGGAGAATCTGGTCCGGAATATTCGACTGGAGGTTTATAATATCCGTTGGAATACTTTATGTAATATGAAAAACTGCTAGCTTCGTGTTTTTGAATTTTATTAGTGAATGCCTCAGTTTCATCAGGTTGACAAGTATTGAGTTTCCCAAGCATGCTTTCAAAGTCCGAGGAAATAACGAATGGAACTTTCATGGAGCGTTTATAATTTTCAAATTGTAAGATGTTATCGTAAGGTTCTGGTAGTTCTACTTTAACAGCTTTATGATCTCCGCAATATTCTTTATGGTCGTTTAGTTTATCCTGAGTTCCAAAGCTATTCAAGCACATTTTACACAAGTACCTTCGTTTGTGGTCTTTTGTTAGTTGACTACGACCAACCAGTTTCCATAGGTCCTTGATCCAACAATAATGTTCAGTTTTCTCGTTTTTCAAGTACAACAAGTCAATGTGCCTTTCTTTTTCCTCTTTCGTTATTTCCAAGGGTACTATAATATTTTTTTTCATCCAGACAGTAAACATTTATGGAAATCCCAGTTCTTTTCTCAAACAATTTTATACTCGTAAGTTTCATAGGAAAACTGATATCTTTCAACGCTTCGTCAAACTCATGTTCCCAACTGATGTACTTTCCTATTCTATCAGAATTTTTATCAGCTGGATGTAAAGCTGAAAGAATAGACCAAAGGAAACATTTATTATCGTCATTTTTCACATTTATAATTGCTTTCCTATTTTGTAGAAAATCAGGGAGTGGGGTGTAAGATGATCCTTTCAAAGGCTTGTACTTGTTAACGTTCAGTTCCAAATGTTTGATCTTATGAAGTTGCCATTGAGATCCTTTAATTTCGAACGTTTCCATTTCATTTAGAATTTTCTGTTTCATTTCCTCATAACAATTTGATACTTCTGCCGACTGCAATATTATTACGTTTTTAGTTTTGAAATTGAGTTCATGATATTCCATGTTATTTTCGTTAGTTCCTTTTTTAAATTCTGCGATTAAAACTACATTAACTTTTAGTTTCATTGTTCTAAGTACCATGTTGATTAAACCTGTTACGATTTTTTGAATACTGTTAAGAAATTTGGAAGCGTCTTTAAATCCCTTCGTATTCAAAATATCGTAAGTCACTAATCTACATTGAAATGCAGGTTTCCTTTTTCCAACTTCAGTTCTCGGTTCTTTGCTTTTTTCAAATACTTTTTCATTAAAATTAAATACTTTGTGCAATTTCTTCGGTATTACAAATACAGGTTTCGCTTTCCTAGGTTCTTTGCTTTTTTCAAATACTTTTTCACTAAAATTAAATACTTTGTGTAATTTCCTCGGGTTTACAAATACAGGTTTAACTTTTCTAGGTTTTCTAATTTTGACAGTCATTGTCCGGTCCGGGTCGTTTTTTCCATGGCGCTTAGACTTTAGGTGTCTAGCCCAATTTTTATAAGTAGTGCTAACATCGCACTTTTCACAATGCTTTCTATCGTACATTTTATTATAGGATATATAATTTTTCGTATCGTTCATTTTTTTATTAGAAAAGAGATTCTTTTAACTAACCCCTCATTTTTTTTTTAGCCGGTGACTTTTTCTTTTGTCTATTTCTTTATATGAGAGTAAAGGAGACAACAATAACATCAAGTTTATTTAATTTTAATATAAAACGTTTTAACGGAAAATTTCCGTTAAAACAACAACATTATACTAAAAACAAGTTTTTTTCAGAATTCAATTTCCCTCTGCATGTTTTTAAAACCGTTACGTAATCTTTTCCGTTTGAAAGTTCTTTTAACACTATCAAACATAGATGTCCACAAATCGGAGGATCGTTATACTTTTGAATTTGTTCGAAATTGTAAGAAATTTTTTTATTTTCCAAGTATTTTACCAACTCTTTAGGCGGTGATGCGTTTCCATAGGAATCGAAATAAAATTTTTCTTTTTCAGATTTTTTAAAATAACAAGTCCAGTGACTGCCATTTTGATTGGAATTTTCCAAATTAATAATTCCACATTCAACGGGCTCAGACCGATCAGGAAGTTCGTCCTTCATGAAAACTCCTCGGAAATGTTTTATTTTAAAATTTTTCGCTAAGCGATTTAAATCTAAATTACTCAAAGGTTGGTAGTTTTCCGTTTTTTTCGTTTTTTTAAACCGGCCCCAATACTTAGGCTTTTTGCATTTTGAGCTAGTTTTTCCATCTCGAGATTATGACGTTTTATTTCCGCTTCTTGAGCAGCTTTATGTTTTGCATCTATTACTGAAGATGCTACTGCAGCACCTCCTCCCATTAACGCTCCAAGTGCTCCTATTCCTGCAATTATCAATGGTAAGATTCCACCCGTGTGATTCAAATGTAGTTGTTCATAATCTAAAGTTAACTTAATTCCTTTCTTTTCTCCTCTCGCTTTTTCAAATGCTTTCGATTGAGTTTTCGACAGACTGATTTTATGTTTTCCATTTCCCGCAATTTGTTTCGCTGTTAAAAGAATTGTAACGGTTCTGTGCTTTTTGTAAGCGACTCGCAATTTTGTATATTGATTTTCGGACAAATCTATATTTTTCGTAATCATAGTTATTTATTATAGTAAAAAATTTTTTTAATAGTCAACTTTTAATCCGAAAGATCGTTTACTATCCATTATACCACTTCCGGAAAATTGTTTAACACTCATTACACCTCTCACTACAGTTGCAGCGGCTTTTTCTTTCCAACTCGCATCGCTCGCGTACATTCTTTCTTTTGCAACTTCCTCCAGTGCTTTATCCGCTACATGTCTTTCTTTCGTGTCTGTGTGATCCCTGTAAAATTCATCGTGTATTTTACAACCCTCGTCCAATTTATTAATTCCAGGATCTCCTCTTTTCAATCGTTTATCTAGTTTTGTAAACGGACCACAATAGTTGTACCCTGGCAAATGCATTTCAGGTACGAAACCATCAAGTTTGTTCAGTAAAGTATTTAAAACTCCAGAACCACTTTTAATTATACCTTTCGGTAAACTGTTTACAACTTTCAACAGATATTCTATTCCTTTGGGATTATCTATGTTTTTTTCCAACTGATCGGTTATAAAATTTACAATTCCTAATTTTTCATTGTGAAAATTGTTATTTCCTGCACGTTCTTGCGCGTGCAAATAGTACAAACGCTGTTGCAGCTGTTGTAAATTGTCAATGTATTTAAATTCCACTGGATTTTCGGAATATTCTATCAGACCCGATCCAACTTTACTTGCTTTGATTTCTTTCCAAATGGGGGCAATCAAATCTCTCCATTTTTTCCCCGTACTGGACTTTACTTTATTAGTCGTAGGATCGTTCTTTTGATATAGAGAATTCGTTTGGATGAGTATTTTCTTGTAAACTTTCAAATCCTCTTGAGTATATTTATCAGGATCAGGTCCCAGAGGATCAGTTAACAAACGCCATAATCCGTGTGTTCCTTTATATTTAACATTTTGAATTATGATATTGTCTTCATCTACTTGAATCTGTTGATCTCCGATGTAAATTTTGTCCTCTTTTCCCCAAATACCAAATTGTTTATCATCCTGTCTGATGTAAAGTCTAGCAATTGAACCAATTCCTTTGGGACCAACGCTATTCGATGGGATTTCATTCCGATCTACCTTATCCATGATGCTTGATAAGGTACTGTTCATGTTTACTACGGTCTCATCTGAAGCCGTATCAACTAGTGCAGATGCTCCTTCCGTTGGTTTAATTTCAAAAGTATTAGTAGGTCCGAAAGTCACCAGTTTTCTTTTCTTGACAGGAGAACTAGTTGCTATGGGGGCTTGCAAGTAGGAAGCAATTTCCAACTTCTTTGATAGATCTTCATCAGCCTGTTTTATGGCATTTTTCACTTCAACTAATTGTTCAGTGATGGGTGCAAACATTCTTTCTTTGGTTTCTCTATCGTTCAACTCATCTACTCTAGCTTCTCGGAAAGCACGTCTCAACTCTTGTTTTAGTTCCTTAATTTTGTCCGCTTCTTTGACAGTCATTTCTTTTTTGGGTTTTCTCATGAAAATCCGATTTTCTGGTTCTGAATCATCACGAGTTTCTGAATCATCAGTTTCAATCTTTTTTTTACGTTTGTTACATTGTTTCAACCAAATTTTTTCTAAATGTTTAACAGTAGACATAGTTATTTATTATAGTAAACAAAAAATTTTTTTTTTTTTTGATCGTATATTTTTTAAAACGTTTCAACGACGATTTAACGGTTATTTTGATCGTCTAACGACTATTTTGATCGTCTAACGACTATTTTGATCGTCTAACGACTATTTTGATCGTCTAACGATGTTTTTTTTGATCGTTTATTCAAGAAACGTTTTCTCAAACTTTTTCATATATCGACCGTCTTTTAATTGTTTCTCATCGTTTATCGTCAGAAAACCAAATTTACCGTTCCAACATTCGTTGCATATTTCATTGAATCGTTTAAAAGTAAAATCCGATCCGACATACTCATTGTAAATCATTTTCGTATAAATTAGTTTTTGCTTGAAAATACATAGGAAATTCAGATTGTTTCTAATCAACTGTATATCAACTTTTGTGTATGATTGAGTTAGATAAATGCAAGAAATATTCTTGTGACGCCCGAACGAGTAATAATCTTTTATAACTCGTTGCTGTTGAACATTAGCGCAATCATCGAAAACTACAAGACTGTTTGGCAGGCATTCATCTACTACAATTAGTTCGTCGCAACTATCGTAAAAATGAGTTATTTTCATTCCAGCTTTATCCTCTATTTTTTCGAAGGTTTTTCTCAAGCCTTTATAAAATGTTTGTTCTAAAGTTGTGGAAAATATGTAGAGATTTTCAAACGGTATTCCCCATGGTTTAGTAATCGGGTTGTACAATAGAGTGGTTTTTCCACATCCGCTTGTTCCAACTATTAAACACCGAAGAGGAAGCGGCAGTAATCCATTATGAACTCGGTTTGATTCAAATGGATGAGGATCGATATTGTATTCATGATTCATTATTTATTATACATTTTTTTTATTATAAATAAAGAATGTTTATAAAAATTTCAGGAGATACACTAAGGTTTGAAAGATCAATTCAACTCGATCCAAATAAAGAGTATCAGTTGGGCGTGTCGACTTTGTTGTTTACAACTAGGAAAACGTTTGTGATAAAAAATTTCAAGTTCGCTTACAGATTTGCTTTTCCCAATGTTACTTCTCCTAATGTTGATGAATTTTACGATGTAATATACACCATCGATGGAACGTTCAATTTAAATTCATTCAAAGCCAAGTTGATTAGCCATTTGACTATTTTTCATAGTACCTTGTTAGCGAAAAAAGACACTATGAAAAAGTATTCTGAAGCTCAAGCGAAAGAAATACAAAAAGATATACAGAAAGTTAATCCGAGTAGTTTGAAATTCAATCTCGAGCACCTAACTGACGATACGTACAGAATTGCTGCTAACTTTCCCTTGGATATAAGGATTGTGAATGAGGGGAATTTTTGCGAAGTGTTTCAACTAAGGTCTTGTTCGGGTTCTGACAAGATATTTAAAAAGAATACCAACTACCTGTCGGATATCAATCCTACTCAACTCGTATCGAGCAAAATAATCGAATGGCATTGTAACATTACGGAATCTAGCTTTACAAATCACGATGAAAATCCCCATTCGCACGTTGAACATGAGTTATTACACGTTTCTCTCATAGAGAAACCACTGCCACCTAATACTGTTCACACGGAAAAACCAAACAAAGTAGTTTTCATTCCACTAAGAAAAGGACTGAAAGAAATAAAAATGATAAAATTGTCAGCAACCACGAGAAATAACGAACAGATTCAATTCGACGATATTAAAGCTTACTTGTTGTTGAAAAGTAAATAGATTAGTTATTTTTTTTAAAGGTGGTGTCGAATCGACGCCACCTTTGATAATTGGGTTTTAAAGAATAATTTTTAAAATAAGGTAAACACAAGTCACTTTAATTTTTAACAGTAAATACCTCGTACCCGTCGATTCGACGGGTACGATTAAAGGTAAATAAGAGTCAATTTGATTTTTAACAGTAATTAAGTGACCCCCGTCGATTTGCCCTCCCACTTTAAGAGTTTTGAAAGCTCTTGTTTAAATGTTCTCGACTTGTATTCGACTTTAACGTTAAAGGTGGGGCCGATTCGTCCCCCACCTTTAAGAGTTTTGAAAGCTCTTGTTTAAATGTTCTCGACTTGTATTCGACTTTAACGTTAAAGGTGGGGCCGATTCGTCCCCCACCTTTAAGAGTTTTGAAAAAAAAAAATATGTTTACTATAATAAAGTATGTATCAAACTAAAAAGGTTTTTGATATATATCAAGATGATATTAAGCGAAAGCAGTTTTGCACAATTAATCCGACTTCAACTTTAAATTTGAATGCTGAGAACAAAAGGATAACTTTTAAAATCGATTTAGAAGACAAATTTCTGTCTAAAAACATTCAGTATTACGTAAAAGGAGTTTTAAAGTCAAAAGATCCAACCAAGACATATTCAGGTTCAGATTCAGTCATGCTGGTAGATAATTTCGTGGGTCAAATGTTTTCGAGCGTAGAAGTGAAAAAACATAATGTTGTAGTAGATGAAATTGAGAATCCGGGCATTTCTGGCTTGGTACAGGGTTTTGCAACTCAAGATCTCAACGGGGATGTTATTAATTCAGGATTCACCTCGAAAGTTAAAGGAGGTGGTAATTTCAGTGTAGTTGGTTATCTCGGTGATTTAGGTTTGGGATTTTTCAAAGATTTAACCGTTCCAATTTTCAAAGGAGGATTCGAAATTACTTTCGTAAGAAACAGTGATGATAACGTAATTCATGTTTCGAATGCAACCTCGAGTGATGGAATTGTGGAAATAAAATCTTTTGTTTTGAGAGTTCCGGTGATTGAATATGTAAACGATTCTGAAGTTAAGTTGATCGCAGAACTTAGAAGCAAGCCCTACATATTTCAATTCAAAAGTTGGCAGTGTATAGAACATAAAAACGTTAGAGGGAAAACCTTAACGTTCGATATTACGAACATTTATAGAAACGTGCATAATCCGTTATGGTGCTTCGTAGTTTTTCAAACTGACATGTCAAACGACCAGAAAAAGAACAATTCTAAATTCCATCACAAAGACGTGAGAAACTATTGGATCGAATTAGGTGGTAGAAGATACCCGGGGGAAAATCAAAATTTGGATTTCGATGAAAATGATTATTCTCTGGCGTACAACGAGTTTTTAGACTTCAAAAAAACAATGAGTTCCAAATCATCAATTCCGCACATCGAACCAGAATTATACAAAAATGATTATCCAATTTATAGCATCGATTTGTCGAATCAACCTCAAAACGTATCTCAAAGTAAAAGTAATTTTATACTCCACGTAGAATTCAATAAACCTGTATCACCTGCATTAAGCAACACAGAAGGAACTACTTGTTACGTCATCGTTGTAAGTAAGAAAAATTTAATTTACGATCCAACTAAATATATGATCAGACAAGAAATAGCTTAAATATAAGATTTATTTTTAATGGAGTTCGCTCCATTAAAAAAATATTTCGGTAGACTTAAATAAAGCATGGAGGATGAAATTTATTGCCATAAATGTAAAAAACGAACGAAAAATATAAACGCGGAAATTGTACAAACTGCAAACGGAAGGTGGAGAATTGCTGCTAAATGTCTGAAATGTAAAACTAATAAAAGTAAATTCATAAAAAATCCGAATGAGGAAACTAACGTAATTCCTGAAACTGAAGTTATAAATTTACCTGAAAACGAAAAGTTAGAATTTGCGAAAGAATTACATAAACCCGTTAGAAAAAAATTTCAGAAAAGGAAAATTATTACTCATGGAAAAGATGATCTTTGGGCTGCTGACTTGATTATAATGAAACAATACGAGAATGAAAACAAGGGGTTCGGTTACATGTTGAATATTATCGATACGTTTTCAAAGTACGTTTGGTCAGTTCCATTGAAAAAGAAAAACGGAATAGTAGTTTCAAAAGCTTTCAAAGACGTTCTGGAAAATGTAAAATCTCATAATCATTCTACTCCTAAACTCCTTCACACGGACAAGGGTTTAGAATTTGAAAATAGACTTTTCAAAGAACTTTTAGACGAGTATAAAATTAAAATGTATCACACGGAAAGTTTAGAAAAATCTGCAATCATCGAAAGATTCAACAGAACTTTAAATCAGAAAATGAAAATTCGTTTCGAGGTGAATGGAAATAAAAATTGGATCGATATCTTACAGGAATTAGTTAACGAGTACAACAAACAAGACGTTCATCGTTCCATTGGAATGACACCTGCTCAAGTTGACGCGAAAAACGAAAATGAAATTCTGAGATATTTATTTAAAAAGAGTGGAAAAAATGGAAAAAAGAAATTTAAAATTGGAAATCGCGTAAGAATTACGAAATCAAAGAAAACTTTTGCAAACAAGTATGAAGCAAATTGGACGAAAGAGATTTTTGAAATATCAGAAATTTTAGAAACGAGTCCAGTTACTTATAAAATAAAAGATTTAAACGGAGAAGAAATCCAAGGAAGTTTTTATCCCGAGGAATTACAACTCACGAAATTTTAAATTTTTTTTATAATAAATATGTTCTGTTTGAATCTTTCATCGTGTATCGATAAGATATTCGTAATTATAATATTTTTAATATCCCTAGTTTTCATCTATATTATAAAGGAAACTGAAATCAATCACAAAACATCAGAACCAGTGACTTTTTCTTTTGGGAATAAGTTAAAAGAAAAACTTTTATAATAAAAGAATGATTAAAGGAATAATTTTAATTGTACTATTGGGGGTTTGCTCAGCCAAACCGAACGTTTTTGAGGAATTGGCTAACAAAACAAATAACGCTAGTCCAGTTGCTTTAGCATCTTGGTATATGTTTACGAAAAGTTACAACGAAATTTTGAGCAACAAACTATTATCTCTGAATAAAAAAGATTGGGTTGCTATCAGCGAATCACCAATGTCTGAAAACTTCATTAGAACGTTTAGAGCTCAGGTGAATGAAAATTCTATTTACATCTATCAGCAACTGAGTGAAAATTTCTTGAAAGAATTCAAGAATCGAGTTGTCTGGGATAAGGCTTCCCTTTACCAAACATTGTCTGAGAATTTCATCAGAGAAATGCAACATAAGGTAAATTGGAAATGGATTTCAATCGGACAAAACCTATCTGAGAAATTCATTCTAGAGTTCAAAGACAAGGTTGACTGGAAATGGATTTCAACTATTCAAGATCTTTCTGAAAAATTCATCGAGGAAAATAAAAATTTAGTAAGTTGGCGAGAAATATGTATCAGTCAAAATTTGAGTGAAACTTTCATGAGAAAGCATCTGGATAAGTTAGACTGGCAAGCAATATCACAATTTCAAAAGCTATCTGAAAGTTTCATGAGAGATTTTAAAGATAAAATTGATTGGGAAATGGTATCTAGACATCAAAATTTGTCTAGTAACTTCAGAGCAGAGTTTAAAAATATTCTAGATAAATATTCTAGATAAATACTTAATAGGGTTAAGTCAGTTTTTATAGGGATTCCCTATAAAAATGGATTACACTTGACCGGTACAAAATCAAAGGAAATTTCAGCAAAATGTCCCAACTTAACCACACATTCTCTGGCTTCTCAACTTCTACACAGCATCCATTCCTGAACGATCGCTGCCTTCCGTTTATAGGAAGGGGATCTTTGAATGGCACAACCTTCGCGACTACGATGGAGTTTCAAGTCCATGAGTCATTTCAACTAGCTTTTCAGTTTCGTTGAAGTTTCGGTTTTTGCTGCATTTAAGTAGATGTTGAGAGCAGAACAGTTAAGAAAGGAGATTTTGACGATAAGGTCGACTCTCACTTCCGTCGAGGTGGGATTAGATTAATTATTAGCTTAAGGGCCCATCGGCTAATAACGCGTCTAAAACCTCGAGGGAAGTGTATCCTCACTATTAGAAAAAAAAATTCTCGGGTTTTGTCCTTGCAGCGATCCCACAACCTCTAGCATGACAAGCGCATACGATAGCCACTACACCAGGACTCCCAGTTGAGATGAGAAACACGTTCCGCGATCTTATACTATCATTTCAAGGCCGAATGAGGTCAGCCCATTATCTCACCCGGACGCTCTCGCAGGTCTACAGAACGACCTTGTATCTTATTCAATATGTTTTAACGGGGATTCCCCTCTGTCAATGAATTCTAATGGTTTGGGATTCGCAAAGTCATAAGAGATCTAGCGTGACGTCATTTTAATTTTTTTATTTTTTTCTAGTGAAAACATCAGAGGGAGCTAAATTTTCAAAAAAGTCGACCCCTGAATTTGCATTTTTTTATTTACGATTGAAAAAATTTTTAGAGTTTCACTAGAGTTTCTGATGTTTTGTGTTAAAAAAAAGTTTTATCAGGAGTTCAAGTCGCTAAATCGAAAAAGTCACTGGCTCTGATGTTTTGTGTTAAAAAATGCGTTCTGATGTTTTGTGTTGAAAAATGCGTTCTGATGTTTTGTGTTAAAAATTTGTATCAGGGATTTAAGTGTAAATAAAAAGATCAGAGATTCAAGTGGAAATAAAAAACATCAAGGATTCAAGTGGAAATATGTGTTCTGATGTTTTATGTTAAAACTTTTTATCAGAAGCCTAAGTCAGTGAGCCAGGAGGAATATTTATATACTACTGACAATATAATATACAATATTATATATAACATAATATTATTATGTTGCCTATGGTACTCCTGGATGTTGAGCAGTACCTTGTAAAGCATGCAGTGGGCACTGTTCCTATTACCTACCGAAGCGCTAGAATCAAGTTTGTTAATGTTTTCGTTGGTATCATAAGAGTTCGAGGATAGTCCCAAAGAATTCTGAGGTAGGTAGAAGAGTCTCCAGATGAGAAGAGATGCAATGCAGATAGGTAGGTAGAAGTCGCTTACCAGGTTTTTTTTTTTAAATATTTTAACCTTTGGGAGTCCGCAGAACTAGCAACAAAGGAAGGCAAAAACACATCGTGGCAACTTTTCAGAATACAGTTCAACAGGATGGCAACTCTGATGACACCGACTGCAAATCAGCTGAGGAATAAGTAATAGGGATGGGTAACCCTACGAAAGTATCGATATTTGTATCGATACTGTATCATATTCGAATATCGATATTCCAAGTATGGTTTTGATGAGTAATATTTTAGAATAATCTCTGGGAAATATTTTTCCGATTATCTTTATTCATTTCTCGTTATCATGTGTCCAAGATGAGTGTATTTACTCAACATACCGTTGATTACTAATAACACTGAATGTTTTTTGAACACTTCCTCCATAGGTACTATAAATGCATTTTATCCGTTGGTATGAATTATCTGATGAAATCCGGGCTCATTTCATTTTGGTTTGAGCTTCACTCAAAATAAATTATCCAACACTCACCCTACCTACATATTTTAGCCATTATGTTGAATTTTCTGCGAAAACTGTATCGGTATTTGATATTTGGAAATATCGGTCTCAAAGTATCGATATCCAAAAATATCGGTTAAAATATCGAGTATTGGTACGAAAGTATCGATAATTTGAAATATCGGGCATCGATTCCCATCCCTGATAAGTGAGACAGACGGATTGTTTATAATGAAGGATTTAGTTATTGATTTATGATGGTTTGAGTATGGAAATTTACGGAAAACTATAGTGAAATGTGGAGAAAGTGAGTGTGAGGTGAATAGGGTGTGCGCCTGGGTAGGAAAAACTGTTTATTGTTATTTTTAATCTATGGTAGACTTCATTCTGAGAATTTTAAGTACCAACCGCGACCCTCTAGCGTGTGTTATTATTTTCCTATGAATTTTTAAAGTTTCGACCGTTTATGACGTCACAGTGGGCTGGGGGGTCCCGCCCAGGCTAGAGGGGCGCGTGACGTCATAAAAGGTCGAAACTGAAAAATCATAGAAACAGATCCACTCACGCTAGAAGGTCACGGTTGGTGCCAAAATTCTCAAAATGTAGTCTACCTACAATTAAAAATCTAAAAAAATCGAGGTGCACCCCCATTGGTGACGAAGTGAGGAAACTATGGAAAGGATGGAGTTACGAATTCTCAGGTAAATATTGCATTCTTGTACAGTAAGAGTGAACAAACTTACGGAGTTTAGGTAAGATAAATACAAATTTTGCTATTGATTTGTCTAAATTATATATATTTGCTCATAAACAATTCGTTCTGTTCTGAAAACTTTATGAAGAACTATTTCAGAGAAACATCATAAACATATTACTCGTGCGATGGGGCCATGGAGAAGGAATTTATGATATTGTTGAAAAGGGCATCCCACGTACTGGAAATGGAATGAAATGAGAAGTTTTCAAAACTTGTTGGGTGGATTAAAACAAATCCAATTCGCCATAATTCGAGCAGTGCATTTTCGGATTCGAGGTGTCCGAAGAAAAGTGCGGCCACGCGAATTGGAGGATGGTGCGGCATAGGTTGCTGGTTTCCGATGGTTCAAAGATGCCGTAGATCCAACGATTACTTGGAGCCAAACCCAAACTATCTTGCAAGTTCGAGGAAAATCATCACCGGATCATAATAAGTAGAATATTATCGAATATCACTTTCAATTTGTTCAATCATCATTACATTGAATCCATAATACTTGGGTCCATAATAACTCCTTTGGGGTTGTTACCAACTTGCTCAACAATTAACTCGTACTATACTCTTCGTTTGTCTAGCTAATTTGTTATTCCTCCCCCAGTTTATACCTCAACATGTTTCCCAAGGCAATGCATTTAGGGCCGCTCGTTGTCGGGGTTAAATTGCTTCAGTCTGTTATAATTGACAGGATAGGGAGAAGAGGGGATGTAGTGAGAAGCAATTGTGCAGGTGTTGCATAAGTAAGGCCCCGTTGGGTATCAAAGTTCCCCAACCTAACTGGGTAAATTAATATTAACTATCTAAGTTTGTTATAAAGGCAAAAGCGGTAGATGGGATGAGGCTGGAACGAGGGTGCTGTAACAACAATCGATGATATGTCAAAGATCAAACGGACTACCTCGATCTATCAGCAGATTGGATGATAATTAAACTGAAATCGTGCCACTGTCGTGTATATTATAATCAATTATTGGTGATTCATTGAGTAAGCATAATGTGGGACGTCCCTTTGTTTGAGGTGCATCACGATAAAACATGAATTGTTTATTATGGGGATTCTACTCATTACAAAACTGATATTAGGAGTAACCAAAGTGAACTGAATTTATTGTTATATTCCTCTGACCTTCTTGTCAAATAATATTTATCTACTGGAAAGCAAAAATGTCAGAAGTCAGAATTGAAATGATGGTTGGTTTCGATAATTATTTACTAAATGAAATAGTCATTGTTACATTCCGTTGAAAATCTTGTCAATATTTATGTTCATTGACTTGAATGTCTACAAATGTATGAGTCGTTTTGGGTTTTAAATTTTTTTCTGAAATTAAAAAAAATATAGCTGAAGTTAAATATTATCAACTAGTTAAATATTAATAACTTCAACGATATTTTTTTAAACTTCAGTAAAATTTCAAAACCCAGAAAGACTTACGTATTTGTTGACATTCTAGTCAATGAACATGAATAGACAAGATTTTCACAGGAATGAGACAATGACTAAGTACTTCGTTTAGTAAAAATTATCAAAATCCACCATCAAGATAGGTCTTTCATTTGAATAACAGGAATAAAATCATTCACGTCTTACTTATTGCTTCTTAACTTTGGAAAATGATTACGCCGATGTTCTTCAATGAGAATGCAATAACAATTATTTTAAGGTACTTAGGTAGACCTAAGTTCTGCCTCACAGGAACTCTGCGAGAACTTCTTTTCTTCTTTCTTCGTGCAGAGGCACCGATTTTGTTCACAAAAAAAAGTTTCGTTCGAAAAAAAAAAACAGTAAAGCACATCTAACATACATCTTAGTAGGGTAAAAATGGGCATTCTAGCCCAGTTCTCTAGACCCCAACTACCCTCAACTTTCCCACCCCCCCCCCTCGCCCACCGGCTCGACCGCTCCACCCTCCCCGCCGCACCACCCCTCCCCCCTACTCCTCCCGCCGCCATACTCCTCCCGACCCGTACTCCTCCCGCCCCCGTACTCCTCCCGACCCGTACTCCTCCCGCCCCCGTACTCCACCCGACCCGTACTCCTCCCGCCCCCTTACTCCTCCCGCCCCCGAACTCCTCCCGACCCATACTCCTCCTGCCCCGTACTCCTCCCGCCCTTACTCCTTCCGCCCTCTTACTCCTCCTGCCCCCGTACTCCTCCCGCCCTTACTCCTCCCGCCAGTTACTCCTCCTGCCCCCGTACTCCTCCCGCCCCCGTACTCCTCCCGCCTCTTACACATTCCCCTGACCCTTAACACCCACTTTCTCCTTCCGCCCCCTTCCCACTCTTTCCTACCACCCCTCCCCCTCCGCCAACCATCTCGCAGGCGCCAGGAGGCCTCTGCATGTTCCTGCATGCATGGCGCCCTCCTGCCTACGCCTTTGGCGTGTTCGTGCATGCACGGCGCCCGTCAATTCATAGGAGACCATCTTCCTAATTCGTAGGGGACCATCCTTCCAATTCTTAGGGGACCATCATTAAATGTGTGTATTTTTTTTTTTTTTCTGTTTGTACATGCACTCCATTGTTACTGTATCAGCCAAGAGGGGTGGGCAGTACAGTATCAGCCAAGTGTGTGTGTCTTTTTACCTGTTTGTACATACACTCCATTGTTACTGTATCAGCCAAGAGGGATGGGTAGTACAGTATCCAATTCTTAGGGGACCATCTTCCCCATTTGTAGACCCTCTTAGTCGTTGGATTTACACCCAACTTAAGCTCTATCACCACGTCAAGGTGGGGTCAACAATCGATAGAGATTGGGTTTTCCCAATTTTATTCAGTATTTACACAATTAATTTCTCTTCTTATTATAAACACTTTTTAAATTTTTTTTTTAAATTTTACAATATTAATCTAGTTACCTATTCTAAACAGAATTTTTTTTGATTTTTTTTTTTTCATTTTACGAATTATACATAATAAAATTATTATAATGGTCACCATACAACTTTGGTGACAACTACCCAGTCCTCTCGCCGACCCTCAAATCCGAAGGGATTTTCACCACAACCTCAGAGAGGGTTACTCGACATTCTCAGGGTATTATGAAGGTGTCAAATCCTTGTCTGTATCGCCCTGACAGCAGACTACACTCCTTGTAAATGACCAAAAACCCGTAATGGTTAACTTCCCAACATGTTGAACACATATCGTTGAACTTTTCAAATGTCATGTCAGCATTTACATGGTCCTCGTATATCTTCTCCATGTTAAAAGTATCTTGTCTGAACACAATGATCAAGTTGGCACAGTCGCGAATCAAATGTTTGGGTATACGACAGTAACTTTGGGATAGATAGAAACTATCAACGTGATTATGTCTTCCAGTACTGAAGAACATTCTCATCCTATCTTGTTTGTCACAGGCAATGTCATCGAAAATCATTATTGAGTTAGGCTTTGTCTCGGAAGGTAATGGAACGTCATCACTATTTCCGTACGTATAAAAGCCTATTTCTGGTAGTGCGCTCAAAATATTTGTCAGTTGAATGTAATTTGGTTGATTGAGAGTTTTGGAGAATAGGTAAATGTTTTCAAATTTTAATCCTCGTTTCATCATCAAGTTGGTTTTTCCACCATTTGAAGTAGCACACATTGTACACCTTATGCCATTAGCCAAGAGCGGGCTATGCGTCGTTCCATTCTCTCTGACCTCGTCACCTAGAGTCATCACACTGTAGATTGGGAAAGATAGGTCTTGCTTCTCCAATCGAAGTTTATGATGAAATTGATCCTTCTTCTTCTTCTTCTCGTTATCGCTGAGCATTGAACTTGATGCATCGTCGTTGAAACGTTGATCCACTACCTCCTCCTCATTTCTCTTCCACATCCTCCATCTCTCACGCATGTCTTTTTGTTTTTCTGGAGTCATATCGCTGATAATTCTTCTACGGCGACGTGTCTCCATGTACTACACTCCTTGAAAATTGGATATCGACTGAGGTCGCGGGCTTGTCAGCCACACCTTATATAGACGGGGGCCTAATGACAACTTGTGACAAAATGGCGTCGAAAACGACTTTTTTTTAAATATTGGCAGGACAACGACAGAAAAGAAACGGAATTGAAAAAATTGCGGGGAAAATAAATAATGAAAGTTGCAGTGCAGGAAAATGGCAGGAAAATGGAAGGAAGTGGCAGGAAAATGGAGGGAAGTGGCAGGAAGTGGCAGGAAAATGGCAGGAAGTGTCAGGAAAATGGCAGGAAAAAGGCAGGAAAATGGCAGGAACATGACAGGAAAATGGCAGGAAATGGCAGGAAGTTGCAGGAAAATGGAAGGAAGTGGCAGGAAAATGGAGGGAAGTGGCAGGAAGTGGCAGGAAAATGGCAGGAAGTGTCAGGAAAATGGCAGGAAAAAGGCAGGAAAATGGCAGGAACATGACAGGAAAATGGCAGGAAGTGGCAGGAAGTGGCAGGAAAGTGGCAGAAAAATGGCAGGAAGTGGCAAGAAAATGGCAGGAAGTGGCAGGAAAATGGCAGGAAGTGGCAGGAAAATGGCAGGAAGTTGCAGGAAAATGGCAGGAAGTGGCAGGAAGTGGCAGGAAAATGGCAGGAAAGTGGCAGGAAAATGGCAGGAACTGGCAGGAAAGTGGCAGGAAAATGGCAGGAACTGGCAGGAAGTGGCAGGAAAAGGCAGGAAAATGGCAGGAAGTGGCAGGAAAATGGCAGGAAAATGGCAGGAAAATGGCAGGAAGTGGCAGGAAAGTGGCAGGAAAATGGCAGGAAGTTGCAGGAAAATGGCAGGAAGTGGCAGGAAGTGGCAGGAAGTGGCAGGAAAAGGCAGGAAAATGGCAGGAAGTGGCAGGAAAATGGCAGGAAAATGGCAGGAAGTGGCAGGAAAGTGGCAGGAAGTGGCAGGAAAATGGCAGGAAGTGGCAGGAAAATGGCAGGAAAGTGGCAGGAAAGTGGCAGGAAATGGCAGGAAAGTGGCAGGAAAATGGCAGAAGTGGCAGGGAAGTGGCAGGAAAATGGCAGGAAGTGGCAAGAAAATGGCAGGAAGTGGCAGGAAAATGGCAGGAAGTGGCAGGAAAATGGCAGGAAGTGGCAGGAAAATGGCAGGAAATGGCAGGAAAATGGCAGGAAAATGGCAGGAAGTGGCAGGAAAATGGCAGGAAGTGGCAGGAAAATGGCAGGAAGTGGCAGGAAAATGGCAGGAAGTGGCAGGAAAATGGCAGGAAAATGGTAGGAAGTGGCAGGAAAATGGCAGGAAGTTGCAGGAAAATGGCAGGAAGTGGCAGGAAATGGCAGGAAGTGACAGGAAAATGGCAGGAAGTTGCAGGAAAATGGCAGGAAAATGGCAGGAAGTGGCAGGAAATGGCAGGAAGTGGCAGGAAAATGGCAGGAAATGGCAGGAAAGTGGCAAGAAGTGGCAGGAAAATGGCAGGAAGTGGCAGGAAAATGGCAGGAAGTGGCAGGAATATGGCAGGAACTGGCAGGAAAATGGCAGGAAGTGGCAGGAAGTGGCAGGAAAATGGCAGGAAAATTACTATTTTATTAATATCTACTATTACTATTTTTAATTATTATTTTCCTGCCACGTCCTGCCATTTTCCTGCCACTCCCTGCCATTTTCCTGCCATTTTCCTGCCACTTCCTGCCATTTCCTGCCACTTCCTGCCATTTCCTGCCACTTCCTGCCATTTTCCTGCAACTTCCTGCCATTTTCCTGTCACTTCCTGCCATTTCCTGCCACTTCCTGCCATTTTCCTGCAACTTCCTGCCATTTTCCTGCCACTTCCTACCATTTTCCTGCCATTTTCCTGCCACTTCCTGCCATTTTCCTGCCATTTTCCTGCCACTTCCTGCCATTTTCCTGCCACTTCCTGCCATTTTCCTGCCATTTTCCTGCCATTTTCCTGCCACTTCCTGCCATTTTCCTGCCACTTCCTGCCATTTTCCTGCCACTTCCTGCCATTTTCCTGCCACTTCCTGCCATTTTCTTGCCACTTCCTGCCATTTTCCTGCCACTTCCCTGCCACTTCTGCCATTTTCCTGCCACTTTCCTGCCATTTCCTGCCACTTTCCTGCCACTTTCCTGCCATTTTCCTGCCACTTCCTGCCATTTTCCTGCCACTTCCTGCCACTTTCCTGCCACTTCCTGCCATTTTCCTGCCATTTTCCTGCCACTTCCTGCCATTTTCCTGCCACTTCCTGCCATTTTCCTGCCTTTTCCTGCCACTTCCTGCCACTTCCTGCCATTTTCCTGCAACTTCCTGCCAATTTCCTGCAAATTTCCTGCCACTTTCCTGCCACTTCCTGCCATTTTCCTGTCATTTTCCTGCCACTTCCTGCCACTTCCTGCCATTTTCCTGCCACTTTCTGCCATTTTCCTGCCACTTCCTGCCATTTTCTTGCCACTTCCTGCCATTTTCCTGCCACTTTCCTGCCACTTCCTGCCATTTTCCTGCCACTTTCCTGCCATTTCCTGCCACTTTCCTGCCACTTCCTGCCACTTTCCTGCCATTTCCTGCCATTTTCCTGCCACTTCCTGCCATTTTTCTGCCACTTTCCTGCCACTTCCTGCCATTTTCCTGCCATTTTCCTGCCATTTTCCTGCCATCTTCCTGCCATTTTCCTGCCACTTCCTGACATTTTCCTGCCTTTTCCTGCCACTTCCTGCCATTTTCCTGCCACTTTCCTGCCAGTTCCTGCCATTTTCCTGCCACTTTCCTGCCACTTCCTGCCATTTTCCTGCCATATTCCTGCCACTTCCTGCCATTTTCCTGCCACTTTCCTGCCACTTCCTGCCACTTTCCTGCCACTTCCTGCCATTTTCCTGCCACTTCCTGCCATTTTCCTGCCATATTCCTGCCACTTCCTGCCATTTTCCTGCCACTTCCTGCCACTTCCTGCCATTTTCCTGTCATGTTCCTGCCATTTTCCTGCCTTTTTCCTGCCATTTTCCTGACACTTCCTGCCATTTTCCTGCCACTTCCTGCCATTTTCCTGCCACTTCCTGCCACTTCCCTCCATTTTCCTGCCACTTCCTTCCATTTTCCTGCCATTTTCCTGCACTGCAACTTACATTATTTATTTTTCCCGCAATTTTTTCAATTCCGTTTCTTTTCTGTCGTTGTCCTGCCAATATTTAAAAAAAAGTCGTTTTCGACGCCATTTTGTCACAAGTTGTCATTAGGCCCCCGTCTATATAAGGTGTGGCTGACAAGCCCGCGACCTCAGTCGATATCCAATTTTCAAGGAGTGTAGTACATGGAGACACGTCGCCGTAGAAGAATCATCAGCGATATGACTCCAGAAAAACAAAAAGACATGCGTGAGAGATGGAGGATGTGGAAGAGAAATGAGGAGGAGGTAGTGGGTCAACGTTTCAACGACGATGCATCAAGTTCAATGCTCAGCGATAACGAGAAGAAGAAGAAGAAGGATCAATTTCATCATAAACTTCGATTGGAGAAGCAAGACCTATCTTTCCCAATCTACAGTGTGATGACTCTAGGTGACGAGGTCAGAGAGAATAGAACGACGCATAGCCCGCTCTTGGCTAATGGCATAAGGTGTACAATGTGTGCTACTTCAAATGGTGGAAAAACCAACTTGATGATGAAACGAGGATTAAAATTTGAAAACATTTACCTATTCTCCAAAACTCTCAATCAACCAAATTACATTCAACTGACAAATATATTGAGCGCACTACCAGAAATAGGCTTTTATACGTACGGAAATAGTGATGACGTTCCATTACCTTCCGAGACAAAGCCTAACTCAATAATGATTTTCGATGACATTGCCTGTGACAAACAAGATAGGATGAGAATGTTCTTCAGTACTGGAAGACATAATCACGTTGATAGTTTCTATCTATCCCAAAGTTACTGTCGTATACCCAAACATTTGATTCGCGACTGTGCCAACTTGATCATTGTGTTCAGACAAGATACTTTTAACATGAAGAAGATATACGAGGACCATGTAAATGCTGACATGACATTTGAAAAGTTCAACGATATGTGTTCAACATGTTGGGAAGTTAACCATTACGGGTTTTTGGTCATTGACAAGGAGTGTAGTCTGCTGTCAGGGCGATACAGACAAGGATTTGACACCTTCATAATACCCTGAGAATGTCGAGTAACCCTCTCTGAGGTTGTGGTGAAAATCCCTTCGGATTTGAGGGTCGGCGAGAGGACTGGGTAGTTGTCACCAAAGTTGTATGGTGACCATTATAATAATTTTATTATGTATAATTCGTAAAATGAAAAAAAAAAAATCAAAAAAAATTCTGTTTAGAATAGGTAACTAGATTAATATTGTAAAATTTAAAAAAAAATTTTAAAAAGTGTTTATAATAAGAAGAGAAATTAATTGTGTAAATACTGAATAAAATTGGGAAAACCCAATCTCTATCGATTGTTGACCCCACCTTGACGTGGTGATAGAGCTTAAGTAGGGTGTAAATCCAACGACTAAGAGGGTCTACAAATGGGGAAGATGGTCCCCTAAGAATTGGATACTGTACTACCCATCCCTCTTGGCTGATACAGTAACAATGGAGTGTATGTACAAACAGGTAAAAAGACACACACACTTGGCTGATACTGTACTGCCCACCCCTCTTGGCTGATACAGTAACAATGGAATGCATGTACAAACAGAAAAAAAAAAAAAAAAATACACACATTTAATGATGGTCCCCTAAGAATTGGAAGGATGGTCCCCTACGAATTAGGAAGATGGTCTCCTATGAATTGACGGGCGCCGTGCATGCACGAACACGCCAAAGGCGTAGGCAGGAGGGCGCCATGCATGCAGGAACATGCAGAGGCCTCCTGGCGCCTGCGAGATGGATGGTGGAGGGGGAGGGGTGGTAGGAAAGAGTGGGAAGGGGGCGGAAGGAGAAAGTGGGTGTTAAGGGTCCGGGAAATGCGTAAGAGGCGGGAGGAGTACGGGGGCGGGAGGAGTACGGGGGCAGGAGGAGTAACTGGCGGGAGGAGTAAGGGCGGGAGGAGTACGGGGGCAGGAAGAGTAAGAGGGCGGAAGGAGTAAGGGCGGGAGGAGTACGGGGCAGGAGGAGTATGGGTCGGGAGGAGTTCGGGGGCGGGAGGAGTAAGGGGGCGGGAGGAGTACGGGTCGGGTGGAGTACGGGGGCGGGAGGAGTACGGGTCGGGAGGAGTACGGGGGCGGGAGGAGTACGGGTCGGGAGGAGTATGGCGGCGGGAGGAGTAGGGGGGAGGGGTGGTGCGGCGGGAGGGTGGAGCGGTCGAGCCGGTGGGCGAGGGGGGGGGGGGGGGTGGGAAAGTTGAGGGTAGTTGGGGTCTAGAGAACTGGGCTAGAATGCCCATTTTTACCCTACTCATCTTATATACATCTTATTTTCTCAATTAATTCTGACGATTTCTGCTTTTCTTTTTGATAGAAATCAAGATTGAATCTTCATTAAGTGTTACAAAAAGGAAAAAAAACCGCTAGATACTTCAAATTATAACAATAAACTCACCTCGCTTCCTGGCATACACGATTTTTCATTGCTTTCTGTGCAGATGTGCCTTGCTGTTGGGTGGTTTTAGATACGCTATGCTGACTAAATACCAATAAGATAAAAACCTTTTTAACAAAAAAATGGACCGACCTCAAAAATGATGTCCGTAAACACCAAAAAGGGAAAAATAATAATCTCAGTGAAAACGTACTTGATGTAGTAGGTTGTTGGACATAAATATCTAGTCAACAGATGGTATGTTGGAATAGATACTCATCTGTAGATTCTATCATCTAGATGCTATCTAAATAGATAGGTAGGTAGGTACGCATTGAAGTCGCCGCCGTGCCCATCAGCAGACACAAACTAACCACCTTCCTTACTCGATGATCTGGTTACCATTACAAGAGTAAGTACCTACCATTGAGTTAGAATGTGCTCCCCAAACTATCAGGTACCTAGTACGTCTCTGCTGCTATATAAGTATGATAGTAAGTGTGAACCTCCCTAGGAATGGTTGTGACGAGTATTTGAGACTTTAATATTATAGGAGACAGTTTATTATATTGGTGGACATATTTTAATGTAGCTACGTAGGTACCGTCGGAAGCGTTGTTACCTAATTAACATTTAACACCTCCCAAAATTTTACAAATATTTACGTTCATACTCGGTGTAGAAGCATGTTTGTAGTATGGGAGGTATGTATATTTGCGATAAAGAGTGATATGTTGGTGAGTGGAGGATTTTGAAGACGTTTGTGTCTACAGATGGGCACGGCGGCGACTTCAATGCGTACCTACCTACCTATCTATTTAGATAGCATCTAGATGATAGAATCTACAGATGAGTATCCATTCCAACATACCATCTGTTGACTAGATATTTATGTCCAACAACCTACTACATCAAGTACGTTTTCACTGAGATTATTATTTTTCCCTTTTTGGTGTTTACGGACATAATTTTTGAGGTCGGTCCATTTTTTTGTTAAAAAGGTTTTTATTTGATTATTTTTCCATTTTATATTATTTTTTATTTTTCACTTTTTAGTGGTCTTCAATTTAAATCTGAAATTAATTTACCCGCAGTTTATCGATCTGTTAATGTGGATCTGTTTCCATACTGTGAATCATTTCAGTAAGGTGAACCAGACGCCGTAAGGTGGACCACATTCTGTAATCCGGATCAGTTTCCATATGTATAGATGACTTTCCGTTTTTGGATCAGTTTCAGGAGGTATTTGGTTCACTTTGCTACTTAGCAATCTACTCTCATATCCCCTAACTGTTCGACGTCCCTCATATTTGATAGGTACTTGGTAGTTCTGACAACACCCCCCTCATATAGCATACCATGTTGAAGCTTACAATCAGACCTTCAATTTGACTATACACAAATAGTCCGTCATCGGCACAGTCGGAAGTCACAGGGCAAGAAGAGTGAACCGATATTCTCGAAAACGGGAACCACGTTTTTCAACTTCTTTCACAAATTTTCGATACTTCTAACAAAGCGAAATGAAATCTGTTTGAAATGGGACCACCACGGATACTGGTAGAACAAATTTCAAAAAGAACCAGACATTTTGGTACCAGAATAAAGAAATGCGAGGTGTTCAGACATACAAAAAAAAAAAAAAAAAATCGTCGTCCCACGACAACCCGAATTGAGTACCTCCTCTTTGGCCTTCTTTCGGCGCGTTGAAGTCGGTCAAAAACCAGCGCAACAAGCGGCCAGATCGAAAAACTGTTAGAGCAAATCGCTCAGGCACGAAATTTTGAATAAGAAACCGTCCTTAACTCGATTTCGCCAAAATGTCAGATGTGCTATGCTAGGCCTCAAAAATCGTCAAACGACGATATATATTTATGTAACAATGGATAGAATTGGAGGGTTTTCAGGAGATACATAGTATGTATCCCGACTTATTTGCCCTCCCTCTAGTGATCTAACACCAAAATAGTCATAAGCTATAATGATTATTTTGGTGTTAGAGCACTAGAGGGAGGGCAAAAAGGTCGGGATCTAGAATGGATCAGGTATACTATCCTGTCAGAAAATCTAACAGTTGCCCAGGGATCGTACCAGAATCGTTTCAAGTCTATCAATCTCATTTAAAAAGGGCGTACGGACGGAAATGTTCTTATTCGATTTTCGGATTCTACGTACCTTGAAACTTAAAACATCAACTTTTGAGGGGGGGGGGGAGGGGTGGTTAAATTTTTTCTTTCTTGCTCGATTCCAAAGGCTTATTATTGAAAATAATAAACCAAAACTCAGCTGTTGAAATATTCCTGATTTTCCTTAGGTACTATCTATAAATAGAGTGGACTGTACACAGACTGTTCTGGAAAGAATAGTCTCAATTTTGTTGGTTTCTTGAATTCGTTATATTGTTAACCCTCCAACCACCAGATGGGGTCTTGGCAGACCCCGTGGGACCATTTTCATTTGCGCTGGCGCCCGCACTTCTCCAGCAGTGATTATCCCCCTTCTCGGTGGTGCTTCAGAGGTCACCAAGAGCTCATCGATCTGCGCAATACGACCTTCCATTTCTAATTCATGTTGTTAGTCCCTTCTTGTGGAAAGCGTGTTCATTTTCCATGGAGTTGTTCAGGGACCGTTTTGGATGATTTCACGATTCAACCACCAGTTGATTAGTTTTTTCATGATGTGTTTCAAACAAAGAGTTTCCGTTGCTATATCCATTCTGAAAATCCAATAATCGATGTAGACAATCGGAAGTTAAAATCACAATTTTAAAGGGAAATTGATAATCAATTACCATCCCTACCACAATGGCGTACCAGGGCAGGCGCCAGACACTCCTGTTGAAGGATAACGGCAACGTGGCGACCTCCATGCGCCGACTGTGGCGTCATAGCCGTTCTCAAGGGCAAATGAAGACGAATCAGCCTCTAGAGGGTGAATCCACCACTTCTAACCCCCTATCCGTCCTTCCAAGTCTTCATCATCCATCCTTAAGCTCCGATTAACACCGATGTTACTCCGCGAAGCTCTGTACTAGTGCTTCCACTCCAGTCCATTATACATTTTTTTTTTCCTTTCTCGCGAATGGCTGACCTTCCGATCAACATTACCCCCTTCAGGTTCAAAAGGGTCCTCTTTTGTTGTCCCCGGTCTGACATTCATCTTCATCTTCCTGACCGTTTTTTCCCCCCGTCGTGACAACCTCTACTCTCACTTCATCATAAAAGGAAGTATTTTTTATGAACGCAAAAATTTTTTGGACCTTTACTTATTTTCCAGCTGACCTTTCCTTTCTCACGCTTTCTGACGCAAAAAAAAAAAAAAAAAAAAATACAACAAAAAGCAAAACAACTCGGGAAATAATCTACCTTACAACAGTCGGAAATTATTACGAAAATAATTATTTGCCAGTTATACGCGTAGGAATACTAGTTGCTATTAACGATTTCGATAAATCAACTCTTCCAAACGGTGAGAGTGAGGAATATCATTCCCAGGTGGGGTCCGTGGGGACCTAATCTTGGTTGGAGTGATTATTTTTATGAGAATCACAAGAAAACTTCTTTGAAATTTAAAGAAGGTAGATTGTTGAGGTTTGATTTATTTATAAATACTTATAGAAAGGTGGTTTTTAGCAAATAATATCATAATACAAACTGTTCGGCTTCTACCGAAGATTTGAGTCGTCCTGGTATTTGATTAATTAAATTAATCTTTTGATCCGACATTAAGTCCTTATCGTAGATAATTATTTAAATTTATTCTTCATTGGATTGCATACTCGTCACTCCCTTTTTGAATGAGATCGTTCTTCTTGAGAAAATTATAATTTTTCTCGAGATGACACATTTTTTAAGACAAGATCCTAAACACTAGTTTGAAAGTGCGTTCGTTTTGTTCTCTTCCAAACCTGGGTTTTTATAGACCATTCGGACAATAGCCGGTCCAACTTTTCGCCAAAATCGTTCAGAGCTGGTCACAAGCAAACTCTAAACAAAACTAAAACAAGGGATTTTGAAAAAATCATGAATACCCCCAATACAAAGCCCCATTGAACCCATGATACCAGGAGCATCGGGTCTTCATAAATTGATTCTACGTTCAAATTCACTTGAGAAACCTTGAGAGGGTTGCGAGATTGGGTTGAAAAGTTTTGGCGCTCAACTGATTATTTTGCAAAATTTCCAGATTTTTGGAGACAAATTTCTCAATGTTTTTTTGATCGGTTTTTTTATCTACACTTCTGGAGACGTAATTTTACGAATTTTTGGACAAATCAAATGATCACAAATTAGTACACTATGGTTTATTACTTCTGAATGGGTCACCGGCCGAATAGAACTCTGATGTTCTATTAGGGCTGTGCGAGCCTTCATTACGAAATTCGATTCTTGTTTGCTAAGAAATAGCAACTGAGTGACATGAAATTGTTCTGTTTGAAGAAACTAACTGGCTCAAACTCTATTCAAAGAATTAAATCACCTGAAGTTTGAACGGATATATTAGGCCTACTTCCGTCAGTGAACAATATTCAGCGATTCACGGTCGTGTTTCTGATTTGCTGTAAATCCAACCGTTACCTAAGTCATTATGGGGACCGAACGGTTTGTCATATAAAGCGCTGGCTGGTCTCATTCGATTCTAAAAATCCAATACAATTTTAGTAATACATTAATGCGAATGTGCATGTCGGTCATCTCTACTCCATAATTCGTGGGTAATTTAGCGACGCTTCATTAATGTTTTCTATTACAGTTAAACCGCTTGACGTCCGGATAGAAGCTGAAAGTCAGGCGCTGTCGGCGGGAAGAAAATACGAAATTCCTTGCCAGAGCTCAGGCTCACGCCCACCTGCTAAATTGACGTGGTGGAAAAACGGTCAGAGGCTGGATCGAACGAAAGAAGCGGTAAGCCGTTTATTATATTTTCTCTTCTTGTCTTCTCCTTTTTCACTTCTTTTTCTTCTTCGAGTGAGAGAAAAATAACTTGTTTTTGTGATGGCTTTTTCTTGTTGTCCGTCTACACAACATGTCTTCCTTGTACAGTTTTTTCACTCTTATAGGTAAGTACCTACTTCGTTACATTCGGATCTGAAGAAATTATTATAACAAGTAAAAAAATTGTACTCATCTCCACTGACAAAAGTATCGTCCATATTATCATCGTTGTTTCGTCTTAGAAATACTACAAACTACGTATCTTTTACCTAAATATGCTTGAGATTATTCCAATCCTACATCATTAAGCGGATTTCGAAACGTTGATACAGTGAACCTTTTTTTGTCAATCAACAAAATGTTGAATGTTCAAATCATAGTATACACAATATTATCAAGATATTATTTTGAAGAGGATTCTTCGCTGACTCCTAACTGTTTTGAGACTTTACCAGAACTCATTCCTGCCACTATTTTAGTCGTGTTTTTTAACAGAAACCTAACAGTTGAAAGTTTCAATTTGATAATAACAACTTCATGGAGGTTTAGCCCACAAATGAAAATTGAAGTTAACGGCCGGAGGGTGGATTTAAGTTCAGCCTATAAAGAGATGGGTGGAACCTACCAACATTTTCTGGATCTGAGATTACCCTAGAGAAAAACCATTACAAAGACAATAAAAAAACGCTGCAAATCATTGCTCAAAGGTTTATTATTTTCTGTATAGATCACCCTTCTGTATAGATCACTGGTTCTCCATCAATAGCACCTACCACCTCCCTTGACCTTCCGTCTCAAATTTCAGCTTCCTGCGTTCAATAGGCTTGAAAATGGCTTAGGATCTCACTCAGCTGATCATTGATCTGAGGAGTGAAGAAGATCTCCTCGAATGCTGGAGACGCCTGGAAGAGCACTTCCATTCAATAGGAGTAAAAATGGCTTTGGAGCTCACTCAGCTGATCAGTGATCTGAGGAGTGAAGAAGATCTCCTCGAATGCTGGAGACGCCTGGAAGAGCACTTCCATTCAATAGGAGTAAAAATGGCTTTGGAGCTCACTCAGCTGATCAGTGATCTGAAGAGTGAAGATCTCCTCGAATGCTGGAGACGCCTGGAAGAGCACTTCCATTCAATAGGATTGAAAATGGCTTCGGAGCTCACTCAGCTGATCAGTGATCTGAAGAGTGAAGAAGCCTTTGAGCAATGATTTGGAGCGTTTTTTACCCACCAACATTTTTTTTACCTACCAACTTTTTTTTACCTACCAGCTAGGTACTACCTACCACACCATACTGCTTCACACCTTCACAATCAAGTTTATTAGAAAGATCTAAACGCTTCACACTCGATTGGAAAAATAGAAAGCTTCATACGGAAATTTGATTACTGGTTACGCAGAAGGCAAAACTGTATACAAATCGAAGAAATGAACAGCGATCGCATTTTAGTCCGATAAAATTTGAATGGAGATTAGACCTCTTTTGCGATTCACACTCATGATTCTGTTTTATCGAAGGAAAACCTTCAAGTACTCGTAGGGACCGAACGGTTTGTCCTACAGAGCTCCGGGTGGTCTCAAAAATTTTAAAAAATTCAATACTATTTAAAATTGGTGAAAAAACGATACCTTTATTTCGAGAGTTTTCGAGCTAGGGCACTCTTGAAAATTTCAACCCTTAATTTTCACCCCTTAGAAGTGACCTACATCAACCAAAAGCTTCGCGGCACAACTAGACCCCAAATGGAGCCCATATACCAAATTTGAACCAAATCGGTCCAGTGTTGCTAAGAAAAGTGCCGCGTACGGCGTACGGCGTACGGCGTACGGCGTACGGCGTACGGCGTACGGCGGACGGACGGAAATTTTTTTATTCGATTTTCGTATTCTACGTACCTTGAAACGTAAAACATCAAATTTTGAGGGGGGGTTAAATTTTTTTTTTTCTTGCTCGATTCCAAAGGCTTATTATTGAAAATAATAAACCAAAAATTGTTTAGTAGGTAATGCATGCCTTCCAGGGGACGTCCCATTGGATAATCATTAGATCAGTTTAAACCAGGTGGTATGCGATAGAACTGTTTCACTCGATGTGATTTATTTAGTACTTTAGGCAAGAAATAGTGGTATCTTCCTCCCCCCAACCTCCCTAACTCTTATCAACCTTTATCAACATTTCTAACGGCATGGAAGCCTCGAATTTGAAGAGCATTTTAAAATCCATGATTTACGATACCCAACATGCGAATGAGGAATTTCACCGAATTCTGTTTGCATTTTTCCAGAATAGTTAATGGTGTGGGATAGATAAAAATCGGGTTGATTTCGGAAAATAAATCTCCTGTTATTTTTGGGAGACAATAAAAATGAATGATTTCAAAAACTAACCGGAAAAACGGACCTCTTCAACGTGAAGCGGAAAAGTTCGCTGATTGGCTGTTCGGATCGCCTTCTCCTCCCATTGTTGCCGATGGTACGACGAAATCGTGTTATCTAAGAGGCTTTTTCTATTTTTTCTTCAGTTTTCGATTTCGAACTTTACCGGTTTTGTGAAATGTTGCATCTGGGGACTATAGATATCACGATCTCAGCGCTTCAAGCGGCCCTAAATGAACTATTCCGGGTTGACCTCATCCTCCCGGTTTTTTTAAACGTTCGTTTTTTCTGCACTGTTTTTTTGTGTGCTGAATCCTGAATCATTTGAGCCCCCCCCCCCTTCCACAATGGTGCCAGCCTGGCACCAAAGCGTGAATACTTGATCTTTCATCTCTAAGTTTTGGTAGGCAGTCCGCCGAGGTTCACATCCGTATTCAAGGTGACAACACAAAAAAAAAAAACCCACGAAATATGCGGTTAATGGTGTCCTGGTGGTATAGAGAATATTTCATAATAATCCGGAGGTACTGATAATGAAAATTCTTCCTCAATTTCAAAGCTTGGTTACAATTAGTAAGCTATAAAAGAACCGAAATATTGAAAAATCGGATATTTTATGGATATTATCCCCTCCCCCACTCGCCCCCTCCCCTTGTGAATTTTGATATTCTGATGAAATCATGTAAAACTCGGAAGGTAGGCCGAGGGTAGAAATAACAGAGTAATAAGAGGGGGAGGATGAACTATTTTACAGAATTCCGGCCGAAATAAGGCATCATTAAATGATGCCTGAGTAAATTTTACTCACCAGCAAAAATGCTCCAAGTTTTATAAATCTAACATTCTATAGGATTTGAGGGGTCTCAGTTGTCCAAATCGATATGATTTATCCATTGAATTGTTAATAATCTAATTTTTTAGGTAAGATGTAAAATTCTATTTATGGACCGGAATCTGTTTCGACTCATGGCCCAAAACGATCACTCGCCCAGGATCGAATTTGAGCCACCATAATCACGCTTTTGGTCGTAAGGCCTCTTCTCTTTCAAAAAATTTCCCTAATCTCATTGAGCTCCCGAATGTCGAAGAAAATTGTTTTTGAAAAGTTTAGAAACTGCATGAACGAGAAAAAATTCTTTAACGAAGATTTCCCACTATTCTAATATTTGAGAAAATCATTATGATGACGATGCAAAAATGCATCAGTGGCCGGAAATGGGTTAAAAGGCAATCTTCGAAATTCCGGCGACGTAGTGCTCAACTAGCTAGGTTTCCGCGTTGAATAAAAAAAGAGTGCAGACGACACAAGATTTTGTCACATACACACACCTATACAGACATGCACTTATGATTTTTTTGCGGATTTGGATTCCTAATGGTCTAAAACGGATTAGTGTGTGGTTATTATTTTTTTTCTGTTGAGTCTTGTCCAACTTTACCCCAGATCGATCGCATAAGGGTACCACGGAGTACACCTACTGAGATGCCCAACTCACGCAACTCCGTGGCACTTTTACCGCACCAGACTCCGCGCCACGACAATGTTGCAGCCGTTACTTACCTACCTACGTGTAGCCTACTACTTATCCTAATCAATCATCTACTTTCCATATCCATCCTCTCTGGTGGAGAGTTGAATATGATTCGTAAAAGGTTGAATTTAATTAGTAAAATGTTGAATTACATTTATAAAAGGTTGAAATTAATCTGTAAAAGGTTGAATTAAATCTGTAAATGCTACATATCATATCGAAATAGGACATTAACCCTAGGACCTCACACATAAGTTTTTGTGACATGGAGCTCACACAGGGGTACAAATGTACCCCAACTTACAAAAAATTAAAATCTTGTGTCCGTTGCCATTTTTAAATGAAATTATTGTTGCTTAAAATTCTATAGGCATCTAAACAATGATAGAAATTATTGGGGGTTCAAAAAGGTAATAGTTATATTTTTTATTGGACATTCCTGTTGAAAACCAATTTTCAAAACTGTTAAATATCGCTTCTCATTCAAAATTCGAAATAAAATTTGTTCGATATGGAATGACCTTTGTTACTTTGATTATACAAGTTTGCAATATTCTGAGTTGGAGGAAAAAATTGGCATCCAAATCCAATGAGTAGTTTCCTTATTCTACCACCCCAAAGATCACCCTTCTGTGTTGCACTTGAACCCCTATTCTGCTAGTTCTGAGCGTTCCCTTCTTCCCAATAAAGGTCATGTGCAATATTCTTACGTAGAAATTGTAGTAGAGTAAAATGAGCGGTTCTGGCACAGTTACTAGGCATCACGGCAGCAGTGATCTGTGGTGTCGTGTAACCTCCATGTCAACGTGACCCCCCTTCCCCAAACACCCACCAATTCCGTATCAGTGCTCTGTGGTGTCATGTAACCTCCGTGGCAACTCCACCCCCTTTGTCGTCCATCTCCCAAATCATAGGGGATCATCTCCCAATTCATAGGGGACCATCCTCTAATTAGGATGTAACCTTCGTGGCAACTCCACCCCCTTCCCCAACTCCTACCAATTCATAGGGGGTCATCCTACCATTCAAAAGAGATCATCCCCAATTCATAGGGGACCACCCTCTAATTCTGCACCACCTGTGGTGTCATGTAACCTCCGTGGCAACTCCACCCCCTTCCACCACCTCCTACCAATTCATAGGGGGTCATCCTACCATTCAAAAGAGACCATCCCCAATTCATAGGGGACCACCCTCCAATTCTGCATCAGCTGTGGTGTCATGTAACCTCCGTGGCAACTCCACCCCCTTCCCCCACCTCATACCAATTCATAGGGGGTCATCCTATCAATTCAAAAGAGACCTTCCTCAAATCATAGGGGACCATCCTCCAATTCTGCTTCACCTGTGGTGTCATGTAACCTCCGTGGCAACTCCACCCCCTTCTCCCACCTCCTACCAAGTCATAGGGGGTCATCCTATCAATTCAAAAGAGACCGTCCTCAAATCATGGGGGAACACCCTCCAATTCTGCTTCACCTGTGGTGTCATGTAACCTCCGTGGCAACTCCACCCCCTTCCCCCACCTTCTACCGATTCATAGGGGGTCATCCTACTATTCAAAAGAGACCATCCCCAATTCATAGGGGACCACCCTCCAATTCTGCATCAGCTGTGGTGTCATGTAACCTCCGTGGCAACTCCACCCCCTTCCCCCACCTCCTACCAATTCATAGGGGGTCATCCTATCAATTCAAAAGAGACCTTCCTCAAATCATAGGGGACCATCCTCCAATTCTGCTTCACCTGTGGTGTCATGTAACCTCCGTGGCAACTCCACCCCCTTCTCCCACCTCCTACCAAGTCATAGGGGGTCATCCTATCAATTCAAAAGAGACCGTCCTCAAATCATAGGGGAACACCCTCCAATTCTGCTTCACCTGTGGTGTCATGTAACCTCCGTGGCAACTCCACCCCCTTCCCCCACCTTCTACCAATTCATAGGGGGTCATCCTACTATTCAAAAGAGACCATCCCCAATTCATAGGGGACCACCCTCCAATTCTGCATCAGCTGTGGTGTCATGTAACCTCCAAGGCAACTCCACCCCCTTCCCCCACCTCCTACCAATTCATAGGGGGTCATTCTATCAATTCAAAAGGGACCGTCCTCAAATCATAGGGGAACACCCTCCAATTCTGCATCACCTGTGGTGTCATGTAACCTCCGTGGCACTTTCACCCCCTCACCAACAAATTGTTGTGGCATGGTGGCTCGGAACAGTGAGGATCCAAAAAAGAATTGGCTTACCTATAATGTTTCCAGGGATTCACACTGGGGTAAATTTGTACCCCAAAGAGTTTGAAAATACACACTGGGGTAAATTTGTACCCCAAAGAGTTTGAAAATACACACTGGGGTAAATTTGTACCCCAAAGAGTTTGAAAATACACACTGGGGTAGTTTTGTACCCCACCACTAAAAAAGACGCGAACCACACGAATTCTCAAAGCCAAGTGGACTCGGGACAGTAAGTTTCCCGCTCACAGAGGTACCAAGATAATTTACGTGGGTCCCATTCGGGCAGGAAAATTTTTTTTGCGAATGTGCACCCAAAAATAGGAACAGTGGGGTACAGCTGTACCCCAGTGTGAGGTCCTAGGGTTAAGTAACTTGAAGCACTCGAAGAAAATTTCACGTTTGGAGAAATGTATTTTGGCGCCGTTTTCTCGGCTCTACGACGTTGCGTGTTCAACTTTCGTGACGTTTCAAACCCGAATCTCTTCCGCTTTCTTTCTACGGGGGGAAAACGGTGGAACGAGAAAGTTGAACGACACGATGATTGGAGGAGGAAGAGGAGACACGAAGGATTAGTATCGGTGTGACATCAAGTGGGTAGAAAGGAAGGGAAGGGTTGAGTCTGATGATAAGAGCGGGATTCGTAATAAGAAGGAAGGTTGAAAGAGTCGAAGGGACTTGGGGGGAGAGTGTTTGTGTCACCGCACAGCTGGCTCGACCTAAATAACAATGAAATATTCGCGGTGACGTCACTAGCAATGATATACAACCTTCCGCGAGGTCCCTCTTGTTTTTACTCCAGCTGTGTTGGTTTGGAAGGCCGCAGCTGACCCTCCGCCTCACCATCAGCCAGAGATGGTAAGTCGGACCAGGAATGGCGGCCTTTTGCCACTGCAACGCCACTAACATTTACCACCACTCCATACCACGTTACCACGCCGACAGTTCTCTCGGCTTGACGGAGTGCCCGATCCATCCACATCACAAACACGCAGAGTTTTTGCAACGATTAGAGCGATGCAGAAAACTAAGAACCCAGCAAATTATTATGAACGGTTTATTATGTTCATGTACATATAATTATCATTATTTGTTGATCAATAAACAAAATTGGTTCTATTTGAGCGTGTACATGAAAACATTTAAAAAGAACACAAATCACACGGTACAGAACTATTTTTCACGTTCCGGAATAATTTCCTTTTTCATGTACATGCTCATGTAGAGCCGATTTTGTGTATTCATCAACATATCTAGTGCTGTAGCGCCAACCTCTTACTTCCCTCCTTAATTAACTCAGTGTTTCAAATATTGCCAACGTCGCAACGCCCAAACCATTGGAGACCCAAAATTCACTCATTCATTGTTAATCTCTTGTTTGAAAAAGGAATTTATTCCGAAATATTAAAAATAAGTACCAATATTTTAGGTATACCATTATGTATTATACAGGGTGTCCGAGAATAGGGGTGGCAACAATATATCGATATATGAAATATATAGATATATTACGTTTGATATATCGGTATATTTATATCGATATAGGGAACCGATTTTATCGGTCAATATCGATATATCGCGACCTGTTTTCAAGTAAATTTTTTTTTTTTTTAGTAAAATTTAAATATTGAAATGAATGGACGAGAAGGGACGCCTGTACTTGTAAAAACATCAAGTAGTAGTTTTATTCCAAATTTTGTAGGTACCTACTGATGGTTTGATTTCAGACTTTTGACTTCAGCTCAGACATGATTGTGTACATAGTTTACACCTACAGTGGCTCTCACTCAAGGCTCAAATACTTGACTTAAGCCAAAATTAATGGAGGCTCGTCCAGCTTAAAACTACCTACTATACGAAGTGAAGCAGGTTTTCACAACAATTATTTTCAATTTTGAAGGATCATGATTGTCCAAAGTACCTATACCCCTGTCAATTTATAAATTAATTTAACATTGCAATGATATTTTCGCACTTTTTTCCAGTTTTTAAACAATGAATTTCGATCATTCATACCCAGTAACTTTTGAAAGTAGGTTAATACATATTTCATACGGTTTTTCCAAATAGATCTTCCGATATGTCGAGTATATCGATAATATTTCCTCCAAAATGATGTTAGTAACTTTTCAATTCACCTACCTACCTACTTACTTCCTCATGTTTTTCCAAGTAGATACTCCGATATGTCCATAAATGTCATCCTAAATTATTTTTATATTGTTTTAAAACTATTAAATTCACTTACCTACTTCACATGTTTTTTAGAGTGAATCTTCCGATACATCGAAAAATCGATATATTTTCTCCGATATATCGAAATATCGATATATTTTCTCCGATATATCGAAGGTATCGATATCTCATTGACGATATATCATTTGATCGATATATCGATCTATTTCATTCGATATGCCATCCCTATCCGAGAATGATACGGCCAATCTTCAGATGTCGATTCTACGAGGTATTTCCAACAAAAAATGTCAGAAATGATCTTATAACTTATGGAGTTGATTTTTTGAAGTTTTTTAATTTGAAGAGTTTTTCTGAATGTTGAACCTTGTCTCACCAAAATAATAATTATTTAGTAATCAGATATGAATTTTTCAATTAAAATAAGGGAGCTGTAATTATTATAGCTCCCTCACTTTAAGTGAAAAATTCAAATCTGCTAACACCGTTGGAAACGTCTCAGTTCTTAACCAGTGTGGTTTATTTAGTTCTCATTCCCGAGGTAAACACCAATCCCTATTCAAACCAATATTTGATTGCTGATCGCCACAAGTAGAAGATACTATAGGACGCCAGTCATCTCAACCCTCAACCCTTGTAGCTCTCAAGGTAGCTAACCTTGTAGCGAAAGTTGCGATCATAAAATGTTGTATGTATCGTTGAGTTTCATTAGAAAACCATTTGATTTATTCAATTCGAAAAATCGATATTCCCGGATGAATCTCCATCAAGTAACTACTCTCCTAGAAGTATGAAGATCTCTTCTGCCTGTCATGAATCCGTCTTGAGACTCTCACGCAACCCCTTCGGATGAAGGGAGTAGGTGGAACGACAGAATACGTCAGATTTTCTTCCAACCTTTACTTCCCCTACACTGATAAAATACCATCGTCGACGTCCACATCTAACCCCCTTTCCTTCACTGGAGTCTGCAATGTTCCCGTGATTCAAAGTAAGTCTATCAATCCTTCTCTTTTTTTTCTTCTTCTTTCTCCAAAGTCCTGTTGTGAACAATGGGCTTGGATCCAATCTCGTTGTTCTCTGGGAGGCGTCAAGAGTTAACTTGGTTGGAAGAAATCGGTCAACTTCTCTCATATCCCCCACCTCCTTCGGAGACTGCTTCCTTCGCGATCCCGTAAAGATCTGACAACAGCCCCAATTACCCCTCGTCTCCAACCTTTATGGCATCCATTTTCTCTCCAAAGTACTTCAACATATTGCGTTCATACAGAACAACTTCGTGCCGCTTATGAGGTCTTCTATTATAGTGTGGAAGAGTTCCCCAGAATCCCAGTCAATTTGGACATTGTACATTCCGAACGAGTACCTCCAATTGTTTACATGTCGTTTTATGTGTCAGAGTTGAAAGTATCCAATGTATATGTATGATAAAATTAGGTTGAACTTGCTACAGTTTGAAAACAACATGAGCTCTGAAGGTTGAGTAGTTACGCTACAGCTGTTCAAAGCTAGATGAGCAATTATTGCGAATATGAGAAAAATGGTCAAAATGTAGAATCAAATATCTATCAAATGGTGTTGGGTTCCAGATCATTCGAATATTCAGGGAAATCAAATTGCAGATACCTAGCTGCAGCAGAGCAACCTCCAAATTTTCCTATAGACGTCAGCTCGTACTGGCTATAGAGATGCCAAAATGATTCGATCTTCATGAATCACCAACAAATGTGGGGGTTGTTTTGGGATCATCAAGTCGAACCAGGAAACTTCGAGATGGGAAAGTAGTACACTCGAGGAGAGAAGAGGTTATAAAACAAGGTTTTTATCACGTCTCGAGGATTCGTTTCCTCTTGCCTTTCTTCTTTCCTTCTAATTTTCTGTACTTCCTGTGAATGTAAACTCTAATCAAACATTTACTCACCGAGTGACTAACCTTCACCACCATCTTCATTAATCTTCCGAAAAATCTTGAAAACCTGCTCTCACACCGATCATCATGGCGCCTCTTGATCTAGCCCACAGGGACAACCTGTGGAGGTCCCTGGAAGACCAACGGAGTCGTATTCAGATTAAGTCGTACTCAGATCAATTTCACAATTGCTGTTCATTTAACGAGAGATGATCGTCTAGGTGGTTTCATTCGTTTGTAAATTGAACACTAACTTAACCCTCGAGCAGTCGCGTGTGCGGCTATTTGGCCGCATTTTTGAAAAAAATAGGTTGGTTTTTCTATATTCATACTATACCGCGCAATAGCCGATGTGTACCTTCAAGTTGCTGTTCAAGAAGTTAGACTGCGCTAGGCTCGGACTTCAAGAAGCGCGTAGGGTACCTCAGTTCAGTACCTAAGTTGAAGTCGTCCATCAACCGGCCACGTTCCTAATATTTTCTTTTGTGGAAAGTGTTGTGGTATGTGCACCATTTTCTAGTAAAGAACAAGTCATTTTTGTTTATAATGCATCTGAAATACGAGAGAAAATCAAGAGGCAAATATTGGCAGGAAATATTGGCTGTTTCATACAATATGTACCTTAGGTGTGAAGAAGAACTTTTTAAATTTTGATGTTATTCTAGTTGACTTTGTGGAATTTTTTGAGTAATAAATTTATCGTTTAATTGAAAATTGGTTTCTTATGTGCACCCTGCGTATCATTTAAATAAAGAATATATGCGTATACGCGTTACACAACTGAAATTCGACTAAGTTACGAAGTGCGGCCAGTTTGCCGCCACGCGCACAGTTATGTGTTTTTAAAACACGCGACTGCTCGAGGGTTAAATTGATGAAAAAACGTCATGAACGTTCACTAATTCGGTAATTAATTATCTTCAGGCGAATAGTTGTCCCATGGAACTCTGATTGGTGTAAAAAATTCTTGAAAATCGTCGCTACTTCCAATTAATGAGAAAAACAATACCTGTGTATCAAAAGTTTTCGAGCTAGGGCGTTTTGAAAGAGTTTGAAAGAGGAGTACTAGGGCATTTTTGAAAATTTCAACCCTTCATTTCCACTCGGTTGGTGGTTGGGGTTGAAATTTTCAAAAATGCCCTAGTAGGTAGTAGGTACCTATGGTAGGTATGGAGGGATCTGTACAGAAGGGTGATCTATACAGAAAATAATAAACCTTTGGGCAATGATTTTGATTCTAAGTTATTTCACTTCTTACTATTATCACCTACCGTTTCTTATTTTACCTACAAGTTAAGTTTCGAATCAATGTATTATGTTATAAATAAATTATACTATAAATAAATAGTTGCCGAAAAACATATCTATGCATGAGTTTTTTCGGTGCTGGAGGTTAAATGTTTTTGTTAAAAGTCTGTTTTCACCCTTAATCATGATAACAAAATTATTTCAGGTTCCAAGATCGTACATGAACATTAAATTCCTTAAAATTGGATCCTCAGGTCCTGAGTACACGAATACAAAAATATTTAACATTCAGGCAGCAGTTGTGCCCTCCGATTGAATGTAATTTCTTCTATAGATGGTAGTTTTTGGATGAGTACGAGAAAACTATGTGTTCCATCTAGTGGATTGTTTAGATACATTGAGTGCCGAACAACATGACAATGAATCTTCATTTCCCCGACCTCCTCCATCACTTCAAATATGGAACAACATCCGCATAGTCCCGCCTTCCGTTCTCGACTTTCCCTCTCGCGTTTTTGCGAAGCGAACTCCGCTTCGCGACTGCTTCCCCGCGATATTTATTACTCCGTGATCCTTCTATTTCGTGTGCTTCTCTAACACAGACCATCTCACACAGACGCCACTTGCTTCACAAACACGACGATGAAACTTCAAAAACGAACCATTCGCTTCATACGCCATAACTCAAGTAATAGTCGACAGTTTTGACAATGGAAGGTCCCTCTAGCCCTCCGCCCATCCGTTGTTCTTCTGTTCATATTGAAACCCCATTTGGCGCGTTGGGGTTTTTTGATGAGGAATGACCCCTCGCTTTTTCTATTATACGCCTGGTCATGCTACCGTGTCGCTACTTCATAACGTCCACGCTGCAATAGGCGGATGTTCGATTTTTTTTCGCTACGCTAGTGGAGCGACAGACTTTAGCAGTCTCGACAACTTTAATATCAGTGACCCAAAACGAAATAGCGAACTCAGAGCTGCTCTACCTGATTCGCCTAGCTGACAAATCAAATTTTTCAGCTTCATCTCTACTGTGCAAGTAAATTAACCCTTGCCATATCTTCATGGTCTAGGCTATCTGAAAATCTATAGAAATGAATGCATTTTCTAACTCCATGTAGATAGGAAATATAAGCAAAACGCATCATTTCTCGTCTTGCGCTTTATCCATTGTTCTATTGTAAAATATGTTTTTTCTGTGCCAAATAAAATATCCATCTATATAGGGTGTCCGAGAAAGATACGGCCAAACTTCAGGGGTCAATAGTACAAGTAATTTGCATCAAAAAGTGTGTCATAGACATTTTTCTTTAGATGCTTCGTTTTCGAGTTATTTCACTTTTAAGATTTATTCCGTACAATGAACCGTTTTAAAATGATTATAAATCCCTCATTTTTCATGGAAATTGAAATCGTATTACACTGTCAAAAAGAGAAATTTCCCATCAGATGAGCTACAACACACATTTTCAACCTTCCATCTAGTTTGATTTTTCCTTGTCCAAACTTGCAACTTTGCATTTTTGAGTTTTTTGACGTAATTCCCAAGATATTTCTGCTCATTTCCTCTCGAGTAAAATCAATGCAGTTTTCAACAAAATCATCCTCAAAATCTCAGCTTTCCAACGGTATAATAAAAAAAAATTTACAGTAAAATTCAGGGGAGAAATCTTTGTTTGAACGCGAAAAAACGTGCCACCTTACCACCCCATCTGTCCACTCACCACGTACTCACCTTCCCATCTGAATTCCCTGAGATTATTATTTTCCCCTTTTTCGTGTTTACAAACATCAATTTTTGAGGTCGGTTCATTAGAAAAAAAAAATTGAAATACCTCATTTTGGAGTTTGAAGGAGGTAGGGAAGGGAGAGATGGATGATAAGAAGTGCCCCTATAAATGACCAGTTCATGTGGATGTGACGGGGAGCATCCGCCGAGATCACCATCTCGAGTAACAAGACCTTGATATCATTGACTGTCCCTCCTTCTACCTCGTATTATGTCGATCGCCTAACAACAACAGAAAACAAGATTATGATAACTCAGGATTCAAAACTATTCAAATTACAGGTAGCTTGGAAAGAACGTACAATCATACAAATCCTTAGGGACGTAATCAACCGAATATTTGTTTCATAGTGTAACTGATAGCTCGCTCCTCTTTTGTTGAATTATATAAGATCCGCCGAACAAAAATGCCCTGAAAGAAAACCCAGAGTGAGTGAGAGATGGAAAGCGAAATGTATAATCTTGAACGACCGAAAAAAAAACGAAAAACGTTTTTCCTTTCTTTCTATAATGAAACGACTTTTTTGTGTTCGAAGGTCCTTTGAGAATTCGAATAGCGAAACCTAACTTCTTGAAAGTGGATCTTTCAACTTATTTTTACCCCTACTCCCTATGTCAATTTAACAAACCGTTACTTTCGCTCGCCAAAAGGAATATCATCTTTCTATCGTGTTTGACCCTTGGAACCAGTTTCCGGGTAAACAAGTCATTTACTGAATGGTTCGCTATGTAAATTGGTTCTTTTTGACGAGAGAAATTTCATGATTCAGGATTTGTAAGGGTTCATACTTGGCGCCTACCTAACTACCGCATGACCGATAGTACCGCTGCGGTGCGGGGAGTAGACCAATTAGTCAGTTATGTTCCGACCTTATGCCATTGTTACGCTTATCGCGAATAAAATACCGATTTCGTCAAGTCAGTGTAGTTGATTTATCCCAACATTACATTTCAGAAGCGGGATTAAGTGACAGTGATTGTGTACAGTGTGCTAGAAGAGCGAAAAACACCGGAAATTGTTGTGTGTACAGCCCCGAAAATTATCACCTACCGGCCCGGTCTTGATCAGCCATTATGAGTGCCGACGGCTCAAACCTTTTGCCGGAAACCGTCCATAAGTTGAAAGTTACCGAATTACGCAGTGAACTTTTGAAGCGTGGTTATAAGTCGAGCGGAAAGAAGTGTGAATTAGTTTCCCGATTGAAGGCTTTGTTATTACTCGAGAGCTGTAAACTGGCGGAGGGCGAAGATGGTGAGGAAGTGGTAGCGGAGGAGGACGAGGAACAAGGTAATGACGTCACCTCAAGCAGTTCCCATGATGCATCGGAGTCATCTGATGACGACAACCCGTTATCAGATAACAATAGTAAACAAAGACGTAAACATTCTCGCCACAGCTCTTTTGCTCTAACTTTTCGTGATGTCGAAGGTACGGTTCGTAAATTTGACGGTTCAGGCTCTATATCCGTCAGGAAGTGGTTGCAGGAGATCGAAGAGCATAAAGTTTTGTATGAGTGGACGGATATGCAGGCATTAGTTTATGCAAAAAAGTTGTTGACTGGTCTGGCTCGCAAGTTTATTATGAGCGAAAGCGGCCTTACAACTCTTAAGAAATTTAAGAAGGCGATGATCAACGAATTCTCGGATCATTATTGTGTGGCAGAAATTCACGACGTACTATCAAAGCGTAGTATCAGAAAAAGTGAGACAGCTTATGAATATTTTCTGGACATGAGAGAATTAGCTAGGGGCTTAGTGGATGACAAATCACTAATGCACTACGTCATCTCTGGGATCACTGACCCTTATGATAAAGCTTTACTTTGTGGTGCCCGTGACCTAGAACATTTCAAGGCAAATTTGCGCATTTACGACAGATTGAAGGAAAGTCGGCGTGCCGGAGTTAAGAAAACCGATGTAGCCCCATCAAGATCCGATTACCAATCAGCTTCTAACCCAGGAAAGGAGGAAAGAAAGCCTTTTATGATGAAAACCGGTCAACGTTGCTATAATTGTGGAAAGGATGAAGGACATAGGGCCTCTCAGTGTCCGAGACCAAGGCGACCACCTGGTTCTTGTTTTGAGTGCGGATCTACGAATCATCGCGTTACGGACTGCCCTGAGCGAATGAAGAACCGTTCTGCTGTTCGCCCGGATTCGTCTACTGTGGCCGTGGTGGAGCCAGTCCTAGCAGCACCCTACTTCGTGGAGGTAAAGTTCAGCGCTCTTTCTACTGGATTGAGTTCGGTCGTCGATACAGGTAGCCCTTTTTGTTTGATTCATAAGAAATTTGTACCGGATTCGCTAATTCAACCATATGATCAAAACGTAAGATTAGTTGGCATAAACAAATCGCCACTCACAATTTTAGGCCAATTTTGGGATGACGTTATTATACAAAATTGCGAATTGAAATTACAATTTCTAGTGGTACCAGATCATGTTATGACTTATTCATGCTTACTCGGACGAAATTTATTTCAGAAAAAGTCGATTTCAATTACAATAGAGGGAGGTGAATTTTTAATCAAACCTATAGATGTGTCAAATTCCTTTTGTGAAGAATTGTTAAATATCGACGTTGAAACTTGGAAACCTGACGATATAATTTTGAACACAGATGATTCATTACCTTTGGATGTTTCTGCTAAGGTTACTGACTTGATTGATAATTATGTTGCTAGCCCAAAACCATTACATCCTGAAACCAATTATGAGTTAAGTATTACGCTTAAGAAAGAAAGTCCATTTTATTACCAGCCTCGCAGATTATCAGTTAAGGAGAACGAAGTAGTACATGATACTATTAAGAAATTGTTGGAGGAAGGCGTTATTCGCCCTAGTAGGTCAGAGTATTGTTCGCCTGTGTTAGTTGTACCCAAAAAATCGGGAGAACATAGAATGGTGATCGACTATCGCTCTTTGAATAAACTCATTTTAATGAATGAGCACTTTCCAATCCCATTAGTACAGGACCATATTGATTCATTGAGGGACAAGAAGGTTTTTACATCCTTGGATTTAAAGAATGGGTATTACCATTTGAGTCTCACAGAAAATTCATGTAAATACACCAGTTTCGTGGTTCCGTTTGGACAGTTTGAGTTTACTAAATTACCTTTTGGCATATCATTAGGACCATCAGCTTTTGGTCGATATATTTTTGTAATATTTCAAAACATGATAGAACAAGGAAGGTTGAAAGTATTTTTTGATGACTTGCTAATAGCTACAACTACAGTTGATGAGAATTTACAAATTTTGTCGGAGGTGCTTGACCTAATGGTAAGAAATAAACTACAGCTTAGACTCGATAAATGCCAATTTTTGAAATCAAAGATGTCTTATTTGGGGTACTGCATTTCAGCTGAAGGAGTCAGTCCTGCTGATGAGCACATCAAAACAATTAAGGATTTTCCAATTCCTACTAACATTAAAGAAGTGGAACGTTTTATTGGCCTGACCTCTTATTTCAGACGTTTTATTCAGGATTACGCAAAAATTGCTGGTCCGTTGTATAATTTAATTAAGCGAGATAATCCTTTCGAATTCAATGAAGATGCTATGGTTGCTTTTGACGTTTTAAGAACTAAATTGATTGAACGACCTTTGCTTGCAATTTATTCGCCGAAACTTGAAACTCAAATTCATTGTGATGCGAGCAGTAAGGGATATGGATGCATTCTGGTCCAGCGACAACCTCATGATGGAAAGTTTCATCCTGTTTTCTTTTTCAGTAAGCGAACGACTCCAGCCGAGTCAAAATTCCATAGTTACGAACTGGAGTGCCTTGCAGTAAAATATGCGTTAGATAGATTTCGCGTTTATTTACATGGGTTGAAATTTAAGATAGTTACGGATTGTAATGCTCTCAGGTTGACTTTGGAGAAAAGGGATATCAATCCGCGCATCGCCAGATGGGTTTTAACTTTCCAAGAATTTGACTATGAAATAGAGCATAGGGATGCAAAACGAATGGCACATGTTGACGCACTGAGTCGTGCCATCATGATTGTAGATGTTGAACTGGATGAAGCCTTGATTATTAAACAACATTCAGATCCCGATATTAAGGTTATTCGTGAAGAGTTGGCTGTTAAGGAATCTCCATTGTACGAACTTAGGAACGGATTAGTTTATCGTAAGACTGGCGACAATGAAATACGGTTTTATGTACCTAAAGATCTACGGGATTCGATCATAAGGACCTATCATGACCACTATTCTCATGTTGGTGTCCAAAAAACAAGTGAATTGATTAAAAGAGTTTATTGGTTCCCTAAATTAACTGATTGTGTAAAAAAGTATATTTCAACTTGCCTCAAATGCGTTTTTTATTCTCCGAAATGTGGAAAGGGGGAGGGTTTTTTGAACCCCATACCTAAGGGGAACATTCCTTTTAATTGTGTTCACATTGACCACTATGGTCCATTAGCGATGACTTTTCGTAAAAATAAGTATGTATTTTTGATTGTCGATGCATTTACAAAATTCGTTAAATTGTTCCCTTGTCGCACTACCAATTCGAAAGAAGCTATAGCTCACCTTGAACATTATTTTCGTTGTTATAGCAAACCGTTACGAGTTATTTCCGGACGAGATTCTGGATTCATCTCTAAAGAATTTGAAGATTTTCTAACAGAACATAATATAATTCACGTTAAAAATGCTAGTTTGACTCCCAAAGCAAATGGCCAAGTCGAGCGAGTCAATAGATTTCTCACTCCTATGCTTGCTAAATTAAGTGGAGGTGCTGATTGGGATTTAGAGTTGGAAAAAATTGAGTTCTCCATGAATAATACTTATCATTCCGCAGTCGGTGATGCTCCTAGTAAACTTCTATATGGAGTTTATCAAAACGGAAGTGTACCGGACGAATTAAAAACTTTAGTCCAAAGTGATGATGTCCAAATTCGTGACTTAGAGATGATTAGGGACAATGCAGTTGCGATGAATGAGAAAGCTCAAAATTATAACAAGAAACATTATGACATGAGGCGCAAACCTGTGACTGAATATTCTGTAGGTGATTTGGTGGTTCTCACTAGTAAGGATACAACTCCTGGTGTCAACCATAAGTTACAGAAGAAATTTCGTGGTCCATATATTGTGAAGAAAGTTTTGCCTAATAATAGATTTTTAGTAGGAGATATTCCTGGTTATCAGGTATCTAGAGTTCCTTACGAGGGGGTGGCGTCCCCTGATAATATGAAACCATATGATTAGCTGTAATTTGTTTCGTGATAATAATCATTTTCTTGAATTATGTTGGAATTTTGCTTGTGTGTTGAATTATGTTTGCATTTTGCTTATGTTTTCATTGTGTGTTTTTCAATATGTTTTCTTATGAGCTTATGACTTTGAGTGTTACTATCAGTTATGTGCTTCAACCATTTTATTATGCCAATTATGCATCATTATGAACCATCCAATTTCATAATTACGACCATTATGCTTAGAGTAACCTTATGCTCAGAGAATCATTATGCTTATGACTTGTGTTTTAGTTATGTCACTCATTTTATTATGTCAAATTATGAATATGTTTACTTTAATGATGGATAGGACTATGGTCAGAATGGCCGAGTTGTAAGGGTTCATACTTGGCGCCTACCTAACTACCGCATGACCGATAGTACCGCTGCGGTGCGGGGAGTAGACCAATTAGTCAGTTATGTTCCGACCTTATGCCATTGTTACGCTTATCGCGAATAAAATACCGATTTCGTCAAGTCAGTGTAGTTGATTTATCCCAACATTACAGATTGTATGTGAGAAAGGAGCTATGGTTTATTATTTTCAATAATTAACCTTGGAATCGACTAAGAAAAAAATTGTAACCGCCCTCAGAATTTGTTGGTTTATGTATCAAGATACGTAGAATCCGGATATCGAAAAAAAATTTCCGTCCTTCCTCATGGTGCCGTACGCGGCACTTTCCTTTACTTTCCGAAATTTCGTTGAAATTTGATATATAATATTGAGGTCTAGTAGTGCCCCCAAGCTTTTGGTTGATTTCTTTCTCTTCTAAGGGTTGAAAGTTTGATAACGTCCTATTTCAAAATATTTTGATATAATAGTAAATTTTTCAATTCAAAAAAATATTTTCGTCAATTTTGCGCCTTGATTTTTTTTAGATTTTTAATCGAAAGTAGACTACATCCTGAGAATTTTGGCACCAACCGCAACCTTCTAGCGTAAGTAGATCTGTTTCTATGATTTTTCAAAGTTTCGACCGTTTATGACGTCACGCGCCCCTCTCGCCTGGGCGGGACCCCCTAGCCCACTGTGACGTCATAAACGGTCGAAATTTTAGAAATTCATAGGAAAATTTTTACACACGCTAGAAGGTTGCGGTTGTTACCAAAATTCTCAGAATGAGGTCCACCTCAGATTAAAAATAACAATAAACAGTTTTTCCTACCCAGGCGCACACCCTATTTAAAATTAAAAAAGAATTTGGAGACTATACGAAGCGAACAGTTGTTCTACCAAGCTTTAGGTGGTCTCATTCGATTCAAAAAAACCCAATACTACGAAAAAATCTAATACTACTCGTATTATTCAAAAAAAAAACTATAACTTTTTTCAGGAAATTTCTGAGCAAGGGCGTTTTCAAAATTTCAACTCTTAAGGACAGTAACTGTCCTCAAGAGTTAAAATTTTGAAAACGTCCATAAGTATTATGGACGGAATATTTTTCATTCAATTTTCGGATTCTACGCACCTTGAAACGTAAACCATCAAATTTTGAGGTAAAAACTTTTCTTGCTCGATTCCGAAGGTTCAATACTGATTTATTGGTAAACCAAATTTTGGATATCAACAGCTAGAGAATTCGAAAATGGGAAGAATGCCAGGAACTGCATAGAAATGAACCTAAAATTGACTGAGATTGACCCAAGATTGACTACCCCCCCCCCCCCCTTTCCCTCAGGATTTGTTGGTTCACGTTTCAAGGTATGTAGAAACTACAAATCCAATAAAAAAATTTCCGTCCTTCCGCAGTACATGTTTTTTTCCAATTTTTGTTCCTAAATAGTAGGTAATAACGTTATTATATCAATGTCTTCACTATTTTCAATTGTTGCGATATGTGAATTTCTAAGTACAATCCCATCTGGGTTCGTTCCCCCTGATTATACTATGGACATATTTCGGCATAAATAAATTATTGAGGTACATAATAATTTCCAAACTTGTGATTCTGATAGGTTTGAAATTTTTATTCGTTGGAATTTTTGATAACTTGGACATTAGAATATAGATAATTACATATTTTAATGTTATTTAGTCCATCAAAATTTTTGAAGGAAGTTGAACTTCCTATCTAAATTAATAAATGCTCTTAGATTTATTTTAAATTAAAAAAAATTGTTTGGCTAGTTTTCAGTCATTTTCAGTTGATTTCTTCCTGTTCGCTCCAGAGGAAGTTAACTTCCTCCCCAGGACAGTTTCTGTAGTCCCGTCGAGTCCCTTCCGAGACCTGACTGAGTTTGATGATCAAACTTCTCTCCTTCCTCCAACTTTTGGGCTTCTGAGGGTTGTTTTTCCCCTGTCTAGTAATGAATGGCGTATTATAGTCGGTGATTATTGATTAATCTATTGTAGGACAGTGAATCTGAGCCAAAACGCATTATTTTGCTCTAGCATTATTTCCATTGTTGAACTGTACTTGTACACCGTTTGTAAACCATTTGTAAACAAGGTTTGTAAGCCGTTGTTTCTGCGCCAAATAATTAAATATCTACCTACTTAGGTCGATGTACTTCCACAAATCTGATGCAGTACCCAAAAATTGAATTAATAAATGGCATTACGAACACTTGGGTCTTTGGTACATCAATGTAGGGTAAGTGCACCAGTGTTCGACGTCTTAACGATTTTTTCTTAGCTTTTTAATCGCAGCACCTTTAGTATCCAACCAATTTGATGATTTCACCACTTTTCTAATGCGCCAACATCTCAGGAATCGGAAACCAATTCAATTTTCATTAATAAACAAGAATTTAAGCTTTAAAACCTTCAAAACTGAATGTGGTTTTTTGTACCAGTTGTCGACATGCGATGCCCAGTTTCCGACAGGGGTTAGATCCTGTATTCGACACCCACCATTTGTCCATGGTTTATGAGGTAGTACCTATCAGGTACAAATAGGTGCAAATAGGTAGTACCTATCAGGTACATACAAATAATAGTCCAAGACAACAACTTTAAAAACAGTCTTAATCATCTAAGAAACTCAACAGTTATAAAAATTGAAATTACACTATTAGAGATCATTTTTCAGAATGGAAATATTGAACTTAAAACTACTCACATAAAAAGACAGCCTCATTTTCATACATTTTTTTAAAACCCATACATAATAATATTATATCAGCTAACAGTCTTTCAAGTATTACGCATTAGTGTTAGAATCAGACTAGAAATTTGTGTGAATAAAATCACTCGCGATGAGATTGTGGAAAACCATTTTAATCAAAACGGAGTTGAGTACAACGTTGTCTATTTCCACAAAAATAATGAGTTACAAATTAAATCGATTTCAACGGTTAGGTCATCATCAGTAACAAACAATAACTGAAGGTACATCACAGAGAGGTACATCCCACTTGGAGCCTCCCAGGTCCCTTCACTTCTCTGAGCCAATAGGATTCTCCTTTCAATTATCTGACTGGGTATGACTTTCACTTTCTAGACCAATGGGATTCAAGCTCCCTTTCACTTGTGACTATATAGTTCATTCAGACATTTACCCGACCCATCACTCTTAAGAATCTCGAACTTTTCAAGCACATCCAACATACCTCCCTTCGGGCAAAAATGAGGAAATTCTATGTACTGTCCGTTTGTTAGATCAAAACTAAAGTTATGATTGGATTCTCTTAGGTGATTCGCAAAAGCAGAATCACCCATGCTATCCCTGAAATCCTTCTCATGCTCTTTTATTCTTTCCCTACATTTCCTACCAGTTTGACCGCAATACTCAAGCCCACAAGAACATTTCAGCTTATAAACCCCACTTTTATCTTGAACGCTAATTTTATCTTTAACAGAACCCAACGAAGCTTTAAGATTATTTTTATTTTTAAACCCTACTTTGAAACCTCTAGATGATAACGTTTTGCCAATTTTGTCAGAAATCTTAAGATTTCCATAATATGGAAATTTCGAAGGGATTCTTCTTTTTCGCCTTGCAGTTTCCTAAAGCCTCGCTCCTTCGCTTGACTGTCATTCTTAATAAAATCACTGGAACGAACAAAACTATCATTCTAAAGTAAATTCATGAAGCCTGTCGGTCACTGGATCATCAAGGTGTCGATTACTGGATAATTCATTTCTCAGTTTTCGACATCAGTTAAACCAGTTGCCGACACCCCCTGTCGAACACTGGATCCAGTTATTATAAAGTATAATCTCAAACACCATTGGAATCACCATTCATCAACGGTTCACGCTGCAATCAGAACTAAAAACTCAAACACCATTGGAATCACCGTTCATCAACGGTTCACGCTGCAATCAGAACTAAAAATTACTCTGAACCCCAGTATTCGACACTTGCGTCGATAACTGGTAAACAACGATTTTCGAGTACCCAGTTTCCGACACCCCATATTTCGCTCTATAAAACCCATTTGAAAGCATGCAAAGAAAGGAACACATTCCTTCAAGTATGTCTAACTAACATTAGAAAACAATGATGTTTTCAAGAATACAGGAGAGAGACAGCAAAATGTTCACTTACCTCCTTACGAGAAACAATAACACAGGTGGAAGTATGGAACACACTAACTTTAACACGTTTTTGCACAGTGAACCTCCCAAGTAACTCCTTCGAATTGGTTGGATTCGGCTTAGAAATGTTCAAAGCTGTCGAAGACGCCAAGTTTAAATGGGTAAATAGCACCAAACGCTTATTTTTCCAAATTAAGTTCGTGACTGTCGAATACTGGTTCACTGTCGGAAACAGGAGCATTTACCCTAATGCTGCGTTATTAAAAAGCATCTGGGAACAAATTACTCAAAGTCCATCTCTTTTGCCACCGAAGGGTTGGTTGCATAATTTCAACGGTTCATTCTATGTGTGACACCCCGAAGGTAGACAAGTACTCTCTCATATAGCTAATATTTCGATTGTCCTAACTGTAGCTTCAAAAATCTCTTTGAAATTCCCATAGTTAATTCATGTTTTTACTTCTGAAGGTGGGTCAACTATTTATTCGTGCAGTATCATCGATAGCTTCACTTTAGTCTCGAAAATTCGCTAACAATTTCGTTTCCGTGTCTGAATGTCCCAGGCGAATATATGCGGGTTTGTCCCTAAAAGGACAACTGCTGATTTCATTTAGTGGTGTAAGTCACTAAACAATTAGGTATTTCGTTAATAATCAAGATAATTTTACGATTTTGATGAATTTGCGGAGTATTCTTCAGGCGACCCTCTATAAGTTTGAAAGGCCGAGAGTTTTACAGTTACCTGTGTCCATTTGCAAGATCTTTCAGTTAGGAGATGATTATTTTGATGATTCTAGTTCTCTTCCAGTACGAAGAGGTATTTGATAGCAGCAAAAATTACGAACGACCATGTCACGCACATGCTCAGTTTTTGCGATTCCTCACACTCCCTTACTTGGCCCAGTTTGTTTGTATATAACTGAACCAGAAAGAATCATATAATCATCAGAATCATATAATGACATGAGACATAGGCGGGGGGGGGCTCATGACTTTTGTTGATGTTTCTCCTTCCTCACTTGTTACAAGAGAAATGAGAGCGGACAATGGCGGAGTAAGTTCATAAAAGCTCGAAAAATATCGTTCCCTTTATGTCTCTGTCCTCCAAATTACGGCGAAAAGAGAGAGCGAGAGAGAAGGAAAAACGAAAATAAGATGGAAAGACGTAGACGGACGTTACAAGAACAACGCAGAAAAATATAAAAATGTCGTCTGTGCGAAAAAAAAGGTACGAGAGAATACAAGGCTGTGATATTGTGGAAATATCGCTCTAGTGAGGTGGAACACTAATGATTCCACTCGGAGTTGGATTCAGCCGGTTCTCACTGTTTGGAACAATAAACTCTTCATCGCCTTAGGGGCGAACTAGTCATTCCATAGTTGATGAGACGTGAAGTTGTGAAATTGTCATGTCGTGTTTTGTGTTTTTCAACGCAGTTTTCATTTCTCTTGGGGTGCGTTTTCTCGTCGAGCGAGGAAATTGTGACCAAAATTCGTTGATGCTCAATCGCTGTAAATGAGTTATTTTATGAACTTTAAAGTGGGATAACACATGGTACCACGCAGTCTGAACATGCGTGTCGCCGTCGAAGGACGAGCAGCCGTTGCTGCAATCTAGCGGCATTTGTAGAAAGTAAGCGTTACCTCGTTTTTACCGCTCTGAGAAATATCTGCCTACTTCACTACTATATACAACCAGCTCCTAACATAATGATTCAATTTCATCATTTTCTCGGTAGTTTTCTTTTTTTGTCGACTTCAATGAAATGTAATAAAAGGTTGAATTTGGAAATGCAATAAATGTAGGTATGTGGTAGGTAGTTAGTACCTTTGGTCGGTGACAATGCTATCTACCACATACCTACTTCATAATCAAAGTTATTTAGAAGAAACAAAAGCTTCACTCTCAACTCGAAAAATTCAAGAGTTGTGGATGCCATGATCAGGAAATTTTATTGCCAAAACTGGGTACACCTCGAAGATACGAACTACGATCGCATTTTGGTCAGTTGAAATTTCAACTGAGATTATGCCTGTTTTGCGATTCACATTCGTGTTTCTGATGAGGGTGTCCAGCTGCCCATCAAAGCACTCCCTTAAAATTACATTGGTTTACGTTTCAAGGTACGTTTTATCCCAAAATTTGGTCGTCCGTCCGCCGTACGCCGTTGGTGGTGACAATGGCAAAGCCGTGTTCATTGCAGACGAGTGATCTATATCGAAAAATAATAAAACATTGTGTAATATTGTGCAGCGTTTTTAACTCTTTGAAGTGACTGAGATCAACCAAGAGCTCCGTAGAACAACTAGACCCCAAATGGAGCCCATATACCAAATTTCATCAAAATCGGTCCATGGTAACTGAGGAAAGTGCCGTACGGCGGACGGACGGAAAATTTTTTCGGATTCTCCGTACCTTGAAACGTAAACCAACACATTTTGAGAGGGGAGTTAATTTTTTTTCTTGGTCGATTCAAAAGATTCATCATTGAAAATAATAATCTAAATTTGAAAATAACTCTCCAATAAGTATACCTTTTTTTCTCAAACGGATTTCAGTTAAAAAAAAAAAAAAAAAAAAAAAAAAAAAAAAAATCGTCGAAAATTCCTATCCTAAAAATGTTGAGTCCACCGCAATAGATGCATAAATCCTCTTCGAAAATTCGCATTTATTGATTTTAAAAAATCCATATTTATACAGTAGGCAGACGACCGGATTTGTAGTTCAAATTATTCAAAAAATCTTTGAAGTGCAAGAAGCAATTAAACAATAGATAGTTAGACAGATTTTTTTGGTTCCATTTTGTACAGGCTACCTCGTAGCCCTTGGCATTCGTACTGCTTAGGCAACCTCTACAGTAATGGATTGGTGGCCCCGGGAGCCGCCGTGGTGGGTGGGGCCGGGCGATAGAGCTCCACACACACCTCATTCCTGGAAGTACCGATCACACTAGTTCATATTACACTTAGTTCCAGTTCCTGATTGTTTTTCATAGTTCTAGCTCTTTATTGTTGACTTTTCGCCTAATTATAATTTTTGTTGATACCTTGCCCTACATTTAAGTATTAGATAGCAAGTTAAGAATCAAGCTTTAATAATTCGTATCTACTTATACTATGAACATAAAAGGCACATACAGTATGAAGAATAAAATATCATATCATATCATACACTTTTACAATAAGATGAATACATGAAGGGATGCGATTTGCTTATATTTATGTATTTCGCCCGTGATCTTTGCAAAATCGTTCCATCTCGATAAATGAAATGATACCTACTATACATTACAGTAATGAGTAAATTACTTACCTCACAATACATTATATTCTTAACACAATACTTGACACCTAGGTGACATACATGGTTACGCTATAAATAACTATATAATATATTACAATAATACAATAATTTTGTAATACTCTGAGAGACCCTTATTTACTTCATTAGCTACACGAGCACAAAGCTTCGTGGAGAGTGACCGACAATTCCATCAAAATTGTTTTGAAGTTCACTTGTTTTGGACATTTAATGGACTTGACTGACCAAGAAACATTGGAACTTTTTATTTCAGAGGATCTCATTGTTTTGACCCAATGAAAGAATTTGGAGCTAACCCAACTTCGGGTCTAAGGAAGCAAAATGCAAAAGGCCATGTTGGATTGCTCTCAAAACAGCGGACAAACATGAGTAGCGTGACTCGTTATCATGTTATGACGTCGTGATAAACTCTTTGCAATAATTTTGCGAAGTTTTTCTCCGTTCTTTGTCGGTGACTACCGCTCGCAGCACGCTCGCTGATGCTGACCCTGCTTATCGCGATCTTCTTGACATCGATTTGCCGGACAAACCCTGGCGGTGGAGTCACCAGCTGAGTGACGGCTCATCAGATACAAACCCCAGTGTGTTCGTTTGCATAAATCAATGTGTCCCGCGGGGTTGTTTACCGGGGAAGGCAGAAACACTCCGCATCCACCTCTGGCAGTTTCGTCGAGATATAAATTGGCCTCAATTTGTCCCCTGCGGTTTCGTCCTGGAGCGAGAGATCCTCGATCGTTTGAGTTGACGGGATGAGGTTCTCCGTGGAAGCGTTCGAGAAAATTTCCTTTCGCTGGGAAAGCTCGGAAGTTGCTTTCTACGTCCGGCGTCGCTGTAGTCTTGATGGCATCACATATCCTACTCCCGAACTGGAGTACAGGCGATATAATAGCTACCATCACTCCAAATGACCCCGTTTGAAAGGATGTACTCATACTGAGAGTCAGAAGTCAACTTAACGATGGATCGGATGATGTACGGCAAATCAGCCGCTATGCTATACACAATCCTTCTCCTGTTCTAGCAATAAAAGTCAGAAATGGAATTGTCGTACATCACACCTAACTGGTAATAGACTGGCAACTCTTCCAACCGACTCCTTCATACTCCTGCACAATGATGTATTTCAGATGGAAAAACCAGTATATTGATTATTCTACCAGGATATTGAACTGCAAAATCATGTAAGGCCCTTTTTCTCCTTTTTCTCAACATTTGAAAAAAGCTGCAATTTATCGCACAAAGGTTTATCGTTGTTCTCTATAGATCACCAACTTGCAAAGATCACGGCTTTGGCATTGCCACTACCTATCAACCATATTTGCGCTTCACAATCAAGTTTATTTTGAATAAATATACGCGTCACATTCAATTTGAAGAAATTAATGGTTGCGGCTGCCTTCTTTAAAAAATTGTATTACTGTTGCTAAGGAAGTAAGAACAACACTTAATTTTTCATAGGGAGCGAATGTTTGGCCCTTCATATCTCTGGGTGGTCTCATTTAGTTCTAGAAACTCAATACAAGTTTTAAAAAAATTGAGCTAGTGCGATTTGAAAATTTCAGCCCTTATTTTTCACCCGTAGAAGAGGCTGACATCAACCAAAAGCTTCGGGGCAAAACAAAACTCCAAATGGAGCCCATATATGGGCCCATATATGGCATATATGGTTCCCTTGGACCGATACTAATGAAATTTGGTATATATACCAAATTTCATTAGTATCGGTCCAAGGGAACTAAGGAAAGTGGCGCGGAAGCCAACGGCCAGCCAAATTTTATTCGATTTTTGGATTTTACGTGCCTTAACACCTTCAAACCGGGGCTCAAACCCCAGATTGTCCCCAGGACCTAGGAAAATGTTGGAACTTCACAGCAAAACAGTCACACTGATGAGGAGTCTGATGTTTTTGCGTGATAACATGCACTGATATCCGAAAACGAAAGGTTGGGACGGTAAGGTGGGTTCATTCCGAAGCGATTGAGACCAAAAAGAGCCCTGTTGGGGTAAAAAATGAACTATCCAGAGCGTTTCGAAAAATGTTCATCCAACGAATCATGAGTTCATGGATCCAGGGTGGAAGCAGCCGGTCTGAACGTATTAAAACGTAAACCAAATTTTGAGGGGGTTAAAAATAGCGGAAAGCTTTGTTTTCACTTTTCAACGTTGGAAAAAAAGTTCCCCAAAATCGAAATTTCCACTCGCTTTTTACGTTTCTGGCCTTTCTGCGCAATTTTCGTTCCGTGTCTGTCTATCTGTGTGTCCGTGTGTCTGTCTGTCCGTGCCCCCTCCGTCAAAAAAGACATTTTGTCTTTGAGGGGAGTTAGAAGAAAAAAAAAAGAAAAAAAAAAAAAAATCTGTCATGAAATCTTTGCCAAGCCATAACTTCTACAATTCTCATCCGATTTCGATGACATTTTTAGGGATTGTGCGGGTTGGCGTGTTGATGGTTCCAAATGAAAATCAAGGCCTTAAAATTGACAGCAGCCTCTGCGCATGCGCAAACGTAAAATCCTTGTAACAGCCATAACACTTACATTTTTCATCCGAATTTGATGACATTATCTAGGATTGTTCAAATTGGCGTGTAGATGGTCCCCTATGAAAATCTATTCTCCCAGACTAATAGTAGTTGCTGCGCATGCTCAAACGTGAATTCCTTGTATTCCCTGATTGTTCAGATTAGCGTGTAGATGGTCAACAATGCAAGTTACAGTGGAAGGTACTTTGAGATTGATGTTTTGAAATTAAGTAGAGTGCATCAGATCTGATCTGATTCATTCTGATGATCTGATGATTCATCTATACAATCGGGTTATGGATACGAGGAAGCTATGTGCCACACCCACTTGTTTTTATCTTGGTCGATTCCAAAGGTTCATGATCGCGGGGGACCCGGGTTCGATCCCATGCCGTGACAACATTTTTTTTCTCATTATTTTCAACCTATGTCCGTCCTTGTGTTCATTACCTGCCCCAAACATTGGATACCTACATCATCTATTATATACATACCTAAAATCCCAACCGTCATTGTACATCGCTGATCGTCTGAGTAGCTCGGTTCGATTCCAGGCCGTGACATCAAATTTTTCTAATTTAATAAATATATATAATTTTGTTGTAGACATTTCATGTCACGGTATTATTTCTTTTTACGTATCTATTATTTGTTTTCCCCTGCTTTTAGCACCTTTTTAAGCTAGTTGAAAAAAAAATAAACCAAAATTTAGGGTATATCTCTATCATACTTTTAATCAGATCAATCAGCCTTTACTACAAAATTTGACTCGCTTCCTTCATTGGCGGTTTGGTAGGTACATGTGGACATTTCCCCCTTCATTGTGACCCCACACAGCAAATTACATACTAGTCATAAGAACTATGTGATACTTACCTGCACAATAAGAAGAACTATTTATTTTTACATATTTTAGAGCTTCACAGGTAGTTATTAAATAACTTAAAACTTAGAGTAAATTTTACTTAGAGAAAATAGAGTAAAAACTTAGTTTAAAAACTTAATTTAGTTAAACTTTACTCGGTTCTTTCGCATTATACGGGCGCCACTACAGTTTGATAGTTTGATATTACTATAGTTTGATTCGTTTGATAGTTTGATAACTACAGTTTGATAGTTTGATTCGTTACGAAACAAGGAAAGTCCTAGGAACATAATTACGATAAACCACCTCTATAAAACTTGGAGTAAATTTTACTCTAAAATTTCTTTAAATCCTTATTCGAGTACTCTGTTATCCATCATTCTGATTATAAAAATGTATCAGATAGTTGTCTTTCTAAAATCATAAACCCTGAAGTTATTGAAAAACACGAAAAACTATCCGATTTGAACAAAAATGGTGGGTTATCAAAACTACATCACTGAAACACCGAACCACACATCTCTTCCTTCCAATATTAAATCACTGGCCCTATCCTCTCCCAAATCCTGTTATAACACATCCAGAAAAAACTCGGGAGTGCTCGCCTTAACCCTAAAGATGTCACAAGAACCACAAATCACGTCAGTTCACCTGAATAGCTTTCCCTCGGCGGCCATTGCCAACTTCCCCCTTCAACAACCTCAAGATGGGTCATAAACCTCCACTCCTCTCGCACTCCTGACCATTTCTACCACTATTTTTTTTGTGTACATTGGGACTTGAAGGAAAAAGAGACGGCAGAACCCTTCCAAATCCCGAGTTTTCTTTTCGTTCGAGGCTCCAAAGTACCGAACGTTCAAAAAAACGATATTTGCTTCTTTTTCGCCCGAAGAAAAGAGAATCTTGATGTTCCCACGGAAATAAGAAAAGGCACGTTCGTTATTTATAACTGTATCATTCTGCTTTCAAGGGCACTTCAAATATAGTTCCCAACGATGATAGCTCGATCCATGATAAGAGTGGCTCTCACTGAAATTCTTCCCACTGATTCTTCTTTCTTATATTTATTTTGTCCTGATTCTACCACGTCTTCATATAATTTCTTGAGATTCGGAACTCCGTTATTCTTAATCGTTTCAGAACTTTTTGTCTAAGGTATGATCGCGGCTTGACATCGCGCCGAATACTACACATGCGGTAGTCGCCAAATAGCGAATGTTTGGCAAACGCCTAGGCCCTTTGCTCGCTATTTGGCAAGCCCGAGCCAATGTTTCATATTTACAGAAATCATGGGTAATTACCCACCCATATCTACCATACACCATAGTAGTAACTTTCCAAAACCAATCTGAAAAAATTCCTAGTCTCACCTGGTGATGAACCATAAAAAAACTACTATGAAGTCCGCTTACATAGAATATAATAATGACCCACAACGAGAAAATAAGTCCAAATTTACCCAAAGCATGTGTTCTAACTCCCCACCGCTTCACGAACAGTGATTTCAAATAAGCCGCCTAAAACTAGTTCTGAAGCGCCCCGACAGTAGTCAGCACTATCACCCCATTCCACCCAATTATAAACCATATACGTTAATCCGGATTACAAAAACCAGTACGAGTATATTTTTGCATAATAGAAGAACGTTAAATATTACCGATTATTACTGATTAAGTTTACCCCCAGAAAGTACTGGTTCAGAGCAACACACTTGGGCCCATGGTTCCGAATTGCTCCGCCATCTTTCCTCAGTCCAGATTTGATGTACGATTTGATAACTGCCTTACATTGAATTCTGCTCAATTTCCCGTCATTTTCCTCTGTACATTCAGTTTAATATACCCGTCTTATACCGATTACCGCCGTACTCATTCTCCCATATCCCAGGGAGTAAACAACATGTTTAGGCGAAACATTGTCACCTTCCTCAGCCTAAAATAAAAGAGATAAATTACTTACCTATATATACAATAAATTAAGATAAAATGAAATAATATACATAAAATTATATACATGTAAGGTATCTGATTCTAAACTTCATAGCAATTTAGTCGATGTTTCAATATTTATTCCTTTTGACTGACCTTCAAAAATTGGTCTGGAGACCATCATAATATGATGGTCCATTGTCATAATAATGACAATGGACAGTACATAGGTGCAACGGCACATGTTATGTGCCGTTGCACCTATATACCGTCCACTGTCAGTCATGGAGGACACCCTCACCTGTTCTTCAACCCTAAAAATCATGTTATTTCATTTTACGAAATAGATGATAATTGAGTTCCAGCATCATGAAATTAATATCTGTATTTCTATTAGCTATCCACCTTCTTGGTTTTTGAATCATCATTTCACGTTCCTCTTCTCCTCTCACTCTACCATCCATGTAAATTGTATTGCCTATAAGTAATTTATCCAATTTATATTTCCAATTTATTTATCCGCCGAAACATGTACCACCGACGTATAATACTATTTCATATTAATTCGTGGAACACGGTCTTTGAAGATGTAGCAAATAGATGATCCGCTTTCAAAAGACGTCGTTGTTCGAATGTTATAAGTAGGTACCTATGGTATGTAAGATTGTCATAATGTATGTTCCTCTATTGGGATGGATGGTGGAGCATTATGCGTGTGCGTCGGATTATCTGCCCATGTACCAGGGTGAATCGAGTTGAAGAGACCTCTAAAATAACAATTCTCATAATTTCCATCGCATTTCTACCGCAACGATGGAAGTCAAAACGGTGGAAAATCCGATTCAACGAGCCAGTACGATGGGCTCGGGAGAAAAGTCTCATAATTGTTAGATCTCTGACCTCCCCTTTTGTAACTCTACCTCTCATCTCGAATCTCTCCTAGTCAAACGATTCTTCACTGACTTTCCCTTCTCATTATGTTGTTTCAGACTTCAAACGACGGCAACACGACAACAAGTACGCTCACGTTCGTCGCCAGCAAAGAGGATGACGGCAAGAATTTGACCTGTAGGGCGGAAAACGCCGTCATTCCTACGGTGGTTCTCTACGCCTATTGGACCCTCAGAATCCACTGTAAGTACGGAAACCAGAGATAAACCTCCCATTTCTGCCGTTCTCTCCAGTGGTCAAGTTAATTGGTCCAAAAGCCTTTCTGAGTCTGCCTTTGTTTCCAATACCCTAGGCTCTCCGAGAAAGGATTTTACCTTCAATTGAAGAGGGCTTGTTTGAACTATTTCATTCTCAATGTTAACTTGAATAATGATAAGCCGTCCTTATCTATTAACGGTACGTTTGCCTTTGATCATTGAAGAATTTTCTAAATAGGACGCTTGAAATACCACACAAATCAAGGAGCACCAAACAAAGCGAAAAGCTGACTACAGATGGGTACAACTAGAATACTTTACAACTGGTTGGTAACCCGTGTATTAATTTCAAGATGAATCAAAGCAAATTGCTTTGACGTGAATCATTGCCTTAATTGATAAGCCCGAAACTATGAATGTTCCAATGCTGGTTTAAACAGTATTTTGGTTTCTTATTTTCAATAATGAATCTTTAGAATCGACCAAAAAAAATCGATAAATTTAAGAACATTTTCAAATTTTTGAAAATTTTAACCCTCTCTCAAAATTTGATGGTTTACGTTTCATGGTAGGTAGAATCCAAAAATCGAATACAAATTTTGCCATCCACCGTACGAGGCACTTTCATTAGTTACCATGGATTGACTTTGATGGAATTTTGTATATGGGGTTACGGTCACTCAAAAATTGAAATCCCAGGGCATACGTCTAATGTGAAACATGTCTGAAAGTTATTTTTTCTAGCTTTGTAAGCTTACAAGTTGAATTGAATCCACTTCCCGGTTCCAATTGAAAAAAAAAATTACAAAACAAAAAAATTTCAAATAAAAATTGAAATGAATTTGAATTTTTGATTTTTGATTTTTTTTTAAATTTTTTGATTGATTTTTTTTTTATTGTTTTGGAATTTTGCATGCATAAATTGGATGAAAATGCAATATTATTTCGACATAGAGATGATTATTAACAAAAGATAAAAGCTGGTTTTCAGAGAAGATTTTTTTTTTTTTTTTTTTTTTTTCAACGATCACTTGTTAGATACTGTGGTAAACCCACATAGTTAGCATGTGTGTTGTGGTAATGGTTAGGAGTGTTTATTCTGAAAAGTGGTTGGAGAGCTTGAAAAGTCGGCCTAAAATATACTTGATTGTTACGTGTTTGTTGCTGTTTTTACAATTCTTAGGAAGTCAAAAACAACCAAATGGTGGTAGTAGTTGGTGGTTCTTCGGCATTTGGTGACCTTTGACCCGGTTTACTCGAATGATTATTGGTACAAAAAAGAATGATGGGAAATGCCATAGGAAAAGCGGGGACGAGTCACGAACGGATTAGAGCCTCTCTGGATTTGAGTCTTATTAAAACAAGTGATTAATTATGGTATTATTGTTTGGAAAAGGGAAGGGGTAATGTGAGGGTAATATGGAGGGGTGGAGAGTGAGTGGGGGTTATAGGGACGTAATGGTGGGGGTGGGTCCGGAGCCTGAGCATAATCTTATGATTAATGGGATTGGCTTTGTGTTGGGTTACCCCACCCTCGTTTTCCTTCGGCCTCGGGAAAATGTTATTAATGGAAAACGAAGGTGGGCCTGCTGGTTAGAACGAGAGAAGGGCCGGGGAGGAAAACCGGAAAACTCGACTGAAAATCGTGGTTGGGGGTTCCGGAAAGCCCCCTTTTTCGGCAACAGGGAAACTTGAAGGGATTCCGGACTCAGTACCCAATATAACATTAACTCCCCCAGTCTCTCTCTTTCTCGGAATGAATAAACTAAAAAGCGAAACAACATTTGGGGGGCAGCTGTTTCGGCATATGCGACACTAGTGACCTGGTTTTGTAGCTAGATGAGTATATAATGAGTTCCAGGCATCACGAAAACGTTCAACATTCCATGTTTTTTACCCCCCCCCCCCCATGGATAACATACACTATTGACAACTTTTTATTAATACTCTCAGTGCGGATGATGCCTTATGACATGACGGATGATGATGCCAAATGGCATCATCTCATTCCTGAGGCGCTCGAAAACTCAAAATGTCAGAGGGAGGTTACAGAACGTTTTTAAGGGTTCCTTCTCTTTTAGTGGACTTTGTTAGGTATCTGACTATCATAAAGTGACCTTCGGATTTGTTTTCATCATAATCAATGTCTACAAGTGACGTTTTTGTGGAGGGAATCACCGAATTGAAGCACCGAAAGCGCTCGTTTATCTTCATGAATCAACTGTTTCCCGTTAACTAACACATTTATTGATAGTTCTTCGAAATTTCATTATTAGAGTATTTTTGTACTTGCCGTTTCGTTTCACAGGGATCTACTCCCACACGCGAAAAGTTCCTTGACGCCAAAAGCCAACTTTTGGCGTTTGAAAAGATCGGTGTCTACGCGAGGGAGTACCCAAGGCGGATAACAGTAGTCATAACATTGAAGATTGAACTGAAAAGATTTGTTTCTACTGACAAACAAATCCACTTCGTCATTAATTTTGAAGTTATTTTAATTCAATTCTCATTATTATTTCATTTAATATGGGTTCCAATGTTTCTCCATTAGTTTTCACATGAGTTGGTAGGTACTACTTTAAACTACTTCTTTATTTATTTTACTGGCATATCGTATGTGCAGCTGATAATTGATAATTATTAAATAACATCTATAATATAATATCAATAATAATAAAAATAAATAATAAGTTTAAAAAAGTAATATTTATAATATAACATGGATTTCTTATAATATTTATAAGAAATCCGTATTACATTATAAATATTACTTATCTTTTTTGAATTGAATAATAAAACCTTGGGAAGATTGGGTATGTAAGGGAGTACTAGATTGTCTAAGTGGCTATGTTGAATCCTCAAGTCAGTTTTGGTATATCCTGGTGTTTAAACCAGTAGTTGACAAGAACTTCCTCTTCTACCAGGTCTTGAAGTTTAAAATGCCTGGAAGTAGAATTTCTGAAATGGGGTACTTTTTCTCTAGCATAGGCCTTAAATGAAAATAGAATACTAGCTCAAGTTCCTCCTCAGTAATAATATACTCCACCATAAGCCCCATCCATTCTTCCACAACTTCTATCATGTTACTAAGAACATGAAAAACAAAAAATATCCTATCTAAAAGGGGAACAAAATTTGTAGTAGACAAGGAGTAAAAACCCGCCAAAGTAACCTTGCGTCACGTTAACGTAACTACACGAGTTCACTTTTCACGATTTCACGGAAGAGATCTGAAAAAAATGACGTGGAAAATTAGCATCTACGAGTACTCGCGCTAGCTGCTCTTTTTCACGTTTCGCGTTTTGGCAACACGGGAAGTACAAAAATACTCTATTAATTTCCGATATTTCACGCTGCAAAGTCTTTTGTACAGAGTTTTATCATCTGAAATTTTATGTCTTTTTATATTAAGTCTGCATTTGATTCTGTTTCATGCAGAATCAGTCAAAAAGCAAATTTTTGGAACAAAAAAACGTTGGAACAAAAACACGTTATATTCGAAGAAGTATATGCTATATTCGATTTTTTCGAGTACGAAATACTTTTATACATTTCCATGGATATAATAAATGCACTACATTTGAACGTAAAACCTTTTCAAAATTCAGGCAGCGGCGAAAGTTACGAAAATTGATTCCGCACGATCCCCCGGATGCTTACTTCTTAGAGCTTTTGGCTGAAATTCAAGAAACATGGAACATGCATCAGCCGTGTTTTAATTGTTTGCTGTTTCCTTTTACCAAGAATTAAATTATTACAACAAATTTTTTTGTCTGCTGTTTTCATTTCACTCTCTATGGGACTGCGTTTCAAATTTCAAGACTGATGTGTAAATTATATAAATATGATGATACGTAAAATTAGAACTCACAATCACCTTGAATAGAAGTATAAATATTGTGTTATCTCATATTACACCCTTTTTATGAGGTTCCTTTGATTCAATTCTGTAAATAGTTGCCAACGTACTACATCAATAACACCTTCCTTTGAAATAAATCCCCGCTAAATCTATGATGGCTTTTACCGCGAATGTTGTTTACAGTCCTTTCAACTCAGGGGTACATCTCATTTTAATCTATAATTACAGCGATTTTGGCAGTATTTAAACTATCAATAAATTTAGGGCTTTCCAACGACGAATGATGAATGATTTTTCTTTATTTTTGCTTCCGAGTCTACCAAGGTAGCGGAAGCTTTGTTTTCACATTTCAAGGTTGAAAAAAAAGTCCATTCATGCAGCATGAATTAATAAGCGAATTTTCAAAGAAATTTTTCAGTTGAAGGTATGGTTAAGAAAAGGAACAGTGGTGTTGCAATTTCGTTCGTTTCAGAATCGTTCCAAAACGGATTTCAGTGAAAAATTGTTTCGAAAAAGTCCATTATAAAAATTTTGAGGGCATTGCAATAGCTTCATTTTCCTTGAAAATTCGCTAAAAGGTCTCCAAAATTGAAATTTCCACACGCGTTTTACGTTTCTGACATTTCTGAACAATTTCTGTCTGTGTGCCTATCATAAAATCCTTGCCACAGCCATAGCTTCTACAATTCTCATCCGATTTCGATGAAATTTCCAGGGATTGCGGGTTGGCGTGTAGATGATCCCCTATGAAAATCATTGCCTCCAAACTGATAGTAGCCATTGCGCAAGCGCAAACGCGAAATTCTTCCCGCAGCCATAACTTCTACTTATCTCACCCGATTTTGATGAAACTTGCAAAGATTGTGCGAGTTGGCGTGTAGATGGTTCCCTTTGAAAATTATTACTCCCAGACTAATAGTAGCTACTGCGCATGCGCAAACATTTATTGTCATAACTTTTACATTTTCCCACAATATTCAGAGATTTGCGGGTTGACCCTCATAGGGGAACCCTATCGGATTATCTATACAATCGGGTTATAGATACGAGGAAACTATGTGCCCCACCCACTTTGCAGACTTTTGCTCTTAAGTCTACCTAGGTAACGGATGCTTTGTTGCCACTTTTCAAATTTGAAAAAAAAAAAAAAAAACGTCTGCCAAGTGGGTGTGGCACATAGCTTCCTCGTATCCATAACCCGATTATATAGATGATCAGATGCATAGTAGTTAATCTCAAAAGACCAATCTCTAAGTACCTTCTACTACCCTCATAGGGGACCATCTACACACTAATCTGGACAATCCTAGAAAATTTTATCAGATTTGGATGAAAAATTAAGTGAGTAGATGTATGTGATTGGATCAAAAAAATACTTAGCCTCGGCTGGGATTCGAACCCGCGACCCCTGGGGGGACAGTTGAAGTTACGGCTGTTACGAGTAATTAACGTTTGCGCATGCGCATTCGCTTCTATCAGTCCGGGAATGATGATTTTCATAGGGGACTATCTACGACCTAATCCACATAATCCCTAAAAATTTCATCGAAATCGGGTGGAAAATGTGGAAGTTATGGCCGTTACAAGGAAATTCACGTTTGCGCATGCGCAGTGGCTACTATCAGTCCGAAGGTGGTGATTTTCATAGGGGATCATCTAAATACTAATCTGTAACATCCCTGAAATTTTCATAGAAATCGGACAATAATTTCGTATAGTTATGCGCGTTACAAGGAATTCATGACAGACACACAGACAGACAGACACGGAAGCAAAATTGTTCAGAAAGGTCTAAAACGCAAAACGCGAGTGGAAATTTTGCTTTTGGAAAACATTTTTTTTTCGTCCTTGAAAAGTGAAAACAAAGCTTCCGCTACCTTGGTAGACTCGGAAGCAAAATGGTCTCCAAAATCAAAATTCCCACTCGCGTTTTACGTTTCTGTCCTTTTGTACAATTTTGGTACCGTGTCCGTCTGTCTGTGTGCCTGTTATGAAATCCTAGCCACAGCTATAACTTCTACAATTCTCATCCGATTTCGATGAAATTTCCAGGGATTTAGAGTTGACGTGTAAATGGTCCCCTATGAAACTTATTGCCCCCAGGCTGATAGTAGTCACTGCACCTGCGCAAACATGTATTTCCTTGTTACTGTCATAACTTCTACATTTTCCTACAATATTCAGAGATTGTGTGGGTTGACGTGCAGAATGGGTGTTGCAAGGTTCTACATCAAGATTGATGTTTTGAGATTAACTACTGGGCATCGGATTATCTATACCTACAATAATTGTACCCCAATTATTGGGGTATTGATACGAGGAAGCTATGTGTCACACCCACTTGGCAGCCTTTTTTTTCCTACAAAACATCGGCTACCTACTCCACAATTGTTATTCCTTCGCGATTACGGAGGTTTTGAATTCGGTCACTAATTACTGTATTTACTGTATTACTGTATACAAGGAAATAGACTCTACTGAGGGTACGAATCATGTAAATAATCTGTGAATGTGATAATATCATATTATTATGATATTATCATAATATTGTCAGGGGTTTCATTCTAAATTCATTCTAAATCTGTGTCTACATCATAATGGTGTATTCTTGCATCCAACCTGTACTGTTAGAAACTTGCGTTGTGATTTTTTCGAAAACTGAGCAGTTTGTAGCTTTATCATCTGTTACTATCGAATCTACCAAAATCCTTGTTGGTAGCGAAATTATAATTATTTCTAGATGAGAAATAGGCTATATTTGGTGTAACTTTAGCGCTACTTTTACGTTTAGCTTTATCTAACGGGTACGATTTTATAACTTAGATCTCTCAAACCAAGGGAAAACTAGTGTGACAATTATTTTTTCCGCTATAAATCCCATTCACATTACCTACCATTCACAATTTTCATTCAAATCACATGCTTTTACTGTTTCTTTTGACTAATGTTTACCAAAAAGTAAGGGGGAAACGGCTCTGATACACGAGTTGTTCGGAAATAATTCGGTATTTACCTTTTGAAAGAATGCCGGTCCAGGCAATTAATCCGAAAAACCGATCAATCTCCTTACTTTGACTTCACGAATTGCCGCATATTTCCAATTCCCGAGTTTCGACCTCTCGTTGATAACGATCATCTCGCTTTGATCGTTTCCCCGGAAAAAGGGTTTATTTGGTGATTCGGCTGGTCGTACTAACAAACGAATCAACAATGCAATTTCCCTTTTGGATCGGTGCGTACCTTCCTTCCTTCGGGCTCTCCCCCGTGGCACTCCCAAAAGCAAACATTACGTTTCCGATGGGGAAGCGAAAAATCAAGAACAAACGGGCGGTGTGCGGTACGTGCTTCGAGGTCGTACTCACATACAGGAACTCCCTCTGTCCTTCATCATTCGGTTTCCTGGCCAGAATGCTTGTACTAGTTAACCAGTATACTGACAAAAATTGTACTTGGCATGAGGGACGAGCTATTTTCCTTAACAAGGGCCTTGATTTCGTCTTGCTACGGAATTCTTTACATTGACGCTAAATTCGACCCAACTATGAAGAAAAAACTATGAACTACCTGGGTTTAATGTAGTTGAGTTATAATAGAGAAATAGAGATAATGGAGTTTATTACTTACGAAGACTCCGCCAGGGGACACAAGTTCGTAAGTACTTAAGCCTTGGTGGTGAAGGTATTCAGCTTTTTTTCTTAAGACTTCAATTTTCTATCTTATTTTTTGTATCTATGATGTATTTTTGATTGTAAAATAACTAAATAAATAACCCATCCCATTGATCAATGTAAAACGCTGCATATTATCTCACAAACGTTTATTATTATGGTTCATTATTCTCAATAATGAACCTTTGGAATCGACTAAGAAAACAAATTTTAACCCCCCTCCCTACCCCTCCTCAAAATTTATTGGTTTACTTTTCAAGGTATGAAAATTCCGAAAATCGAATACAAATTTGGCTGTCCGTCTGCGGCACTTTCTTTAGTTCCTGGACCGACTTTGATGAAATTTTGTACATGGGCTAGCAGGTATACGGGACTAGACCTCCATTTGGGGTCTAGTTGTGCCCCGAAGCTTTTGGTTGATGTCAGCCACTTTTAAGGGTGGAAAAATAAGGGCTGAAATTTTCAAAACGCCCTAGCTCAAAAAATTTCGTTATTAAAGTATGGTTTTTTCCTCAATTTCAAATAGTATTGCATTCTTAGAATCGAATGAGACCTTCCAGAGCTCTGTACGACCAACCGTTCGGTCCATACGAGAACACCCGCAACTCCCTATTACTTCACATTGAGTGTGAATTTCTTCAAAATAAACTCAATTGTGAAGGTAAATGTAGTTGGTAGTTGGCGTCAAAGGCTAAGCTCTGTGTTGCAGGCGAGTGATCTATACAGAAAAATAATAAACCTGTGTGTAATAATTTGCAGCGTTTTTTATTTAGATCACTAGAAGTAAATAACACAGCATTGCAATTGCTTTTTTTTTTTTTTTTTTTAATAAAATCTCCTCAAAAACAGAGAAAGAACGTCATTAATGAAAAAAAAAGTAATTAATAATAGGGAGGACGCCCAGGACTTACCAAACGCCAGCCCTAGAGAAGAGCCCTTGGGATGAGGGATGATGAAAGAGATGGAGGTGGTAGAGAGGGATGAAGGGAAGTGCCTCTATAAAGAGACTGCCAGTTCAAACGTGAGCCGAGCAGTACGGGTCTGGTGATAGTACACACAGAGTACACCTACAGAGATGCCCAATTCGTGCAACTCCGTGGGATTTTTCCCACATCACTCTGATGTTGTTGGGTGCCATTCCTACCTGTAGTTGGTTTCTACCAACCTACTTAACAATAAAGTTTATTTGGAAGAAATAAACGTTTCACACTCAATTTGAAGAAATAGGGAGATGAGGTGCCTTCATTGGGAAATTTGAATACTGGTTGCTAAGGACGCAAAGCTGAGTACAAACTCGAAGAAACAAACAACGATCTTTAATATCTTGGCCAGTTAAAGTTTGAACGGAGATTTGGCTTCTTCTGCGATTCACACTCGTGTTTTTGAATTATCGTAAGTCTAAGTTCTCATAGGGAACGATCAGTTTGTCCTACAGAGCTACGGGTTGTCTCAATCGATTCTAAATGTGCAATTCTATTTCAAACAGGTATGAAAACTATACCTTCATTTTGAGAGTTTTCAAGCTTGGGCACTTTTACAAATTACAACCCCTACTTTTTCCCCTTAGAAGTAACTGACACTAACCAAAAGATTTGCTGTAAAACTAGCCACCTAATGGACCCAAAAAACCAAATTTTATCAAAAACGGCCATGGTAACCAAGGAAAGTGCTGCGTATGGAGGACGGTGAATGGACGAAATTTTAGCATGGAACATGCTTTAGCCATCATCTGACTGGGCAAAAACGTGACGACACCGTGGAAAGAAAAAAGCGCTGGATTTTGTAATGATTCTTACTCACAACTGACCCTTTTCTAGGAAAATGCATCGCCGTTAGTTTTCATCCCACGGAAATCGTTTGCCACTCGTTGAAAAGTCCTAAATTCATGCGTAAATTATATACTGCCAAAACAGCTGTAAATTTGGATGAAGATGAGATATACCTCTGATTTGAATGAACTGTTTGTTCCTCCCGCATATGCAGCCGAGAGGAACAAAGACCTGTAGTTCCGAAGCCTGCCCACAGAGGCCAGCACTGCTGGGGCGGCACAAAAAATGGGTTCACATCGCATTTAAAAGCCCAAACCCGATATTTAATAAACCGGAATTTAGGAACCAGTACGAGTACATTTTAGTACAATTAAAGAACATAAAACAGTACGAATTAAGTTCATTTCCCCGAAAATACTAAGTCAGAGCGGATCACTTTTTGCAGCCGCCCACCCTGTTCCGCCATCTTCGACTATCCAGACTCAATTGCTCAACCGTCCCCCTGTTTTACTTTTGAGTGCTGCTTAATCCCGTTTTTACCGCTGTATTTTCTGTACAATAAACCTTTTTCCAGTACAGGTAAATGCCGTAATATTTCTCCCGTTTCCCGATGTTAAAACAAGAACTGTTAACAACTTACGCAGTAAAACCTAACATCGATTAATATGGATTGATTAAATTATCGATTAATTTAGTGGATTATGTTGATGTTGTTGGTTGGCTTGGTTTTTGTTTTATTCAATTCTCGGATTCTACACACCTTTACAAAGGAAACGTTAACCATCAAATTTTTAGGAGGGGGGGAGGGGGTTTAGAAATTTTTTTCTTGCTCGATTCCACAGTTAAAAATATTTACTTTGAATTTTTACTTTAAATAATATTTACTTAAAATTTTTTTCTTGCTCGATTCCACAGTTAATAATATTTACTTTAAATTATTTAGTTTTAATATTTACTTTCCTAATTGGACCATGGTATCACTCGTGACACCAGAAACATCTCAGAAACTCCACAGATATCCCAAAATGTCATCGGAGTAACCAAAATTACATATTGCAATTTTTGATTTAATGAAAAACAGAGTTTTGTGGACTATGGGATGTCTTCACCCCTTCAGTCCCCATTTAAATCTGACCAAGATATAATTATTTTGGTGGTTGAAGTTTTTGAGACAACTGAAACTTTTGAGGGGGTCCGAAGGGGTTAAAATAGAGTTATGGCAAACATTTCCAAGGAAATCGCTGAAAAATTCACAAAATTTTTGTCATAACATTATTTTTTGATGTCTATTAATTTACGAAAAAATCATCTCTATCCATTAATTTTCAATAAATTGCAATTTAAATTCAGTTAATCTGGTGGTTAATCATGGGACAGATGTAGAATTCCTAAGATATTTTCACACTAGTGACACCATGGTCCAATTAAGGTGAAACTCCCTCTACAAAAGTTTTTTTCGAACTTGATAACTATAACAGCAAGCCTATATCAGAAGAGTGGATTTGAAAACTGAAGTTTTAATTAGATGAATGGGCTGATACAGGCAGACAATTGTACTCAAACGAATACGTGATTTATTTGGAATTTACACTGTTCTGCATTTGATTCGATTACTAGCATACGTTCCAGAAAAACAGTTTGAAAGGCGTCTGCAGCAGCGTAACGGGACTGATCGGATGATAATAAAATCACGGGCCCACCGAACGCGATAAACCGTTTACCCTCCAGCCAGCCGGTCGGCTGTCTCATTTACCACAGAATAAAAAACTGCTCTGAAGCTCGGGCAATAGACTCCAAATTAGGGTTTAAACCGAATGAGCTGATGCGACGTTGATAATACGGCCATTAATCAAGAGGCGGCCCTTGCCCCTTCTGGCCCCTGAATGCCTCCACTTGTCCTCTTCATTTCCCCCTCCTCATCTTTTTCCCTCCATAATCCACTTTTCCACACTCCACCCTTGTGTTCTCATCTCCGTTCTACACGAGAGCGATACCCTTAGTGCCTGGGAGCGATGGACGGTAATTTTTTAATGACCCCCCCCCCCCCTCTCTGTTTTCCTACCAATAAAAAAAGCTGGACCTGACAGCAACAGGTGGTGAATTGTTTACTGTAATGAACTAACTTACTGTACCTTTTACGTTCGCTCCGGTATTTTTTCATTGGTTGAGCTTCTTTATTAGAGCGGCGGATTACCGTGGAGATCAAATCCCCTCAGGATCTGCCGAGACTGGTTTTTGCCTTAACTTAAAACACCGATTGCTTTATCCTATAAAGTTGAAAATTTTAAAGATAAAAACCCCCGAGCTTACAGACAGTTTTAGTAATGAGAATATTTGAACAATATCTTGTAACCATACATCTCTAGTGACCACATTTTGAACTAGATAGTTCATTAAGAATGATGACAAATTGAAAACTATGCATCTCGCTAGTTGTTTGGTGTCTACGGCTAAGAATGAAACACAATTTCCATGGTACTTCCCAGACTGTCTGGGATCGTAATCAAGGTTTTGACAAAACCACATTTGGATAGACATTCATATACCAATCTGTAGGGGTGTGTCGGTCCAGGAATTTTCCTGGAACGATTCCAACAGTTACAGTGAGAAAGATGTAACCGTTCCAAATTACCGGTACTGCCTACCGAGGGCAGTCAAAGCCCACTCTCATGACATGGAAGAAGACGGCGATTTTATTTTATTTTTTTTTAATTCGAACAAGTTTTACAAAAGAAACAATTAACAATAATAGTGAACAAATAATTCAAGGAAAGAATAATTTTTCGTTGCAGTTTAAGAACATGCCACAAGAATAGTAATGCTGGAGACAACTTCCATCCAAACCTGTCCGGAAGATCCCTTTCTAGTACAGAGCCATTCTATGTTTATCTTCTCAGTCCATGGAAACCACAGAGTAATGGATACTATAGAGGAGAGCTACACAGAACTCAATCAGGAGACAAGTTCCATGACTACAGGTGCAAAAGATCCCTTCCTGGTCCAAAGCCATTCCTTGATCTTATCGGTCCCTGAAACTGGACCGGTAAGGGCTGAGTTTTTGTCACTGCATGGAACCGTTACAAGTTGATACTCGGTTCCACAGTCCTTGTACAGCTTTACCGACACACCTCTACAGATCAGTACAGCCAAAACCTAAATGGAGAATACTTGCATAAGAGCCTGCAAGCTATTGAAACATGTGTGTTTTGGGACATTGAAGCTAGTAATGTCTTTACTTATGGGGGTCTCCTATTCGTTTCTCGTTCTGGGTTAGTTTTTACCTAAATTACAGGCGCTAAAACTAGAAAAGTTGAACCTAAATTAGTCGCTAACAATAAATACTGTGTCTAAGTCTCAGTCTAAAAAATCGGATTTTTTTTCCACTGAAAGAGATGTAAGTGTTGAGACCAATAGCGCTGAATAGGAAGTAAGTTGATGACCTTGTAGTTTCGAACCAGTCGGAGTGTGGCACTGGGAATGCCACAACGCTTTGGCTTTGAAAAGGGTATCAGCTGTACAACCCTAACGCGTTGCAACAGGTCATCCTTCATAACGATTGTTCCTTTCCTTTGTTTACGATTTTTGGAATGTTTGCTCATTGAACCCGGCTTTCAAAGTGCTAATACTACTCTACATACTAATTTTTATATACTCTTTATTCCTATTTATCACTTGACATTGTCACAGGCATTCCTCGTGAAAGGGTCCGCCTTTCGTTAGCAGCTCCTTGGCCTTGCCAATATCGTTTACCAGTGGTTTCAGAATTTTCGTTACTATGGAAGTGAACACGCCAAGAATCTCTCATTTACTTACTACTATTGTTATGACGGCGTGTGAAGGCGATCGGCTTCACGTTGGCTTGTCGATTTTATTGGTCCCTGCTCAACGAAGACAAAGGACGGGACAGCACTCGATGCCCGGCGCAGGTTACCGCCTGACCGTGTGCAAGAGTGCTTCAAGACTTTAGCTCGGATACATACCTTGGCGCGATTGCTCGCCGACCAGAGGAATGCACCACATTTACCTAGGCCTAATTGGGGGCAGACAACTACTAGGGTAAATGGGAGCAGAAGCCGGCGCGATGAGCTTTATCGCATACCGAGACCTCTGAGGAACTATAGGCTTCAGAGAGAAGGCGAGGTAGAGCGAGAAATAATCAAGTCGAGTTTTCGAAGAAGAATGCATGAAGGGGAAGCCCTGAGTCCTCCTTTTATGTTGGTCAAACAAGGTAATGGGAGAGTGGTAAAGGTGACGTCAAGTGATGTCACTGTTCCCCGTACCTCACCTTACCTACCTGGCATGAAGAGTCACTCAGGGTTTCCCTTGTCCTTTATTGGAGAACTAACATGGTTAAGAGTATGAGTCATTACAACTATAATTGAGGCAAAATGTTTTATTGAACAACTGAAGAAATTTAAATAAATTTGAGTTTCCGAAAGCGCACCAATGATGAAACTGACTTTCATTCTTTCCACTAGATAACGGAAGATACTATATTGTGAGGTAAACTAAATTTTCTGATTGGCTTTTTGATAATTGTACTCCTCAGAGGCATCATTATCAAATCGTCATTACTCAAATCCAATCACATCTATCCAGATGCGATGTTCCGTTCGGTATTTAGGAAATTCGAAAATTAATACACACATACCTACCAACCGGATTCCCGCCAAATTAAAATCCTAGAAGCGCTCAACTCCGTGGGTCGATGATGAAGTAGAAACTTCTTTGATAACTCCACTCTCCGCTCATGCAGACCTAAACCTCTCGAACTTGAGGTTTTGGGGGGAACTTCGACAAACAATTTTGCAACTTCATTGAACGCGTCGGTTCATTGTTCAAGTTCCTTGTTCGCCGCTTGCACCCAAGTTTTGAGAAGCAAGCACATGCAGCGCGGGGTTCTCAAGAAGATGGAGGGAATTTAATTTTCACCATGTCACCGAACCAAGCAAATAGTGTGTTCAAGAGCTTATGAACTTGGCACGAGTATTTTTCGAAAGAGCGGGAATTCGAACATCTCCGACAGGGCTTTGAGTAACTCGAGAGTGGATGAAAATTCGACTTTCGGAGGAGAAGAGGAGACGTGAGATGATTCAAAGATGTTTCGTATGACTGGAATATGAATTACGAAACTCGAACCAACATGTTATAGATATAGACGAGGATATGGGATTACTTCCGCGGTTAACTGAGATGTAATTTTGAGAGGATTCCCCTAGCGGCCTTGAAGTGGAGCCACATATATATGGAACATGAAAGAGATAATCCGTTTGGAGGGTATTTTGAAGTTTGGATAGCTAGTTCTCAACTATACATTTATATGATGGAACGTGAGAAATCCCGCGTGAAACGCGAGACTATGGAATCCACGGAGAGATGCCCATGGCATCATAATTATAGTTGCAATGGACAAGTGGGGTAGGTAATATAGCTAAAAGGTAAAAAGCACCAGGTAGGTAAAAGCACCAGTAGTGGCCATAGTTAAGCATTTTTTTCTGTATTTTTTTAAACAGTGGGTCTACAATAACAATTAACTAATTGACAACTCGATGAGTGTAAAGCCCAACTGTTCCCTAATCAGCTCATTACCTAAAAATTCCAAAATTTCCACATTTTCGATTTTTTATTAATTTTTTCCCAAAACCTTTTCTTTTATTTAATAGTGGCCAGTTCAAAATTGGAAATTTTTAGTGGTGGCCAGCTGTCTGTGTCAGTAGTGGCCATCTGACATTTTCTCCTCCAAACCAATACAAATGGAGGTAAGTTATGTAAGACAAATTGAAATAACTGACGAACAAAATTGGTTCAAAAAATAGTTTTTATTCAAATAACATACCAACGAACACGTTTCAAGATAATGATACTTATATTAATGTTGTGGGACTTTGAAATTTGACTAAATATTGTTTCTTAGTAAGGAAGGAACACCATCAAGTGAACGTATTTGTGCCTAGGATACCGTTGGTCCAGAGCAAGACAGGGTTAACTAAAAAAATACGTTTTTGAGTTTTTTGTATAAATCATCTCCAAATTCCGTCTACTTTCACTGTGCAAGACCGCTTCATCTAAAACTAAGTGGATCGCTACTAGAATGCGCGCAGGTTGGTGGGATATCTCAAAGTTTTGGAGTAAGAGAGAATAAGTCAGTTGCTCCGCATTTGTCCTGAGGTAAGTAGTGCAACATTGAGATATTATTTGATAGAGCAACGAAATAACCTGTTACAGAGTGGATCGTTAGTGCAAAACTGAGCTATTATGTGATTTATCTTCAAGAAACCTGAAATATTTCCGTGCAAAAGAGGAATAACTTGGATTTCCCTTAATTATTGATTCAGACGGGTAAACCCCACTGACATCTAATAGGAGAGTTCTTTGAGATGATCCCCTCAAATCTTCAACTTTCATTAGCTTTCCTAATTTCTTCTAAACATTTTCTCGTTGATCAGATCCTATCACCGTTATTCCTAATCAATGCTCTTCTGAAACAATTTAAAAATTTGACTGAAATACCCCATTTTCAAAACTCTCAGTGCATTTTCCAAATACCTTTTTTTCTCATTTTGACAAAGATTTAATCAAATATCAAAAACCTTTTCTTCTTTATTTCTGTAAAATTTCTCTAACTAACGTAATTCGATATAACATAATTATTATTTAAATATATGACTTCCAGAGGTAGAAGGAAATCTCTGTCACGATTTAGATGAATAAGTAGATACAACTCATCCTGAGAAGATGTGAATTTTTTCAAGTGGGGAAAAACATATATTTGTATTATCTGAATTATGAATCTGATATACTACGTGCTTTATGAGCAGTGATGCTGGTCCTACCTAAACGGGTGGTAGTATGGTAGTCAAAATAACAAGCTTCTCCCCCTATTCCGTCTTGAAACGGAATAAGGATGATGAGGATGAGCAGGGTGCTAATGATGATCCCGTGATGGATCCCTCCTTGTCAAGGTTCCTTCATAAATCCTCCCAGACGACGAAGGGCCTAAGTCGGTATACCCTTCCTCTTCAGGAAAGGGGAGAAATACCCTCTTTGCCCCATCAGTCCTGAGTACCCCTTCCCACCCCTACCGCCCATACACACACTGAGTATTTCCCTTCCATCCTGACAAACCCCCACGAATCCATGGTCGCCCTAAAGTCATTCGAGTCCGCTTCTCCCAAGAGCGCAATTAGAGGGACCCCCCTTTCACCAGGCACCTTGAGTTCAATTACTCGAGCTGGATACTCGCTCAAACCTCGAGGCCTTCCCGATCTCATAAGGTTGCTGTAATGGCGTGATTGATGAAACCACGTGTTCCTCCGAAGACGTCAGAATTTGAGCTGAGGAAATATCAAGGAGAGGATTTACGCAACAAAAAAATACGACCTTTCCTCACAATCTGAACCACCCCTAACAACACACTTGATTCCCCAATTCTTATTGTTACAAGAAAGTACAATACATCGATTGTGAGTCGTGCGGCGGGTCCAAAACATCTGCAAACTTATTGTTGCGTAATATAGCTTTCTTATCCTCTATTGTGCTTATGTAGGTACTTCGCTGTAAGGTAATTCATCATCCATATTCCTAGTATATATTTATGTTGAGAATTGAATTGATTGAGAAATCCGGACGATCAATGTTTTATCCCTTTTTGGTTTATTATTTTCAATAATGAATCTTTGGAATCGACCAAGAAAAAAAAAATTTTAACACCCCCTCAAAATTTGATGGTTTACGTTTCAAGGTACGTAGAATCCAAAAATCGAATAAAAATTTGGCCGTCCGTCCGCCGTACGCGGCACTTTTGCCACTTAGCATTGACCGATTTTGATGAAATTTGGTATGTAGGCTCCATTTGGGGTCTAATTGTGCCCCGAAGCTTTTGGTTGAGGTAGGTCACTTCTAAAGGTTCCAAAATCAATTTTGAAATTTTGAAAACGCCCTAACTCAAAAAATTTCGATATAAAGGTATTGTTTTTCCTTCAATTTAGGATTCTATAGAATTTTTAGAATTTTTTGAGACCACGCGGAGCTCTTTAGGACAAACCGTTCGCTTCCTACGAAAATTTAAGTGTTTATTTTGTAATATATATATATATATATATATATATATATATATATATACATCTTGGTACAAAATGACGTCCGTATCATAGTTGTGGTAAAGTGACGTCCCCTTGAAGGAGTGGTCATTTTAACAAAATTTTGAAATTCCAACATTAATTAAGGCCGAGATACTTGTTAACCGACTCAGATATTCACATTTCGCTTGCTGATGACATATACAGTTCTTCACATATACGCTGTACATATGAACGCATAGTGGCTTCCGTTCACACAGCAGCTGAATTGACGTCCAGTAAGCTCGAGCTTACTGGACGTCAATTCCGCTGCAGTGTGAATAGCGCTGGCAAGGCGCCGCAGAGTTGAGGGCTGGAACCAGCCGTTTTCAAGGGTGTGGGAGAATGCCAAATTGGTGAACTCACCCAATTCAATCTCAGAACGTTTCGCAAAATGTGTCAATATAGAAAAGTAGAAGAGAAGTAGAAAAGAACCCCCCCTCACAAGTTGTTTACATGAAAAATAATGGGTAATTGCCAAAAAGGACCAATAAGAGAGAAATGGGGAAAATATAATTTTCAAGAGAAAAAATCATACATAGGAAATAAAATCGGGCCGAGTTTATTAGGCCCCACTTCCCTTCCTGAGGACCAGGAAGTTTAATAATGAGGGAGGGACATTGATCCATAATTAATGGTTCTATATGGTTCGCAAAATGTATCACTATAGAAAAAAACGTCTGCCAAGTTGGGTGGGCAGTATAGCTTCCTCACTCATTGTAACATGGACGAATAGAATCAGTTGGCGAAAAAATTATGATTCAAAGAGTTATTGAATACCAAAATATTGGCGATAATATGCGGGATAGGGTTGCAGGTATTAATGTTTTAATAGTGTTGTAAATAGTTGTGGTATATAAACCACTGAAATAAAAGAACGAAAGAGTGTAGGTATAAACCACCGTCTAGGACCTAACCCACACAATCCCTTAAAATTTCGTCGAAATTGGTTGAATAGTTGGGGAGTTTTGGTTGTAACAATAAATTTAAAGTTCGCGCATGCGCAGCGGCTATTGCTTGACCAATTTGATTGAAACTTATAGGGTGACTCTCAGAAGTTAGTCCCTAACTAACCTCCAAATTTGAGCAAAATCGGTTCATTAGAAACCGAGAAACCGAGGTTCCAGGAAATTCACGTTTGCGCATGCGCACTCGCTCCTATTCGTCCGAAGGTGCTGAAATTGATAGGGGACCGTCTAGGACCTAACCCGCACAATCCCTGAAAATTTCATCAAAATCGGACCACAGGTTAGTATAGTTTTGCCCGGGACAAGGATTGACCACAGACAGACCGACAGACAGACAGACACGGAACCAAAATTGTTCGGGAAGCTCTAAAACGCAAAAAGCAAGTGGAAATTTTGATTTTGGAGGAAATTTTTTTTTTTCACTTCTTTCACGAATACAAAGCTTCCCAACCTTCGGTAGTGAGGAAGCAAAAGAGAAGTAGAAAAGAACCCCCCCTCACAAGTTGTTTAATAAGTTGTTATTAATAAAATCAATAAAATATCGTCGTTCGAGGCCCAGCATGGCACATCTAACTTTTGCCAACTTTTCAGGAGAGCCAAAAAACTGTTTTACGAGTAAGGTAATCGTGTTTTCTTTATTTTCTGAGTTCAAACTAGCCTAATTGGGGTCGCTCAACATGATTTTACAATAAATTTGGTTGTCAACGAACTACCTTCGAAATTAGCGTAGATGTGCTATGCTGCCCAGATTTCGTCCCCTAGATATGCTATGCTGTCGAACATTTGTGCTATTTTTCAGAGGGGTAACATGAAGTTGTCCTATGCTGCTGTACTAAAATTAAGTTCTCAAATAAATTATCTATTTGGTTTCCCTCTGTAAAGCCAAGGATAGAGTTTTAAACTGGCTTGCAATTCCTTTTTTTGTCAGCCCGACAAGTAGACAGGGAAGGTAGGTACCAGATGTTTATAAACTCGAAACAGTACCAATTTATAGTTTATTTTATTTTATTTATTTAATTTAATTTATAATTTGTTTTATTTAAACGACACAAAAAAATTGAACCCAACAGTTCTAGTTTTACATTGACTTGAATTCCACATCTGCTACTACCAGCGTTAGTATTAGGGTAGGTATCTATTTTCCTAGTTCTAGTGAAGAAAAGCCTTGGAAAATGCAGTAGGTATATATTAGAAAAAAATTATAAATGCTTGCATACGAGTCTGCAACACATTGGGACATTTTCATGTGTGTGAAAGTATGGTTGTTAGTTCATGTACCCAAGCATCAAAATAAGAAAACAGTTGATTCTTCTCTGCGCAACACAGTGAGTCTATTTTATTTATTGGTCGCGTGAGCAAGTTTTCGTGTCGATTTTTCAGTTTATGTGCCAAAGCAGACATGAAAATGTCAAAAATTCTTTAGCTAACACAGAAACATTATTAAGGATCACAGAGATCTGTATAAAATCCGTTTCATAAAGCTAGACTTGAATTTTACTACAGTTTACCTGCGTTACTAGGAGTGTATATTTTCTTATGGTACTCATGTGATGTGCCTTTCTTATTTCCTACGAATTATACAGATTGGACGCTTCACAATATCAAATATATTGTTTAGCAATGCACGTATTTCATGGGACGAAGGGCAGAATGATAAAACATGAATTGTTTATAATGGGGTTTCTACTTATTACAAAACTGAGATGAGGAGTTACCAAAGTGAACTGAATTTATTGTTATATTCCTCTGACCTTCTTGTCAAATAATATTTCTCTACTGGAAAGCGAACATGTGTTAATATAAGTCGGAAGTGAAATGATTTTATTCCTGTTGTTCAACTAAAAAGCCTATTCTGATGGTGGGTTTTGATAATTATTTACTAAATGAAATTCTAGTCATTGTCTCATTACTGTGAAAATCTTGTCAATTTACTCGTATGTTCATTGACTGGAATGTCTACAAATATATAAGTCGTTTTGGGTTTTAAAATTTTGCTGAAATTTAAAAAAATATAGTTGAAGTGAAATATTATTACCTCTTATTGGACCATGGTGTCACTAGTGTCACTGAAAACATCTTGGGAATCCCACAGCTTTCCCAAGGTGTCACCAGATTAACTAGATATCAACTGCAATTTAAAAATTTATTGGACAGAGCTGAATTTTTCGAAACATTTTCTGTAAGTTATTGGAAATCAAAAATTGATGTTATTATAAAATGTTTTTCATCGATTTCCTTGGAAATTTTTTTCATAACTCTATTTTGAGACAGAAAATTCTGTTGTCCATTAAATTTAAAGTTGTAATTTAATTTTGGTTACTCCGGTGACACTTAGAGATATCTGTGGAGTTCCTGAGATGTTTTCGGTGACGCTAGTGATACCATGGCCCAATTAGGGTTAACCAGTTAAATATTATTAAATTCAACTATATTTTTTAAACCTTCAGTAAAATTTCAGAACCCGAAAAGACTTATATATTAAATATATAAGTCTTACAAATTTTGTAAAAGTTAATTTTGTAAAAAGTCTAAAAATGTTGTAGATATTCCAGTCAATGAACATGAATTGACAAGATTTTCACAGTAATGAGACAATGACTAGTATTTCATTTAGCAGATAATTATCAAAATCTACCATCAGAATAGGCTTTTCAGTTGAGTAAAAGGAATAAAATCACTTCACTTCTGACTTACTACTTCTTAGTTTTGGAAAATGACTACGCCGATTTTTTTCATTGAGAAAACATTAACAATTATTTTTGGGTAAGTACTCTGCGAGAACTTCCTTTCTTCTTTCTTCCTACAAAGGCACCGATTTTGTTCACGAAAATAAGCTTTGTTCGAAATAAAATACAAAACAGCAATGCACATATGCATAGCTTCATCCTAGCAGCATAGCACATTTGCAGTTCAAACTTATTTATCTTATTTTCTTAACTAATGCCGATGATTTATGATTTTCTTTTTGTTAGAAATCAAGATTGAATCTTCATTAAGCATTACTAAAAGGAAAAAACCGCTATATACTTCTAATTATTGCAATAAACTCAATAAACTTGCCTCGCTTCCTGGCATATACGATTTTTCCATGCTTTCTGTGCAGATGTGCCTTGCTGTTGGGTGGTTTTAGATATGCTATGCTGACTAATTCGCAAATACTAGCGCTACGAGCGGTCAGATTGAAAAACTGTTAGCGCCAATCGCTCGGGCGTGAAATTTTGAATAAGAAACCGTTCTTAACTCGATTTCGCCAAAATGTCAGATGTGCCATGCTGGGCCTCGAACGACGATATTCTTCCCAGATTATTAGAATCTGGAATTAGATCCTGTAATAAAAATGTACGAGCAGGATGGGGTTCGTAGTACCAATTTACGTATTTACTACCTTTGTGGGGTAGCACATTGCTTCCCAACATCAATAAAATATTGTTTCCACATTCTTCGAATCTGGAATTAGATCCTGTAATACAAATGTACGAGCAGGATGGGGTTTGTAGTATCAATTTACGTATTTTACTACCTTTGTGGGCGTAGCACATAGCTTCCTAACATCAATAAAATATTGTTTCCATATTATTCGAATTTGGAATTAGATCCTGTAATAAGAATGTACGAGCATGATGGGATTCGTAGTACCAATTTACAAATTTTACTAGTACACACATGCGGGGAGTGCAATGATTTTTCCAATTTTTCTCGTCCATTCTTCAACAGTTCTGCCAAAATCCCATCTTCTCCAGGTCAATGAATTGGCTGGTGGTGGGGAAAAACCAGGTAAGTACAAAAAATAGAATTTTACAGGAGAGCATTTTTTTTTCAAATTTTATTCTCAATACCGAATAATCTTCCTAACCGAATAATCACTAACGCCCCAGCCAATAGTAAGCACGGTTTCTTCACTTCTAAGGGATGAAAAATAAGGGTTGACATTTTGAAAACGCCCTAGCTCAAAAAAATCGATATAAAGGTATTGTTTTTCCATCAATTTAAGATAGCATAGAATTTTTAAAATTTTAGAGACCATGCGGAGCTCTGCAGCACAAACCGTTAGCTCCCTACGAGACCTTAAGGTTTTTCCTTCGATAAAACAAAATCACGAGTGTGAATCACCAAAGAGGTCTAATCGCGTTCAAATAATATTTATTAATATTATTATTATTATTTAATATTTAATTTAATTTAATTTAATTTAATAATTAATACTATTATCAAATAATATTATTATCTGACCAAAATGCGATCGCTGTTCGTTTCTTCGAGTTGTATTCAGTTTTGCTTCCGTAGCAACCAGTAGGGGAAAGGCTTGTACCTTGGGACGATTTTTTCAATTACATTTTTTTCACAGACAAAAGTAATTAAGCAAGTAACGGAAGGGTGTATTATTCTCTACTACTCTTGAGGTTTAATAAAATGTATAAACCATAATTTTGAAAAAAGTTTAAATACCATAAAACTTGATTTTTCAAAATGTCTATTTTGTCCCGAGGTACAAACAGTGTATGTACCTCGGGACACCCATGTTTGTACCTTGGGACAGAAGGATAAATTTAAAAGAAAACCACCTAAATTATTCGAAATATTTTATTTAAACATTAATTATCGCAAAAACAGACTTTAATTTTCAAATGTCCTTTTAAAGGAGTTCAAACATAGACAAGTAGCAAAATTTGGTTACCTACTTTTACATTGCTATCACACAAATAGGATACTATCATATCACAAACGGCATGTTCGGGATGAGTATTATCAAGTCAAACAAAGATGCTTCAAAGAATAATAAACTAAAAGGATCATTATTGGTAAATCTTGCTGCCTTTTCGACCATTGGCCTGTTGAACCATCAAAAATGTAGTGTGCGCAGGAGTCGGAAAAACTGTTTATTGTTATTTTTCTACACTAGACCTCATTCTGAGAATTCACTTTGTATTTAATTTGTTACCAACCACGGCCTTTTAGCGTGAGAAGACCTTTTTCTATGATTTTTCAAAGTTTCGAATGTTTATGACGTTACAGTGGGCAGGGGGGGTCCTGCCCAGGCGGGAGGGGCGCGTGGCGTCATAAACATTCGAAACTTTGAAAAATCATAGAAAAAGATCTACTCATCCAAAAAGAGAACGGCTGGTGTCAAAATTCTCAAGGTGAGGTCTATTTTTGATTAAAAATTAAAAAAAAAATCAGGCGCATCTCCGATTGACTTCCGGTGACTTGGGATCAATCTCCTATCCTTTCGACTAAACTATATTAACTGACACTTCGGAATCAGAGCTCGCAACCACTGAGCTATGGAAGTGAATAAACAGAAATGCGAAGAGGTAGCTGATCACAACATCTCTCCCCTGTTGGGAAATCTTAGTTACTCCGTTACTTAGTCAGGGTGGTGAGGGCTCTTTCGCCGGCCTTATTCAACCCAGTGAGAACGCTATATTTTTTACTGGCTTCGGAGTTTTGTTATTATTATTTCTTCATGAACGGGGCGGGGCATCTGCTGACCTCAACGTTTGTCTGAATAGGCTGTGGCTCGACTCGTGTCTTGGGGGAAGTTGTTTTGATGACAACACTAATTTATTATTGTTCCCAGAGAATGCTGAGGAAACCATTCGGGTCTGTATGACTGCGCCACTTTGTTGAATCATCAAAGATTAACTTCCCTGGACCGAGGATCGATCTTCTATCGTTCTGACTAAACTATATTTACACTTCTGAGTCGGAGCTCGCTACCACTGAGCTAAGGAAGTAAATGGACAGAAATGTAAAGAGGTAGCTGATCACAACAGGCCCATCCACTGGCTGCTGATTCACTCCATCCTTTGATCGTCGCAACTGCACATGAATGGACCAACATCTTAACATGGAAGCTTAGGCCAAAACCGAACATAAATAACATAAAACGAAAAAATATTGTGTCCCAAGGTACAAACCTCAACGTGTCCCAAGGTACAAACATTTGACATTTTCCAAAAAATTTAATTATTGACATATCATGATATAATAACATTTTAAAAACATCAAAATCATAGAGATGAACCTTGAATTGAAGGAAAGCAGTTGCAAGTGGAAGAAATTCAAACTTATCTTTCTGTCAATTGATCGTGGTATGGAGCAAAGACAAAACTTCGGAACCGGTGATAACAAACAACGAATTTTCATCATCACATGGTCGGTGATAACAGAAAAAGGGGCACATACACGGTGTTGCCTTCACATCCAAAGATGATTGGAGCCCAGTCCAATTTTTTGTGTGCCTCTTTTCTAATTGATTTAAGCATTGTCCCGAGGTACAAGCGTCCCAAGGTACAAGCCTTTCCCCTAATCAAATTTCCATACGAAGGACCCTATTTTTCGAATCGAATGCAAAGCGTTTATTTCTTCCAAAAAATTGATTTTGAAGGTGTGAAGGTAATTATGTAGCAGGTAAAAAGAGTTACAATGGTAAAATTGTGATCTTTTCAGACGAATGATCTATACAGAAAAATAATAAAAGAAAGGTGTTACTTTATACTCACTACCATATCTACGAATGGAGGTCTTCTTCAAAAAATCCACTTTCTAGCCGTCAAAATCATTTGTAAGTATCACTAACGGATTCAGCGTGAAAAATTACACAGGAATTGATACCAAACTCGTCATGTCATCCTAACATGGACGGTGGCCAGTGAACGAAATTTGTGATTCCCGCCCAACTTGAATTTTCCGCGCTATAGATCAACCTCCTACGAACGGGGATCGTTAAACTTCTACCTCTGAGGTTTGCGCTTCTCTCATTATCAGATCTTTACTCGTCTGGCTCCCACATTATTTTCAATCCCCGAGTTTTTCGCCTTTTCTTGGTTAATTATTTTCAATAACAAACCTTTGGAAACGACCAAGAAAAAAAATTAACCCCCCTCAAAATTTGTTGGTTTACGTTTCAAGGTACGTGAAATTCAAAAATCGAATAAAAATTAGGCCGTCCGTCCGCCGTACTCGGCTCTTTCGTCACCCAGCATTGACCGATTTTGATGAAATTTGGTATAGGGGCCTTTTAGGGTCTAGTTGTGCGCCGAAGATTTTGGTTGCTGTAGGTCACTTCTAAGGGTTGAAATTTTGAAAACGCTCTATCTCAAAGAAGTTTTTTAGAAAGGTATTGTTTTTCCATCAATTTAAGATTTTTGGTAGGTTTCTGACTAGTCCTGTGTACTTAAATGGAGGTGGAGAAAATGGCCAAGCTAGTCTTCAGTATTGTTGTATCATTGTTAGCACGACGTTTACGTCCTGGAACAGCACCCTATTCATGTGACTGATATAATTTTTTCTTATGGTAGAGTTCAGATGTTTGTAACGCAGAGAAACACATTGACTTATTTTTAAATAAGTTCTAAGAAAAATATTCTTTAAAAAATTCCAAGAAAAAAGTTTTTTTTTTCACTCGTCTGCAGGGATCACAACTTTGCCATTTTCACTATTTTTTTTTTAATTTGTTACTCACCAACCATAGGTACTTGCTAGGTAGCAAGTACCTATGGTTGGTAAGTAACAAAAGTAGGTAGGTACCTACTACATAATTACCTTCACACCTTCTCAATCAAGTTTATTCGGAAGAAATAAACTCTTCACACTCGATTCGAAAAATAGAGTTCCTTACAGGAGTTTCTGTTATAAAACGAAGGAAACCCTTCAAGTTCTCGTAGGGAGCGAACGGTTTGTCCTACAAAGCTCCGCGTGGTCTCTAATATTTCTAAAAATTCAATACTATCTTCAATTGGTGAAAAAACAATACCTTTGTTTCGAGAGTTCCCGAGCTAGCGTACTTTTGAAAATGTCAACCCTTAACTTTTACTCCTTAAAAGTAACTGATATCAATGAAAACTTCGAGACACAATTAGACCCCCAATGGAGCCCACATACCAAATTTCAACCAAATCAGTCCATGGTTGGTAAGAAAAGTGCCGCGTATGGCGGACGGACGGAAAATTGTTTATTCGATTTTCGGTTTCTACGTTACCTTGAAACGTTAAACATCAAATTTTGAGGAGGGTTGAAATTTTTTCTGTTTGTCGATTCCAATGATTCATTATTGAAAATAATAAATCAAAAAATGCCGCGGATGGTCGGTTTTTTTAAGTTCGATTTTCGGATTCTACGTACTTTGAAACGTAAACCAACCATCGTTACTACCTACCTACTACTTAACTACACGATCAATCACAATAACAATCAAGTTTATTTAGAATACATAAAAGCTTCACACTCGATTCGAAGAAATAGGGAACTTGATTTCGGAAATTTACGTTGCTAGGACGCTTTTATCCCGAAATTCAACATTGTTGAATATTTTTCAACTTCAAATATTATAAAGCTAAGATTTTTGCGCGGTTTTTGGTGTTGAGGTAGGTTCGTGAAAAACCATTCAGAAGTAAAAAATTAGCAACCAAATGAAAAAGCTTCTTACTAAAACACAAACGGTGGATACCGCTTTCGTACAAGTACTCAACCACGAGAGACATATTATGCCTTATGTTTAATAAATTGAGAGCTTTCCAATGAGTGGTGAACGATTTTTGTGGGGTGGAAAATGAGGAAGTTAGTTTTCCCTAGGAACGATTGGTTGTACGTGAAAATCATCAGAAATTGAGGACGCTGAGACGGCGTTCCAGGTGTTTTAGTTCGATGGCTGCTGGAGTGGGCGAACCGGGGATTGCAACCTGGACGCCACTTCCACCGCTTCGTGTAAAGTTTAACTTTTGCAAATCATATACGAAACGTGCGCAGCGTCCTAGCGGAAATTGCGTGCACTAAATCTATACGTTTGCTGAAGAAAACCGTCAAAATGACGTCCTCCTAAAAAAGGGGGAGACGCCTCAATGAATCATTCTGTACAAGATGAGCCTGTTGTGTAAAATGACGTCCGTATACGGACGCCACTTTGCACCGGACGCCACTTTGAATGTAACTTTCTGTAGGGCGGACGCCAGATGCACGCAATATGCATATATATATATATATATATATATATATATATATATATATATATATATATATATATATATATATATATATATATATATATATATATATATATAAATCAAAACACGATTGTGAATCGCAAAAGAGGCCTAATCTCCGTTCAAATTAGAGCTGATCGAAATGTAATCAATAGTTGGTGATTTTTTTTTTTTTGAATTTTTTTTGATTTTTTTTTTTTTTTTTTTGATTTTTTTTTTTTTTTTTTTCCTTCATATTGGATGGTTGGTGATTTTGTAGACGAGCGATCTATATAGAAAAATAATAAACCATTGTGTAATAAATTGCAGCGTTTTTCCTGTTAAACGTGCAACGATTGATTGGGACAAACCAGCCATGCGCCATCATTTGGCCGGTTTATGCAGAATATGTTAATTGATATTTTTGATACGCACAAACCAGGTATGCGCCAAAACTCGAAAACTACCCAAGGTACTCTTGTCTTGACATCATCAATGGATTTTCCGCACCAAGAAAACAGGGAGACCGAGTTATCATCGCTCTAATTATGACTGGAGAGGAGGGATTAGAAAACCCGAAAATTTTTCGATCAGATTTTTCTCGAAAATGATAATTTGGCGCCTGGCTGGTTTGTGTATAACACCGTACAATTAGGGTTAAGGGGTCTCAGTTGGTCGCCGTACGTTCTTCGCTCCGGGTTAGTATTTCCCTCAATTACCGGCGCTCAAACTTTAAAAGTTGTACCTAAATTTGAAATTTTCAAGGACTTTTGAAATTCGTCAGTGCAGCAGCCTAGGGAATTGAAAAACTAAGATTGCTGCTGGAATCATCAAAACTGAACAATAATTGCCTGAAAATAATGAGGAAACCTAACTAGTCGCACGGAATAATGAAGCACCAGTACCAAAAATGTGTGAGGGCGAATGTGTTTCTTAAGTAGTCGACCGACGGAGGGTTGAGATCAGGTTACTAAGGAATGATTTCTGGTCTAATACAAGAGAGTTACCGGAGAGATAATGAGAATCGTAAAATTGTCTGTAAGTTGGGAATAACTTTGTTGGAAGAAGTTGAAGGTCGAGTGATTATATTCGAAATGGGTATTAGCTCTCATCACTCAGTGCTGGTGACTAGCCTTTGAATGTTTGACAGATGAAACGGTTGTCCTTCATCAAGCTAGCACTGCTCACAATCATGTTAATTCAGAAGTGAAACCTAACCGTTGCTAGAGCCACGGCAGTATATAACTCCATGAACACTCCTCCATACTCCAGTATTAATTATCTACACTATCTAAAGTCATGGCAAGTATCATGGCCTCCTAAAAATCATCATCGATTTGAAGCAAAAGTTCAGAGGCAAAAGGTCGAAGTTGTAATATCAGAGGAGTGGCAATGGTGGTAGAATGAGAGGTGTGATGATACTGATATTAGTGCCGTGGCGAGAGGTAGAGGCAATGGAAGGGGAAAATACTGGGAAATACGGCAGTGCGTGAGCTCAGTTCACGTTGTTGTTATCAGTCCGCTAGAGTTTTCACAAGTCTCCCCTCATCTCCTCTCTTCTTCGCCTTCCATTCGGCCTCACAAATATTTGCCTTCTCCCGCTGTTGGGAAAAATACAGGGAAAAAAAAGTGAAAAGAAAAAAAAAACACGGAGCTCGATATAAACTCAGCAGCTATCTGTAGCTTGACCTGGCTCTTGGCTGCCATATTCCATGGTCCTCTGGCTCTGGGACGAGTCGGTGCTTCATCTTCATTTTGCATTCTGCTTATTCGATGCTTAAGTCCTCCTAGAGGTGAATTGAGCTCAAAACTTCAACAGGACGCAATTAACCCTATAATTGCTCAGTAGATTGATAATCTATCTAGTTCATGCATAGTGGGGTGTATGACACCCCCCGATTCAAATAATAGCCCCAATTTCCTAATGTTGGCGTTATTGTCCTAAAAAACATTTAGTCAACATAAGAGGTTCGTATAAAATCAGAAAAAAATACAAAAACGCTCAGAGAAAACGAGAATGAACGAATTTTAATTAATAATCTGAAACAGTACTTGGTTGTAAATTCTCAAAAGCATGACAGAAAAATCAAATTTGTAAATTCCGCTTGGTACTTTAAGATAAAAATATTTCAAATTCTTTATCGTGATAGTAACTTTCAACAGAAGCGGCACTGATGGTCATTGCACGTAGGCTGAAGGCAGGACGCGCTAACGGTTTAGTCTTCCTGTCATTAGAAGTATCACAAAATGAACACCTGGTATAGTTCGCCAACGTCTGAGGATGATCTGTGGTGCCAGAATGATTTCTACAGAGAATCTCTATCTATCTACCAGGAGTCGGAGGGTTCTCCCATCACATCTTCCTGTTCATCAAGCTCGTGCAAACTGCAGCAATTTTGTCAACTGAAAGGATTCTACGAGTCGCCTTATCACAAATACCGTAAAAAACTGTTTTCGAACACTCGAGAGATAATAGGCAATAATTTCAGGGGGGAAAGGGGGTGTCTAACACCAAAGGATGTTGTCAGCAGGATGCTGGAAGGTGAAAGGAGCTGGACTGCTCTGGCCGAGTACACAGAAAGCATCCTGACAAGGGAGACACTATTAGAACGAGAAAGAGAGAGAAGGGAGCATCTGGTCCACTTACCTACCTAGAACTACTTACCTAGAACTGATTAAACGCCCCAGGACTCAGCCCGAAGTAATGTGTTAATCGGTTCCGGGCTGAGCTCCAACGTGGGAGAAAAGGAGGTGTTTTTTTTAGTGAGTTAGAATCCCACATAACCGGAAGATGCGGATCCAACTCCACCTATGGATCTTAAAGATTTTCTCACCTGCCTGCAGAAAAAAAACACCCCAGTTGACTTTAACAACCTTTTCTCACGAAATCAGATCAATGGAAATAATATACGGTTATTTACCTGAGAGGGAGAAGCGGAGAAAGACCAGATTCTAGGAATAGCAGGGTTAATATTTCTGTTATATCGATTTTGAGCGACCCAAGTGTTCGATTTCTCTCCATTTCCAAAGATAGTAGGGAACTGGATGTCGTTCAATCGCAAATGAAGCATTGAATGTAAATTTAAATAATTTTAAATAAATTATTAAAATAATTATTTTAAATAAATTTAAATGCAAATAAAGTAAATTTTACTTCAGCTCCTTCTAATCGGATCGCCATGAGAAAAAAAAAAGACAGGATATATTCCCAGCAGCCATCGGACATTGAAGAGGCAGATTTTTTTATTTGTTGAGAGTGAGTTTCCTCGTCAACAACACCACAAGGATAAATGATTTCCTAAAAACGATCAACTTTAAAGATGAAGGTGGGACCACCCACAAATCTTCGATCGGAAGTTTCCTACCTAATCATCTCAGGAGAGATGATGATTCTCAAAAAATAATAAACATGATATGACTCAGGAAATTATTTGGTAACAATTGGTGGGTTGTAGTATCATTGTGGCTTTGCCGAGCAAAAGGAATAAACTTGAATTTATAGAAAAATTAAGTGATTTGAGTTGACATTTAGCTATGAATGCGATTATTTCAGGTAGTTGATCCACTAAGCGGAGCTAATCTCATAATAATTATGAGATAATTATGAGGTTGCAAATTATTTGCAACCTACCTACTGTATAGAAATATAAGAAGAAAATACCTACTGTATAGCAAAAGGAATAAAATTGAATGTAATGGAAAATTAAGTAATTTGAGTTGACATTTAGCTATAAATGCGATTATTTCTGGTACCTAGTTAGTCCACTAAGGGGTGCCAATCTCATAATTTGCAACCCGGAATACCCTGTGCTACTGTATAGCAAAAATGATAAAATTGGGTGTTTTGAAAAACAAAGTGTTTTGAGTTGATATTTAGCTATGAATGCGATTATTGCTGGTAATCAATCCACTAAAGGGAGCCTATCTTATAACTTGCAACCCCGGAGACCCTGTGCTACTGACTAGTGCGCTGAAATCCATGACATTTTCGTACTTTTTTCAGTTATACAACCAAGATAATTTCGATAATTCATACCCAGTAACTTTTTGAAGCTGGTTAAATACTTACTTTAACCAGTTTTTCCAAGTATATCTCCCTATATGTCGAGCATATCGATATACAATAATTATAATTAATGGAATAATTGTTATTCCATCCAAAATGATGTTTGTATAGTTTTGAAATCTTTTAATTAACCGACCTATACTTCAACAAGTTTTCCATGTAGGTCGGAGTAGATATATATATCGGAGGTATCGATATTTCATTTGATCAATATATCGATGTTTCATTCGATTTTCCATCCCTTCAAAAATCACTTTATCAATAAATTAGGTTTTACCCTTGTTGCTAGGCCAACCTACAACGATAGTAAAAATCACGAGGTAATAATTTCTCGAGTCTTGATTGTGTATAAATTCAAGAGCAATATTTCTTGAATTACTGCCAAATTCTCTCCAGAATTGAGAGAAAATGGAGCATAAGTTGAACAGCGGGGAAAAGTGAGGATCGATATGAACTAACGGAACTTGTTCTTAAAATGCATAAATACAGATGTAATTATATTTGAAATTTGCTCGACTTGATTGAGTAAGTACATCATTGTTTTCATTAGTTTACTCCAATTACCGCTTTTTCGTTGCAATATCCTTGTGACCACACTTCTCATATAATTCTGGAAACTTTGTTAACCGTCCATTATTTCGAACTGTCAAACCGACTTTAGCCGGAACAAACGCCTTTGAAAATATCGAGGTAAAACGATGTACCGGATTTATCACGTTGTCTAGTTCACTTTCCTCGCAAATCTGGCATTAGACTAAGAGCGAGGAGGAAAAAAGGGTTGATGGGGCCGGATTCGGGAAGGGAGAATTTCTAAACTCAATTTAAAAAGTTAATGGACGGTGTTTAGAGGGTCTGTCGACTCCGTTATTATAAAGGGAGGTTGAAAAACTTCCAAACCCCCCATTTCTCCCAGGCCTAGGAGTTGTTTTTGCTTATAAACCGGGGAACCGCCCTCTGGGCGCCTCATCCTCAAAGTCATTCTGACAACCGCTTCAAGTATATTCCTCCTCTGCTTCTATAATACTTCTCTATTGGAATAACCAAGTTTGGACGGACTGTTGGGTCGTTTTAACTCGAATGGACGTCCTTTTTCCCAAAATGAAATCTTAATAGCTCTCAACCAATCATTTTTCAAAAAACACATCATCTTGCCTGGCAAATCGATGGCGGACTGAAAAGTGGTGTTAAACTGTGATAAGTGAACATTTCGTGGTTACTACTGCGGGATATTTGGCCTGCGATCAGTTCCCTTGAAATTCTTAACCCGGTTGTTCAAAGATATTTCATATAGGTAAATGTAAATAAAAAATAAATTTGATTAGATTTTTCAGACAAACGATATTTAAACAGGGTGTCTGACGAGTTGTCCCCCGGAAGATATAATTTATTTCATGCATGTATCTGACCTAAAATTATTTTCCACTCCGTCATCAGTGCATTTTGGAAGACTTCTATTGTTATCTCAAGACAAGATCAACTATATTAAAGACTCACGACCAAGATCTTTCGAAGAACTAGAGTGTTACAACGTCACCAGCTCTTCCAGGTATTTGAGAAGCTAACGAAATTACACGAGCCGCACTTTTAATGAAACTGGACTAAAGTGGTAAGAATGGACTGATACAGGAGGCAATAACTCAGCCTCCACTACCTCCCTCGCTGTTACTTCTGCATATTTAACCGAGGTTTTACCCAGGTGCTATATGCAATATTAACCGGCTCCTTCGGCGTGGCTTCTACGCTACCGGGATTAATTATGGAGACCGTCTCTTCCCTTCTCCATCCTCATTTCACCATCCCTCGGTTCCTACGGATGAAACGGAATTTCTCTATGACGGTTCTGTGAGTGGTTACTCGGTTTGATACTGGTCAAACAAGATCTAAATGCAGATTCAATTGTAACGAGATCATGTACTATGTATCTAAGCACGTTAATCAATGTTAATAATATACTACAGTCACCGGCTAATGGCAGACGGACGACAGACAGGACTTTGAACCCGACTAGAAACTCCAGACTCATGTTTTCACAATTTCCTGAGAATGTAATTTTGTTTCGCAGTTTACCTCTCTAGATTATAATACAGAAATACAACAGACGGTACCATTTTAACTTATGTTACCACAAACATTATTACCATATTACTGCCCAGAACTGACAAGTATAAAAATACCAATAATAGCAATTTTCTAAGTATGTTTGGCAAATTTTGATCCGGTTTGGGGATTAACGAAACCGTTAATAGATGAGGTTTTGGTGGATCGAATGGATCATCCGGCCCCTGATTTCGATTGTACAACATATTTTGATTATACAGTTAACCCTCCAATGCTGAGGTGAATTTCCCAACGTGATCACTGAGGTCGGGTCACAATAACCCGAATTAATAATTTCCAATAACTCATTGGAAGGAAGGGTGAATGATCATGTGAAAAATACAATATGTATCATCAATAAATGCCATCAACTATAGTTTCAAAGCATTCATCGATACCAATACAGAAAAATTTGCTTTCCACTTTCAAAAATGTCAGTCAATATGAGAATCCTATGAACACGCTCAAGTACATTATGGCTGGGAAAACGGGTTATGGATGGGTATATGCATAGCAGATGAGTGTGCGTTTTTCACTGACTGGGGAATAGAAAATATCTATTGTTCGATCAATCAAGTATAACTGGGTTTTGTTACACGAACAATGATGTCGGGTCAGAATATTCCGAGCAGGAATCCACTTTATGGCTTCCAAGATTACACTGAAATGAGGATCTAGGAGAGTGGTTAGAGAAAAATTAAGTTCAGAGTACAAATACTAGAGGGTTGAGTAGATACTTGGGTCATTACGACCCGGCCTCAGTGCTCAACAGAGAATTTGGGAATGGATGAAAATGTAAGAATATTTAAAAATACAGTAAAATTTAATAAAAAAGTTGAACTTTACAAATTTTTTATCTGGGCGTATGTTGTACGTACTCAACTCTTGCAAAAGTTCTTGATTGCATAATGAGCTTAAAGTGTCCTCAAATTTAAATTTACTAGGTTAGTAACTGGAGTTGTGGCAGTTTAAATGACGTGAGGTAGAAAACATGGAATAAATCAAGAAATTGAAAAAAACTTGGAAAACAAGGGATTAAAACAATATTGCTAAACATGCGTTTAAGCAAATACAATTACGAGCAACTACAATTACCAAAACCGGCAATTTCGAGCAACTGAAATTGCCGGCAATACCGAAATTTTTTCCTCTTTCCCTTTCTTTAAAAGTTGAGCAATTATTGCTCGGGGTTGTTCAATTTTTGTGGAGCAACTCCAAGCAATTAATTGGCTGGAGTTGCTCAACTTTCTTATCAGTTGTTCTTCAAACACGTGTCCCTCGAAGAACGAAATACGACGTGGTCCTGGCTGCATGTAGGAGGAAAACGAGAAGAAAGTAATGGCAGCGAGAGTAATTCTCAGCGAGAATGGAGTTCGGCGGTCGTTTTTGAACTCCTGTTGGACAATTTCTTGTTCACAAATTTTACCAGGATGTCCAAATCGGATTTTGAAATGCTCCTATCATTAATAGGTCCAAACATCAATAAAGCAGACACTGGCCTGAGGAATGCGGTACCAATCACAACGAATCAGTCACATAATGTATACCGTATATCGATATCGATTGTAAAATATCGGTCGAGTCACTATTCACAGACTCCCGTCCTGACACTGATTCACGAAAACAATGAAATTTCAAAACATCATTCATACCGAATCAATTACAATAATATATTGTATCGAAGTCCAGGGAGATCAACTTTAAGTTCAGAGTATAGTATAAATTTATATTGTTTTATATTGTATTATTTGTAAATTGTGTGTATAATGGATAGATATCCAAAACAAAATTATAATACCTAAAGTTGCGTATTTCATCATAATTTAATATTTGAAGGGGTATAGATTGAATAATCTATACCCAGAATATTTGACTTTCATAGTAGTCATATTCTATAATCTCCTGGAAAGAAGAAAATTGTGGATAATCCACAGGAAAATATATATACTTGTATATTTGAATCCATATTTACAAAAGTATAAATCAATCAATTATCGTATTTCCTTGTCAATTCTTTGAATGTCACCTTCCTCCCTGTCTCTCCACAAAAAAATTGCCAAAAACGAGCAATTGAAGCTCACTGGCGATGGACTTCAAAAATTGCCGGAATAAAGTTGCCGGCTTCACAATATGGAGCAACACCAGGCAATTATTGCCGGAGACTAGATCTCTCTCCCAGTAGGGAAAACATTTTTGGATTTGGAAAAGAAGTTTGGATCATCAATCGGAAGTGAATTGAATCACCGGAGTTTTTACCAGCTCACGCGGTCTTGATATTCTACTATTAGCACATCATAGTATTATTTAAGTGCTCGCTTTTGAGTTTGGAAGCCATTAGAACTTGGATTAAAAGGGGTCGTCTCAAAGAGAGCTGATGTCACGAAACTACGTCTTGCCAAGAAGCCGTGAGAGAGCATAAGAAACTACCCGTTTTCTTCAGACGAGTTCAGACATCTTGGGATGACTTGAGAAAGAGTCTCCGCGTATTTGTGTGTTCACAACTGACCTCGTAAGTGTGCTTGTGTGTTTGTATGTGTTGGTTGGAGAGAGAGATATTCCAGAAGCCAGAGGAGGAAGGGACAGAAGAAAAGGATTGTTGTGAACAAGGTGACGGGGTGGAGGTGTTCGCGTCTCACATTTTCTATACAGAGTTGGAAAATGCCATATACGAGGGTTTTCGTCATGAATTATTCATTAACTGGTCTCTCCTCATTTACATCTCAAAGTTTCTGTTTCCAAGGTCTTTCCTCCAAAATATTATGTTCTCTCTTCAATCTTCCGGTCTGCCAAGCGAGCTATCCTAGTTTTCCTCAAGTACCCTCAAAGAGCAAAGTTGTGGGGAAGAAAGACAGGATCGAACACCCACTTGACAAACTGAACCTAACTATAAGTCCCAAAAAACCACCTAGCAGCAAAAATCCCAAATCTTTCAACAATTGTCATGACATCTCACAGTTGCCAAATTAGCATCACGATGAATCTACAAGAGATGCTGAGTTTTCGTCAATTACTTTCGACAGAGATAAACTGGACTCTTAGGATTAATAGTTTTATTATCAACATTTTCATACGAAATGGGGAATAATATACATTCAATGCTGTATTCAAATTTGATCAGTATTTTCGAACTGCAGGAGGCACTGTTGGTACTGAAGGGTCCAAAGTTTTGTCAATCACAGGACGGTGTTTGATTTCCACTTTCTGAGCACCACGTGGCAAATATGATATCGAGTGTTTCCTCCAATGCTGGTCGATCGGTTTTTTCGTCTGACCTTCCAGAGGTTTGGAGTAGTCCATTTCGTCTTCTCGATTTTTGAAGTCATCTCTGGCGTGAGCTCCTCTCGATTCCTTTCGAATCAGAGCACATTCGATGGTATGCATGGCGTTGCACATCAAGTTTTGAAGTTCCAAGGCCTCGTACAGGTCGGAGTTCCAGATTTTGCTCTTGTCGCAAAGTTTCAAATTGGCCAGACACCTGTTGACATCCCACATCATTTTGCAGCCTGTCATAAGGAGATCGTGTGTTCTGAAGACGGCTGCATATTTTTGCATCACATTCTGCATTTTCGATCTTATTACTGCGGTTGGAATCTCCCCTTCACCTAGAAAATTCAATAACGATAGTAATATCGAAAAAAATCTGATTGCAATAACTTTTACAGACTTAATGCAGGTATCTACCTATTTTTTAAAATATAACATGTTTCACTCTACAAGTAGGAGCTGACTCTTTAATCAAAGTGACTACGATGTTGATACCTTTCAGTAGAGTGAGGACGTTGTCGACCGATTCTGATCCAACGTCTGGTGAATGGTTGGGTATAGGATCTCCAGGTTTGCTGTTCTCCTGAATAGTTCGTGCACATGCTCGACCGTATACGACCAGTTCCAGAAGTGAGTTGGCTCCTAGACGGTTGGCTCCGTGGACGTTGGAGCACCCTGCTTCTCCCGCAGCGTAAAGACCGTTCACTAGTTTATCTTTATCTCCTGACAAGAGGATAGCTTGTCCTTTATAATTCGTGGGAATGCCCCCCATGTTGTAATGAACTGTAGGCAGTATAGGAATGGGTTCTTTAGTGACGTCCACACCGGCGAAAACCATCGCAGTCTCCGATATTCCTGGAAGACGCGAAGCTATACGTTCTGCTGGTAAGTGATGGAGTTGCAAGAAAACGTGGTCCTTCAAAGGCCCTACTCCTCTACCTTCCATGATTTCCATGGTGATCGATCTAGACACCACGTCCCGAGAGGCTAAGTCTTTCGCATTCGGTGCATACTTTTCCATGAACCGTTCCCCTTTGGAATTGACCAAAAATCCACCTTCTCCTCGGGAACCCTCCGTTATGAGGCACCCGACTCCATACACTCCAGTTGGATGAAACTGCACGAATTCCATATCTTGTAGAGGTAAATTCACTCTGCTAACCATGGCATTACCATCTCCACTGCAAGTATGCGCAGAAGTGGCAGAAAAATATGTCCTCCCATACCCGCCTGTAGCGATGACTACGCTTTTTGCGAAAAACCTATGGAACGATCCATCCGCCATATCCATAGCGATTACTCCACAGACTGTCTCAGGGTCACTCATTAGTAAATCCAAAGCGAAGAATTCGACAAAATACTTACAGTCATACCTCAACGACTGACCATACAACGTGTGAAGAACTGCGTGACCAGTCCTGTCCGCGCATGCACAAGTTCTATGAGCTTGACCGCCTTTTCCATAGTCCAAACTCTGTCCACCGAACGCTCTCTGGTATATCAGACCTTCGGCTGTTCTCGAAAACGGAACTCCATAGTTTTCCAGCTCGACTATTGCTTCTGGAGCTTCTTTGCACATGTAATGGATAGCATCTTGGTCGCCAAGCCAATCCGAGCCTTTCACTGTATCATACATGTGCCACATCCATTCATCCTTTTCCATGTTGCCTAAATAACAGAAAAGAAGAAAAGATTTGTTAACATTAAGGCAAATAACTTGGTATCACAATAAGTACATTAAAAAGTACCGGTATTTTATGAGTGATGGCTTCAGATAAAATACAGTCTAGAAAAATAGCACTTGCTATAGGATGCAATCATTACATGAGCGCTAAGTGAATGACTTCCGCTGAAAGTGGAAAACGGGACGTTGTAATAGGACGTTACCCAGTGCAGCATTGATCCCTCCTTGAGCCGCTACAGTGTGGGATCTTGTTGGAAATAGTTTAGTTATTACGGCCGTCTTGAAACCTTCCTCCACCAAACCGAAAGCCGCTCTAAGCCCTGCGCCGCCCGCACCGACCACCACTGCGTCGAACTTATGATCTATCACTTGCTGAGATCCCACAGCACTCGGTTTTGCTTGAAAAACTCGAACAGACGCGTGAAATTTCCTTTTAAAAGTCATCATTGACCTGATCATCGATCTGAAAGACGTACGAGAAACGTGGGACAGCATCGTCACAATCCTAGAGCTATTGATGAGTTAATCAATTGATAGTTTAGCAAAACGGGAGTTTGAACAGAAACTTCGAGAAGCAAACAATGAGCGTGAAATTGCTAGTGAAATGGTTTTCAGGTGTTCATGGATCTTGCTATACTGAAGTTTCTACAACACCACTCGAATAATCATTGCTAAATGATTCCAAAGCTAGTGAGAGAAATTAACATCGAGGCTGAGGATTTTTTCTCTTCTATACTCAAGCATTATTGGTCAGAAGAGGAAGGAGCAATGTACAGGGATATACAACCAGTATTGCCTCGTAGACCATGGTTGATTCGCAGGGATTCCCTAAAAATTTTGGGAGAACCATTGCAGATTACGAGCAGACCATGGGATATGCGACAAATACCTGTTTTTCATCGGGAGGAGAACATCGGCAGAGTGTAGCAGTTGTGAGCTTCCAAATGGGTCTCTTGAACAACTTGCGATGGAGTGCAGTAACTTTGAAGTACAACGCAAATAATTTCTGACAAGTGTCACCAAATTAACCACTGATCCATACAGTTAACGTACTTTAATCCAGCAAAACAATTATTTAATATATGAAGAAAAAAAGGCATCCTTGATAGCTAGGTAAAATGTATATAAGTATAATGTATGAATGTAGGCTGCATGAACATATTATTGCAAAAAAAAAACATTAGATACAGTGGAATAGGAAGGTGATGAAGAAGAAGTGTACAGTAGAGTTCTTCAAGCAATATAAATATCTGATGCTCGCTTCAGTAGGTAAGTGTTCGAGTGTTTATCAAGCTCATGAGAGTATTTCTGGAAACTTCAAAGAGAAAAACGCAGTTGAAGAAAGAACTCCGGATTTTTCCTCAAGTGTATCTACCCAGCTACATGGAAAAACCTGCTTCGAGCCTGAAAGGTTGATGTGAAGAGGTTTCCCCCCATTTCCTCCAGACCGCCTTCAACAGCCATCAATCAACCCAAGTGTTGCCTCAAAGCCGCCTCTCCGTTTTCGGACTAGCGCCCAAGTGTTTACACGGGTATTCATTACCTTTTCCTCCCATCAGAGACCGCACTACTCCGATAGCCTTCATGGACTCTCAATCAATCGCACAACGGTTTAAACGCTTTTAATTCGAACGTCCAACTCCTCTTGTGAATTGCCCGAGTTGCTTCAACAGATAAATACCGCTGTACTCGAGTATATTCTCAGTTATTCGGTATAGGTCCAGGAAGGGGAATTTATTCACAAATATGCCCTCATACTTTCCCGAACTACTACAGTAGAAAACCCGTACTACTATAGAAGAAAATAGTTCAGGAAACCGGTAAACACTCTCGTCTACTGTAAGTGGGAAGCTGCGAAATCAGTTCATAATTACTGGCAGGCGTATGTTTATTTAAAACAAGTATTTGTGTTTCTTTTCTTATTTGCATTTTCATATGCCAATAAATAAATATATAAATAAATTCGCCTGAAAACGCACGAAGTCCGAAGTTATGCTGATGTCACCTCGACTAAGCAAAGATGGGAAAAGCTGACATCATGAAATCTCATAGAAACTGCAGTATTCCATTAATCTGAAATTATTATAATTTTTTTAACTCGGGAATCGGGAGAATGATGATGGCATGTACACTGTACAAAACGAGCTTTATTGTACAGAATAATAGCGGTAATTAACCGTAATAAGCAGCAGTCAAATTTAAACGGGGAGACGGTTTTAGATTGAGATCTGGACTGAGGAAGATGGTTGAATGGGGCAAATTGGGGGCAAAAACGACGCGGCTCTGATTTTGTACTTCCGGGGAGATGGACTAATGCCGTACTTATAATATTCTTTCATTGTACTAAAATACACTCGTACTGCTTCTTATATTCCGGTTTGCAATTGAGTGAAGTTTGATTAATAAATTGGGACAGAATGTGGTGGTAGTGCTGGCCTCTGTGGGCAGGCTTTGGAACTAACTGTCAGGAACGGCTACAGTGGCACCTGTTCCTCATGGCTAGGAATACAAACAGTTGGCGAGAGGTGCAAACAGTAGTATTCGAGGATTAAGAGGCTCGTATTGTGTCCAACCAAGGTTCTTAGTTCCACCATCAACCTCTTGACATCAAAGTCATAGGAGGCTGCAGCAGCTGGTTCTGAGACAGCGCTATAGCTAGAGTTCCTCAGCAGATCATTCCCTGCCAACATTCACCAGAATTGTCTCTGTATTTCTAGTTTCTTTGTGAAGCCAGGATTTTTATTTTTATTTATTTTTTTTTAACGGTAGTGGGGAAACTTTTTAAGAACGAAGGAGAAGTTCACTCCAACAGTGTTGGACTCCACAGCGTTAGGCATTTACCAACTAAAACCCCACTCCCTCTGCTTAGGACTCATCCTGGAACCACTTGTACAGTATTACTTCAGGGTGAGCCTAGTGCCTGGTGGTATATTGAAATAGTTCCCGCAATCACTTGTGATGCTGGACTTGAGACAGTTCTAAAAGCACTACAGATTCTCAGAGCACATCACTTCTGTACAGCTTCCATAAATGCCCCGTACTTTTGGTACCCTGATTCAGCTTACACTGGAGGTGTTCCATCCTTCGAGCTCTATCACCACCATCAAGTCATCGGCATAGCCGATCAGTGTAATTCCTTCGGGCATCTCTACCCAAAGAATCCCGTCACAGTTTGTGAAGCCAGGTAGCCCACACAGGCCGCATTCGATTCCTCCAAGAAGGTCGAGGAGCTGATACCACTAATTGATCAATATTCAATCATAGTATTGCCAGGAGTTGCTATAGTTGCTTGCTGCATGCTATGATGCTCCTTTTTCCACTTTTAGATGCAGACATCATTGCTACTGACCTCACTTTGGAGTAAATGAGTATTGCGTAAAATTGGGAATGTAAGTAATAAAATACTCAAACAAGAGCAATTCATTTTACGAAGTCAATATAGAAATCAATCCACGCCTTGCAACCCTCCGAGCACACCAAGTGGGAGAAACGATAAAACCTTGAAAATTGAGTGGATTCTTGATAAAACAATCAGAAAAAGCACTGATAAATTTCAGGTTAATGAATCCCGGTGAAGGACTCGATAACGAAATTCACATTGCTAAAAAACCTAATTCCGTGTTGTACGAAATAAATTATTTCGGTGAAGATGATATTATTCTACAGTTCGTTTCCATTCGATGCCAGATAAATTCTCGATTTACGCATCCTTGGAACTCATAGCTTTATTCGGGACATTAGCGTCAAATTGGCTCTCACAATTTCACTACCAACTCTCCTTTCCCGCGCGCTATTTCAGCACATTTAATTCCGAGTATATTAACGTTTAAATGTGATTAATCGCCACGACCTCCTTTTTAAGGCAAAGTGTCGCGGGGCTTTTGTGATTTAAAGCACATAATAATCCGAGGGTTAACCTTAAAATACCCCTTTCCGTCCCTTTAGACCGTCACGAATTTGTCGCAACCCCTTCCAACCCTCGACCTCCGGACGGGGGGAGTGTGAAATGAAGGTATAATAATTATTAGCTATCACGATTCTGCCGTTATAGCGCCGAGGCGTAACCTGTTTCTAATGACGAGTATAAATAACCCTAGGCCTGAAGTTAATTAGCGGTTTTAGACCTAACTTCAGGCCCTCCCGACCCCAGCTTTCTCCTAGTTCCTCGAGGTGGGACCGTGACCTGACACTTTTAATGTCATCCCGCCGGGTAATCTACGTAGTAACGAGTTTTCACACCAGATATCGATTGAACCGCCATTTCAGAAGAAACTATGGTGAAATCGTATTTTGCGGTAGACATAACTGATTGGTATTAATTTCATAAATAGAACTTCTAGACAGTCCTAAATGGTTTCAACACAGAATGTGTTTATGCGATGACCTACCGAAAAAAAATCGTCACGTAAAAGCGACAGAAAAAACCGTTACGCGCCTTTTATAATGATTTTCACGTGCAACCAAGCCGTTGGTAAGGAAATAGAACTCCCGCAGTGTTCATTGCACAGAAATTGTTCAGCATTCGTTGGAAAGCTCTCAATTTATATAGTATTTTTCTTGTAGTTACATATTTATTTATATAACATTTATAGGGTTTTAGACCAAATTAAATGTCTAACAATTATTTATTTTATTATTGCCAAAGACTCCACATTTATTATTGTTGTTTTTTATTTAACGGATGACTAGCATCGCAAAAACACATTCTGTGTTCCTATGATTTCATACAGAGTATGGAAAAAGAAATAAACCGGGGGGTGCAGGGGGGCGGAGCCCCCCGCCGAGGCGCAAAGCGCCGAGTTTTATTTACCTTTTCCCCCCATATTAGGTCTTTCTACAGAGCCACCTCATTTATTCCTGTTTCTGAGAGACCATAAACGAACTTTGAGTGTTGATTGACGGTTGCAATGGACTCAAAATTTCTAACATGAACTTTTTTGGATTTTTTCCTCCGCTAAATACGTTTTGGAACATTCTAAAACAATTTCTTTAGTTTCTCCAGAAATCATATGAATACACATATGTAATGTAACGATATAATATAATATGTGTCATTCCAGACAATAACTTGAATAAGTGACTGTTACACAAAAATTTCAAGTTTCTGCCAAAATGTTCTTAATAACAAACTTGATAAACTGACTAATGAACTTGATTGTCAAGGTGTGGAGGCAGTATGGTGTGGTAGGTAGTAGGTACCTATAAATGGTAGGTACAAAAAAACGCTGCAAATTATTTCACAAAGGTTTATTATTTTCCTGAATAGATCACTCGTCTGCAAAGATCACAGCTTTGCTATTGTCACTATTAATTAATTTTCTGTTTTTTACCTACCAACCAGAGGTACTTATTAAGTACCTACTAGGACATTTTTGAAAATTGCACCCCTAACATTGGAATCCAAATGGAAATTACGCTTTTTTCGAGAACAGTGAACCATTTTACTTAACATCCCGTCAGAATTTTTGACCTCCCCTATCTCGTTTATAATTTATTCTGTCCGAAAATTCCGTTAAAAAGGAAGGGCGAGAGGGACGTCTTTTTTCTTGCTAATCTCCTGCCCCCCTTCTCCGTCGACTGTTTACGTTTCCACCACTTTTGGGACTTCTTTAAAATATTCAGCCTCGTCCCTGGGTTTTTCAGTTATTCGTTTCACGCTTTGTCGGCCATCCGCCCACATTCCTACCCTTTTTTCCTCTCCCTACTACCTTAGAACTCCTATTCACCCAGGATAAACTCCAAAAACAATAGAACCGCAACTCTGCCTTTTTTTCACTCATCCTTTTCTGACCTTATGAGCTGAGAAATCTTCTCCCTCCGTTTAGTCACGTTTAACATTTATTGTGTTTATTTTTCACCCTTTCTTTTGTTTTTCCCAGACTTATTGTTATCTTTTCATTAACGTGATGATGGTTTTCTGCGTGTCGTTTTTGATTAAAACGCTTCTTTACGGTGGTTTCCCGTGAGGATCTAAAAATGCATTCGTAGTTCGTCGTGAGAACCTAAAGAAGAAACGATGAATGAAATCGACTAGTGCCACATATTCATTGAATATTCTACTACTACTACTACTGTATTCGTCATTGAATATTCTAGCTCTTACTCAATGTCTCTTCTTTACGTTAATGGAAATTCGTGTTAGCGGTTGCTCGTCATGTTATTATTATTAACGCGTTTATTTGTATAGTCTTTTGATATTACAAGGAATACCATTTTATAGACATAGGCTTGACATAATACACAAAAAGACAAGAAATGGACAAAAATTCATACAAATCCAAGAAATGCATAGTTGAATAGATGCACACCTACATGAATAGATACAAAGATACATAATGGCATGAAAGGGGTTCCAGAGACATCAAAAATAAAGACAGGGGAAGAAAGATAAATGATGAAGTAAATCAATAATAATAATAATAGCAATAACAAGAAATTAAATAAAACCTTAAATTAAACCTTTTCTTCAAGAAAGAGGGGAAAATAAACAAAAACACACCAAACTGCTCTGAATTTAATCTCTGATTCTCAGAGATTCCCTCACAAAACTATACCCTCCATACCCCCCTCCATACCCTCGATCCTTACTATGTTACATATATCATCCAGGGATAACAAATCGACCCCGTAGGCCTCAATTCTCCGGCCTGCGATCCCCAGGTTCGGTTCATCCGAGGAACATATCGGACATTCCTCAAAAGCATCGAAAACGACTCCCCTTCCTTCCACATACACTGAGCACCATCCACTACTGCACAATCTGATTTGGCATAATAACCGTTTGCATTTTATCCCCATGCCTATGTTTAAATAAACAAGGGTAATGGGTGCTAAAAACCTATATGTTTCGCTGAATGAAGACACAGTTATTCGTTCCCAATCCTGTTGTCTAGATTTCCTCTCCCAGTTCTCCATCAATTTTCTATCCCTCTGAAAATCCAATGAGGAATTTCACAATGTCGGAATTTCCTATTTTTGACTTTGAATATGAACGTTGAAAAAACCGGGAGGATGACGTCAACCAGCAATAGTTCATGTACGACCGCTTGAAGCGCTGAGATCGTGAAATCTCACTTCCTGAAGTCTTCTGAGATAACATTCCACAAAACCAGTTAAGATTGAAATCGGAGAACTGAAGAGAAAAAATATTAAAAACAAGATGGAGAAAATTAGGTTTCCCCTGTTTTTGTTTTTGTTTGTTTTTCTTAGATAACACGATTTCGTCGTTCCATCGAGCAATAAGGGGACGGGATGGCGATCCAAACAGCTAATCAGCGAGCGCTTCCACTTCACGTTGAAGAGGTCCATTTTCCCGGTTATTTTTTGAAATCATAAATTTTGAATGTCTCCCAAAAATAACAGGAGACTTATTTTCCAAAATCAACCCGATTTTCATCTATCCCACACCATTAACTATTCAGGAAACATGCAAAAAAATTCGGTGATAATTCTCATCCCGTTCGCTGACAGAGCTACAAGTCGCTTAAAACAGATTCTTCGCAAGTGACTTGTTTCCATTTGACCGATTTTCAACCAAAAATTATGTTATCTGTTCATCGCTTCAATCTTAGTGTGAGACAAAGCAAATTCTGATCTGACCATGTAGTCTGGTGTATTTGTGGACAATGAAATCTTGTTCCCCCTTGGGATCGAATCCTCAGGTTGATTTATGAGGGAGTGTCCGAGCACACTGTGCTTACGTCCTGTCTATCTCTCTGTAAGCAGAGAAGAAAATCCCTGGTCAAATACCGTGGGAGACTTTTATACCCACAGTCAGGGACCCCACACACATAGGTGTGAGTGAGTACCTGTTTGCAGCGAACTACAGGTCGAGCTAGATGTTATGCTCACCCTACCAACTATGCGGGTTGGTACCCGAGCTATTGGCGAGCCACATAATTCACATACCGGCACTACCTTGGAAGACTATTCTACCATGGAAGTGCTAACCCTCAGAATTCAGGCTTTTCCATCTAGCCTGGGTAATCAAACACGACGACAACGAAGCCAACTGCTTTCGGCGGGCAGGGGGGCTGCGACAAAGACTATGTGTCGATAGCCAGGGGCTCCCCCCGCCCGTGGTACCGATTTTGTGTCTCAGATTCGCCAGTGCACTGGATATCTCAGTCACCAGAAGCCAGATCGGTCGCAGGCCCTTTACAGGTTAAGTTGCCCTGCAATTGCCACTTCACCCTCATCCCTGCCGTAGCAGTGTCCAAAAAATATGGATAATTGGAGGAGGGAGACTATTGTAGTTCACTGGTTTTAGTCGTGACCGTAACCAAGCTCAAGCACGACTGCATTACTTCCATGGCACCCGTTAATGTAATTGTGGACAGAAAGAAAGCTGATTTGAAAGCTCGGACCTGTACTCTCTCTATGACTTCGAGATGCTGCAGCCCCCAAACTGCTCGTCATGTTGCGCTCATGAGCTTTGATTATTGCAAAGCCAGAATGGACTTTCTGCTCTCCCATCAATTATGCAGATCAGTGTTTCTACCCCGAAATGTAGGTCTACATGTAGGTTCTACCCTACCTAGACTGGTCAAAGCTAGGTACCTTCTCTAACCTGATGTACTCTCCAGTTTTGCCATAAATACACGTAGGCATTGAACAGATAACTGAATGAACGTAGTAGACCTCTTTTGCTCATAATATGAGCAAATCTCTTTCACTAACATATTATGTTAGTGAATTTTCAAGGAGAATGAAGCAATTGCAATGGCCTCAAAATTTTTAGATTGAACTTTTTCGAAAATTTTTTTAAACTCAAATCCGTTTTGGAACATTCTGAAACGATCCCTGAAGATTTTCAAAAAATCATATGTACATATTATGTACAATTAATTAATAATATATGTATATATTATACACATAGATGTATATGTGTCATTCCGCACGATAACTTGAGTAATTATTCAGACAATTTTTTTAGTTTTTGGCAAAATTTTCGTAACAACAAACAAAAGGTCAAGTTGGTTAGCCAGAAATTTTGGTTAATCCAAAGAGGTCCAAATTTCGAAAATAGTCCAGAAAAAGGGGTTTCCCCGTTTTTTGTGGTTATTACTCTCACAATCATCGTAACATAATATGTTACCATACCATGTATACCATATTATGGTATATTCGGATTCAACACACAATTTCTTATATCAATGCGTTTTTCAAAAATGAAAATTCTCCAAAATATTTAGAAAAGTATGTATATATTTTTTTATAATATATAAAAATATTATAATGAAAATAATGATGGTATTATAATAAAATAAATAATTAAATATAAATAATGTATATGTGATGGATTGATGAAAACGAAGACTGAAACCCTGATTGAACCAGATTGAACGTTTTCCATTTCACTTGCATTATCATCAGATTTACTGACATTGTTATTTTAAACAATTTTTATTATTTGAAACTCGAAAACACAGTAGTGTCGCCACAAGCTGCTCGTAAATCCCCTCGTGACAGGTTTTGAAACTATTGAGAGAAGAGAGGGGGCACCTGTTAAGCCCTCCTTCAGTTCTGCCCGAACAGTTATCGTTGTATCTCGCTTGAGTGTGAACCTTTGAGGTGTCATGTGATCATTTTGATATCAAATTTGTAGTAAATGCTGTCCGAGGGGGAGTATCGCTAACTCGAGTTCCGTTTCTGAAATAGTACAGTTTCGTCAGGTAATAAAATTAGTTTACAATTCGGAAGTGTTGTTCCTTTGCAAATACCATGTCTACCGACGAAGAGGAAGGTCAGCTTCGGGAGGAGGAACCCCACCATAACATCAGAAGTGGGATAAACAACTTACGTGCCGGATTTAGTGAAAATCGTGAATTCAATAGTGACTCTGTGAACCATTATTTCGTGAAAACGTCGGAAACGCTCGGGATGTTTGTGAAAACATCGGTCATTCAAGTCTACGTCCGCCATTTTCAGGACGAGCCGAAAATACCTCGAGGGGAAAACCCTCCACCGGACCAGAATGGACGAGGCGAGGGGGGTACACCCTTCCAAGGTCACGTACCTACGCACTTCCGAACGCGATGTTGCCGAATTTTTACGAGTGCTGACGAATTTTTACGAGTGCTGACGAGACACGAGTGGAGATCGTCGGAGACCTCCTGTTCCTCCACCCCCCTCACCATACGCTCGGACAGGTATGATTTCAGGAATGAACTACACAATTTATTATTTGGACAAGCGAGAGTTATGAAAGCAATGGCTGACAAAATCTCTTAGAATCAAGAATCACCTCTTCAAAACGCTGCCCAAATGATTAAACCTCTTCTTCCTCATCTCCACAAAACTTCAATCTTCGCTGTGGGCATTGTTGACTAACTGAAAAAGTTTTTGAGCGTCGCACATCAGTCTCTGGGACTACCTCAGCAAGTCACCTGTACAATTACCTATTACTTGCTTTGCCTGCAACCAAAAAGGATACATCGCACCGAGCTGTCCCAAGAAGAAGCAGTCATCAAGACCAGGCCCGGGAGAATACAGAAGTCTGATGTCCAAGCCAGCAGAGAAGCACGTTGGCCAATGCGTTGCTAATCCAGAAGGCACCTTTACTTACCGAGGTGATGTATTCCACTATTTTTGGTTTATCATTTTCAATAATGAACCTCTGGAATCGACCAAGATTAAAACAATTTCTAACCCCCTCCTCAAAATTTGTTGGTTTACATTTCAAGGTGTGTAGAATCCAAAAATTGAATAAAAATTTGGCCGTCCACGGCACTTTTTTTAGTTTCCATTGACTGATTTTGGTGAAGTTTGGTGTATGGACTCAATTTGGGGTCTAGTTGTGCCCCTGAGATTTTGGTTGATGTCGGTCACTTCTAAGAGTTAAAATTTTGAAGGCGCCCTAGCTCAAAAAAAAAAATTTTTGGTATAGAGGTGTTGTTTTTCCTTCAATTTAGGATAGTATGGAATTTTTGGAATTTTCGGGACCGCGTGGAGCTCTGTGGGACGAACCGTTCATTCCCTGTGAGAACTTGGGGGTTGGACTTAGGATGAATCAGAAACACGAGTGATCTATGTAGAAAATTTATAAACCTTTATGTAATCATATTCAGCGTTTTTCGTCTCAGGATCAGAATGCTCTCTCCTTCGTATGTCCATTAGTTCTAAATTACAAGGCACTTCCTTTAACAATATAGTTCATTTGCATGGAATAGGATCTGCAGTAACCATTTCTAAATGCCAAAAACGAGTTTTAATTACCATCAATGGTCGTGATACCATGTTTTGTTTCACATAGTGGCAGATAACTGTCTTCCAGTGCCCATAATTTTGGGGCGAGAAATTCTTGTGACAGATTATTATATGGTGATTATCCCAAATACGTGCAAATTGAGGAGGGACGATCCTCCTCTCATGTCTTCTACTACTGAGAATATTTTATTGGACACTACTGGACTTTTTATGAATGAAAGTCGTGTTAAATCGAGGACACAATTCTTGGAATTGAGTCAAAAGTTTTATTGGATAATGATATTAAGAGAGATAAGCATTCTGGAACTGATAACACTTGCAAATCTAATTATGAATTTTCTGATTTTTGATAGATCGATGTTCTCTGGATCGGTTTACAAAGGATGTGGTTGTGTTGTTCAGTGAGATCCCAGGCTGTCACACCATAACCGTTCCATTCTTTGATTTACCCACACATACAGACTCATTATCAGAAAGTCGTCAAGTTTCACCAGTAAATGATGTGAATTTCAACGAATTACACACAGATATTCCTATTAGTCAAAAATCAAAACTCGTTAATCTTTTACAAAAATATTCAAAATTCTTCATCACAGGAGTTCTAACCACACGCATTAAGTACCACTGGAACATTTAAAATTCTTCTCATTGATCCAACTAAAACAGTACAACAACGTCCTTACAGACTCAGTCCTGTTCCTGTACAATGTGAATTAGTTCGAGAGCACATAAAAGAACTTGAAGATGCAAAAGTAATTTGTCCTAGCTCATCCCCTTTTTAGTCCAATAGGTACTTCTTGTTCAGAAAAAGACTGGAGGTTTTCGGATGACTGTTGATTTTCGTTCCTTGGATTTGAACACAGTCCCAGAACATTTTCCTTTGCCGTTGATTACTGATCAAATTGCTCGATTTAGTGGATGCTGCCTGTGGATTTTATTAAATTCCTGTTCAGGAAGACTCCATTGAAAAACTGTCTTTTGTAACACCAGATGGACAGTGGGAATTTTTGGTTTTACCTTTTGGGGTACGTAACGGACCAAGTGTCTATCAACGAGCTATCATGAAAGCTTTAGGAGACTTAGCACATGATTATGTCACATGCTACATGTACGATGATTATGTTGATTTCTGCTAGCACTCCGAGTGAGGCATTAGAACGCTTAGATTATGCTCTGGGAATATTAACAGCTGCTGGTTTCTCATCCAATTTCTCTAAATGCTCATTTGTTGTAACTAAAATCAAATATGTAGGTTATGAGATAGAGAACGGAGAGTTGCGACCCAATAAAACTAAAGTTGAAGCTCTCACAAATTGCGACCTCCCACAACTCTTTGTACACTTCGCCAATTTCTTGGTCTAGCTTCAAATTTTAGACAATTTGTGCATAATTTTGCACAGTTAGCAACCCCTTTGTTCCAATTGATGACAACAAAGGATGGAAGATCATGAAAAGGTTAGACAACATTTTATTGGCCTCCTAATTGCAGAGCCAATGTTAACCATTTTCAACCCTTCTTATCCAATTGAATTGCATATTGATGAAAGTTCTTTAGGTTTTGGATCAATACTGATTAACATCATTGATGAAAAGCCAAGACCTGTTGCATACTACAGCTGTTAGTGTCGTCTCCTCCGCTGATTCAGTGGTTAGGCCTGACTTATTTTTGCGCCTACTTGCGAATTAGAATTATTTGCAGTAAATCCGGCCAGTAAATGTTCTGCCTAGGTGCTAAGTTTCCTAACTATCCTATCCGGGGATTGGGTAAGCTGAAGTTTAAAGACGTATGACTGACCTGGCGATCCTCTTGGGTCCAGATAATCTTTAGAGATTTGTCCCATACGAAACTTTGTCAGCATGTGCGTCTGACAATAGCAAAAGAACCACTCTATCAGAATCACGTTACCACTCTTAAGAGCTGAAGACCCTTGTTGTGGTTTATGCCGCAATTCATTCTCATAATTATTTACAAAGCTACCAATTCATTGTAGTAACTGACTGTGCTTCGCTTCGTGCAACACAGAATAAACAAGAACTAATACCACGAGTCCAAAGAAGGTGGTCCTTTTTGCAAGGTTTGAAAACCCATTGATGACAATAATGATAGTACTGTAACTTCGGAACCAATTATTGAAAATCCAAATGCAAATTCTTTGTTAATCAATACCCTCATAGAGCAGCAACACCAAAAACTAAGACCTCATGGAAAACATCGTATATTGATCCTGATATTCAAAACACTTATGAAATTCATGGAAGAGTTTTGTGCAGGAAAGTACAGAGACATACACGCACAAGATATCTTCACATTGTACAACATTCACTACGATATGCTGTTGTCAACAATGTACACGAATCTCTTTTTCCATTTTGGATATGAAAAAAAAAACCTTAGAAGCACTGTATTCACTAGCACACATGAATTTCGAGATACTGCTACTCGATTGATGCATAAGTCGATTTGACAGCGGAAAACTTGAAGTTGTGAGGTTTCATGAAAACGATTTGGTTTTTGCACAGATGGAGGCGAGGAATCTAATCATATTGGATAACGCTTATCGAGGACCATATTAAATTGTTAAAGTTTTACCAAATGACCGCTACTTATTGCAGTATGTTTCTGGAGGATCAAGGAAGTACTTGAAATACCCTCACGAACAGTTGCGCAAGGCTCCTAATTTTGATGGCCTTAGCACTATCCCTGATGATAGCAGGGATTTATCGAAGTAATTTTGACTTTCTTGACTGTTTTTGTTCATAGTGGACTACCCACTGCTCTTCCAAGGTGACTGTGGATTCGCCCAGTCTTGTTATTTTGTTGAATGTGGATTATTCCACCTATGTTGACTTTGGATCCCCAAGTCTTCTCAGTGATCATCATGTTGAATGTGGACTATCCCACCTATGTTGACTTTGGATCCCCAAGTCTTCTCAGTGATCATCATAATCATTTTCTCAGTCAAGTATGAGTCTAATTTTGGAATGTGGGCTGGAGTCTACCTTGCTTGGCACCCTTACGTTGGCTGCGTCATAGTTGGACCCTTGTTCTATGTCCTTCCCTTTACGTGGTCTACGTCTTACAGTCATTACTTTTCTGATAGTGTGACTGTCAAGCCCAAGTGAGATAGACAACCTTCCCAAGCAGTTCTTTTGAATGAGTTCCTTTTGAACGAGTTGCTTTTAATGATTCCTAACGACTGGATTCACCTGGCTCGAATATATTGATCAAAGGATAATTCCTGTACCTCCTTGCACAATTTGTTTGTTACTTGGAATTGTTTGTTCATTGAAATTTTCCTCGTGCCTCCAACCTCCACTGTGCATGTGCATTAATTTACTTGCCAGTTCTAAGCTGTTATTTTGAATTGTTTGCCTGAAGGGGAAACCCTTCACTTATGGAGACGGGAGTAGGCTGATATTCTCTTCACTAATGGGCTGTGTCTGGTCCCCTAGGTGAACTGAGCTCCCGAGGACGGAAGCAACGTCAGGATCGCCGTGTGATGGATTGATGAAAACGAAGACTGAAACCCTGATTGAACCAGATTGAACGTTTTCCATTTCACTTGCATTATCATCAGATTTACTGACATTGTTATTTTAAACAATTTTTATTATTTGAAACTCGAAAACACAGTAGTGTCGCCACAAGCTGCTCGTAAATCCCCTCGTGACAGGTTTTGAAACTATTGAGAGAAGAGAGGGGGCACCTGTTAAGCCCTCCTTCAGTTCTGCCCGAACAGTTATCGTTGTATCTCGCTTGAGTGTGAACCTTTGAGGTGTCATGTGATCATTTTGATATCAAATTTGTAGTAAATGCTGTCCGAGGGGGAGTATCGCTAACTCGAGTTCCGTTTCTGAAATAGTACAGTTTCGTCAGGTAATAAAATTAGTTTACAATTCGGAAGTGTTGTTCCTTTGCAAATACCATGTCTACCGACGAAGAGGAAGGTCAGCTTCGGGAGGAGGAACCCCACCATAACATATAAATAATATATTATTTAAATAATAATAATAATAATATATAATAATATAAATAATTAAATTATATTATAATAAAATAATGATAAAATAATGATTGTATTATAATGAAAACGTCCGTATATTTGTTTTACCCAGAAATGCAGTAGCCGTGTGGGTACTCCATGAGTTCGTGAAAACGAGTAGAACATGATAATCGACTCCTAACATCTTCAAAGCAAACCCAATGCATACAATATATTGTATTGCATACATATATGTTGGTATGATATACTGAAAATCCAAAAAATCAAACAATAGCCGTGTGGGTACTTTATGAGTTTGTGGAGACGAGTAGAACATGAATATGGACCCCTGACATCTCCAAAGCATACCCAGTGCATACAGTATGTTGGTATGGTATACTGAAAATCGAAAAGAAGCTAAGAATCGTGTAAAAAAACTTTCTAAAAGAAATTGCAACACCATTGTTCCTTTTCTCTACCATACCTTCAACTGAAAGATTTCTTTGAAATTTCTCTCATTAATTCATGCTGCATGAATGTTTTTGGAATAATTCGTTCCATATTGAAATGAGAGGCACCACGGTGTGGTGTGTAGACTTGCCTGTTTGTAATGCGGTGAACAGTTTGAAACGTTGGAACTGTAGAGGATATTGATATTGGATATTCTGATACATTAGACTCTGTAATACATGGAGAATATTGATGTGTCGGACTTATTAATGTAATGTTTTACATTTTGATACATCGGAAGTTTAGAGGTATTTGACACGTTGATATAGATAGCGAATTTTGGTACGTTGGATATTTCGGAATGTAAGCACCTAGTCCTTGTGGCACAACTCACCAAATGAAGGGAAATAGTATGAAATGACAAATGTCATGAATGGCATTCTCCAATTACCGGAATCCAGTCTTCAGTTGTCAGCTTACTAACTCGAACATAACCAATTCCGAGTACAATGATCAATATGATTCTATACGTGCAGTGATGCGGCGTGACCGACGTTAAGACGCAAACTGGACTAGTTAACATGTTAATTTACCCTCGTCGACACCAAGCACGGCCTGGCTTGGTAACAGGAGCCTGTTCCAGGCCTAGATGACCCCTTCCATCGTCATGACTTGGCCTATCGTTAGCCTCTCCAATTCACCCCGCATTAATAGCCCTGCAGGTTTATTAGTGGGGTTGCTTGGTAACTGATGGGCTCTTCCGTTCAATCAGCCCGAAGATCGAGTTCAAATTTGAACCCAGAACTCAACTGCACGAGACAGCGAAATTGCCAAGAGACCGTCATTGTTCTGGTTATAGTACCTTTTAAAATTAAAAGGAATATTATTCATCCTCGTTTTTCGAGAGAATAGCTATCTTTTGCTGCAAAACTATCGCATTTTGTGAAGAGCTTTTTGTGAAGAGCTACCCCCTAAAACCCCGGGAAGGTGTTAACTTGATTTCGATAAAAATGGTCTTTAGTACCTTTTGGAATCGAAATCCTCAAATGGAGAGCAATTTTGTCATATGGTGGTGTGGCGACGAGGGGGAACTTTTACGAGAATGGACGAGTCGTCTAATGACAGGCATGTTGAGTAGGTGCATTCAAACATAGAGTCTATGAATCCAGTTCATCGGAGAGGAGATTGCCCCTTTTCAATACTTATAGTACCTACTTACCTACCGAGGTACGGATTCTAATGGTAGACGATGCAAATACATGCAGATGTAAGGAGCATGATTACGTTCGGTATATTTTCCTCTCGTAGCTCTGAAGTGAAGCTATGTGGCACCGCAGATATTTTCTCGGGTTCCAGACCCCAATGACGCTGAGCCATTTGCATAGTAGGTACTCAGCATCCTTTACTGCCACATAACGAGTTTTTTTTCGCAGGCGCTTAGAGAAGAAAAATTCTCTTTTCCCCATCTGGCGAATTTATTTATTTCCGCTTGCAGGGAGAAAAGGTGAGGATAGCCGAGGAAAAAAAGTTTATAGCTCGAAAATGATATTATACAAATAGAATTATAAAGGAAGAGCGGTAGAGGGTTGCAAGGGGCCCTAACAACCTTTTAGAGGCAATGAGCTCAATAAATTCTTTACCCCCACCCCTAGCAAACCTAACGGCTGCGCTAAATCTTCACTTGCGACCGCCTTGCTCGGAAAAACTGAGGCATGAAGGAAAAATAATTTTTTTCCGGTTACGTGATTGTTTCGACTAAGTTATGATTTGTTTCGTTTATCTAATTACTACCCACGTATTCCCTACAAACGTGAAATTACAACTCGGAATGGAAGCTGTTAACACGATAACAGGGTGAACCCAGTGAATAACGTTTGGATTGTAACAAGAAGGATAAATAATCTAATTCACTATGGAAAGTTATGTTTTCGTTTCTAAATTTTCTTCACTTATGTTACTTACCTGAAAACGACGAATTATTATTTAAAAAACATACAAAACAACATATATTATGTCAATTGCACGAAACAAAGAAAACTGATTGAAACGGAACCACCGAGGATTAGTGGAGAACGTACTGCAGGGCAGAAAAATTGTTGCCAGAATGAAGAGAAAAAGTCTGCCGAGTGGGTGTGGCACATAGCTTCCTCGTAACCATAATCCATAACCCACCATACATGATCCGAATAGTAGTAGTTAACCCATTTCAAGCCGAGGGTAGGAATAGGAGAGTAATGGGAGGAGGAGGATGAACTATTTTACAGAATGCCGGCCGAAATAAGGCATCATTTGCTCACCAATCGAGAGCAAAAATGCTCTAAATTTTATGAGTTTAACATTTTATATGAATTGAGAGGTCTCAGATTTACAAATCGATATAATTTAACCATTTCGTTGTTAAAAATCTAGGTAAAATGTGGACATCTATTTATGAACCAGAATCTGTTCCGACTCATGGCCTAGAACGCTCACACCCCCAGGATCGAATTTGAGCCACCATAATTCGGCCAAAAGGCCTATTTCAAAAAAATTTCCCAAATCTCATTGAGCTCCCGAATTTTGAAAGAAATTTTTTTTTTTTTAAATCTTGGAACTGCATGAACGAGAAAAATTCTTCAACAATGATTTTCCATTATTTCAATATTCAAAAAAATCATTATTACGACGATGCAAAAATGCATCAGTGGCCGGAAATGGGTTAATCTGAAAACATCAATCATATTGAACCATGCACAACCCTCATAGGGGACCATCCACAGGTCAACCCGCACAATCTCTGAATATTATTGGAAAATGTAGAAGTAATGGTTGTAACAAGAAAATATACTTTTGCGCATACGCAGTGGCTACTATCAGTCTGGGGTAGTGATTTTCATAGGGGACCATCTAGAACCTAATTCACGTGATCTCTGAAAGTTTCATCGAAATCGAGTTGAAAATGTGGAATTTACGTTTGCGCATGCGCTGCGGCTACTATCAGTCCAGGGGTGATGATTTTCATGGAGGACCGTCTACATGCCTACCCACACAATCCCTGAAAATGTCATCGAAATCGGACGAGAATCGTAAAAGTTATGGCTGTGGCAAGGATTTCAAGGCAGACAGACAGACACACAGACAAACGGACACACAGACAGACACGGAACCGAAATTGTTCAGGAAGGTCTGAAACGTAAAACGCGAGTGGAAATTACGATGTTGGAGATTTTTTTTCAACCTTGAAAAGTGAAAACAAAGCTTCCGCTACCTTGATAGACTTAGAAGCAAAATCATGGATATTTATGTTTACTGTTGGGGATACCGTGCCCGGCTGGGTATCCCCTGGCCGGGCTTTGCTGCCTTTGTGCATGGGTGGCTTTTGAGTATTTTTCGTATTTTGCAGGCCCTTTCCTTTCATCTCTAATTTGTTGTTTCACTGTTTGTTGTATCAAACTGCTTTATTGTTACTTTTAGGCTTTAAATTTTTTGATCAATGTCAATGCAAATGTATTGTTATACGACAAATAAAAATATTCATCATTGTTGTAGGTGTGATTTGAAAATTAAAATGATGAAATGAAATACACACGAGATGTTTTATGAATAATTTATTAGCATAAAGTAGGTTGATATTGTATTTCAATTTTTGTGATCAACAACGTAGCATCTCTTTTATTAATACTTACCTACCTATTTACTTCCTCTATGAATGAACAGATTTTTTTTTTCTAAAAAAACTCTCCGATTGACGTAATATATGGCAGTATTCTACAGAACCTTGCATTATAGCTACCGACTGAAGTCGGAATTGGGGATTAGCGTATATGGAGATGATGTGATGAGTCCTTCACATTGTCATGAGTGGTTCAAGGAAGGCAGAATATCAACTCAGATGATCCTTGTACAGGAAGGCTCTTCAGGAGACTTTCAAGTAGCTAAAGTGATCGCCCATATGCTCATACATTTTGATGCTGATGTGACTATTCTGTAGATCGCCGAACATGTGGCACCATCACAAGGAATACTTCTATGCTTGATTATGAGAACCAACCAACCCAAAATTAGAACTTTTCGTTTCGTTTGTTTCAGATACCCCCGAGACGACAATACACCTCGGGACGTCGTTGAATCCCGATAACATCCGAGAAGGGTCGGACGTGTATTTCGACTGTTACGTCAAAGCAGAACCACCAGTTTACAAAGTCGAATGGCGACATAACGTAAGTTCATCCGTGATTTATTGTACTCTTGTAATACCTATAAAAAATATATTAAAATCTGCATCCGTTTGTGAGGAACGATAGCTCAATTTGTGGTTTCCTCCTCTTGATTACGATTATGTTCGATTCGTTCTGTTGTTCGGTTTTTTTTCTCGTACTTTATTTGACGTTGCTCCCTAACAACTATTAGAGCATAGACTCATGAATGAAATAAATCGTACTAATAATAATAATCATTGATACGTTGATCCTGAAGATCTTGATAGCGCGAAACTGTTTTTTGTTACCCGGTCTATGTGGAATGAAAGGAACGGGTGGCAGGAAACTTCCATTTCCTCATTCGAAATAAAAATTGAGAATATTAATTACTACATCTTCTTCTTCTTCCCTGGCTCTACAACCCGCGAGGGGTCTGGGCCTCCTGAAGTATGTTCTGCCGGTCAAGCCGGTTTTGCGCTGCAGCTTTCCAGATTCGAACACCAAGCAAGGAACGTGTTTTTTACACCATCCGCCCAGCGCAGTTTCGGACGCCCCTGCCGTCTTCGGGAGTGGATTCCCACTTCTAGGATCCTATGTACATCCTCCATACTCATCCTGGCCACATGACCCGCCCACTGGAGCCCGCCGACTTCTATAAAACGAACAATGCTACTGCAGCAGTTGTTGTAGAGTTCTCTCGGCATTTGTCCTGTTTCTTCAGGCTAGTTCATCCGGGTCGAAGATTGCACCAAATATTCGTCTGAGAATTTTTCTTTCGAACCTAAGAATTTCATTCTCTTGAACTTTAATCAGGGTTTTATATAGACGGATTTTCTTATTTCGGGACAATATTCGGCTTTTCATTTGGATCACCAGTCCAAAATAGCATCTATTGACAGCTAATATTCTTTTCTGGATCTCTGTCCCCATATTGTTATCTTCCGTCACTAAGAACCGAAGATAATTGTTATGTCGGCGTGTCGTCGAGTGAAGGCGATGGTCTTCTCGATGGCTTGATGGTTTCTATTGGTCCCTACTCAACGAAGGTGAAGGATGGAGTAGCACTTTCTGCCCGGCGCGTTTCCGCCTACCGTTTGAAGGAGTGCATAGAACTTTTAGCTCAGCCGCCATCCTCGGCCCGATTGCTCGCCGACCAGAGGGAGGCAGTACATTCACCTAGGTCCTAGTTGGGGAAGACAACTCCTAGGCGAAATGGGAGCGGAAGCTGGCACGATGAGCCTACCGACACCTCCGAGGAACTTAGGGCTTCCAAGAGGTGATGAGGGAGAGCAAGAAATAATCAAGTCAATTTGTTGTAGACGAATGCATGAAGGTGAAGAGTCCTGAGTCCTCCTTTCATACTACTTTAATCAGGTAAAGAAAGAGTGGAGGAGGGTGACGTCAAGTGACGTGTTTGTCCCCCGTACCTCACTCTACCTACCTGGCACGATGAGTCATTCAGGGTTTTCCTTGTGTCCTTTATTGGAGAACTAACATTTACGATTAAATGAGTCATTACAATGAACAAATTCGTCGACCCGCTCAAATTCACATCCATCTACTTCAATGTGGCGGAGAGAATTTTCTGGACAGTTCGTCACCATATACTTGGTTTTGTACTGGTTAACCTCGAGTCCCCACCTTGCAGCTGCATGTCTCAGTCTCACGAAAGATTCTTGCATGGAACTTAGGCTTCTTCCTACAATATCTATATCACCTGCATATCCTAGTAGCTGTGCTGTATTATCAAAACTCGGCGCTTTGCGCCTCGGCGGGGGGCTCCGCCCCCCTGCACCCCCCGGTTTATTTATTTTTCCATACTCTGTATGAAATCATAGGAACACAGAATGTGTTTTTGCGATGCTAGTCATCCGTTAAATAAAAAACAACAATAATACATGTGGAGTCTTTGGCAATAATAAAATAAATAATTGTTAGACTGTTCAGTGGGAGATGCAGTGGACTGTGTTTAATTAATAATTCTGAATACTATCATAGTTCAGGTCCTTACACTGAATTTTGTATTAGGTACGCTTGAGGTTCGATGGGGTTTGTTGGCTATCGACTACAGACGAAGATTTCCGTTGAAATATTCGAATGTTAGCCCCGATATGGATGTTCGACTGAGTCGAATGGCATGCAAGAATGTATCAAAAAAGGAGGTGGATAAGAAAGGTACCTGATGCACGCGTAGATGCTGGGGGCCCCCGCAGACTTCCAGCAATTGTCCACCGATGACGTCTTGATATCGAGGTGAGGTGCCGACGAAGACAGAGGAGTCGGAGGTATCCGTTTTTTATTCAACCCGAATCCGATTTCACTTCAACACGAGGCTACACTTTTTCTAGATTTTCGGCAAGATGGCGGTTTGAAACAGGCGCAGGATGAGAAGCAAGTGGCAGGCAGGAGGAAGATGAGCTGTGTGTCTGGAGGGGATGACAAGCAGGGAATAGGGGATGTAGAGGGGTCAAGGCAAACAAATCAAACCGAACATCAACTGCGGGTCAGCTCGTGACCCCATCGAACCTCGTACAGTATCCAAACCAAACATACCCCCCACCATCAAAATACCGATTTTGATTAGAACAAAATAAGGCAAAATTGTGCCAAGAAAAAAAATCAATGGTATCTGAATACCAACGAATAAATATTAAGTGATAATAAATAATAATATTAACGATGCAAATAACAATAACAAAATATTTAAATCCCACCCCCTTCTAAATATGTGATTTTTAATTTTGATCGGAAGACGGAAGAGTGATCACCCGATTAGTGGGGCGCGTCACCGTCCCTGAAGGGGTGGTAATACGCAATACGCGAGCGATCCCGTCAGCGCCAGGTAACTGTTGTGTCACACGGCCGATAGGCCAGTGCTGTACAGGCGTACCAGGCTGGAAGTAGAGAACCAAGTCTCCCTCACGCACAGGGACAGATGGGGAAGTCCATTTTGGACGCTGAATAAGGGTATGCAAATATTCCTTACTCCAACGCTTCCAGAAATGTTGGACGATTTGCTGCGTGAGTTGCCACCTAGAAAGACGATTGGATGGTACCTCTAGCAAATCAATCTCTGGACGAGCGAGCAAGGGACCGAACACCAAAAAATGCCCGGGCGTGAGGAAGTCAAATCCATCTGGAGGGGATGAAGGGATATCACAGAGAGGCCTAGAATTGAGTATGGCACTGATACGAGCAAGTACGGTGATGAATTGTTCAAAACTCAGGGTCCTCTCTCCGATGATACGCTTTAGGTGGAATTTGATAGATTTTACGCCAGCCTCCCAGAGGCCACCAAAATTGGGGGCGTACGGTGGGTTAAACACCCATTCTATCTCATTCCTCGACAATGAACTCACGATGGCATCAGATGAACCACTCAGAAAACGGGTCACATCACACATATGCCTAGCTGCGCCTCGAAAATTCCGACCTTGGTCAGAATATACCTTGGCAGGCATACCTCGAACAGATATGAAACGGTCAAAACAATCCAGGAAAGCATCAGTATTCAGCGCGGTCACTGCTTCAATATGAATGGCCTTTGTGGCCATACAAATGAATATGGCGAAATAAGCCTTTTGCGGAGCAGCATTCCGCCTAGGGCTGACTTTGATCATAAAAGGACCACCGAAGTCGATACCGGTGTTGGTAAAAGGGCGGCTGGGAGTCACACGACACGGTGGAAGTGGTGCCATCTCTGGTTGAGAGGGTTTGGCCGTAAATCTATAACAAGTTAGGCATCTGAAAATCCGTTGACGTAGGAGACTTCTTATAGATTGGATCCAATAGTACCTGTTCAACAGAGACTGCACTAACCTTGGACCACCGTGGCCCGAGTACCTGTGATAATAGTCACATAGAAGGGCCGCCAAACGTGACTCACGAGGAATGAGAAGTGGGTGCTTTGTTCCATACGCTAAGGGAGCTGCAGAAATCCTACCCCCCACCCTGACATAGCCCAAGTTATCAAGGAATGGAGACAAGGTTATTAATGCTCCATTCCATTCCTTCCTTGTTTGGTAGGAACGAATTTCTTTTGAGAAATAGTGATACTGAGTTATTTCCACAAGACAAAGACAACTTTCCCGGTATTCCCCGGCTGACATTGGTCCCAGCAACCAACTAGATTCTGGTAGTTTCATGATCTTGATTTTCAAATTGTGGAGAAACCGAAGTACATAGGAAAATACCCTTTGAGCCTTTTGAAAAGACGACACTCTATCAAGCATCGTAATAAATGGCGAAGCTTCGGTTGTTGACGCCATTACTACCACAGACTCCTTCAGATCAGGAACACCAAAATCGTCAGGAATGGGCGAAAAGGTCCAAGCATCCATCGGATCCATCAAAAACTTGTGGCCATGCCACCAGAAACCATTATCAATTAACTCTGAGGGAAACAAACCACGGCTAGCAGGATCAGCAGGGTTTTGAGTACCAGGTACGTGGTACCAAGTAGCACCAGGACAATTTTCAGAAATTTGTACTACTCTATTTGCGACGAACTGTTTCAATTTGTACGGTGGAGTATTTATCCATGCTAACGTGGTCCTTGAATCGGAAAAGCAAATCACCGGAGGAGATGGAATAGCCGAAGAAAGGGGGAGCGTACTTTTCAACAGTTTGGACAGGAGAACCGCAGCTCCGAGTTCCAATCGTGGAACTGTCCAGGTTTGTAGAGGTGCAACCTTGGTTTTACTTTTCAGTAAGTGACACGAAACCCCAGCCTCAGTCTCTGAACGTAAATATAGCACAGCAGCCATACCGAGCGTACTGGCATCCGAAAAACCGATCAGCTGAACTGAAATGAAAGAAGGACTCAAAATATTCCGAGGAATACACAATTCCTCAAGAAGCGGGAGCTCCGTAACAATAGTAGTCCATTCCTCGTTCAGACAGTCCGTGAGGGGTTGATCCCGCTCTAATTTTGATATCCACAACTTTTGAAAAAGTGCTTTCATTTTGAAAGTCACAGGTGCTATATAACCATTAAAATCGTAAACTCTGGCAATTTTTGATAGAACTCCTCTTTTAGTAGAAGGTTCAGTACTTTCCCCAATTTTATATTTGAACACATCAGATTGAGGGTCCCACCAAATGCCTAATACCTTCACTGTTATAGGAGATGATGGGTCGATGAATTCACGGGGTTCAGTTGAAATTTCATTTAAAATGTCAGGGCATGAACTGACCCATTTTCCCAACTCGAAACCTCCCGAATTTAACATGGCGACAAGTTCAGAGCATAACTCTCGAGCTTCTGTCTCTGTGGATGCCCCATAAAGACAATCGTCAACGAAAACGGACTCTCTCAGGATCTGAGCTGCTCTCGGATAACGATGACATTCATCATTGGCAAGTTGAATGAGGGTGCGTAGGGCTAGAAAAGGGGAACTAGTGACACCGAACGTTACCCGTTGAAGTTCCCATTCCCGAACAGGTTTTTCAGGTGAAGACCGCCAGAAGATATGCTGATAGATACAGTCATTAGGATGTAGCCGTATCTCTCTATACATTTGCTTGATATCGCACGTCAGTGCTATGCGATGTAACCGAAAACGTGTGACTACCTGCCCAATGTCTGCCTGCAACTTGGGTCCGGCATACAACCGATCGTTCAAACTGAACCCGTTCAAATCCCGTTCCGCCGGTGAGAAAACTACTCTGATTTTTGGATCACCTGAAGTAGATTTATACACTCCATGATGTGTCATGATATATTGTGAAGGACGTGGGGCAGGTACCAAATGTCCTTGATCAATATAGTCTTGAATATTTGTTTTATACAATCTAGCGTAATCTGGATTCGTAGCAAATTTACCTTCCAATTTATAAAATCTATTCAATGCTAGATTACGTGTTGATCCTAATTGAGGACGTTCGCCGTTTTTGAAAGGTAGTCTGGTGATATATCTGCCGGTCGAGTCCCGTTCAACAGTATTAGTAAAATATTCCTCACAATACTGATCTTCAGGAGAACTAGGTATTATGACATGAGTTTCTTCAGTCTCCCAGAAGGACTTTAATGTTTTGTCCAACTGAAATTCATAGCTTGAGTCGCGCGACAAAAGAGTAGGTAGGAGAGGGGGGTGTTCTGGTACGGGAACCGTTCCCCATACAATCCATCCCAAACTAGTGAGATATGCTGACGGCTGACCCTTGATTTGAATTGGATTAGGAGGAGAAATATCAAGGAATGTTTGGATGCCCAACAACAAATCAATGCCCTTTGAAACGGCATAATCGGGGTCCGCTAGTTGCAATGTATTCAGATGTGATAAGTTACTTGTATCAAAGGTAACGGTCGGTAAATCAGACGTTATTTTCGAGATAACGGCTAACTCAACAGAATATGCTGGTTCCGTAGAAAAATGAGGTGTTATTTTCGTATTGATCGAACCATGAACCGAAATGGGAGGGGTTTGTCCTACCCCTGATATATTGAACGAACATTTTGAACGACCAAGTCCGAGCCGATCAGCCAAGGCCTTCGTAATGAAATTGTTCGTAGAACCAGGATCACAAACAACTCGTGCAATGTGCCACTGAGAATTCATGCCGAGAATTCTCACCCGCGCGGTACCCAGCAGACCAACTTGAGTTGGAGTACCTGGAATACCAAAGTTTGTCAAGGTTACTCCGGCAGTTTCGGAAGAAATCGAGGAAATAACGTTAACACTAGGAGAGGAATGTTCCGTAGGATCACTGATGATACCCTGATGATTATTAGTGCCCGTAGAGTAGGGCCGATGTAACAGAGAGTGATGTTTGTTACTCCGACAGGTTTTACAAACAAACTTCGATTTACATTGATCGATCCTATGACTGGTACTCAAACAAGCCCAACACCGCTTATGTTGTCGAACCACGTTAATCCTTTCCGGTACCGACATAACAAGAAATTCATCACAGTGAGAAAATGCATGTCCTGATCCGCAAAGACAATCATTTTTTGCTGAAGCACTATTCCGAACACCAGGATTATAAGTCATAGTACCTTCATTCGTAGAAACTAATGCCTGACCCTGAGACACTTTCTTCATTAAATGACTACTCGGTCTTGAGGAATTTATGGTATGATTACGAGAATTTAACGGCGCGTCGGCCAGCATATTTATCATACACTGATTTCTAAGGCATTGAATAAGATCCTTCAGAGTTGGAAACTCCGTAGACAAATGTTCATCTTCGAACAGTTTTCGAAGATCCTTATGCAAAATACCCAAACCAATGTTCAACAACAAAAAATCAGCTAAATTGGGAATATTCAAATTTTTCAAACTAGTTACACATGATTCTAATGTGTCCGCTACATATTTTAATGAAACCATACACCCTGGCTTAGGAGAATTTAAGTTGATAATTTTAGAAAAAAAGTGCGTGGCTAGTACTCGTGTTTTTGTATAAGTTGTAATTAACAGTTGGTAAGCCGTATTGTAGTTGACGGGTATGAATGGAACCGTGTTTACTACAGACAACGCATCACCCTCCAAGAAACTGAGCAAATAGGAGAACTTCTCGACGTCCGGTAAACGAGTATTATGAACCAAAGTGTCGAACAAAGCTCTAAACGTAGGAAAGGCTTCGATACTTCCATTAAACTTAGGAATTTGAATTTTAGGAAGTATAGGTTTTACTTCAGGATTATCATGAATCACTGGCTGTGGTGGGGGCTGAACAGGTACTAATTTATTCATTACAGCTTTTATAGTGTAATAAACTTCATCAAAACTTTCACCTACTTTCACAGTATCAGTGATACAAGAACTATCTCTCGTTTGAAGTTCAGCTAGGTCAGCTAGAATACCTTGAAACTCTACATAGTCCTGTTCTAGCCTCTCACACCTAGCTCGAAATAGATCAACATTAATAGGTGACAGCTTACTCAAATTCAAAGTAGTTTGGAGACGCCGCCATATACGTTCCTTTTTTTCCGTAAGCAGTGTGTGTTGTGTTTCAGTAGAAGTTGCCATTGCACAACACTTTAGTGACACGGCCACCGAGAAAGAACGCGATTACCGACCGAAAACTGACCCACACGACCGAGTGAAAGGCAATCAACCAGAGTTCCGATAGATTCAACTATCAACTTAGAGCTCACACTACAGAAAACACTTGAATCAAGAGTACGGAACTTGAGATCGATCAAAACAAATGTGGGATGCACTGGATCGGTAAACAGGATAGGTAACTGTTTTACCAAGTCTGTCTTATCGTAACTGACTATCAAGTGTAGATCAAGACCCGCTACTGGTGAATCTTGAGTTGGCAAAAGTGACAAACAGGACAATTTTATCGTCTACTGCGCAACTCGATGTGACGTCAATTTAAATATGGCTAAACTCGTGGTTCCTACCGGGAACCGTTAACGTGTTTCTAGGAACTAGCTACGTTTAAACTCGGTACCCAACGGTACATAACCATCAATTAATCGTATCAAAATGTCTGATACGTAAAAAAAATCAGAAAAAATGGAAGAAAATAATAGGAATAGTACGAATGAGAATAACTCAAGAGTTTCGTAGTTTTCTATTATCCAACTTAGAATGATTATACCCAGTAGGAAATTTGTCACCCCAGAACCCAAATTTATACAAAATTCGACTCGAATTGACCATATGTTCAGTGGGAGATGCAGTGGACTGTGTTTAATTAATAATTCTGAATACTATCATAGTTCAGGTCCTTACACTGAATTTTGTATTAGGTACGCTTGAGGTTCGATGGGGTTTGTTGGCTATCGACTACAGACGAAGATTTCCGTTGAAATATTCGAATGTTAGCCCCGATATGGATGTTCGACTGAGTCGAATGGCATGCAAGAATGTATCAAAAAAGGAGGTGGATAAGAAAGGTACCTGATGCACGCGTAGATGCTGGGGGCCCCCGCAGACTTCCAGCAATTGTCCACCGATGACGTCTTGATATCGAGGTGAGGTGCCGACGAAGACAGAGGAGTCGGAGGTATCCGTTTTTTATTCAACCCGAATCCGATTTCACTTCAACACGAGGCTACACTTTTTCTAGATTTTCGGCAAGATGGCGGTTTGAAACAGGCGCAGGATGAGAAGCAAGTGGCAGGCAGGAGGAAGATGAGCTGTGTGTCTGGAGGGGATGACAAGCAGGGAATAGGGGATGTAGAGGGGTCAAGGCAAACAAATCAAACCGAACATCAACTGCGGGTCAGCTCGTGACCCCATCGAACCTCGTACAGTATCCAAACCAAACATAGACATTTAATTTGGTCTAAAACCCTATAAATGTTATATAAATAAATATGTAACTATAAGAAAAATACTATATAAATTGAGAGCTTTCCAACGAATGGTGAACAATTTCTGTGCAATGAACACTGCGGGAGTTTTATTTCCTTACCAACGGCTTGGTTGCACGTGAAAATCATTATAAAAGGCGCGTAACGGTTTTTTCTGTCGCTTTTTCATGACGATTTTTTTTCGGTAGGTCATCGCAAAAACACATTCTGTGTTAAAAAGGCCCTCCAGCTTGTATGCTAGACGCTCTCACCGCCTCCTCCAACACGAAATTGAAGAAGAGTCATGCAAGGCTGTCACCCTGACTTAGATCTTCATGGGTTGGGAAGGATTCCGTCAACTCGCCATCTACCCGAACAACACATTCCACCAAGCTCATGGTTAACTGTACGAACTTTACCAGCTTGCTGGGCATACCCAGCTCGGCTAAAAAAATGTTACTAGCCAGTTCTAATACGACTGTCCTACAGAGATAATACCACATACAACACTGAGCCATCGACAATAAATTTTTGCGTGCTGAAGGAGAGCTAGTACATTCTGTGGAGTCGAAATTTAATTAACGTCCGTTAATATGAACTTTCGAAATTTTTCACAACGGAATTCATCAGTTTTGATCAGTTATGTTCAACATTCCAACTCGATAATTCAATAAATCATGTTTATTGATTGATAACTCCTAAAATGGAAATGTCCACTAAAGCGTCGGTAAATAGTTACTACCTATTGAAACTATTACAAACCGAATACATATTACAAAATGTCCATGAAAAAGGGCAAAGTAGCCATGATGTATTCACAGTGGTCGAACAAGTTCGGTTCAGCATCGCTGAGTTGAAACTTGGAAATTCGAATATCTGTCCACCATTTAAAATTCATATCCCAACTGTCGAACCTTTCTCCTGTCACCTTCCAGCCCGCGTTCAAAAATTTAAAATAATTGCCGTTATATGTATAGAGAAACCGGGGTTCGAACTGGGGCTTCCATTATTCAAGACCGCCTGTAGTAGAGGGCTTGAAACATGGAAAGGGTGTTTGCACGGGAAAAAACTTCCAACTTTACATAGTCGTTCGAATGATGAAAGATCGCTCGAAGAACTTGAATCACTGAGCATTTGTTACGGATTTGGCACGGTTTTTGCAAAGTGTTCCAAATCGACTGGGTTGGTATAAAACTGGTTAGAAACACCATGATTGTTCAGCTCGACAGTCGGGCGTTCGAGGTAATAAAATTGCAAATAGGCTCGCAAAACTTTAGGAGAAACACACTAAACAGTCAACTTGGGTTTTTTAAGGCACCCACGACGTCTCAAACTTAGATGTGCTCGAATAAAGATATTTTAGAACACGATGATATTCTCGGTTGTATGTTTGATGGTATGTTGGATGATATTGTATACAGGGTGTCTACACTCAAGATGAAAATAACTTCAGAGTTCAATTTTACAAGGTATTTTCAACAAAAAATGTCTCTTGGCAATTTTCTTTTAACCTGCTCAAAATTCCTTTTTTTTTCACTTCAAAGTTTTTTTCCACGTTTTCGACCGTACGGCACTGATACGATCATAACTCCCTTATTTCTCCAAATGCCTTATCCAGAGTCAACTCTATTTCTTCGGAACTAGAAAGCCTCAATGCTCTTCATCAATCTCTGTGTCATCCAGGTGTCAGTAGACTACATCATAGGGTGCGGTGTAAAAATTTGCCTTATTCGATGGAAGATGTTAGCATAATGTAAAATATGTTCTGAACTGAAGCCTCGATTTTTCCGACATCAAGGTAAACTTATAAAAGCCACAATACCTTTCGAGAGACGTGGACTTCAAAGGACCACTACCTACGCAATCAAGGAACCGATATCTCCTCACAGTAATTGATGAGTATTCAAGATTTCCCTTTGCATTTGCATGCCAAGATACGAGTGCTGCCTCGGTCATAAATTGTTTCAATTTTTTACTGTATTTTCGGAGCCCCCTACTATATAGTACATGTATACTACATGTATAGTACATGTATACTCCTAGTACATTCGGATCGATGTTCTTCATTTATGTCCCAAGAACTTAAGAATTTTCTCGCTACTAGTGGGGTGGCAACTAGCAGTACCAATGCATACAATTCTCAAGGAAATGGACAAGTGGAAAAATATAACGGAACTATTTGGAAGACGATTGAACTTTCACTCAAAGAAAAATGGCTAAAAGTAACTCAGTGGGAAACTGTGCTCCAGGAAGCACTACACGCTATCCGGTCACTACTGTGTACCAGTATAAATGTCACACACCCCGAACAAATGTTTGACCACCCTAGGAGATCTGGAAATGGATTATCAAAACCTTCGTGGCTTCTTAGACCTGGAACAGTATTGCTCAGAAAATTTAACAGGCAATAACAATTTGAACCATTGGTTGAAGAAGTGACTCTAGTTAACGGAAATCATGACTATCCACTGATTCGCTATTCTGATGGCAGAGAGACCACTGTCTCAACAAGATATCTAGCTCCATCAGGTGAAGGATCAAGAATTTAATCTAAAGGCGACTTAGATTTGGACAACCTAGCCCCAAATTCTAACGATGAGGACAGGGAAATTGAACGACCAACCTCAGTGCCTCAAACTGCAGAACCAATAACGGATCCTGAAATCGTCCATGTGGAGCCTCAAGAAATTTCTGATACATCACCGCCTGAAAAACCTATCCCTTAGTGAACCCAGCAGGAGTGCAAGGGCACGAAAACCTCCATCCTACCTCCAGGATTACGTGAAGTTCTGAGAAAAACTGAATGTAATATTTTTGTATTCAATGGCTGGTGTCGTTGAATGGAAACATGTTTACAGCTTTTGTTTGTAGAAACCCACTTTCCTTAATCCATTCTTTCTTCAAGTATTATGCAGAATAAAACCTTTCTACTGGTAATCTTTGTTTCTCAAACACATCAATGCATCAACGCGGCATCGCAGTACCTACATGTCTCGATTGCTCTGGGCGATGCAACCCCACAGTTGTGTTATCGGCATGTGGTCACATTTATGTAGAAATGTTCTTTAATAAATTTTCTTTAAATTCTTTGATTCTTTAATAAATTCTTTAAATATTATTTAAATTTTTTTTAGACGGTTTCTATAATTCACAACCGTATGTCAGGACCAACAACATCGTACGTACCTGAATGTATAAATGTATTGGAATTTTTTGAATGCTAACTATGATATGCAAACGATATACTCATTTCCTAAAATGTCATATTCATCCGTAAAAAAAAGGAGTTGAACCTTCGGACGTGCTTTTTAACGAGAAACCGGAAAAACAGGGAAAATGTTTTTAATTAAATTGCCCAGCGTCAAGAAAGAGAGTGTTGAAGGAAAAAACCCCGTAGGATCGAGTTCGTATGTACAGAAGTGAACCTCCCAGTACTGTAATATTGTTATGTTAATGCGAATGCGAGGTTGGAGGCTTTCAGGTGGGATTATTGGGATGAAGTTGGTTTACGGAAGCGCGGGAATGTATCCCCCCTCCCCCTTCGCGCTCATACCGCTGAGCCAATTAGACCACGAGCTCGCTACAGGGTTTTAAGGGGGTAGAATTTTTTTCCCTCGTTCGAACCATTTTCTTCCGTTTTCGGTTGAATGTAGTGTGGTTCATTTTACGGAAGACCGCTCCTAATTTTCAGTCGTTACATTTTATTTTAGAACAGCTAGAAGATATAGCTTGAGCGTATTGGTATTGACCGAAAATGCATCTGGGTAGCCTAGCAGACGGCTCAGGTGCCGATAAAGTAGAGCCATAAAAATGAGAGGCAATCTTTAGGATAATTAAAATCAGAAAATTATTGTATTTGGGCGTGGATGTTCCGTCCCTTCCAGCCCCTACCAGTACAATGTAGGTACTGAATGAATAAGGGAATTAGACCCTTATTCATTCAATATGTCATATTGAATGAATAAGGGTCTAATTCCCGAGTACATAGTACTCGACGAATAATATTTAGTGAACTATTACGTAGAATTCAACTTAGATATGAACAAGATGAGTTTCGTTCTGAGTGAGTGATAATTGTTGTCGAACAATTGTTGGCCCTGCTGGAACAATTGGCTATTGGCAGAATTTTTCCAATATTTTTCCGTGTTCCCGTGGCCAATATGAGTGAGCCCACAAAGTTTTGTGAGAAAATTCGATCAATAAAAGATACGGTTTTAAATGGGTTAATAGTAGATAAAATGGTCTCACAAAGATAAAAAAATAAAAATAAAAAAATAAAATGGTAAAAAGAAAAAAAAGAAAAAATGGTAGAAAAAAGATAAAATGGTTCACTCAGCTGATCGGTGATAATTTGGACGCCTCGTGTACGACCCCACTGGCCTACTGCAAAATACTCTTCTGAGGGTCATTCAAACACAAATCTTCCTTCTTTGCCTTTTCTGCACTATTACCACCATTACCATCAACTTGAAAAGTGATGTTAGTGAGCTATTCAACTTAACATTAGGACACTCAATCAAAGTAGCTATGATGGGTCGCCTGACAGAAGTTGTTCGTTGAATGTTTGAACGTCGCTCAAGAGGTTGCAAAAGCCGCACACAAAGAACGAATGTAGCACAAAAAAAAGAAAAAAAAAAAAATACCAGAAATTTCTTTACCGCCCCATTTAGTTGGAGGAAAATTTATTATGGAACTCGTTAAGGGGCGGAGGAATACGGGTAGGTAGCTCAAGAACGGGTTGAAAAGACCAGGAAGGGAAAAAAAGACCTTGCAGTAGGCGAAGCTACTGTCGGTGGGTGGGGAGCTTAAAGGGCAAAGAACGGCAACTGCGTTCCACGACCAAAAATAAGGAACTGAGTAAAAACCCGAGGAAGAAGCTATGGAAACGGGCGAAGGAAGGAAGATGCGAAAAAGATGCTTGAGAGGGTCGGCGAGAGGTTGGATGGGAGTCTCTACAAATTATACTTAGGTATACGTAGGTGGATGTTGGTGAGTGGGGAGGAGGTCGACACAATGGGGTTCAGGACATTACATACAGAGGTAAAGTGGCGGGGTGGTATGAATTATTCGGGTAGACCGGTGAAAGTAGGGTAGAGAGACCGAAAATATTTTTCAGGGGATGGTTTTACTCATTTTTCAGCTCAGTAAAAAATAGTTATTAGTGTAAGGCAGTTTCTCGTATAAGCGTGGTCCAATCCAACGACGCTTCCAAGTCACAGGTACTTTCAATACTCCTGACAATGCACAAATGGAAAGGAATGTCTTTTCGAATGTATGAAGGTGGGAATTTCAAAAGCCGGAAAATCAGTTTGTTGTTTTCATGTATTTTCAGTTTTTGTAAGAGGGGACACATTGTAATACAATACTCCTATCGTTAAGTACCTACCTGCATATTGGTACATACGAAGTTAAATTCTTAATATCATTGATGCTGAATGAATGATCAGCGTGATGTCGAGTGAAGGCGATGACCTTCTCGATGGCTTCTTGTTTCTATAATAATTGGTCCCTACTCAACAAGGATGCAGGAGATTTACCACACACTGGCTTCCCGGCGCATTGCTGAATGGAAGGTGTGTATAAAAGTTGGCTTTAGCTGTAGACCTCGGCGCTGATGTGGCAGACCAGACCGAGGGAGCGCATTTACCTAGAGGCTAGTTGGGGAACACAACTCCTAGTCAAGATCGGAGCAGAGGCCGGCCACCACAAAGGCGAACCGATGTCTCTGAGGAACTTGGGCTTGTAATGAGATGAAGGGGAAAGAAATGATCGTCGAATTGTTGAAGTATTGTTGACTCACTCATGTGCACCCCTTCATGTCTCTTTACTGGAGAACTAAAATAGGGAAATTATTTCAGGAAACGTGTGCCTTCCAATACATCCTTCAGATGAATTTGTCTCAATATTTGATAAGATTCGTATGTTATCCTGATCTGGTGAGGCCATGAATTCACGTATGAAGATGGAGTTGGTCGATTAACATTCAATAACTTGAAATAGATCTATAAACAATGTTTTCACCTTCCAGTTAGTACATCTAAGTATATTGTATATTTGGTGATTTAACAACAAGACAAGGTTTAATTGCAGTACATTACAAGTCAAATTAGAATATCTACTATGGGTCTTTTATCTTCTACGAATTTAAAAATTCGACTGTGTGGAATCATATCCGACTGAAACATGATCATGTGAGTTTTTAAATATAACCTGGGGACTATGTGCCCAAGATCAGCTGAGTGAGAGACAATCTTGAGGTCTCTAGGAGATTTGAAATTGAATGAAACACCATCAGCTGAGGGTTCTGTTGCTAAGAAATTCAGTTTTGTACTATCCCAAACGCGAATGGTAGGCCCACGTAGAGCTTGAAGCTATTTTTGTCCCTGAACTTGAAATTTCATCGAAATACAAGAAAATGAAACCTATTATGAGTCGGTTATCTTCTACGAATTTAACATTTGACTGAGTGCCTTTTTGGGTGGAATCTTATCCGACTGACGCACGACCATCAGATGGTCGTGCGTCAGTCACGCAGATTCTGCGTGAGATACGAGTCAAATTCGATTTCATTTTGTTCATAGGTTTGTTTGGCAGGTTTGTTCATAAAAGCAGTCCCGAAGGGTTCTGGACTGAACACGCCCCTTTTTGCCTGTTTGTAGTCATTCAAAACCAGTCCTGAGAAGTCCAGAACTGCAAGTTCGTTCTAGGATAGTTCAACCTAGGAAAGTCTTTCTACCTCAGACTTCAAAATTTGTCAAGTTTGTTAGACATTTTTTGTGTTTTTTTCAAGGGTGAAATGTTATTACAGTACGTCCCAAAATCAATCAGCAATATTTCAGCAATCGGTTCCATGACTAACTTGTAACAACTTTCCCCTCTAAGAAAGCACAACTGAGTGACATAAAACTCCATTCAAAGAAACGAATCGGTTAAAACTGAGATTATAAATAGAACAATTTTAACATTTGTAATTAGTGATTCGCACTCGTATTTTGGTTTACTATTTTCAATAACAAACCTTTGGAATCGACCGCTGAAAAATTGTTTAATCCTTCTCAAAATTTGTTGGTTAACGTTGCAAGAAAATCGAACAAAAATTTTGCCATTCGTCCTCCCACTTTCCTCAGCTACCATGGACGAATTTGATGAAATTCGGAAAATGGGCTCCACTTGGGGTCAAGTTGTGAAATAGTTATGAAATTTGGAATCAAATGAGACCACCTAGGGCTCTGTATGATCAACTATTCGCTCCCCATAAGGGTTGGACATGAAAAATCAGAACCTCGAATGTGGAACGCAAAAGATGCCTAATCTCCGTTCAAATATTAGCAGACAAAACGCGATCGTTGTTCATATCTTCGAGTTGTATTCAGTTTTGCGTCCTAATCAAGGAAACCACAACTCTTTATTTCTCTAAATTGAGTGTGAAGCGCTTATTTATTCAAAATAACCTTGATCGTGAAGCAAAACTATGATTGGTAGGTAGTGACATTGGCCGAGACGTGTTCTTTGCAGATGAGTGATCTATATATGAAATAATGAACCTTTGAGTAATAATTTGCAACGTTTTTGATTTATTGTAAGTCCCCCATTATAGGAAGTGGAAGGTTCGTCCCAAAGAATTCTGGGTGATCTCATTCGCATCTAGAAATCAAATCCACAATTATTTGATGAAAAAACAATAACTTTATATAGAGAATTTTTCTAGCTAGCACGATTTGAAAATCCACAATAATTGTGAAAAATAAAATTATTTTTTATCCCTTAGAAGTTACTGACACTAACCATTAGATTTGCGGCAGAAGTAATAAACACAACAACAAATAATGATAAACAAAAAATGGGTTGCCATTGGGAAGCTGATGAAATAGAACATGTTTTAAGCTCTTGAGAAGAAAACCGAGTTTTAGCTGGAAAAAAGCAGCAAACATTTTCGTGACGATAAAACTGACATTGATAAATTTTCAAGTTTGAAGTAGAAAGACCTAAGTATGGATACCAATTTCCTGACCTTATCAAGACCTCACCATAAGGGATATTAAAGCTCTTTCGAACCACATAATCAGATTTGAATTTACATGGAAAATAACGAAGTCGTGACCATTTTAGTGCCGCAAGGTCAAAAACACGAGATAGAGATTTAAAAGAGAAAAAGACGGCATTTTGAGAGGGGTTCCGAACTAGTCCGAAAAATGTTCGGACAACAGGAGTTGGAACTACGGTCCTGGTCGCCTCTATCCCTTCCCCTTTTCCAGTTCTATTGGTTCTGGTTCGGTTTCGATCTGGTTCGGGACTGCTTCCCCGAACAAACCTTTAATGTCCTTGTTCATCTTAAGTCCTTTGTTTTTTTTTTTTTTTTTTGTTTTTTTTTAATAGATCGTGTTTATTACAAGGATTTGAGGTCAGACGCCAAAGTAACAATAAGTTGCACAACCTGAAATACTATTGTAAATTCACGTTTTCGAGGATATTGATTTTTCTCCTCCGAAACAGTGAAAACAACGCTTTGCCCACCTTTGGTAAACACGGAAGCAAAAATAAAAGACACTGGAGCTCATATAGACGGTCTCTGATGAAATTCAAACACCTCCCACGGAATAAAGCGAGACTAAAACAAAGAGTAGGTAAAACGTGACCAAACATCCGCGTTTGTATTCATTAGAGAGCCTTGATGAAGTGGAATGACGGTCGCGCCCTACCTACCTTGATTGCGATAAGTGAGAACGAGCGAGACAGTGAGGGGAATGCGGGGAAAATTCTGGCGAATTTTCTCGTTTCAAAATAAGGTAAACTTGCCTCTTGTGGATATTTCGAAGACAAATGGTCAGGTTTTGCTTCCCCAGTCTACTCAAAAAATTGCATCCTTGTGGATCTCAATGAATGAGAAAATTGTCGGAGTTTTCTTTTTCTCGACTTAGAAAACCGCAACCGCAAAATTAATACTCTCTTTGTCACTCTGAACTCATAAAGTACACACACGTACCCAAATTGGTGATTTTTTTCGATTTCAAGGGGGTCTCAGTCGGTCGCCGTTCATTCACTGTTCCGGATCAGTATTTCACGAAATTGAAGGCTCAAAAACTCAAAAGTTGTACCTAAATTTGATATCTTAAAGGATTTTAGAAATTCATTAGTGCACGGCCCTAGGGAATTGAAAAACTGAAATATTGCCGCTGGAATCATCAAAACTGAACAATAGTTCCAACAGAAAAATGGGAAAAACTGTTAATTCAGTTATGTTTTTCCCATGAATAAAATGTAGCTAAACTTCAAATTTTCTGGAATTTTAGAAATGCATTTGTGCATGGGCCTTGGGAATTGAAAAATAGAAAGATTGCCGCTGGAATCATCAAAATCGAACAATAATTGCCAGAGAGATATGGAAAAAACAATTTATTCAGTCGTTTTTTCCCCATTTTTCTTTGGCAATTATTGTTTGATTTTGATTATTCCGGCGGCAATACTCCAGTTTTTCAATTCCTTAGGGCCGTGCACTAATAAATTTCTAAAATCCTTTGAATTTTCAAATTTGAGTACAACTTTTCAAGTTTTTGCGCCTTCAATTTCGTGAAATACTTACCGACTGAGACCCTTTTAAGTATATCATAGCAGCAACCACATGCACATAGCACATTTTGAAAATTGACATGGATATGTCTTAGTTCTGGGGGTCATTCCAAAAATTTCGACACACAAACTATGCAACGCTTTTTTTCTGATGCTGTTGAACGCAGGAAGCTGAAATTTAAGAGGCAGGGTCAATCAATACATACTTCTATACATCATCAAAGTTGATGATCACTGATCAGCTGAGTGAGTTCCACGGCCATTTCCTCTCCTGTTGAACGCAGGAACTAACTTCCTCATTTTCCACCCCACAAAAATCGTTCACCACTCATTGGAAAGCTCTCAATTTATTAAACTTGGTACATGGTCCCTAATATGAAAGTACCTGTACGGAAAGCTGAATTAAGCGCATGTTTACTAACATATGATCGTGAGTAACAAATGGGATGTCAACATGATCGTGAGAGGAAAATAGGTATCATCATCTAACTGATCCCTTTGAAGCGTTACGGAGGCAGGGTCAATAGAGAATGCTGAAGGCGCCTGAGTGATCATTGATCAGCTGAGTGAGCTCATCATTTAAATTGCCATCATAAGACATATCCATGTACAGATGTATCTGCATGCAGTGTAGATACTTTCTTGCATCTTTTTAATAGACGATTTTCATGTCCTACTTGTCTTTACGAACTCATAGAATACCCATTCGGCTGTTTTTGAGTTATTATCTTTTTTGGGTGCGACAAAACTTCGCATCACTGACCCCCAAAATACGAAGTTTCAACCAATTTTGGACAATTCCTAATTTCAGGAATGCTAGCTTCGTCAGAAATCTTGCGCTGATTCCGAATGTAATAGTAAATATTACATTATATTATAAATTTATAATATTACCATGATGAAGAAGATAGTTTCCACAAAAAACAGTAAAAACACGTTTTTTACCCTATTTCTTGGAATCTTGACCCCTTGGAGTTGACACGTTTTCCGGCTGACAAAATCTTCTTTTCTATCATTATTGAACATTTTGGCACGTATGCAAAATGAAAACACGTGAAAATGGAAAATTTCAGAAATCGTTCTAGAATTTCCAAAATATTAAATCTTTTGCAATAGCTTCATTTTCGTCCGAATTCAATTTGTTTTAATAAAACAAATCGAGGTTGCTCCAGAAGCGGACCTTCGGGGTACCAGAAGTTGACAGGAGGGAGGAAGCTACTCCACCAACTTCGTAACCCAACCGCACTCTTCTGGGCACAATGAAAACTAAAAACTTTATCTCAGAGATTAGCCGCGTCCTCCCAAAGGTTAATCAATGATTTAGAGCTACAAATTCTTTTTGATAACGATTTCTTGTGGAATAAATCAATGTATTAGTTTCTGCTTATTTGGTATTGCTTTTTGTTTGTATGATGCGATGAGGCTACATGTTTTTTGGAACTTGAAACAATCGCATTGAGAGCTGCTAGAATGTACTCGTATTATACGGTTTTACTCTTCATAGAGTTAAGTATTCGATGGTTTGTTCAATTTATTCATCCACCCCCATAAAACTGACACATTTGATCCTCCTTGGATAGAAAAAAATAAGCATCTTGAAAGGACTTTTTATTAGTCCGAAGTTTTCATTTAGCGAAGTTTCATCCTTCCTTCGTCATCCCCTCCCATCATTGCCATTTCCTGCCGCGACTCCCAGGAACCAATCTAATTCGTGTCGCTCCTGGCGTTTGATGAAGATATATTATCTCCCTTCCTAACTGAAACGTCTCCTCCTTCCGAGAAGTGATTAAAAAGTTAATTACAACTTTTCCCCGGCCCATCAATAGTGATTAGGTTTTGAAATGCCATCCTTCGTTTTCACTTTCTCTCCTCTTTTTTCCTTCGGAGGGGGGGGGGGGTGTCATAGTTTGCCCATTTCCTCGAAGAATCGCCCGCCCACTCGGCCCTGAGTTCATCTTTGGTAGATTGACTCACATCTCAACGTCAGAAGATGTTTCATAGTGTCAATTACTCGTAGATTGGCGAAGTTCTTTCGCTGGAGATTGCTACGACTTCCGCAGTATAATGACTCTATTATGACCATCTGTAATCACTTCTCTCCACTATCAAGGAGACACTATTGAAATTCGTTGATTGTAAGATCGAAACGAAGGATTGACATTTTTTTGTTGATTTTTTTTTTTTTTTTTTAATGACTGTGAAGATCAGTTAGCTGATTCTGGTAATGATCTGTATTACACGCGACACTCACAACGCTTCTAGAGGTTGAACGTCGATAAATATATTTTTGTCAGAGGTTATCCACATTCGGTACGAACGTGCACAGCTCAAAATCTTGTAAAATCAATGACTGCTAAACTGTCTTCATCCGACGTTTTGATTTACTATTTTCAATAATGAACCTTTGGAATCGACCAAAATAGAAAAAAAATTATTTAAACCCCCCTCGAAATATCGCACCCTTGCGACGAAAGGGTCACAACTCGAAAGTGGTCAACTTTTCAGGAAACGCGAAAAACGTCTACGGCACACATTCATGGATGTATCGGGGTTGATTCATCACCATATTTTGATATAGTGACCAAAAATACGTTTTGCTTGCATTTTTAGATAAAACCTCAATTTTTATTCCCGAAATCGTACAAAATATCATGTTTTTCGAGTTATCACCCTTTTCATGAATCACTCGAGCATGGAACGACTTAATATTTCGAGATGTGACTGTTTCGCTGAAAATTTTTTGAGCTATGACTGTATTGATGAGCAAGCCGACTCTATCAGTACTACGAATATTTCGAATTGATACCCTATCGTGCATAACTTATTTCTTAAGGGAGGGGAAACGATTCAAAGAAATCTCGACCAATAGACTTTTAATAAAGTAAAAAACGCTCACAGCCTTAACATTAGACACAAACAAATAGTAGAATTTCAAATACCAGCGTAGGCATGTATCACATTTCAATATAAAGTAATAAGTTTTGGAAAGCATTAATTTGGACTGTTAAACATGGAAAACTCACTGTAATGAGACTAAGAAATGAATAGTTCGTTACAAACAGAAAATAGGAACTTACGAATGATTTTGATCCTTTTGAAACTAATAAACGTTTTAGGAAATAGTGCCTCCCATTTTGTACTATTTCAAAAATAATAAAGTGATAAATTTTAAAATTAGAACTTATCAAAAAACTTAGAAGTTGGCACCTATAATAGGTAACATATTGATGAACAAAAAATACAAGAATAATTATCAACAGGACTCTAAGTTTCACAGCAGGTCAGTCTCTTTGAAGAATCTAATAGCTCAGAATCTTTTAGCTCTTAATGAGGAACTCATTTTTTTTAAATCTCACAGCTCCAAAACTGTTTGGTAAAACGATTCGTAATAATACTGAGGAACAATTGTTTTATCACATATATCATTATTGTCTCCATTTTTATTCACTGCCAAGGGTATTTTGCTTGAGTAAGCACGAACAAGTGAACTGGTGTGTTGTTGGGATGGTGATGATAGAGTAGCCAGGCGGGGAACTCTTCGAAAGTGCTGTTTTCACCATCTTGCTGTTGATGACAAGAGTTGACATGAAAAACGTCTAGCAAATTCTAACTCCATACATGTCAAAATAGAAGGCCCTGTTAAGTCACGCAAATCTTGGGTGCTGGAATACCGACATTAGGGTTTGATTTGCTGGCTGTGATTTGCTATGTACGCCCTTTGGCGCTGTAAATCTTCCAAGCCCCAAAATCCTGAGAATTGGCGTTGACGTTCTTCTTCGCAGACTTCCCTGGGCACTTCAAGCGACATTTTACACCACGAGGTGGTCCAACTTTTTTGGAGCTGACTTGTATTTCTGATTTGTAAGTCTCGTAAGCCTTCCCACTATTTCGCAGCATTTTCTTTTTTTGGGCAATCCACGAGGCGGGGTTACTCTTCATTTTTTTCCCTTTTACCTGCCGCCTTTCTTCTTCATTTTCATCAGCATGATGTTCATCCAGGCATGGAGAGGGCGGCACCCTAATGAATGTGAGTACCCCAATGAATTTGAGCTTAGTCCAGAACATTCATCACTAATGAAAGTTCTGTCGTTTTCTTGGCATTCGTTGTAGTCAGGGTCCTTACAATTGCCTTGGTCTTAATCACTGCTGCAAGAGGTATCCATAGAGGTACATGGAACAGTCCTCAAGAAATGCAAGAGTGTGGGTTTAATAGAATCAACTTTTACAGAGTAGGAAACATTACTCATGGAGGTGAGACCTCCATGGTGTCTACGATCTTGCAAATTTCGTTATGTTTTGAGTCATCTATAAATGGCTCAATACACTCAGATGGCTCAAAAAGCTCAAGACTTGGAATATTTCCACCTGTTCCGTGGAAAATTCATGGCTGAGGTTCACAGAATCGTGTTTTGTAAAGCTAATTCATGTTCATTCGATTCGGACTTGTTTCCGAGTGGAAATTTGATTTTGGGCTACTAATAACTCCTTGGCACTTGACTCCGACCGGGAAAGTAGCGGAATTCCGGGAGAAACTGGGTTGGAGATGAGTAGTTTTAATATTCTCCCACCACGACTGTTTGGGTCCATTTTATATTAGTTCACGAAAGCTGTTCCAATTTGACTTGAGCAAGAGAATTATACGGCCGTCGATCATAGAAACAGTCACAACTTGAAAAAACACGCACGTTAGAAAACCCGTCGATCATCGAAACAGTCACATTTTTACTAATACCACTTGGCCGTGGAAAGAAATCGGCTTTAGGGACGACGTCCGGGCAACAACTGAAAATGCAACCTTTTAGTGGAACAGGGGCAGGGAGGGGGTTGATCTTCGAAACCGATTTAACTGCTTCCTACCGTCCACTAGAGTCCCTATAAATAGAACTGTTTTTTTGAGTCGATAGAGCTATTTTTTTCGAACCCATTCATGTAAAATAGAAAAAAACGCAATTTTTTGAGTTGTGACCCTTTCGTCGCAAGGGTGCGATATGTTGGTTTACGTTTCAAGGTACGTGGAATCTAAAAATCGAATAAAAATTTGGCCGTCCGTCCGCTGCTTTCCTCAGTTAGCGTGACCGATTTTGATACAATTTGGTTTGTGGGCTCCATTTGGGGTCTCCGAAGCTTTTGGTACCAAAAGCAGATACCTGGGCATCTACCTACAGCAACGGCTCATATACGACCATCATACAGGAGAGCTAGTCAAAAGACTCCATTCAAGACTGAACCTCCTCAAACCCCTACTCGGTTGCAACTCACCTCTTTCAATCGACACCAAACGGTCACTATACCTCATTCTGGTGCGCCCTATTTGGCAGTATGGTTGTTCTGTCTGGGGCTTCGCCAGCAGAACCCAAATAACGAAGATCCAGACCCAACAGAACAGAGACCTTCGCCTCATTACAAATTCGCCCTGGTATGTAAAAAATTGCGTCCTTCACAAAGACCTCGACATCCCTGGAGTTGAAGACGTAATTGAAACTACCATCAGCTGCCTCCATGTCTCAATTTCCAACCACCCGACAACTATATTGGAGAATTCGCTGTCAGAATGGGACAGACACCAACCAAGACGACTGAAAAGAAAAAGAGCTGCTGACCGAAACTAAAGTGCCTTAACGAGAACTTGTTGGCAATTTTGTTATGAAAATCTGTTCTATTTAATACTTACCTAATTTATTGAACATTTATATATTTATTTATTCTAATTTAACACTCTTCAACTATAATTATACATATATTATAACTATTACAAATCAAGTGGGACTGTCGCTGGACAGAAACCCCTTCACATGTGCCATAGCACATTCTATACTGAATTCAATCTTCATGAAGATTGAATAATGTGAAATAATGTGGTAAGTTTTTCTTCAGAGAGTAATTCTACCAACTAGTTATAACTAGTTGGTAGAATTACTCTCTGAAGAAAAACTAACCACATTATTTGATACTACACCCTTTGTATTCAATCCTATTTGTTGAATAAACATTATTAATTACATATCGAGTAGGTAGAAAAATTGACCTACAGTAGATTATCTCAACTTTTTGCCAAAAATTGTGTATCAAATTCCCACATTTACTTACATGTTTTACTATTGTTTCAGAGCCGGCCACTAAATCACAACATCGGTCAAGGTGTCATCATCAGCAATCAAAGCTTGGTATTGCAAGGCGTCAGCAGAAACAGTGCTGGCAACTACTCTTGCGTTGGATTCAACACTGAAGGCGACGGAGAAAGCTCTCCTTTCTACCTCAACGTCCTTTGTACGTTTTTAATCATTCAATTATTTAGTAATTTGTGATGATTAATGCAATATGGCCACATAGACCATATGAAGACTACAGGAGAAGAACGCACCATGTCCCATTTTGTAAACTTTTCAGGAAATCGTTTTTTCCGGCAAAAACCCAATACTAGTTCGAATTTGGTCGATACAATTTTAAAAAAAAATGGAATTTGTATCTCAGCGTACTGTAGAATGCGGTGGTACAATCAAAACTACTGCAAAAAGTATTTTAAAACTCCATATTGCTATCCAAAGTTGCAAAGGTCCATCTGTACGGAGGAAGAACGCACCATGAACGTGTATTGCTGGTTTTATTCATAGTATCCTACCATAACAATTCTCTCTTTATCAGGGCATAACGGTTTCGCGACATTTAATAATATATATAATGATTTGGTATTTTCAAAAGTTCACTCACGAAGAAGTTTTGCAAAATATTTTAATAGAATAAAATCCAGGAAATTCATTTTCGTTTCACCGTTTTCAAGAAAACAAACACTAGTCTCATATAAACTTATTGGTATGAAGAAAATAATAATGATCGCAGCTAACAATCGAAAATAATACTGTGAAACCCAGGAAAACCGCATGAATGTGTGAATCACAGAGATCCATCAGGTAGGGGAATACGACCTGGGGGAGGGAGCCCGAAAGTTGGCACGTTCTTCCCCGGTTGCGCTCGGCTTGGTGCGTTCTTCCCCTGTACGGTGTTTCGTTTCTCGCATTGTTCTCCTATATTGGATCGTTTTTGACCATTTTGGTTGTCACCATCGAGTCCGCCGTGAAAAACGCTGCAAATCATTGCTCAAAGGTTTATTATTTTCTGTATAGATCACCCTTCTGTATAGATCACTGGTTCTCCATCAATAGCACCTATCACCATCTGTATTCTCCCTTGACCTTCCCTCTCAAATTTCAGCTTCCTGCGTTCAATAGGATTGAAAATGGCTTCGGAGCTCACTCAGCTGATCAGTGATCTGAGGTGTGAAGAAGATCTCCTCGAATGCTGGAGACGCCTGGAAGAGCACTTCCATTGAATAGGATTGAAAATGGCTTTGGAGCTCACTCAGCTGAACAGTGATCTGAGGTGTGAAGAAGATCTCCTCGAATGCTGGAGACGCCTGGAAGAGCACTTCCATTCAATAAGATAGAAAATGGCTTTGGAGCTCACTCAGCTGATCAGTGATCTGATGAGTCAAGAAGCCTTTGAGCAATGATTTGCAGCGTTTTTTACCCACCAACATTTTTTTACCTACCAACTTTTTTTTACCTACCAGCTAGGTACTACCTACCACACCATACTGGCTTCACACCTTCACAATCAAGTTTATTAGAAAGAACTAAACGCTTCACACTCGATTGGAAAAATAGAAAGCTTCACATGGAAATTTGATTACTGGTTACGCAGAAGGCAAAACTGTATACAAATCGAAGAAATCAACAGCGATCGCATTTTAGTCCGATAAAATTTGAATGGAGATTAGACCTCTTTTGCGATTCACACTCATGATTCTGTTTTATCGAAGGAAAACCTTCAAGTACTCGTAGGGACCGAACGGTTTGTCCTACAGAGCTCCGGGTGGTCTCAAAAATTTTTAAAAATTCAATACTATTTAAAATTGGTGAAAAAACGATACCTTTATTTTGAGAGTTTTCGAGCTAGGGCACTCTTGAAAATTTCAACCCTTAATTTTCACCCCTTAGAAGTGACCTACATCAACCAAAAGCTTCGCGGCACAACTAGACCCCAAATGGAGCCCATATACCAAATTTGAACCAAATCGGTCCAGTGTTGCTAAGAAAAGTGCCGCGTACGGCGTACGGCGTACGGCGTACGGCGGACGGACGGAAATTTTTTTATTCGATTTTCGTATTCTACGTACCTTGAAACGTAAAACATCAAATTTTGAGGAGGGGTTAAAATTTTTTTTTTCTTGCTCGATTCCAAAGGCTTATTATTGAAAATAATAAACCAAAATATATAAGAAACCGTCATAACCTATTTTTCGCAAAAAATCGACTTGGTGCGTTCTTCCCCTGTGGTTTTCAATAATAATCCAAAGCAGAGGCAGGCCAAGCAGTTGATAAACATTCCCAAGAAAAGAGCAAAATCTCTACTGCCGTTGAGGCGCTCAGACCACTGCCCTTTGTGATACAATCTCTACAAAATGGACAAGGGAACTCTGTGTGTGCCCTGATGTTGCATCTCTAAAATTCCGACATTTTGGTAAGCGTACTGTTGTCCAGGCTGAAATTGCTTGGGAAAAGCACGCTAAACGCCTACACTTTGTAGGAGAAGACGTCTTAACCCTGATTGGACCATGGTGCCACTAGTGTCACCGAAAACATTTTAGGAACTCCACAGCTGTCTCAAGGTGTCACCAGATTAATTAGATTTAAATTGCAATGTAAATATTAATGGACAGAGCTGAATTTTTAAACAATTTTTTGAAAGTTATTAAAAGCCAGAAAATGATGTTATGGCGGAAAAAAATTTCTACTTTTTTAAAAATTCTTTACTAGAAATTTCTCTACAAAATTTCCCCGCAAATTTATTTTTTTCCTCTGCAAATTTCATTTAATGAAACTCTGAGTAACTCCATGTAGTGGATCAGAGCCAAAACATGGGGACTGCGATCCCCGTTTAACAGGACGATCGGTTTCTCCATTGCTTCATTACCAGGGACGCAGCATTCATTACCAGCAAAGTCAGCTTATTTCCCAATCAGTAACCCTAAAGTCCAGATAATCTCTGGTAAACCTTGAAGTCGAGTAGGCCACTATAGCCTTTAAAGACGTCTGGCTTTCGCACGTTATGTAAATTCTCACACCTTCGACTCGTTTCCTGGCGATCCGTTGTGAGCGTAGGTATTTCTGTGACCTTGATGAACGGTGAATTTCTATCGGTTTAGTTAGACTGTAATTTTGATTTTCATTCACTGGGTCATCTTTGGCACTTGATCCAATGTTGTCGGGTGACACCATTTAAGGGGGTTTGGCCACAACGTTAGCCTGGATGGCAACCCACGTCTTCATTTGATTGCCAATTAAAAAGCTTCGCTTCTGTCGTTTTCAAACATTTACAACATATTCCACACATTTGTATTTAGATAAATCACGCACTCAATTTTGAGTCTTCCAGTCAAGCGTGATTTATTCTTCTTCACATAACGAGTACATTATGAAGGCGCTGGCCCGCACAACACTATGTGTGTTATCTGTGGGTAGCAAAAGATGCTAATACATAACAAGATTGAAAAAGGTTCTTATGATAGCCCCTAACTTGTATGATAGACCTGAGTGTTTTCTGTGGATTCGAACGATACTGTCATTTCACTGTCCAAATTGAGTTCATAGGAAACTTGTGAGAAAAGAAAAGGAAGCATCTTAGTTTTCCTTGAAGGATATGACGACTACGACAATACACAGACAGGGAATAGAACTCGGTGGTGCACTGGGCCAAACTTATCCGACTCAACACAAAAGAGCTTGGCTATGACACGAGACGTGTAGATCGGTGGCGGGATTGAAGGGGGATATTGCTGGACGGATCCCAAAGTTTTCAAAGCACAAAAGAGAGGGGAAGTGTCCGGTCGATTGATGTGTAGTGCGGAATGATGGGGGAGGGGTGTCGAAAGAGAACAGAAGGGCATGTTGGTGTGTCGTTGAAGGGAGGGGAGTGTTGAACGCGGTTTCGAGAACCCGTTGAAGCAGGAGTTGGGGTAGATGTGGCAGCGAACACTCGTATCGAGTGGACGTGTTAACCTCTACCCATTAACCCCGTTTTCCTAATCGTTTGCTTCCCTCCAGTCGCCCACTTGCCCGTCAGTCGTGTTGAAGAGGGTGCTAGAAAGTACCTGCACCCCCTCCCACACAGTCCGATATCGTTCCTACGTTTTTCGTTTTATTTCGATCCTCGCGACTCCAACCATCTATTTTGGTCCCTGCGAGGAATCTCTGCCCACATGTGACGCTTCTGACGATGAACCCCACGCAGACGATGGTGGTCCCTCTTGAATAGAGGAAACTACCGTGAAAAACTCCCTTCTATCAGGATCTGAGAGGAGGAGACCTTTCAAAGCTGTCCTGAAACGAATAAAAAATATAAATGAAATAAAATACGAATAAAATCACTCGCTGTGAGATTGCGGAAATCCATTTTTGATGAAAACGGAGTTAAGTAGAACATTGTCTATTTCCACGAAAACAATGAGTTACAAGGTAAATCGATTTCAATGGTTAGGTCATCATCAGTAACAAACAATAACTGGAGGTACATCACAGAGAGCATAGCATATATAGTCACAAGAGAAAGGGAGCTTGAATCCCATTGGTTGAGGAAGTGAAAGTCATACCCATTCAGATCAGAGAATCCTATTGGCTCAGTGAAGGGTCTGAGAGGATCATCAAATGCCAATCAAGGTAGACAAAGTGAGAGGGAGCTCAAACATTGGTGAGGGTAACATTGTGAAGGGGGGACCAAGCTATTGCAAGAATGAACAAGTCAACGGTGAAACATGTCGAGGGACCACCTCATTCAGACATTTACCAGACTAATCACTCTTAAGAATCTCGAACTTTTCAAGCACATCCAACATAAGTACCTCCCTTCGAGCAAAAAAGAGGATCCATCCAGCAATATCCCCCTTCAATCCAGCCACCGATCTACACGTCTCGTGTCATAGCCAAGCTCTTTTTGACCGACTTCAACGCGCCGAAGGCGCGCGAAAGAGGAGGTACTCAATTCGGGTTGTCGTGGGACGACGATTTTTTTTTTTTTTTTGTATGTCTGAACACCTTGCATTTCTTTATTCTGGTACCAATCTGTCTGATTCTTCTTGAAATGTGTTCTACCAGTATCCGTGGTGGTCCCATTTCAAAAAGATTTCATTTTACTTTGTTAAAAGTATCAAAAATTTGTGAAAGAAGTTGAAAAACGTGGTTCCCGTTTCCGGGAATATTGGTCCGCATTCACTCTTCTTGCCCTGTGACTTCCGACTGAGTCGATGGAGGACTATTTGTGTATAGTCAAATTAAAGGTCTGATTGTGAGCTTTAAAATGATATGCTATATGAGGGGGGTTCCGATAACTAAAAGGTGCTGCGGGGATGAGAAACGGGGAAATTATAGTGGCTTTTAGGTCAGAACCTGCATGAGCCATATCCAACGTGTCTACGAATGCTCAAGTATGTGAGTTTGTGAGCGATAATTATAGTACTGTAAGGTTTTCTACCAAGTGGGTGTAGCACATAGCTCCCTCGTCATTCATAATATAGTTGGATAGTTAATGGTATAGAAGATCGTCAGAACTGAATAGTGCTGTACCAAATATGAGATATGTAGTACAATTTGGTGATAAGGGGGTATTTTACCAAGTGGGTGTAGCACATAGCCCCCTCATTACCGATAACATGATTAGGTAGGTAATAGTAGAGGGCATAGTCAGAACTGCATAGTGCCCAACTAAATATGAGGTATGTAATAGTACAGTTATAGTTAGTTGGAGAGTATTCTACCAAGTGGGTGTAACACATAGCTTCCTAGTCATCCATAATATAGTTGGGTATGTAATGGTATAGGAGATTGTCGGAACTGAATAGTGCAGTCCCAAATATGAGGTAGGCATATAGTACAATTAGGTGATGAGAGGGTATTCTACCAAGTGGGTGTAGCACATAGCTTCCTCGTCATCCATAATATAGTTGTGTAGGTAACAGTACAGTAGACAGTAGATCGTCAGAACTTCATAGTGCCGTACCAACTATGAGGGATATATGGCAGTTAGTTGATGAGTATTCTATCAAGTGGGTGTAGCACATAGCTTCCTCGTCATCCATAACATAGTCGGGTAGGAGGGAGGATGCCATATAGAAGATTGTCGGAATTGAATAGTGCCGTACCAAATATGAGGTACATAGTACAACTCGGTGATGAGAGGGTATTCTACCAAGTGGGTGTAGCACATAGCTTCCTCGTCATCCATAATATAGTTGGGTAGGTAATGGTATAGGAGATCGTCAGAACTTCATAGTGCTGTACCAAATATGAGGTATATAATACAACTCAGTGATGAGAGGGTGTACTACCAAGTGGGTGTAGCACATAGCCCCCTCATCACCGATAACATGATTAGATAGGTAATAGTAGTGGGCATTGTCAGAACTGCATAGTGCTTTACCAAATATGAGGTATATAGTACAGTTAGGTGATGAGAGGGTATTCTACCAAGTGGGTGTAGCACATAGCTTCCTCGTCATCCATAATATAGTTGGGTAGGTAATGGTATAGAAGATCGTCAGAACTGCATAGTGCAGTACCAAATATGAGGTATATAATACAACTCGGTAATGAGAGGGTGTACTACCAAGTGGGTGTAGCACATAGCTTCCTCGTCATCCATAATATAGTTGGGTAGGTAATGGTATAGGAGATCAGAACTGAATAGTGCAGTACCAAATATGAGGTAGGTATATAGCGCAATTAGGTGATGAGAGGGTTTTCCTACCAAGTGGATGTAGCACATAGCTCCCTCGTCAATCATGTCATGGTTGAATTGTGTTGTCAGAACTACCAAGTACCTAGCAATTATGGAAACAAAGTCTACCAGTTAGGGGATAAGAGAGTAGATTGGCAAGTAGGCAAGTGAACCAAATACCTCCTGAAACTGATCCTAAAACGGAAACTCATTTATATATGGAAACTGATCTGGATTACAGAATGTGGTCCACTCTACGGCTTCTGGTTCACCTTACTGAAATGATTCACAGTATTACTAAAACTGTTCGAAAAACTGCGGGTAAATTAATTTCAAAGTTATATAGAGGACCACTAAAAAGTGAAAAATAAAAAATAATATAAAAAGGAAAAATAATAAAATAAAAACCTTTTTAACAAAAAAATGGACCGACCTCAAAAATGATGTCTGTAAACTCCAAAAAGGGAAAAATAATAATCTCAGCGAATACATACTTGATGTAGTAGGTTGTTGGACATAGATATCTAGTCAACAGATGGTATGTTGGAATACCAACAATTATTTTAAGTGGGATTCACACTTATTGTCACACTCATATCATCCATCATACGATAGCAGTGACATACTGCCCAATAGTTTTGGAACACTTATATCTACTCGTATTCATGTTGCACGATCGACGCATGTTGTGATACTCACCAGATCATGTGAGTAGTACTTAAAAACCACAGCGTACCCAGATAGGTAGGTAGGTACGCATTGAAGTCGCCGCCGTGTCCATCTGTAGACACAAACATCTACTAGATCTTCTACTTACCAACATATTATTCTTTTTCGCAAATATGCATACCTCTCATACTACGAACATGCTCCCACACTGAGTATGAATGAAAATATCTGTTCGCTTGAGATTGGGGGAGGTTTTGAACGTTAATTAGGTAACAACGCTTCCGAAGGTATGTAGCTACATTATAATATGTCCACCAATATAATAATAAAGTCTCATATAATAATAAAGTCCCAAAATACTCGTCACAACCATTCCTAGGGAGGTTCATACTTACTATCGTACTCATATGGCAGCAGAGACGTACTAGGGACCTGATAGTTTGGGGAGCACATTTTAAGTCAATGGTAACCAGATCATCGAATAATTAATCGGTAGTTAGTTTGCGTTTACAGATGGGCACGGCGGCGACTTCAATGCGTACCTACCTACCTATCTGGGTACGCTGTGGTTTTTAAGTACTACTCACATGATCTGGTGAGTATCACAACATGCGTCGATCGTGCAACATGAATACGAGTAGATATAAGTGTTCCAAAACTACTGGGCAGTATGTCACTGCTATCGTATGATGGATGATATGAGTGTGACAATAAGTGTGAATCCCACTTAAAATAATTGTTGGTATTCCAACATACCATCTGTTGACTAGATATCTATGTCCAACAACCTACTACATCAAGTATGTATTCGCTGAGATTATTATTTTTCCCTTTTTGGAGTTTACAGACATCATTTTTGAGGTCGGTCCATTTTTTTGTTAAAAAGGTTTTTATTTTATTATTTTTCCTTTTTTGTGTTGAGTCGGATATGTTTGGTCCAGTGCACCACCGAGTTTTAGAGAGTTTTAGTCCTGGTGATGCCTAAAGGTCCCATGAAAGTTTTAGTCCTGATGATATACAAAGGTCCCATGAAGAGTTTTAGCCTTGATGATGCCTAAAGGTCCCATGAAGAGTTTTAGCCCGGATGATGCCTAAAGGTCCCATGAAGAGTTTTAGTCCTGGTGATGCATAAAGGTCCCATGAAGAGTTTTAGCCCTGACGATGCCTAAAGGTCCCATGAAGAGTTTTAGCCCTGATGGTTCATAAAGGTCCCATGAAGAGTTTTAGACCTGATGATGCACAAAGGTCCCATGAAGAGTTTTAGTCCTGATGATGCACAAAGATCCCATGAAGATTTTTAGTCCTGATGATGCACAAAGGTCCCATGAAGAGTTTTAGTCCTGGTGATGCCTAAAGGTCCCATGAAGAGTTTTAGTCCTTATGATATACAAGGGTCCCATGAAGAGTTTTAGTCCTGGTGATGCCTATAGGTCGCATGAAGAGATTTAGTCCCGATGATGCACAAAGGTCCCATGAAGAGTTTCACTCCTGGTGATGCATAAAGGTCCCATGAAGAGTTTTAGCCCTGACGATGCCTAAAGGTCCCATGAAGAGTTTTAGCCCTGATGGTTCATAAAGATCCCATGAAGAGTTTTAGACCTGATGATGCACAAAGGTCCCATGAAGAGTTTTAGTCCTGGTGATGCCTAAAGGTCCCATAAAGAGTTTCAGTCCTGATGATGCACAAAGGTCCCATGAAGAGTTTTAGTCCTGGTCATGCATAAAGATCCCATGAAGAGTTTTAGCCCTCATGATGCCTAAACGTCCCATGAAGAGTTTTAGTCCTGATGATGCTCAAAGGTCCCATGAAGAGTTTTAGCCCTGATGTGCCGAAAGTTCCCAAGAAGAGTTTTAGTCCTGATGATGCGTAAAGGTCCCATGAAGCGCTTAAGCCCTGATGATCTCAATTTTTTCGAAAAAGTCCATCCTAAAAATTTTGAGGCCGTTGCAATAGCTCCGTTTTCCTTGAAAATTCGCTAATAATAAACCAAAAGGCGACCAATCTGCCCGCCCGGATGAAGGTTAATAAGGCAGGGAAGTAGAACCATAAATATGTATTTAAACGAGGTACAGCCTATTTTCCACAAAAATGCCGCTAGACTGCAGCAACGGCTGCTCGTCCTTCGACGGCGAGACGCAAGCTATATTTTCTGTCCACCAGCCTTCAGGAAATAAACATTCATGCTGGACTTTATGTTTTGTAATTTTTCAGTCGCACCAACCTGTAAGCCCAACCAAAATCGAGTTCACGGCGTCGCTAAGCAGGAGAGGGCCAACATATCTTGCGAAGTGGACTCCAACCCGACGGACGTCACTTTTCGATGGACTTTCAACAATTCCGCTGAAAGCATGGCGGTGCAATCTAACAGGATCGAGATGCACGGGACATCGAGTACTGTCTCGTACACGCCGACGTCGGAGCTGGACTACGGTACATTGCTGTGCTGGGCAACCAACCGCATAGGTCACCAGAAAGTGCCTTGTTTGTACCACATCATCGCCGCCGGTAAGCTAACACAAATAGTACTTATCGTTGAATTCTTCACGCTATTATGAAAGTTTATCTATCAACATCTCCCTGGTGTCTAAACCACACTAAACATATTGTTGAGTAATGCATGCAATCCAGGGGTCGTCCCTTTGAATAAGCATTAGGTCAATTGATACCAGAAAAAAACACGTTTTTTCTCATCCATGCGGTTTTCTCCACTAATAAAAATATTAGAAACAATTCTGACCATACTGTTGGAAAGCCGAGCTTTTGGATCAACTTTTGAGATTACAGTGGGAAATTAACCGGCAGTTTAAGTTAAGCTTACAAACATTTGAAAACACTGTAAATTTCAGAGATGTTCGAGATTTTACTATTCGAGCTCATTTTTCAACATCTGAGTCCTCTCTTAAAAGTTTGATTTAGCATTAGGGAGATGGGAAATTTAACGATCTTCCTAATGGTATCGTCAAATTCAAGTTTATCTGGTAAATTGAAGGAGTTATTAACATTTTAATGATACAAGGTTGAAAACACGAAAAAAAATCTTAAAAGTGAAAAAATTCGGATTTTAAGGGGATTAAAAAAAGTCATGAGACAAAAAAATCACAAATTAGTTGTAGACTGTATCTCTAGGCAATGGCAGGAACATAATATGTTCAATAATATGTCCATGTTATATGTTACCTACACCCTGTATTCATCTTACCTACTACTAGAGACAGTAAAGAATGAGATTTAATTGAGATACTCCTACAACAAGGTTGAATAGTTACAAAATTCTAACGAGTACCTCGCTGAAGTTAGCTTCAACAGCACAGCAACTAATTTCGAGCAGCCGTGAGGTCTTTTCGACCCAGTTATTCGCCCTTCACCCCGCCTTATAATAATATTTTCTCCTGAATAGATGAATAGAAGTCCCTCTACACCTTTCCCTTTTCTCGCAAAAGGAGAAAATCAGTCGAGATCCAATCATCGGGGGATCTCGGAAAACATCTTTTGCCTCTCTTTCTCTCAACTTCGCTCTCTCTCACGCAGTTAGGTCTCTCTTTCGACAACTAATAATGACGTTTCTAAGGAGCCCGAAGGTAGGGAAACTGGGCCGAGGAAAAGTAATCACCCCCCCTTCTACCACTCTAAGATCGAACTGAAGGTAAAGAAGAGAGAGAAAAGTTGAAAATCCCCAACCTTACGACTTTTAGCGTTCTTTTTCTAACATTAATGGATTTACTTCTCCGACAAACTATCGCTTGTGCCAGATCAGGTTCTGGCACAACAATTAAACTCAATTTCGCCCAGAGCAACTCGATTACATTAAATGGATGATCAAATTAATGAGTCAACAATATCCGTTATGAATAGCGAATTATTTGAAATTTATTATAAAAACGTCGTCCTATTAGTCGAAGAGAGATGAAATTCATGACTCATTCATTCCCAATTCATCATCTTTGGGAATGTATGTGATTCCCAGGAATTGTATACGCTACATGACTACCCTTCTCAGATGCCAAACAAGAACTATTAACAGGCACCCTAAAATTTAGATAATGTTTGTGTAGATTGATGATCATCTCTTGGCACTCTTGGCTTAAACTCGTTTCGAATGTTTGGTGAAAGTGGGCATTAGGGGGTGCAGTAATCATGATAAATCAATTCAAGAGGCAATGAGGTATTTCAGTCAATTGTTGATTTTTTTTTTTTCAAAAGAGTACCTACCTATTTGTTTAGGAACAATGGTAATCGGGTCTGTTCGTCGAGAAAACGTTTAGAAGAGATTAGGGAAGCTAATAAAAGTTGAATATTCGAACGATGGCAGCAGGGTGTGACGAGGTCCGCCTTCTTTTCAAACTAGGATCTCTTTAGTTTTTTCTACCTCATGTTATTGTAACATTGGGCAAAAAGTTGGAGTATTATGGGTTTCCAATGGTGCTAAATCCAAATTTGAGGACAACAACCTGAATTCTCGATCCACCGAAATACCTCAATTCAATCTCAAGGTCCTTTGGAGTGTTTTTCAACCCTTCTTATAACCGGCTTTTTGAAATGAAGAATTTTTCAGTTTTTCCAACGTTTCGGTAGGTACTAAAATTATCATATCTTACGAAGTAGGTAAAATAGGAAATAACTGTAGGTGCGATTGTAAGAATCGTCTATTTTTTTTTAAATAATAATATTAGACAAAAATATGGGACTTTTTTCCAAACCTCGATACTCTTTTACCGAGCACTTCTTCATTTTGGTTTATTATTTTCAATAATGAGGAATCGACCAAGAAAAAACAAATTTCAACACTCCCTCAAAATTTGATGGTTTACGTTTCAAGGTACGTAGAATCCAAAAATCGAATAAAAATTCGGCCGTCCGTCCGCCGTACGCGGCACTTTTGCCACTTAGCATTGACCGATTTTGATGAAATTTGGTATGTAGGCTCCATTTGGGGTCTAGTTGTGCCCCGAAGCTTTTGGTTGATGTAGGTCACTTCTAAGGGTTCCAAAATCAATTTTGAAATTTTGAAAACGCCCTAACTCAAAAAATTTAGATGAAGGTATTGTTTTTCCTTCAATTTAAGGTTCTATAGAATTTTTAGAATTTTTTGAGACCACGTTGAGCTTTGTAGGACAAACCGTTCGCTCGCTACGAGAATATTATATATATATTATATTGAATTGATTATATATATTATATTGAAATATGAATATATATAAATCAAAACACGAGTGTGAATCGTAGAAGAGGCCTAATCTCCGTTCAAATTAGAGCTGACCAAAATGCAATCGATGGTTGGTGATTTTGATTTTTTTAATTTTTTTTATTTTTATTTGTCCTTCATATTGGATGGTTGGTGATTATGTAGACGAGTGATCTATATAGAAAAATAATAAACCATTGTGTAATAATTTACAGCGTTTTCAATTAAATTCCGGGTTTAGGATGTTCTAAGACACGGCTTAAATGACTGTGACGATGGAAGACACTATTGACTGCTGCATGAAGTCAAATATCCAATGTAATACCCCAGAATGTCTCTAGCAGAATATGGCGGATACAAATCGGAAAGTAGGGCATTTTTCTAGGAATATACAGTCCGTGTCATAGAGTAAAGTAAAGGTGCCTCTGTAGTAACATGAGTCTAATCCAAAAAGGGAAGTTGTGTTTCAGACCATAAAGAAAAAATAACCCACATAGAGAAGTAATGGTGTATTACCTATATTGTGAGAGAGTAATTCATGTTCAATTCATGCTAATTTCGGTGTGATCAAATCACTCCATCATCAATCTCGAATTCAACTGCAATAAAGGGAACCACTTTCTCTGCCCTTCCTTTACTCTCTTGAGTTCTCGTCGGTTCCACAAATATTTTCATAACGACGAGGAGGGAAAAAATTGCGAAACCGTGCTACCGTGTAAAGTGCGAGAACGTGACAATGTAATCGAATTTGATGGAATCAATTCACTGACACTAGAAGGTTCGAGGTTGAGGATACTTAATTCCCGAGGCTTCGAAAGGGCTTAAAAAAGAGGGTCGGAAGGGGAGCCGATGAGTGAAAAAAAAAGACGTTTGTCGACGTGGGTGGATCACGGCATTTATAGGGTGGAAGAAACGTAAGGAGAAGCGAGGAAGCAACGTGCAGAACCAGCGAAGGGTTTCCTTGTAAGAAAAAGCGAACTGTCCCTTCGGAAAGAAGGTCCTTTGGCAACTTTTTACCATACACTTTAAGACCTCAACCCTTCTGCCCCTAAGGCACACTTTTTCACCCTCAAGTCCAAGAGTAACTGTCCGAAACTTTTTTCTTTGCGCGACTCTATTAGCGGGAGTTTCTTTTCTCTCGAAAGGAGTGGGTGGGGATAGAGGGTGAAGAAACCTTATTCTCCTTCTACTTCGGTATAGTGAGCAAGACGAAGAAGAAGAGGCTAGAAGGCTTTGGAGGATAATTAGGTCGTAGGAACAGGCCCACTTTTAGCCTCATCGAGCCTACTCCTCCTTTTTTTTTCAACTTTAGTTTCTTCTCTTGGGAATCAGTTTTACTCGGATTCGGGGTCGTTCTCAGAATTAAAAGATAATGGGTGAGGCTATTAGGGTTTCTTACCGCATTTCCTTTATTTTCTCCAGGAGTCCTGATCTACTCACTGATTCAGAAGTTCGGATGTAGAACTTCCTATTTTCACCGCAGCAGCACCAGGTCTTTCCTTATTGTGTGTGCCATTGCTCGTATCTATACATTGAGCCCTTCTTTTTGGTCTTCGTGCAAGAATAAGTCCTAGTACTTAATCTTCATTCTGTACTTATTGGCAAGTAGTGAGCCACTATTATTGATAAATATCTATCGCAAGAATTAGACGAAAACCTTCTTCCTCACTTCTTATTCCTGGATGTGGTTTTCCAATTGATTCACCGTCACTTGGTCGACTTCGTTTTCTTTTTCCGATGGATTATGCCTCAGTTGTACGTGAGTGGTATATTATACTGGTATTGTACCCATGTCATCGGAAAGTCATACCGGTATAATTGTTGTATAATTATTGTGTCATTATACATTTCGTATAGTTCCTCTCTGAACCTTTCCATCCACGTTCTACTGACACAATAGACCAATCCCCCTTTGATAGGATTTTTTTGCTATAAATAGTAAATTCATGATAGAACACTTCACAAAATGATATAGAATACAGACTACAATGGCTGTCAGAGGGGGGGGGGGGAGGTAGGTATCGTGTTACCTGGTTACGTGCAGTCTAATTTCCATACTTACCTGGTTACGAGCAATCAAATTTTAAGACTTACCTACTCACCCACCATAAGAAAACCTACTTGCCTGGTTAAGCACAATTTAGTTCACTGGGAAAAAGTAGGTAAACTGAGTTATCGGTCTGTTTTGAAACAGATATTAGAGTTAACCGAATAATCACTGACGCCCCAGCCAATAGAAAGGACGTAGACTTACGCTGATACTCACATACGAAAGCTGACACTAAATAACGACTACAGTGAAAATATCTCGATTTTCACCAACAAATGACACCTGGTTCCTCCCCCCCCCCTCAGCCTACATGTTACAAGTAAAGTTAATAATGGCGAATAGGATGGAATATGAATAAAAAGGCGATTGTTTAGTGAGACGAATCTGATTTATTTGAGCTGGGGATTTGGTGAGGGGATAACCCCACCACATCCCAGTTGGAGGAGGAAGTGGGAAGATCCGAGGACCTTCACCACAATATCATATAAACTAATAATGATAATATCGAGTGTCTAATAGATACGGAAAATAGAAAACTATCTTTTTTTTTAATATAACTAACAGGAACAATTTGAGGTTGTGTTTTCAGAACTGGTCTGGTGGAGACGTTTTACGTTTTAGACGTCGTTCTGGTCTTGGAGGAGGAGGATTGTTCGGGATATTGACAATGAGCTCATTTTGATGGTTCAATATTGTTGAATGTAGTTTCTGATCGGTTATGTAAGATACCATTGACCTCAGGAAGATTTGGTTCTAATTTTTCGACTGCTTGATAATGACAATAGGTATTAAGGCTCTTGAGGTTCAGTCTGACTGAACCTATTCCTTCAACACCTATTCTCAGGAAGATTGACTTTTGAAGGAAGTCGAGCTTGGAAGAGTCTCTTTTCAGAATGGTCCAAGTGTTACATCAATACGTTGTCAGAGGCATTACGAGTACAGGAGTCTTCTAAATGATCAGTTTTATGACACGGGAGAGCAAAACTTCCGACTAAAAAAAAAGCTGCGAATTGTTACACAAAGGTTTATTATTTTTCCATATAGATCACTTGTCTGCAAAGAACACGGCTTTGCCATTATTACAACCAACCAACACGAAGAAACAAGAACATGAAGAAAAAACGCTGCAAATTATTACACAAAAGTTTATTACTTTTCTATATAGATCACTCGTCTGCAAAGAACACGGCTTTGCCATTGTTACCACCAACCAACTTGAAGAAAAACCTCGATCGCATTTCGGTCAGCTGACATTTGAACGGAGATTAGGCATCTTTTGCGATTCACACTCGTGTTTCTGATTTATCGTAAGTCCAACCCTTAATTCTCGTAGGGAACAAACGGTTTGTCCTACAGGGCCCCGCGTGGTCTCAAAAAATTCTAAAAATTCTACACTATCTTAACCCCTAGACCCCAAATGGAGCCCACATACCAAATTTCATAGAAATCGGTCAATGCTGAATGAGGAAAGTGCCGCATACGGCGAACGGACGGCCGAATTTGTATTCGATTTTTGGATTCTACGTTTTTGGATTCTAGGGTTGAAATTTTTTTCTTCTTGATCGATTCCAACGATTTATTATTGAGAATAATAAACCAAAAGCTTCAGGATTCGTACGATTTACTTTATTCCTGTTGATGCACCAACAGCGGCATCATCTTCAATCAAGGTACTTGAAGGTCTCTTCTGAAAAATACAACCTCCCAGTAAAACAGTGCTAGTGGGGCCAGGGTCACTCGTTACCATTAAATGGTATAAATTATACCATTAAATAAATAAATTTTATTTGGTATTTCCACTGTTCATTGTGAGCCCCATCCTTCCTTAAACTGTCTGCAGTTCCTCGATTGTAGTCGGTAATACTCGCGATAATATATAGGTCACCTGAATAAGCAAGTTCTTGCACTTTTTCTTAAACCTCCAACGCCTCGGTGGACCTCGAGGACATGAATGCTACGGTCGGGTTAGATTCAACCCAGCATACGTTTTCAGAGGAATTTTGTTTTTTCACTTGTAATATAAACAGCTCTATTTGCTCAAACAAGGCGTAACTATTCCTGAAGGTATTATATTATTATACCTATTATTTATAATAATTGTAATAGTATATTATACAATTTAAATAATTTTTTTATAGTTAAATCCTAACAAAATTACTTCTTTTTGGAACATAATATGTTCCAATACATATTATGTATATCAACTACTCGTAAGTTAGGCGGTAGTCCCAAAAATAACCCAATAATTATAATTTTCATTGATAATTTCGATTTTCAGAGTTGATAATTCTTGGACTAGGTGCTTATAACTAGTAGGAGCAAAGTGGTATAAACAGACATTCCCAATGACTGATGTGTTGTGAGAAGGAGAGGGGAATCGTAAAAAATGTATCAACAACATTTGGAATCACATTTTGATGCCAATAATATGATGTAATATGATGAGTAATATGATGAGTTTTATAGTTCCCTATATTTCCAGTGGCGAAAGAAAAAAACAAGTGGGTGTGGCACATAGCTTCCTCGTATCCATAACCCGATTATATAGATGATCCGGTGCATAGTAGTTAATCTCAAAACACCAATCTCAAAGTACCTCTCACTACCCTCATATGGGACCATCTACACGCTGATCTGGACAATCCTGGAAAATTTCATCAAATTCGGATGAAAAATGTAAATGTTATGGCTGTGACAAGGATTTTACATATGCGCATGAGCAGAGGCTTCTATAAATTAATTCCTCCATTAGGCCTTGATCTTCATTGGGGACCATCTACAACCTAATCCGCATAATACCTGAAAATTTCATCGGAATCGAGTAGAAAATGTGGAAATTATGGCCGTTACAAGGAAATTCACGTTTGCGCATGCGCAGTGGTCACTATCAGTCCGAAGATGATGATTTTCATAGGGGACCATCTAAATACTAATCTGTAACATCCCTGAAAATTTCATTGAAATCGGATGAAAATGTAGAAGTTATGGCCGTTACAAGGAATTCACGTTTGCGCATGCGCAGTCGCTTCTATCAGTCCGAAAGTGATGATTTTCATAGGGGACCGTCTACACACCAACCCGCACAATCCCTGAAAATTTCATAGAAATCGGACAATAACTTCGTATAGTTATGCGCGTTACAAGGAATTCATGACAGACGGACAGACAGACAGACACACAGACACGGAACCAAAATTGTTCAGAAAGGTCTAAAACGCAAAACGCGAGTGAAAATTTTGATTTTGGAGAACTTTTTTTCTCGTCCTTGAAAAGTGAAAACAAAGCTTCCGCTACCTTGGTAGACTCGGAAGCAAAAAGTATAACTTGTTTGGTACTGTTAGGTTGAGACCAACCCAGCCTCTGACTTGCTGCGCAATAACTTCCCTCAGAAATACAGGTGACTCACAAGAACGATGACTCCGCTTCTGCGCACTCCACAGTAGTTCCCTACTTACTGCCAGAAAAACAGTGGGGGGGGGGGGGGGGCGATTTGGATGCCCCTAACCAGCCCTTGGGTTGGAGGCGTTAGAGGGTTAAGCGAGTCCAAATTGGCTTCTTCTATTACATTATCCACGACGATGTTGAAAAGTAGAGATACTAGAGGCCTTGAGATACTATTTCCGACTCACCACACCTTCAGAGCGTACTGTATCAATGACTTTCATGTTTTTCCGACATCGAAAAATGCAGAGTTCTTCAGTATTTCGACTTTGACAGAGTTCTCTCAATTCTTACCCCTCTCCTAAGCTCTTAATAATGAACCAGAACCATTCTCGAGTACCCGACCGTTTCGACTTAATTGTTTTCTTTCTCGGAAGAAAAATAATTGGGATCCGAATTGAATGTTATTTCACCAATTAATTTCAAAAGACTTCAATTTAAAAGGAGGCCCTCTTCCCCAGTTTAAATGTCGAATGAGGAAGACGTGGAGCAATTTTTTCCAGGACTTCTTCGCTTTTTTCCAAGCTTTCATTTCAACGTTAATTGATTCTGCTGTCACTGTCACATGCTACATTCCTACAATGAGAATGATTTAATGCAAATTATAGAAATCCCTATTTCGATGGTTTACAACATAGAATATCGCAAAATTAAGTTCAAATTTCTCTTCCCTAGAACGTAAATGAGACGAAACTACTTCACATAGTAGTAGGTACTCCTTCAAAAAAAGCTGCAAATCATGGCCCAAAGGTTTATTATTTTCTGTACAGATCACCCTTCTGTATAGATCCCTCCCTACCAACCATAGGTACCTACTAGCTACTAGGGCATTTTCGAAAATTTCAACTCCTTTTCATTTCCATTTGGTGGGTGGTTGGGATTGAAAGTTGGTATGGAGGGATCTATTCAGAAGGGTGATCTGTACAGGAAATAATAAACCTTTGGGCAATTTGGGATTTTTTTTTACTACCAACTTTTTTTACCTACCAACCAAATGGTAAGTACAACCTACCACACCATACTGCCTTCACACCTTCACAATCAAGTTGATTAGAAAGAACTAAACGCAATCAAGAGCTTTTCGTTGATGTCGTCGCTTCTAAAGGGTGAAAATTAAGGGTTGAAATTTTCAATTGTGCCCTAGCTACCTAACTTTCAAACCTTTGAACTTTAAAATAGTATTGAATTTTTAGAATCGAATGAGACCACAGTGAGCTCCGTAGGACAAACTGTTCGCTTCATGAAAGAAGTTAAGGGTTGGAGTTACGATAAATCAAAAACACGAGAGTGAATCGCAAAAGAGGCGTAATTTCCATACAAATTTCAGCTGACCAAAATTCGATCGTTGTTTGTTTCTTTCGCAACCAGTTTACAAAATCAGAGCTATACATCGGTAGCTATGAAGCAAGGTTTCTAGCATATTGCGATGAGAGTTTATTTTATTTATTTTTTTTTTTTTTTAGAAAAAAATTCTGTTTGCTCATTGAAAAATTAATAGGTACCTAGGTAGGTACTTATCTTGTGTAGGTATATTTTATTTCGTAATTTTAATTTTCAAATTAAACGTACAACAACGGACATATCCATGATCTATTGTTTTCCCTCTAATGGAGAAATTTCTTAGTGTAGTTTCGAAAGTTTTTGAAGGAAAATATCTCAAAACACTTACTTACTTATTGGCTCACCCCCTTGAAAGAAGGAGAGTTTCCCTACTCGAAAAAATACTGGTACATGTAATCCCGCTCGCGAGCGGTCCAAGTACTAACGCGAGTCGTCTGATCGCCTAGTATTGGTGATCTCATGGGAACCAATTAATTCTTTTAGCCAGACGGCTGTAAAATCAATAGTACATTTCAATTCAAAAAGCTACAGAATTTTTCGGAAAATAATAATATGAAGAAGCTGAACTTTGTTCAAGGGTCGTGTGGTGTGGCTGGACGGATTGTTGTAGTCAGTCGCAGCTGATCAGGGCAGGTTTGAGGTAGTACTTACCTGCATCATGTGTTCTTACGTATTCCTGCGTCAAATTGCTTGAGCTCTTGACGTAAGAATAAACGACCCCTCAAAGTTCTCGAGGATCATGCAAACTATTCCGAATTAAATTTTACTCTTCGTCTCGCGAAGGTGTGCTTCCCCAGTCGCAACCTCGGAGATTGAAAGATGAAAGGATGCCTTCACCTCGCAAAATCCCTGCTCTCCTGAAGGGGTTTTGAACGTCAGATGTAAATTATCAAGTTTATGTCTCATACTCTCGACTACACAATCTACTGTTCGCCTTTCGTCGGCACACCTGTTGAGAAGGGAAATCCATCGACTGGAAGTATATTAATCTGCTTTCCAGAGGAAAGGCGGGATGAGAGCATCGACTTGGAAGGCATTTTCATAGTAAAACCTTGGAAGTTATAAAGTTTTTGATGAAACCAGAGGGCCTACCGTTGAGAACAACTCCTGGAATATAAATCATCTTCTCGAGTTCCAACTAATACTCATCGTTTCGCATATGAGTATAAAAAAGTGTAGTTGACGAGAACACGAATTTTGATCACCTTATATAGCAAAAAACGTTGGTGTTCGAAGCATTATTTTGAAGGTAATCTTCAAAATTCCTCAATATTCTTTGATCATGACATGGATTAAGTTCATTGATGAGAATCATGATGATTAGGGCTCCGACTGACAAAGGAGGACTTTTTTTTGAGTCCTCGCTACTGTGACAAAGAAAAAAATTTCAAAAATAGAGTGGGGATGAATCTAAACGAATAATTAATTGGAAACACAAAATTTCAATCTAGGAAATTTATATTAGAAAATTAATTTCGGAAGTGGTGATTTTAGGTCTTCACCAACAAAAAAAATGCAATGTTTAATATTGCCAAATTTAACTCTAGAACTCTCGGGGACTATCAAAGATATATCCAGGAGGGCGGTACTTTTAATCAATGGATAGCAACAATATACTCGATCCTACTTATATTATCCTACGGCCGCGGATAGAAAATTATCATTCACGTACTTAGCCAATATTCAAATTTGATCGTGTAGGTAGTGAAGGACAGGAGACGATACGAAGACAGTGTTAGGCAGCAACCAGTTATGCTGAAACGGCGAGATGGCGTAAATCCAAAAGGAATTTGCCGACTTCCAGCCTCCCATCTGGAGAGGTAGAGTTTTCTCCTAGGAAACGCGAAATCTTGACAATAATAATTGCTGCAAAGACAGACGACGAATGATGATGATATTAAGCGACGATACGTAGGTACTTCGAGAACAAAAGATGGAGAAAGGTTCGTATCGAGAATAATCCTGGGCTGATCCGAAGTAAACTATTTCTTGTTTCTTGGAGGAAATTGCAAGATATTGACGACAATCGACCCTCGAGACGGAATTATTCTTAAATAAAGGTATTTGAAAGGAATTTTCGGGACACGATAGGCAGAAATTCGAAGGCATCACAATAACAAAGATGGCCGACAGAGCCTTTTCCAAATTTGCAGCCGTCTCCATCGGTCGATCAGTCGATTTCATCCCATTCATTTCTGAGTTTCTCGAAATTCAATACCAGTCGAAATAAAATTGAATAATTTAAGAATTATTTGCAGAACAATATTCAATAATATTCAATTATTTGCAGAATAATATATAGTATGTATTTCTTTCTTCTAATCAGCTACATCTGTAGCCAATTCGGTATTATGTAATCAGGTGATGTAGCGGTGCCTAGCGTCAAATGCGGTAACCTTGCAATGAAACCACGCGTAATTACGATTGTAGGGGAACACATGAATTTCACGCTACACTACGAAAAATGGGCAAGAAGTCCATGTTGTCAATGTTGAGAAAAAATCAATTAAATTCTGTTGAAGAGGTCGATTCAGGGTTTAGTTATGCCCTGAAACGTTTGTTTACCGCCAATCAATTTATTGTGAAGGTTGGAAACGAAAGGATGGAATTTTAAATTGCCCTCGATTGGACTGTTTCATTGAAAACTAACGTCTTTCTTCCTGTAAAGAAAAATGCTTCACGTTGCTTGTACGCTTATTCTAGCAACGATTTCGCTAGTCCAGCTCGCTAAAAAATTTGGTTGAAAAAATTAATTTCTCATATAGAAAAGTGGATTACTTAAAATACATGAGGCACCTAAACCTGTCGAAAATTTGTTTTAAATACTTAACTATACCTTCATACAACAACATACTAACATATCGGCTGAAAGCTTCAACGATTGAGTCTAAATATTTGAGATCACCGAACGACTTGAGTGCAAACGAAATGTACCAAATACCACATTATACATATACATATACATTATATTTGGGGATTAAAAATGATTTAGACGAAACAGTGACTTTATGATTGATAACTGTGCAGAAGGCGACTGATCGCGTACAATGGTACCAACTACATCATTCGACTTAGGATGATCTACATTGAATTTATATAATTCGAAGCTTGTAAGCAAGAACATGTTATTCGCATAGGTACATTGAATTGTCCTGTTGGTGGTCAAAACGACTCTGGGTCCTCTTTGTGAATAAAAAGAGGGAAACGTTGATTTTGGTGTTTAATTTTCATTTAGCAACAGTTTCGCTGGGTCATCTTGCCAGCATCTTCAGGCTAAAAACATATTTAGAACAGCAGATCTCTAAATTAGTCATCTAATGGTCACTTTACAACTAGAAATATATGTTAACTAGACATATAGTTGTAAAGTGACCATTATATGACTAATTTAGAGATCTGCTGTTCTAAATATGTTTTTAGCCTGAAGATGCTGGCAAGATGCTCCAGCGAAACTGTAGCTAAATGAAAATTAAACACCAAAATCAACGTTTCCCTCTTTTTATTCACAAAGAGGACCCAGAGTCGTTTCGACCACCAACAGGATATTATCATCCGACTCAACACCCTTCAACAATCACATTGAATTGTATTAATATTAATACAATTCATTGTATTATTACAATAAACTACTGAGAATGCAATGATACTCCGTGTGGTATTGATACTCGGTAAATGGTGTCATGAACCGAATGACGTCACTGGGTAAGAGTCAATCATTGAAGACAACCCAACCAATCCCATACCAATCATTGATTGGTATTTCCAGCATAACATTTACTAAAACATAGGAATTATTACCTTCTGTAATTTTTTTTTTTTTAGTTATTCAACTCTACCTACTGCCTCTATCTCTGTCGTTCAAGTATAATATACATCTGCTTCATTCAATCCAAATGGAAGCAACCTGTCAAACTGAAAAGCATCCCCCCGACCCCCCAAATATATAGAGATATTGATGTATTCACAACAGAATGATACAACTTCAGCGTCATGTGTCCAACTGTCACAAATCCATACGCAATACTGCACTTGAATCAATTTACGTGAAACCAACGTACAGCTTTTTTCTTTCCAAGAAGAGGACCCAGAGTCGTTTCGACCATCACGGAATCAATACCTCCCTCACGACTCCACAAAGTTCAACAGTTTTAAATTGCTGATCATTCATTGGTAGAGTTCATAATTTGAGTATAATTCAATCGAGTTGAGTTCTAGTGGAGTAGAATTCAAATCAAAGCGCGTAAGGCATTTCAATTTAAGTAAATTAATAGCTGAGAGAGAGCGATCTGCAGGATTGGAAAATAACATTCTCCTTTCGGTGTGACGTTACAAGTGTCTTTCTATAGTTTTGTTTGTCGTCTATCAAGATCTTGACACGGGGTTAAAGAGCGTCGTTCGACGCAACTCACTTCGTAAAGGGGCGTTTAGTACGACCCAATCTAAACTTGGAAACGGCCTAACTCTCTCCCGCACCTACAGTCGGCAGATGTCCGCAGTTTCCCGACTCCAAGATAGAGAAGAACCCCAGTTTTCGAGGCAGTAAACCATTTTACGAGAACTGAAGACTCCAAGAGTTCCTTGGGGGCTTGGCTGTTCCCAGCTGGTTATTTCACATAGGTACATCCAACGAACGGGAACTACACGTTTCAACTTATGTTTTTGAAGAATACTATTTCATCAATATTTTAAGTGACCTGTCGAGTTATGTTCATATCGTATGGAATGTAGTAAAGTATTCCTACAATTTTATGATAATAATTACAAACATTACGTAAAATTACGTTATATTATACGTTTTAACTACCTACGTTCCTGGTATTGGGTAAATTAATGATTATTAGGTTTAGTTCCGCTAGTTATAAAAAAAACTATTATTAACGTTCCTTCATTACACGGTCTATGCTTTGAACATGTTAGGAATCTATATTCACCTTCTACTCGTCTCCATGAACTCATAGAGTACCCACACGGTCACTGCATTTCTGGGTACAATAAATACACGCACGTTTTCATTAGGTATATGAATATATATATATATTTTTTTTCATTTTTGGAAAGTGCATCGGTGCTAGATATTGGTGATTGGAAATTTTGGGCTAAATCAGAAAATTTCCTTTAAAAAAATAGTTTGTTCTTTAAAAAAATTTTTTTTTCAAAAAATTTTATTTTTTAATTTTTCAAAAATTTCAAAATTTTTGAGGCCATTTATTATAGCTTCATAGTGTTTCTTATTTATCGTAAATCCAATCCTTAATTTGTCGTAGGGACCGAAGAGTTTGTCCCACAGAGCTCCGGGTGGTCTCATTCGATTCTAAAAATGGAATACTATCGAAATAAGTTCGATATTCGATGTGACCTAGAAATAACTGACATCAACCAAAATCTTCGCGGCACAACTAGACACCAAATGGAGCCCATATACCAAATTTCATCAAAACCGGTCCATGGAAACTGTGGAAAGTGTAGCGGACGGACGGCAAAATTTTTATTGGATTTTTGGATTGTACGTACCTTGAAACGGGAAAAAACAAATTTTGAGGGGGTTAAAAAATTGTTTTTGGTTGATTCCAAGGTTCATTATTGAAAATAATAAACCAGAAGCAAATATCAAGTATCTAAAAATATTGTAGTGATTTATTCCACAAGATGTCGTGATAATAAAATGAGTGTATGAGTATTTATGAGTAATGTCATAATGTGCACTGATCATAAGTATATTATTCATAATAGTCTGCCTCAAATTGTCATATTGGATAATCGTGATGATTTTATTTGATTTACTGAAAGACCATCCAACTGGAGATCTTCTACCCGACGTGCTTTGAAAATATGTGTTTCTGCCTTCTGTTTACTCACTGTTGGTTTTCATAAATATAAATAAACGAAATGAAAAGAAAGAAAAGAAAACAAAACTGTTAGGGGTAATCGGCGAGAGTTGTGAAAAAGGGGGTGAGGATGGTCCATGACTGATCCTTAACAGGGGAGGATTAAGGTGTAACGCCCCTAGGGAGAAATGTTGAGAAGGTCTGGAGCCGTATATTTCAAACTGCTTGCAATTACTCTTTGTGCTTTGGGGAGAAGACCCCGAGGGAAAAGTTTCGCCTCTAACCGGAACAACCTTGCAAAAACGCAACTTGAAAAGTGTTTTTTGCAGAGATGAGGGCAGAAATGGAGGAGCCTGGGGTTGTAACATCTGCGCTATGAGAGATCGCTAGCGGGCACAATCGCGAAACGTCATTATATTTATGCCCGAGCTATTTGCTGATTAAAACTCCCGGTTCAGACGGAAGTATGTGTTGGGTGTTTTAGTCTTATGAAACTTCGTATCAAGTTTCTCCGAGACTTCGCAGGTTATGTCCATATTTTCTTAATTGAACGTACTCGGCTTCTAGTTCTTAAGGTAGGGTGAGGCAAAAAGGACCGACTGTGGGGTACCACTATTTGTTTATATCATAATTTACATACATAAAGCAAAGCCCTAGGTCATTCAACCACAGCCGCAACAATCCAGGGGTCATTCTCCTGGATTTTCCCAGGGCAGCTGAGGATTCCCCTGACCCTTAGTGGGGGAACTTGTATATAGGGCTCCTGGCCTCAAGGACCGGGGATTCAGTGGTTGAACCATCTAGAGTCAGTGTCTTTGACGAAAATCTCGCCTTCCTTCTTTAAACTTCTTCCAAAATCTATAATCAAAACTTGGTCAGTCTTAAGCCTCCCAAATTTCCTTACCCGATCCAATATTCAACTTGACGGGCTGTCATAAGCATAGTGACGGGTACCAAGGAGGAGTTACATTCACCTCAAACCTTAGGCAACACGGGGCAGGAATTTCCTGGTACCGCTAGCCACACTCCTCTCACACAGCTTAACCCACTTCAAAGTAAGGATTACCTATTTTAATTCAAATATAGGGAAATTGAAAATGTAAGCTCATGCACGGACGTGTTTCAAAAAATCATGAACGTGTTATGAATCATTTTGAAAAAGTTTATTGGCATCTTCAGAATCCTTAGGTCAAAGCATTTCAGAATCCCTATTGTGGAAAATGGCGTCAGGCATGTGGTGACCCTGTTCAGCGATGCAGCACTGAAGTCGTTCCAAGTTGGCTTCTACTTTTTCGAGCATTGGTCGGCCGATTCCGGCAGTTTCCTCGCGAATAGCTTCCTTCAATTCCTAGAGATTTCAAGGTACAGGTACACCCGTGTCTTAAGGTGTCCTCACAAGAAAAAATCGCATTTGGACTGATCCGGGGATTGAGGTGGCCAATTAATGTCCCCAAATCTGGAAATCACTCGACCTGGGAAATGACGGTGACTGCTGTCACCGTTATTGACATGATCAATAACTACTTCTTGCCTGAGTTACGACGGAAATGGATACTGAAGATACTGCCCACACTGCAAACAACTCAATGGATGTCGTCCGCCGTCACTTCCCAGGTCGAGTGATTACCTGCAACGACTGCACTAGTAGCATCATGCTTGATGAACACATGAGACGAACGATGAAGCTCAAGATCCATAAATGGTTTCTTGAACGAGAACGAGACCAAGACTGAATAGCAGATACTGAATGTGGGTTAGCTGTGAGTTGATTAATAGAAGCACTGAGTTGAGCTATTTGAGCTTCGAGCAAGAAAATCCGATGAAAGGTGCTGGAATCTACAGAAGGACTATCTAAACCACAAGCACTGTATTGGTTGGGCGACACATCCAAAATTTTATCAGCAATAGTGGCCACAGTGTCCAGTGAATCATTACTGGAAGCGACAATGGAACGAATGTGGACAGGAAACCGTTGCAAAAAAATAGTGCTCGAAAACTCACCAGTAACCTGTGAACCACCCAGAGTTCTCATCTCTCGAAGCAACTCACTAGCCTTTTTACAACCTAGTTCTAATTCAGCCAAAAGTTTGGTCACCTTTCGCACCTCAAATTTTTCAAACTCCTTCTCCAGTCGGTCCATGAGATTTGGACCCTACTCCAGTAGGGCGTTTTGGATTTAGAACGATCTTAACACAAGAAATCGGCTATTAGTTCAGCTACAACAGAATCGAGCAAAGCCAAAACATAGTTAAATTTAGTATCTCATGTTTAACTGTGGAATTCGCGAATTGTGCTTCAACCTGCGTACGCCAAACTTTAAAATTGTGCCTCCAAAAAGGTGGAATCTTAATAAATACCTACGTTCGAAATAGTCGGAAGTTCGTCGAATGCAATGTCGAGAAGTGATTCGTCATTTGACATGGCTAAGGCGAACTATTTCCGGGATCACCACTGTGGTTGTTAGAATAAACACAACACTAAGAACGTATCAATTTTCAATTTGAATTGGACACCAATGGAAACTGCCGGAATCGGTCGACCAATGCTCAAGATTTTCCACACTTAGGATTCTGAAATGCGTTGACCTAAAAATTCTGAAAATGCCAATAATTTTTTTTTTAATGATTCTTAACACGTTTATGAATTTTGGAAAAACGCCCGTCCCTTTCGCCAAAGAGTTCCAGCTAAGGCATAGTCAGTTCGCAAATATTCGGCTAAGGATAAGAGTCCTTTCTGTATCGATTTCTGTCTCCACAATGCAGAAAGGACTCGCCTCTACTGCCGAAAATTGACGAGCTGATTGGTGCTTCGGATAGAAGTCGTTGGTTTTTGGTTTATTATTTTCAATAATAAGCCTTTGGAATCGACCAAGAAAAAAATTTTTTTAACACCCCCTCAAAATTTGATGGTTTACGTTTCAAGGTACGTAGAATCCAAAAATCGAATAAAAATTTGGCCGTCCGTCCGCCGTCCGCCGTACGCCGTACGCTGCACTTTTGCCACTTAGCATTGACCGATTTTGATGAAATTTGGTATGTAGGCTCCATTTGGGGTCTAGTTGTGCCCCGAAGCTTTTGGTTGATGTAGGTCACTCCTAAGGGTTCCAAAATCAATTTTGAAATTTTGAAAACGCCCTAACTCAAAAAATTTTGATATAAAGGTATTGTTTTTCCTCCAAATTAAGATTCTATAGAATTTTTAGAATTTTTTGAGACCACGCGGAGCTCTGTAGGACAAACCGTTCACTCCCTACGAAAATTTAAGGGTTTATATTGAAATATATATATATAAATCAAAACACGAGTGTGAATCGCAAAAGAGGCCTAATCTCCGTTCAAATTAGAGCTGACCGAAATGCGATCAATGGTTGGTGATTTTGATTTATTTATTTATTTTTTTTTTTAATTTTATTTTTTTTATTTTTTTTTTATTTATTTATTTTTTTTTCATTCTTCTCTTCATATTGGATGGTTGGTGATTTTGTAGACGAGTGATCTATATAAAAAATAATAAACCGTTGTGTAATAATTTGCAGCGTTTTTACCTTAGACTTACAATCAGGGTAAGGGAGCAAGTACTTAAGGCCGAATAAGACAGAGATGGGACGGCTTTATATTCAACATTTTTTAAATGTTTCATTGAAATCGACAAAAAGAGGAAAATATCAAATGATAAAATTAAAACACATTATGTTAGGAGCCGGTTGTAGTGGAGTTCCACAAGGATTATTCAATTGGTTTTCTTTCTGGATTACAAAGGCCCTTCCAAATGTAAATTCTTACTCATAATGGAATCGTGGAGGTTTGAAATTTGTGCGAATCGAATAATAATGGCCGTTCGGGGTTCACTCAAGGATCAGTGACATCGTCGGTTCTTCCCCTGGACGCGGAAACTTCGTCGGTTCTTCCCCTGCACACCAACAACTCTAAGCCTTATAACTTCCGACTACGTCAGTTTTCCCTCTTTCTCTAGTTACTAAAATGAAGAGCGTCATTTTCTGAGTTCAACAATATAAAAAACTCGATTTGTGAAAAAAAGTGACAGTCTGTTTCTCCCCTGGACCCTTCGTGTATACCTCGTGGGTTGTGGAGCTTCAAGACCGTGCTATTCGAGCTTTGCGAGCCCTTGCCAATTTCCAAATGGCAATGCACGGAATCCCAGGTATGTGGATGATGTACTTCAGGATATTCCAAATTTTGAGCTAGATGAGATGGGTTTTCAATATTGAAAATGAAGTAAAATGAAAGAATTAAAACGTGAATTATTAAGTACGATCAATTAAAAATTAAATCAGTTGGAAAACGTCTGCCAAGTGGGTGTGGCACATAGCTTCCTCGTATCCATAACCCGATTGTATAGATGATCCGATGCATAGTAGTTAATCTCAAAACACGAATCTCTAAGTGCCTTCACTACACTCATAGGGGACCATATACACGCTAATCTGGACAATCCTAGAAAATTTCATCAAATTCAGATGAAAAATTAAGTGAGTAGATGTATGTGATTGGATCAAAAAAATTCTTAGCCTCGGCTCTGATTCGAACCCGTGATCCCTGGAGCACAAATCAAGACTCCTCTGAGCTACTGAAGCCTTGTCATGTATAAGATTTGAGATTCACACAGGAGACCATCCCTCTATGAATGAATCCCTCTATGAAAGACAATTCTCTATGATTCTCATAGGGGACCATCTAAACACTACTCTGTAACATCCCTGAAAATTTCATTGAAATCGGATGGAAAATGTAGAAGTTATGGACGTTACAAGGAAATTCACGTTTGCACATGCGCAGTGGCTACTATCAGTCCGAAGGTGGTGATTTTCATAGGGGACCATCTAAATACTAATCTGTATAACATCCCTGAAAATTTCATTGAAATCGGATTGAAAATGTAGAAGTTATGGCCGTTATAAGGAATTCACGTTTGCGCATGCGCAGTCGCTTCTATCAGTCCGGGGATGATGATTTTCATAGAGGACCATCTACAACCTAATCCACATAATCCCTGAAAATTTCATCGAAATCGAGTGGAAAATGTGGAAGTTATGGCCGTTAGAAGGAAATTCACGTTTGCGCATGCGCAGTAGCTACTATCAATCCGAAGGAGGTGATTTTCATAGGAGATCATCTAGATACTAATCTGTAACATCCCTGAAAATTTCATTGAAATTGAATGGAAAATGTAGAAGTTATGGCCGTTACAAGGAATTCACGTTTGCGCATGCGCAGTCGCTTGTATCAGTCCGAGGATGATGATTTTCATAGGGGACCGTCTACACACCAACCCGCACAATCCCTGAAAATTTCATCGAAATCGGACAATAACTTCGTATAGTTATGCGCGTTACAAGGAATTGATGACAGACGGACAGACACACAGACACACGGACACACAGACACACAGACACACAGACAGACAGACACGGAACCAAAATTGTTCAGAAAGGTCTAAAACGCAAAACGCGAGTGAAAATTTTGATTTTGGAGAACTTTTTTTTTCGTCCTTGAAAAGTGAAAACAAAGCTTCCGCTACCTTGGTAGACTCGGAAGCAAAATAAATCCAACGGTTAGTACCTAATTCCAAAATGACCGCCTTAGGGAGCGAAATTACTCGTCCCATTATTTTTCTAGTTGTTAACGGTTCTCCTTCCACAAGGTGAGAATCTTTTTTGATGGTATTTGCGACCCCGGGAGCTACAGATGAACGAATAACCATCCTGAAATGGTTCTTTAGCACACGTTTTTGCTACATTCTATTTATTCTTTTTTTAAATTATTTTTTTTCTTATTTCTTTCTCTTTAGAACAAGTTAATCAAATACACTAGTTTATTGCTTAAATGAAATCATCAAAATCGAGTTGAGTTGAGTTGCAATCAATTATAAAAGAATCATTTAAGTACAATATTTACAATTTATTTATTTATTTTTTTTTACAAAAGGAAGGTACCTTACGCACTCATCAGTCGGTAGTCGATATGATGAACATTGCTCTACATTACGAAAGAAAAGAAAAGCGAAATAGGTCCTGAGAATGCACTGGAGATTTCACAATCAATTCAAAATATATTCAAAAATAAATTATCCCTAAAAAAATAGGTATCTATACTAAATCATGCCACAAAATGATGAATTCAAACAAAAATTAATACTAGGATTACTTACTTAACTGTCGAAGTTTTTTACAGTATTAAGAACACAATCGATGTCATAGTTGTAGTCGAAAATTTGGTGGGCGTAGCGTCGTCAACTATGGTTCTTCGTTTGTTTGTACGATATTCTCATGACTCTGTGCATGTCGGCTGTAGTACAAATTTACTGGGGTGTCTACCTCAATCTACAGTCGAATACCATGTCAAACTCTGCTTACGAACAATCCACAGTATCCCATATTTATGCAACAATCAGGAGAGGTTCAGTAGAAATCCTCTCAAAACAAACTTTTTTGTGCTTTTACCTTCCGAAAAATATGAACAATTCAGCACCATCAGTTGTCTTACTCGTTTCTACCGATCATTATGAACATTTCGATAACTTAACACCCAGAAGAAGTTAGAAGATGATTCGAACACACATTTTTTATTGAAGAGTGCCTACTGAATTTGCATCAGTAGATACGTTCACGAAATATAGAAATAAAAACAATATAATTCAGAGCCCAAAGGTTGGAATGTTCCGAATATGGACGTCTCATATTTTGTTCGTCTCACTAAAATGTTCCTCATTAACATATTCCATAATAGCAGCTGGAAATTCTCAATTATCTATTGAAATAGATAGAGTTGGTTTACGTTTCAAAGATGATCCTAAAGTGCAAATAGTTTCGATTCTATTTTTTCTATAGAAAAGGGTGTCTAGAAGCTAGGTTAGAGTCACGTAGAATGACATTAATTGGTGCCCCCACGACCTTTTAGCAGTAATCACCGAACATTCCCGTTGAAAATCTCAGCCCCACTTTATAAAGTGTTAACTAAGCGGAATCAAAGCGAACAGGTAACGACCTGCTTTGGCATCGTTGGACAGGGTGGAGAAGTGGAAAGGGTAAATCCAGGATAATGAGACAAGTTAACTGGGAGGAGAGGAAAGGCAAAAGTTACCAAGAGGGACGTGATTCCTTCATAATTCCCTAGAAGGGCCCTAGGGGTGTCGGATAGTAGGCTCGGCGGTGGAGAGGAGAGGCTTGATGGTGGTACAGAAGGGCACTATGGACTAATTTTTATTCAGCTCAACGCCACCCTATTTAAACCCCGAGTCGAAAAGTTGTGAAGGAAGCTTCCGGAAGAGACCTCTGGGGGATTGTTCAGTCCTGACTGGGAGAAAGAGGGGGTTACTAAGCACAATCAAAATCTTTATGACGAGCAAAGGCCTCAAGGGAGGTACTAAGAGTCAATGGTTTTCTCTTTCTTTCAAATCAAAGTATGATAAGCTAATTTTCAAGACCCTCAATAAATTACCTAAATTACACCACTATTTATACCATAACTCTGAGTACAGCTACACCGAATTTATTAATTACTTGTCAGGTAATATTATTTAACTACTAGGTGCCATCAGATAAAAGTAAAAGTCTGCCATGTAGAACATGATGAATTAATTGGAGTAAAAAACGAAACAAATAATTTTGTATTATCGAATTGTGGAGATTTCACTAATCACCAATAATGATGAATAACCCTCTGTTTTTAATATATTCCCAACACTAATTAACCCCCTTCCTCATTTTTGTACCAATTAAATGAGCCATTTCTGTCCAAAAGAAGAAAAACATTCATTCATAGTTCCTGTAACTCCTTTTCCCACCTGTGGTTTCGATTAAATAAATGGAAAACGTGCAAACTAATAAGGGATCTGAAATACACCAATCATTCTTTGCTAAACTCTGTTATGAATTACCTACTTAACAATATGATATCAGCCAGAAGATCAATAATTATTTATTGTTAAATAGGGTTAATTATGAACTTATTGTTAATCACGCGTTAATTGTGAAATTTATCAGCACTGCGAACTTTGCCCCTAAGAGCCCCCTCCTTTAGCCTACCATTGTCCTTAAGGGGGCCTCAGTCGGTCGCCGTTCGTTCCTAGTTTCGTGTCAGTATTTCGCGAAATCGAAGGGGCAAAAATTCAAAAAGTTGTGCCTAAATTGGAAATTTTGAAGGATTTTAGAAATCACCAGTGCACGGCTCTAGGGGATTGAAAAACTGAAATATTGCCGCCAGAATCATCAAAATAGTACAATAATTGCCAGAGAAAAAAACGCTGCAAATTATTGCCCAAAGGTTTATTATTTTCTGTATAGATCACCCTTCTGCATAGAAACCAACCATAGGTACATACCACCTACCAGGGCATTTTTGAAAATTTCAACCCCAACCACAAACCAAATGGAAATGAAGGGTTGAAATTTTCAAAAATTCCCAAGTAGGTAGTAGGTACCTATGGTTGGTAGGGAGGGATCTATACAGAAGGGTGATCTATACAGAAAATGATAAACCTTCGGGCAATAATTTGCAGCTTTTTTTTTTACCTACCAACTTTTCTTTACCTTGTTGAAAAGTTAAAACTAGACACAGTAGGTATTTACTGATGGAACTAAACGATTCATTGGCAACATTACTTTAGGAAAATTTCATCTTTTTCTGAACATCGATATTTTGACAAGAAAACGCCTATTCAAGAAGAAAATTCTGGAAGTTACATGGATGCGCGCGGTGTATTGATTTGATAAAAATCAGCTGCAGGCACTACAGGTGGCTCCTGTGACAGGCCATCTATTATTATTATGAAGAGGACGAAGTTAGGAAGGTACTATCAAATCCACACGATAGGGGGCATAGCAACCTAACTAAACCTAAACCTAAACTAAATTTTGTATCAATTTGATATTGCGCGTATCGGAGGGTTAATAGTTGACACGTAACAACTTTTTCAGTCAATTATCCAGTGTTCAGGAAGATGGCAGAACACTAAGAGCCATTAACTTCGGCTCGCTATGAAGATCCGTGTAGAAAAAAACCACTTTTAGGAAGCAAAGTGATACAACATGTAAAGCGGCTGTTAGTAGTCCGGGCAACGAAGGGTTTGAGCTAGAAAAAAATAGAACCCAAACCAAAATTGGCACAGATATAGGGAGGGGTATCCTTATTAACATACTAAAAGTCCTGAAGGGTGGGGCACGAGCTCGAGGGGAGGGGGGTCCTTAAAGGTCCCATTTTGAGGTTTTTCGTGAATATCTCGAAAACGGTGCATTTTTCGATAAAATATGTCCTATAGTAAATTAAAGCTGATTGAATTCTCTACAACTTTGATTCCATACGTTTCATCGAAATTCCGAACCGTTACCGAGTTATATGCATCCAAAAATGGAGGATTTTTGAAAAGTTGGTTTTTAGCTCACGTTTTTTGGATAACTTTGTTGAATATCGTCCAAACGGTTCATCTGAGAGAAAAGGCCTCTTAGAGAAAGTTGTAGAGCATTAAATTTCCTTGAAGAATAAGTGGTTGATTGCCAATTTATTATTTACTAATCAAAAATTACGCCAATTTAAAAAATTTGCCAATTTTTGTCATTTTCACTCAAATGTTCCCAAGCCCCTTTTTATGTGCCCTCGAACTTCAATCGTGCTTCTTTTTGTCATCTGTCGTCATTTAATGCTATACGTCCACAAGAATTAACAACCCAGAATTACATACCAACAGATCGGGGGGGGGGGGGGGGGTGATATGAAAAGATAATGTAGAAAAAAACTTAAAAGTTTTTATTAACTAAGTATCAAAGTAAGACATTTACAAAATTACATGATCGGTAGGTAATGTCAAAGTACATCAAAAGTCGTCTTCGGGGGGGGGGGGGGGGGGGGGGAGAGAGAGAGAGAGAGAGGAGGTCGATATGAGAAGGTGTTGTGAAAAAGTGTTATTTCATCCTAAGGACGAGTTGAACTTCTTTCACCCTGTACGAAGTGGTCTTTGTTGGGTGGTAAACGTGAGCTCAGACAGGAAGAGTAGCAGTTCAACCTTCGGGGAAATGAAGTAATCCAGGAAAAACACAGTCATGTCCCTAGCCAAGATTGGGGGTGAAAAAGCAACGATAAACCCTTTATATATTATATGAAAAGATAATGTAGAAAAAAATTTAAAAGTTTTTATTACCTAACTAAGTATCACAGTAAGGTATTTACAAAATTACATGATCGGTAGGTAAGGTCAAATTACATCAAAAATCGTCTTTTTCGTCACTCATGGAGATTGCTCCAGTGGGGGCGGCGTTGGTGCAGGTGCCATGGCACCCGCCACAGGCGACCGAGCAGGCAATGCCTGTTTTCCGGCAACCGCAGCGAGTTCCACATCCGGTTGTGCACCGACAAAACATGGAATTCAGAACTTCTTCGAGTGGTACTGGGGTATTTTTGGTCACTGGATGGAGTCCATCCTCCTGCATGGCCCATCCGAAGCTAGTTAGTGGTAAACTGTTACCCAACCACTGTTGGACCTGCAAAGAAATACCAAAATATTTCTTTGCAAAGCAATTACTACGGTAAGGAAGTCAGTTATTGGTATATAAGATGCAATGAATGATCTACCTGTAGATACACACATAGGGAGTGCTTTAGTGCTGATGCTTTGGTTGTTGGCAGGGGCGTCAAATCGGGGTTCGGGCTGACGGAGGCTTTCAGGAAGGCGTGGTGTCGCAGTTGGTTGAGGTTATTGAGTTGGGGAGAAGCCTTGAACATATGAGGAAAAGGACCTCGCCAGCTCTCTCAATCTCTTGTGGTGTAGAGTAGGGGTTGTAAAAACAAGGAGCAACTTCACCTATGACGCTGGGGTTGTCAGTGAAGGTTTTTACAGCTGTCATTTTGCTCTTCCCATAAATTGCTGATGTTGTATCACAGCCTGAAAAACTGTGAAGGAGGAGGATATTTTGAGCATATGGGAGCTGCTGCAGCCTGTGAATACAATAAACCTTTGAGGGGACATTCCCTCGGCCTGGGTTCATGAAGAATAGTTGGCTTTGATTAGGAGCGTCAAGGCTGCTAGTAGCACTACGAGGTCTATATCTTCCCCAATCACAGTTACCCTCACTTTTTCAGCTGCTCTATTAATTCCACACATGGAATTAATGTGTCATTCCACACAATCATTGTGTCAGCATCCCCTGAGGCAACCATCGTTAGGATATTGGATGCTGACGTCCTCCTTTTTAAGAACTCAATGAGTCTTGACTTAGTTTTGTCGTTCGCAAGGAAATGCTCCTGTGGGATTGGTGGTTGTCTCTTGAAAATTTATATCGGCGGAGGTTTTCAGGAGGCCTCTCCGTTTCTGCTCGGCTCTCTTAGTACTGTTAATTTCTCAATAACCATCAAACAGCACGGTACAGCTGTTACCGTAATGTTTGATGATGTAGGAAATGATCTGTTCGCAGATGGAAACAATTGTTGAGCAAGGTCTCCACTTCACCCGATGGAGCAGGAAACCACCGTCCACATAATTTGTGGTTTGTGTAACATTGAGATCAGGATCTTCTTCTTCTGGTAGAGCAGCATATAGGGTGGACTTAGTTCCTTTCCTCATGCCTTTTCAACGTCTTCATCACTCTTCTTTGAAATAAGAGTATGTTGAAAAATTGTCAAAGGGTTTATCGTTGCTTTTTCACCCCCAATCTTGGCTAGGGACATGACTGTGTTTTTCCTGGATTGCTTCATTTCCCCGAAGGTTGAACTGCTACTCTTCCTGTCTGAGCTCACGTTTACCACCCAACAAAGACCACTTCGTACAGGGTGAAAGAAGTTCAACTCGTCCTTAGGATGAAATAACACTTTTTCACAACACCTTCTCATATCGACCTCCTCTCTCTCTCTCTCTCTCCCCCCCCCCCCCCCCCCCCCCGAAGACGACTTTTGATGTACTTTGACATTACCTACCGATCATGTAATTTTGTAAATGTCTTACTTTGATACTTAGTTAATAAAAACTTTTAAGTTTTTTTCTACATTATCTTTTCATATCACCCCCCCCCCCCCCCCCCGATCTGTTGGTATGTAATTCTGGGTTGTTAATTCTTGTGGACGTATAGCATTAAATGACGACAGATGACAAAAAGAAGCACGATTGAAGTTCGAGGGCACATAAAAAGGGGCTTGGGAACATTTGAGTGAAAATGACAAAAATTGACAAATTTTTTAAATTGGCGTAATTTTTGATTAGTAAATAATAAATTGACAATCAACCACTTATTCTTCAAGGAAATTTAATGTTCTACAACTTTCTCTAAGAGGCCTTTTCTCTCAGATGAACCGTTTGGACGATATTCAACAATGTTATCCAAAAAACGTGAGCTAAAAACCAACTTTTCAAAAATCCTCCATTTTTGGATGCATATAACTCGGTAACGGTTCGGAATTTCGATGAAACGTATGGAATTAAAGTTGTAGAGAATTCAATCAGCTTTAATTTACTATAGGACATATTTTATCGAAAAATGCACCGTTTTCGAGATATTCACGAAAAACCTCAAAATGGGACCTTTAAGGACCCCCCTCCCCTCGAGCTCGTGCCCCACCCTCCAGGACTTTTAGTAGGTTAATAAGGATACCCCTCCCTACATCTGTGCCAATTTTGGTTTGGGTTCTATTTTTTTCTACCTCGGGCCCTTTTTTAGTCTTCGTTGCCCGGACTATAGTTGCACCTGAACCTGGGGGTGTCCGACCCACTCACCGCCAAGCCGCATGCATAATACCTCTCGACCGACCCCCTCTAAGTTATATGCCGTGGACCTCGATACATTGTAATATCCTTCCTTCCCCTCCCTCCATTACGACTACCTCTCGCCATTCTCTCGGACCGGTTTCATGCAAACATGAACGGACATGAACAAACAGGTCTGCGCCTGCACGTGACTTTCCAGCGTGCTTTGGAGAACTGAGGCGATAAGGCAGTTATTTGTGAGCGCTTGCGTCGTAACGGATTGGTGAAATGAGTGGGATTTGTGGGCTATGAGAGTTTTGTACCTCCTTACACATTCTGTTCACCAACCCCTGTGCCTTCCATAGTTTTCATACAAAAGTAGATAGATATAAATTTTTTCAAATTTTTTGTGTCTTTTTGAAGCGGGAAATATTCTCAAAAACACCTTTAAAGGGTACTATTGAATTTTTTGTTGCCTCTAGTAGTTTTGAGTCCTTATAACAAACCGCAGCAATGCTAAAAATTATGTCTATCATTATTAAGTGAAATGGCTCGTCAACAAGCTCCCATTTTGACTTCTTATAATAAAGTAAAGTAAGCAACCATTTCAGGTTGAATTTTCCTACGACTGCCATTCCTGGCGTCGCGGACGAAGGAAGATCAGAGAGTTCTGATGATTTCGCTCATGGCTTCCCATTGCCTCACAGCCATGGGTTTCGACGAGGGGGGTGGCCAGCCACGAACGCTCGAAAACGCGCCCAGCACCCGAGATTTGAACTCACGATCTTCCCACAAGGATCGGTTCGTGTCTCAGACCCAGAAACTCGTCGGCGAACAATCACGGCTACCCGGTCCCCTCGACTTCTTTTAATAGTCACAATTATGGAGCAAACCCAAAAACGCCTCCTACGTAAATAATTTCTGACAGTTATAAAATCTGTCCTCTCGTATGTTACTCTTTCCTAGCAAAGCTCGCTTACTGAACTTGAAAAGAGCCCTTTGATGGTTGGAAATTGAATGCCTTTGTTATGCAATAAGTTGTTTTTCGATGTCCAGTGGCATTACGAAGAAAATATATACACCATAACTCTGATGTATACAGAAAGAAATTATCACTGAAGATCCAAGACACCTAGTGCTAGTAAAATTGTTCATGAAGAACTGATTGCCATGTGGCGGAGCTACGTATTGCCTTATACATTTCTATCTTTGAAAATGGTTATTTTGTAAACAAACTCAATCGATAAAATTTTTTCCAAGGGAGACCATTTGATTTAATGTTATTGGTTTCAGTTTGTTTTAATCAATGGTCAGAACACCCACTCTCAACAACAAAAAAAAGACGATCGTAGTAAGAACGTGTTGTATTATGATTCAAAATGTTATTGGTTCCTATCGCTTTTGGTTATTATTTTCGATAATTAACCTTTGGAATCGACCAAGAATAAAAATTGTTTAACCCCTCCCCCTCAAAATTTGTTGGTTTACGTTTCAAGATACGTGGAATCCAAAAATCGAATAAAAATTTAGCCGTCCGTCCGCCGTACGCGGCACATTCCTCACTTAGCATTGACCTATTTCGAAGAAATGTGGTATGTGGGGTCAAATTGGGATCTAGGTGTGCCCCGAAGCTTTTGGTTGAAATATTTAACTCACTTCTAAGGGTTGAAATTTTGAAAACGCCCCAAATCGAAAAACTTTGATATAAAGGTATTGTTTTTCCATGAATTTAAGATGGTATTGAATTTATAGAACTTTTAGAGACCACGCGGAGCTCTGTAGGACAAACCGTTCGCTCCCAACGAGAATTTAAGGGTTAGAATTACAATGATTCAGAAACACGAGTGTGAATCGCAAAAGAGGCCTTATCTCCGTTCAATTTTTTTGCAGACGAGTGATGTGTATAGAAAGATAATAAACCTTTGTGTGATAATTTGCATCGGTTTTAATTATTGGGTGGGTACTCATGACGTTTAAGTCGGCCTGATTAAGGGAGACAATTAAAAAGCAATAAATTCTCAGAGAGGATAATATTATCGAGTTAAATATCTCTTGAATATCATAACGAACCAAGTAGGAATCCCATTATCCAGAGTCAATGCGGTAAGCGGTTAAAACCTGACGACAATTCGTGAGGAGAATACGATGAACACAAAATACAGTGAATACAATCATCGCATATCAAGGTGATGGTTCCTACGCGAAAGCTCCCCTCAGAATAGGAACCTTCTCCATGGGAGCTTTCTCCACATAAATTCAAGACTTGTCGTCCATATTCAGAGAGATAGCTTCTCTCTGCTGAGATACAACCATGTAATTACAACCGTCTTGCACCTGCTACCTCCGTTCCCTGGTTCCATCCTCGCCTGACTACGCTTCTCAGCTCTTGAGCCAATACCCCGATACCTCGAGAAACCCGCTCAACCTAACAAGACCGTACTTCGTGCCTTCTTTTTTCTCCGATGTAATTCGATTCCATCGGCCCAATTAGCATTTTCTTCTTTTCAATAGAAAGAATTGATTTGCATTCAAATGTAATTTCTACAATGGATTTTTTGCATTTGGTTCCCGTCTTTGCACTGCAATCGGCTTCGAAAGGAACTCTTCCTACCATTTACTGCAACCTGATTTTTCTTATTTTTTCTCCATCTCATATGATTGCTCCAAATCTTATTTTCTGATAAAAGATGAAACCTCCCGCTACTGCCGTACAAGATCTTGATCTCAACAATGAAATCATCACATCATGGCGATATCCCTAGTCCCAGTACATCATTCCTTTCTAAGTCCAACTGTGGAGTGGGGACCACAACATTGGTTTGATGGTCAACCAGAGTTGATGGAATTTTTTCCCACCATGAGTTTGAGATTGGATTTTGTGAAATCTTTGCTCAACAAAAGTTGAAGGGGCAGTATTTTTCTATCTATGGCCCAAATCGTTTCAGAATTTTGTTACAGTTGCTCTTCAGTCCAACAGGGAGGGAAGTGCCAAAATTAAAATGTCAAACTTGAAGAAAAAATCGGCCGCTGAACGTCGTAGAAAGTATCATGTTAGGGGAAAGGATTTTTGAGAGGAATGACACGTTGGGGGAACACCTCATTTCACGAAATCAGCCCGTAGGGGGGTAGCAAATTTTCCTTTCCACTTATCCAGACTTAGGACTGGCTACGGCTATTGGCTTAGGCTGGCTACTGGCTACATACCTAACGTGTTATGAACTATTGTTCCTACGATAATATCCATATTATGCTACCACTGGGTAGCAAATATACCACAAGTGTCTTGTCGTTAGTGTTTTAGTATACAGGGTGTCTACCATTTGGATGGACCAAACTTCAAGGATCGATTCTACTACTCATTTGCAACAAAAAATGTCTCATAGCAATTTTTTCTTAACCCACTCAAAATTCTTTTTTTTTCCACTTTAAAGTTTTTATTCGTATTTTCGACCTTGCAGCACTAAAATGGTCATAACTCCCTTATTTCTCATGCTACTTCAAATCTGAGTACATCGTTGGACAGAGCGTTAAATTTCCTATCCATTTAGTGGGAAACCCAGTTTCTTAAAGCCATTTGTTATAGTAAAAAAATAAATCAAAGTCAACATTTATAATTTTTTTCGAAAATCGACAATTTTTCAGGCTATCGATTCCCCCGTAAAAAATACCGCTATCGTGGTGCACTTAACGGGAAAAACTACCCCAAGATCTCACCTTTCCAACGATATGCCAGTTTCAAGGTTTAAGAGGAAAGTTCCTCTGAAAAAATTGAGTTTTATGCGAAAAAACGTGCTTCTTTAGGCATATTCCGCTACAGAGTCGACCAAGTATTATTGCCTTCACTTTTCAAGGATTGCAATAAAAAGTCCACTAATTTAAATTTCCACTCGTATTTTACGTTTTGGACCTTCCTGAACAATTTTGGTACCGTGTCTGTCCATCTAACAGTCGGTCTGTCTGTCTGAAAGTCCTTGCAGATGGCAAAAGCAATACGAAGCTACTGTCCGATTTCGATGTAATTTTCGGCGATGTTCTCCATGTAAATCAATGTCAAAGCATTAAATTTTCGGAATCAAATTCAAACATTTTAATTTTTTTTTAAAAATAGGAATTACCATCTTTCGGTTTATTATTTTCAATAACAAGCCTTCGGAATCGAGCATAAAAAGAAGTTAAGTTAAGTAAAGTAAAAAGAAAAAAAGAAGTTAACCCCCTCTGAAAATTGTTTTATTGTTTGCCCGTAATAAGTAGCGCTATCGCGGGGCCACTCAATCGCCAAAACTACCCCGGGATCACATGTTTTCTACGATAAGAATCAGTTTTTCGTTTAATTAGAATAAATTTCATGAAATTGACTTTTTGTAGCAGAAGAATAACTTGAAGAGTTTCATTGGCAATAATACTTTTTTTATATTTTTGTTTACAGTTATTGACTTACCACCCCGATAATGAGTGTCCTTCATTGTACCTACCAACTACCAACACTTTCTACCAACGTTACAATGACAACTTTTTTCTGCTAATTGTTCTTTAATATTATTTTAGTTCCATTTTTAAAATTAGAATGAACGGTTTTTCCGTTGAGTGGCCCACGATAGCACAACTTATTCCAGGTTAACAATAAATCTAAAAAATTGAAATTTCTAAAGAAAATTAAAATTTTCAATTTGATTTTGAAAATTTATTGCTTTGACTTTGATTTTTATGGAGAACATCGCCGAAAATTACATCGAAATCGGACAGTAGTTTCGTGACTGTCAGATGGACAGACACGGTACCAAAATTGTTCAGGAAGGTCCAAAACGTATAATACGAGTAGAAATTTAATTTGGTGAACTTTTAATTGCAATCCTTGAAAAGTGAAGGCAATAATACTTGGTCGACTCTCTAGCGGAATATGCCTAAAGAAGCACGTTTTTTCGCATAAAACTCAATTTTTTCAGAGGAACTTTCCTCTTAAACCTTGAAACTGGCATACCGTTAGAAAGGTGAGATCTTGGGGTAGTTTTTCCCGTTGAGTGCACCACGATAGCGGTATTTTTTTACGGGGGAATCGATAGCCTGAAAAATTGTAGATTTTTGAAAAAAATTATAAATGTTGACTTTGATTTATTTTTTTACTATAACAAATGGCTTTAAGAAACTGGGTTTCCCACTAAATGGATAGGAAATTTAACGCTCTGTCCAACGATGTACTCAGATTCGAAGTAGCATGAGAAATAAGGGAGTTATGACCATTTTAGTGCTGCAAGGTTGAAAATACGAATAAAAACTTTTAAGTGGAAAAAAAAATTTTTAGTGGGTTAAGAAAAAATTGCTGAGAGACATTTTTTGTTGCAAATGAGTTGTAGAATCGATCCTTGAAGTTTGGTCCATCCAAATGGTAGACACCCTGTAAATCGGCGGAGGCGCCACTATGTGTATTGGACGGCGATCCCATCATTTGAATACCGCACCACCGAGTATTCGATGCAGGGAAGTATTCCGTGTTCGGGAAGGGCTATCGATACTATTTTACAATCGATACAAGGCGATCGACACAAGGCAGGGAGGGAGAGACCGAAATAGGCGGCGATAACGGACTTTTCGGGAAGCGTGTACCGTGTAGTGTTGGATCTGTTTTCACTAGTTCGTTTCCGTTTGATTCCGATTGAAATTAATCAAGAGTTCAGGGTAAAGGAGCAGAGATCGGGAATATGGGGCGGTGCAGCATTCACCGGGAGTCCAGGAACCGATATGTACTTATAATAACTTGACAAAAGTACACCACAATAAAGTTACTTTGAAAAAAAGAAGAAAAATGATCAAGATCCCATATAGACATTCAACCATAATCATTAAGATTTATCATTGCTTTGCAGTATACACACCAAAACACAAATGCCATGTAGGTATGGCACATTGCTTCTTCTTCACCATCATCCGGTTTCATAGAACTTCAATCCCCAACTACCCATAACTTCCCTCTAAATTTGAAGTCCACATGACGATGAAGTTCATTGGGGACCATCTTCACTCTAAACCGCCCATCCCTCAAAATTTCATCTAATCACACAGCAACTTGCCTCACTTTTGCCCTTAACAAAGATTTACTGACAGACACAAAACTTAAAAAACAAAAATAATTAATTTTGATTTTGGAGGACTTTTTTGTGCTCACTTTTACCCATAGGGTAGAGTCACCAATTATCGTCATGCTTAAGACCTTATCATTTTTTCCCCCCATTAATTCGCTCATTTCTTCCTTATTCTACCCCTAATCGTTTAACTCCGGGGCATTTTTGAATCGCCAGCAATCCAAGCTTCGATTGTACCACCATTTTTCCTGAAAAAGCTATTAATTATGCTTTTAGAGCAATAAAACTCATTATGATTTTTTTAACCAGTTATCGTCATGAGAAATCCAGTGTTCGTCACCGCAGTGCACCAGCTATCGTCAGGGGGAATCCAGTATTCGTCAGATAATTGCACCAGTTATCGTCATCCATGACTATTCACTTATATTATACTTAGGTACCTAGGATATTATTATTCACTTATTATAATTCTTTTTGTAAGTATAGATACTTCAATCGTGAAAATTCGTAAAGAATCTCGTTCAAAATTAGTGCAATCGGGTGCTGAGACAAAATTAATAAACACTTTACTAGATCACAAGGCTTTTATTAACCCTTATTAACCCACGGTATCTTTTTGGAAGACCAACTTTAGAACGTTTTCTTGACGGTACAAAGTGGTTTTCGCCCCTACTTAATGTCCCAATGGCTACTCTGACATCTCTAGAATAGAAAAGAAGAAGAAGAAGTGTCAAAACAACAACAACGTTGATATAATAATTATAAGTTACAAGGCGGCTCAAAATTGACATCAACACTCCAAAGGACAGTTTCACAAATTATTTTAGACCAGTTTTTCACCGTTTTGAGTGATATTACTTAAAGAATCTTGGGTAAAAAGTATCTAAGATCAAGTAGAAATTGTAATATCTACATATTATTAGTTGCTAAGTGGGTAAAAGTTGGTTTTTGTGATGGTATCTTTTTGGATACCGTGAGCAAGGGGGTACCCAGTATAGCCAGGTCCATGATGGGGTTTATGCTCACTTTTATTGATTTTTCTCACCCTATAACTGATTTTCTTTCCTTTTTCTGATTCTGAATGAAGATTAGAGTAATAAGGAGCATAGGAATGTGCACTGCCTCCTTATTTCACAAGGTAAGCATTGGTTCTGAAGGGGAGGACTCGAATAGCAACGCCAACAAGACCCCGATGGGCGAAAATAAATTTGAAAGAGAATTGGCTGAATTTTTTGAAGGATTGGAAGAATTGACATTTGAGGATGTCAACGAGGAGAGAATTGGAGAGTTCAATGACCACCTGGAACGAGCCTATTCAAATGGGTTTGGCAGGGAATGGAATAGTGTTTGAAAGATTCGCATGCGCCAAATTGTGAAAGAGACAAATTTGAAACTGACGAGCCTCATTTACCTTCTAATTCGAAACGAAATCGAACGAGGCGACTTCTTCCTATCGCCGAGGCAAAGAAAAATCCGAAGCAAAATAAAGTGCAAATTATTGAAAATAAAAAACCAAAACTTGCCAAGAAAGGATCTGGGTTCCGGTAAGTTTCTTTATCAAATCATGTCAGAAGTGAAATGATTTACAGTAGAAAGATGATTAATTTTGTAATCTAAATATACATCCTTATTCACAGTTCGAACAAAAATTTGCATAAGAAGTCGCTTTACCTGAAAACAAGCCCCACCAACCAAGCAGGAACCATCAAGATGAACCAAGCACCTACTTTATGATTATTTATATGGGACTTGGAATGATAATTCCTTTAGGATTTGGATTGGTGCAACGATTTGTGCTGGGGAAAAGTAAAAAATGTTATACCTCAATGAATTTTGACTAATTCGTGCAAATTTGAAGCCTGTTTTTTTACAAGTTTTTTGATTTTCTAGCGAATAAAAATTGATTGAGGAAAATTTCTAGCAGAAATACTATGTTTGAGCTCACAAAAACTTATTACTCCTCTTTTCTAATGATTTTTTTTCTCATTCCATTTTTTAAAAATGTTTTTCCGCGTACCTATATATTTTTTTACATCGAGTACCTTTTTTACATAAGGATGTTCGTTGTTCTAAAGACTTTTCTTACTAAGATTGAAGGCCATAATTTTTTTTCTTTTTCATTTGGTCGATTGACAGACCGATTTTGGTATTTTTGCTAGCGAAGTAAAAGACTCTGATGACTTAGGTAGTCATTAGTTTAGTATATTGCAGAAAATGATCGCGATGGTTTTAGTACACAGTGATGGGTTGTGATCAATTCGAGTGAACCAAGGTCTCTCAATGAGTTTATATATTCAATATTACAATAAATTTACTATTTTTTCAATTTTTGTATTCACGTTTTATAATAAACTGTTCAAATGTTACAATGTTTCTTGCTATAAGGTGAACCCACCGTATCTCAAGGTGTCTTTTTGGAATCAATCAAGGGACGGAATTGACCCCCACATGCTCACGGTATCCAAAAAGATACCGTTTTGTTTTTCAAGATTACGGGCCCTGTATGGGTCCAATATTTTTTCCAATATTTTTTACGTATTTTAGGCACTGAAATGTAACAAAATATGAACAAGAAATTGGCAAGGGAGAAAATTTTTTTTCTTGGGCTAATAAGGGTTAAACAATGAACATACTTGCACTAGGTACCTACTCGGATTTTAAGTTAAAGACTGACCAGAAAAGGTTTGATAAATTTAACTCATTGTATACGTAAGGCAGGTACCTACTTATTAACTTAGCTTGTACTTAAATTCAAACTTACTAGGAATGACAAGAAAAGGTCAAGTAATATAATTAACAAAAAAAGAAGCTTAATGTGGTACTAGGTACAACTGAGCTCTAGTAATAGGAAAGAAGGTCCTAGCTATTTATCATGCTTCAATGGCATTAGATCTATCACAGTTCAGATAAGGTAGGTTCCTATTCACCCTACTTCAGTCAATAAAATTACAACAAGAGATTCACAGCCAATATATGTAACTCCCATTTAAACTAGCAGGTCCTAAATCACAAAGTTCAGAACTATCATCTAAGGCCCCTCTTATCCCGATAAGTCGTAACATAGCCCTTCTCTGGCCTCATAAACATTTGCAAGTTCCCGTCTCTTTTGATGTAGCCCGCATTCATCATCGAATCAATCAACGAGTTGACAGTTTTTAGCCACCTGAGCCCCTTATTCCACAAGGTCCACATAATTAGAGGTAAATAGTCTCTAATTCCATTTTCAGCATCTCGGAAAATGAATTCATAAGAATCTTATGCTCCATAAGCTATCGAGATTTCAACGATTCTTTTTGCCTTTAAATGAATACATATCTTAAGTGACACCTCCTTTTGAGACCATGGACGGGTGGTTATGCACCCCAATACTCCTATAAAACAAGAATAGTTTGCACGAATTCGCACGTAATGGAGGAATGGGCTTTTGGTTTATTATTTTCAATAATGAACCTTTGGAATCGACCAAGAAAAAAATTTTTAACACCCCCTCAAAATTGTGCCGTACTTTTGCCATTAAGCATTGACCGATTTTGATGAAATTTGGTATGTAGGCTCCATTTGGGGTCTAGTTGTGCCCCGAAGATTATGGTTGATGTAGGTCACTTCTAAGGGTTCCAAAATGAATTTTGAAAACGCTCTAACTCAAAAAATTTTGATATAAAGGTATTGTTTTTCCTTCAATTTAAGATTCTATAGAATTTTTTGAGACCACGCGGAGCTCTGTAGGGCAAACCGTTCGCTCCCTACGAGAATTTAAGGGTTTTACGTACGATAAATCAGAAACACGATGTGGATTTAGGACCTAGGTAACTACCTAGGTACCTTGGTAGATAGAAGTATTCCTACCTATCTACACTTTTCTAGTTGCATATTCCACTAATCTGCCTAATTATCCATTAGAAAATAAACGTACCTTATTGGATAATTAAAACATTGCTCATTTCGTAAATCATGCACTCTCTTAGAGAGTTGGGATGAAGTGTTGATAACTGGTACTGCAAGATGACGGTTACTGGTGAACGTATAACCCAGTTATCTGCACCCTGGATCTTGTTATCGTCACCCCCTGACGAATACTGGATCCAAATGTTATTATCGAAAAATTCGAACACCTTCTTGTTTCCCTTGAAAAGAAGATTCCGATAGAACTAAGAACTGAAACGTTGACTGAAACCCAGTAATCGTCAAATGTGACGATAACTGGATAAACCATCATTTCATGACACCAGTTATCGTCATCCCATATCAATTAAACTAATCTGTATAGAGCTCGAAAAACGCTCGAATTCAAGCTTTAGACTATATAAAAACTATTCAAATAAAAAGAAATGAGAAAATCGCTACTTGGGTCGGTAAAAAATACTAGAAACTACACTTACCTCTTAGTAACACCCGACAATGGAGAGCTGGTTTCGGGTACTGGTGATGATTTCTTTTTATCACCAACAGAACCGTTACAATACTGATTTGATTTTGGAGAATATCGGAAGCCTACAACCTCCTCTTTCAAATGGCGACAGATTCAAATCCCTAGGTGGCGCCAAACTCTTATTATATTGAAATGAAATATGAAGTGACGAACACTGGTTCCATATTTGCGCCTGACGATAATTGGTGACTCTACCCTAAGGCCCGAGAGATAGCTCTTTAGCCCTTGTCCCCTAGCGTACTGTTTATAATTTCCCCTACAGTGCTGTTTTCCTCGCGCCGTGTAAGGTTCCCGTTTCCCCTAACGTGTTACGGCCAAAAATTCAGCTCCAAAGAAATTTTGATACCTTTATTTTGTTACGTAATCTAAACTTTTGCCAATTTTTTTCGAATTTCCAATTCACAGTTTAAAATAGTAAACTTATGAAATCTGAACTTCTCTCTTTCTCCCAAATTGAGGTAGTGTCAGAAGATTTTCATGACATTTGGTACATCTGTTCCATTTGTTTTCGTTCTTGTCAGTCTCGTCTAAGCGGTAAAAAGTTGGGAAAAACGATTTTTTGATGTATATAAGTTTAGTTTTTTCCATCTTTAGAATAGTCACAATTTTTATTAAGGATTTGACACCACCTAGAGCTGTGGGACCAGCCATTCGCTTCCTATTGTAGGCTTGCTACTTGTGGCGGCTTGTGTCGATGACCACAGAGGTAGTGTCCCGCTTACTCATGGCGGTTGTGACGATTGTGGCGACACACCAGTTGTAAACGGGATTTTCGTTCGACAGGGTTAAGGTTTCGATCCGCGGCGTAATTGGTAGCGGCCCGAGGTTGTGACGCCACGTGCCGATCCCAAGTTCACCGAATGATACAAAACCTAACGTGGCGAGCTCAGGTGGGAGGGGGAAGACAAGCAAATATCAAAACAATTGTTAAAGTTACAAGGGTAGCGTGTGGTATTTACCTGTGGCGAGGCGGTGAAGCGGCCAGTCGGATTCCTCGGGATGATGCAATCTGAATTGTTTAGCCTTAAGAGCGTCCTACTAAGAAAATGGCGTCCGCCAAATGCGACGCTGCCGAAGGGGCCTATGACGGCTTCTGAGGGAAGGCGGAGTGTGACGCGTCACCAAGCTCCGGTTTTCACACTGAGGAACCAGGTAAATGAGAAAAGATATCAAATACAAGATTACAACAATAAAAGGTAAATTTATTAATTAAGAAATATGGTTTCTGACTAGGCACACCGAAGGGTGTGTCGAAAAGAAGCCTGATGGGCGCAACAACAAGAGTAAGTATGGCACAAGATTAGAATGTTCAATATGATGAATTTTGCAAATAATAGTTCAATATACAATTTAATAACTCCAATTTGACTTTGTGTTTCAGGTTTCCAGAGTATATCAGTTCAACGTTCCAGGTTTTCAACAAAGGTGAGTATGGTAAGTATAGGTTAGCTTTATGTTGCAGGTAAGTATTTAGCTTTAAGTGTACAACTTTCAATATTACGACTTTGGTTCAACTGTTTCAGATTTACTTCTACGCACTGTCCTAACTGCATTGGCCAATGATTTAAAGGTAAGTTAATGTTTTCACTCACACTCGTCAGGGCCCTGAGGTATCCTTCCAGGTGTGATGTGGCGGTTGTGGTGGTTGTGGCGACGGACGTCCAGTGGAATCCAGGGGATCTTCAACCAGATCAATTCGGCGCGAGACGGCGTTTTCGATGGTCAGGGATCATACGAAAAGCGTCTTTGAGAGGTTTTGGGGGCGGTTTTGACTCTAACAGGCTCAAGTTCACGGGCTGCGGGGCTCACGGTGACTCTTACTGAATATCTGAGGGGGGTCTGCCTGTGGAGGGGGCTGCTCGTTGGTTTTGTTCTGGATGGTCCCCCTCCGCTCCCTCGACGGATGGGCGCCTGCCAGGTGGAGTCTTCTGATTGGCTCCCTCCGCCGAGGGAGGGACGCTCTGGCTGGAGACGGCGTCTTCATGTTGAGGGGGGGGGGGGGGGTGACGTCACCTTTTGAGCTGACCACGGATCCGAATCTGACAATACTCGCCGCCGGTGGCTATGACAAATTCGGATCGGAAGGGAGTTAACGAATTAACCCAGTCTCTTCACTGGAAAGGTTCCCCAGTGAGTGGAGACTCACACTATGAAAATAATTATTTGTATATTTGAAATAATTAGTAAAGTTTTTAGTTCGACAATTTAGTTAAGTTTTCAAGTTTTAGAAACGAGCGAGACCATCCGTTTGTGAAATTAATCGGGATTACACGTGACTGTCTGACCTCCCGAGGGCTTCCCTCAACCCCTCCCCTCCTTTCCGACCGTCATTGTATTTTCTTGACCGACTTCTCTACTTGACCGATGGAGGAGGTTCTCTTTTCGGTGTGTCGTGGGACGATTTTTTTTAAATTAAATTTTTTATTTTTTTAAAATATTTTTTTGAATGTCTGTTAACTTAATTGCCGCCTTGACCCGCAAAGGTGCCTTTAACTGGGCAGAAAATGAGATATTTTTCGCTTCTTTGAATATAAATTCAAGTCCATCAGTTGTGCTTCCTTAACAACGAAAATGAAGGCACGCATAATTTTGGATTACGATGTTCCATCAAAATTAACTTGATTTTATTAAACTTGATGATTAACCCTTACGAGTTAATATGGTTGGTACGAGTAGGTACTTTTAATGGAAAAGAAGTGCTCGTCACTAAAAAAATAAACCGTTGTGTAATAATTTTCAGCGATTTTTTTTTTTTTCTTTTGTTTTGTTGGAATGTCACATGAGCCGATTGATCGGATTGCGATGAAATGCAGAACCAATCATGGATAAGTCGAAAATAAAATTAAAAGAGTACGAGAGAATTTCCCTTATTTTGGTTTATTAGGTATGTTCAACAATTAACCTTTGGAATCGACCAAGAAAAAAAATTACCCCCCGCCACCCATCGAAATTTTTTGGTTTATATCTCAAGGTATATAGAACCCGAAAATCTAGGGGTCTAGTTGTGCCCCGCAGCTTTTGATTGATGTCGGTTTAAATTTTTAAGGGTTTAAATTTTTAAAACGCCCTACCTCAAAAAAATTCGATATTAAGGTATTGTTGTTTTACATTTTGAAATAGTATTGAATTTTCAGAATTTTTAAAGACCACCCCAAGCTCTGCAGAACAAACCGTTTGCTCCCTACGAGAACTTATGGGTTGGACTTGCGATAAATCAGAAACAAGAGTGTGAATCGCAAAAGAGGCCTAATCTCCTTTCAAATTTTAGCTGGCCGAAACTCGATCGTTGTTCATTTCTTCGAGTTGTACTCAGTTTTGCATCCTCAGCAACTAGTATTCAAATTTCCGTATGAAGAAACTCCCTGTTTCTTCGAATGAGTGTGAAGCGTTTATGTCTCCAAATAAACTTGATTGTGAAGTAAGTATGTAGTAGGTAGCTAGTGGCAATGGTAAAGCCATGTTCTTTGCAGATGAGTGATCTATATAGAAATAATAAACCTTTGTGTAATAATTTGCAGCGTTTTTGATGTCCGGAACCCACCTACTGTGTAATATAAAACATTAAATTCGCTGGAGGTGTATTAAACATTCCTCATCGTGCTTTCAAAGATTCATTTCTGAAAATTCTGAACCATTGTTCAAAACTGAAAACCCGTTCCAGAGTTTTTGTCGTGAAGCAGTCAAATTAAATCCTTTCTGTTAAAATTAGCGAGTAGTTCGCAAGATAATAACCAGAAATTAGTCACCTAGAAAAAACTGAGAAGAATCAACAAGGTGGAGTTTTTCTCCCAGTTAAGGAGCCAAGGAAGTGAAATTTATTGTCAGTTCATTATAATCTTTGAGTGGAGAAGGATCTCGGGAGGAAGCGATGGAATCTAAGAAGAACACCTCTCGGTTGAAGATGAAGACGAGGGGGTGAAAAACTTGCTACGGCGCTCAATTGAAAACGAGGCGCTGAAAGTAATGAAAGTCGAGGCGGATGATTGTCGAACATTAACGCCAAAGAGAACTTTGACATCTGAGAAGAAAGTTGGTTCTAACGAAGTAGAATAGGTGAAAAGATAAGAGATGGGGGAACGAGAGAGGAAAGACAAGAGAGGAACTACTCAGAAGTTATTCCGTAGCGCACCCCTCCCTTCAACCAAGGATGCCCGCATTTCTGTTCCTTTGACGGAGAAATTTGCTCGAGGTTTTCCAGTGTTGCCACCTTTTTTGGAAGGGAAAAGGTTCACCTTGGAAGGCCCTGAGGGACTCGGGTGACGTTTTTGTTCGCGAACAACCCGGGGTTTTGGGGAGTCTGAATTCTAAATTATAAAAGGAGAAGGGAGTTTAGAACGTCGACGACATTTTTCTCCGAAGGAACCTGAATTTTTTCAGTTTCGTGAAAGCTGTTGTTGTCGTTCAGCGAACACTGGTGTCGTTCTTTGAGTATTCATATTTTTGTTTACCCAGAGCGTTACAGAGACCTACTGAAAGACTGCCTCGTTGGAGCCAGAATTGACAAGGTTTAAATTTTCATTCACGCTTTGGAGTCTGTAAATTACCTCTAAATAACTCATATTTCAGCAAGTATCGACCAACAGGGCTAAGGTTTGGAACACTCATTAGTAAACGTACTACTCGTTTATCCTTCGATCTGATTCGACTGGTAAACACTTAGCGAAATTCTTCTTTTAGTGGACAATAAGGAGAGTTTATTATTCAGAAGCTAACTCGGCGATAGGTTGTTGATTTGTCACTAATTAGTGATAAGCAACTGGTCGATCAATTCTTTTCAATTCACTAATCAGTCGATCAACTAGAAAGAGAAGAAGAAGAGAAAAAAACATGCTTTATCCGATTACAATGTTATAAGAAGCAAGATATTCGGATAGTCATGAATAATCATGATCGTTTTTGGATCGAATGATTTGAGTTCGATTATACTGGCGGTTCACAATGTGATCTCAGTTAGGATGGGGGGTGCGCCTAGATTTTTTTAAGATTTTTAATCAAAGGTAGACTACATCCTGAGAATTTTGGCACCAACCTTCTAGCGTGAGTAGATCTGTTTCTATGATTTTTCAAAGTTTCGACCGTTTATCACGTCACGCGCCCCTCTCGTCTGGACGGGACCCCCCAGCCAACTGTGACGTCATAAACGGTCGAAACTTTAAAAATTCATAGGAAAAGATTTACACACGCTAGAAGGTCGCGGTTGGTACCAAAATTCTCGAAATGAGGTCTACCTTAGATTAAAAATAACAATAAACAGTTTTTCCTACCCAGGCGCACACCCTATTGTGACGATAAACAGGGATGTACCCAAGAAAAAAATTTTAAATTCAAAATCAAGAGATTCAAAAATTTATTTTGAAGACACTTTCCTTGTAACATCCATAACTTCCACATTTTATATCCGATTTCGATGAAATTTTCAGGGATTATGCGGATAGGTTGCAGATGATCTCTAATCAAAATCAAGGCCTTAAAAGTGGAAGTAGCCACTGCGCCTGCGCAAACGTAAAATCCTTGTAACAGCTATGACACTTATATTTTTCATCCGAATTTGATGAAATTTTCTAGGATTGTTGATACTGGTGTGTGGATGGTCCCCTATGAAAATCATTTCACCCAGACTTACAGCAGTTGCTGCGCATGCGCCAACGTGAATTCCTCGTAACAGCCATAACTTCTACATTTTCCATCCGATTTCGACAAAATTCCTCAGGATTGTTCAGATTAACGTGTAGATGGTCCCCTGTGATGGTAGTGGAAGGTACTTAGAAACTGATGTTTTGAGATTAACTACTCAGCATCGGATCACCTATACGAGGAAGCTATGTGCCACACCCACTTGACAGACTTTTTTTGTGTTTTTTAATTGTTGGCAGTTAAAAATTTGATGACTAGTTCAGTAGTTTTGGAAATAAGCTTGATTTATAGTAGATATTTCTGTAATCACAAGCTGTCAAATTTGTTCTCAGGTAAACCAGATCCAGTGCACAACTGTACAGTGGCCAACACGTCCATGACTTCCTTCTCTGTGAGATGCTTGGAAGGATTCAACGGCGGGATTCCTCAACAGTTTCTCCTCGAAGTGAGAGACCCTGGGAATGACATGATCACTTCGAATATGACCTCCACGTTACCAAGGTAGCTATTATGTTGATCTACCCTTAGAGAACCTCATGTATTCCACATAATATCCTCGTATTCTGATGCCAAATTATCATGATCATGAACTCTCCCGGTTCTTTGACTTTGATTTGAACTTCAATCTGTATCTCTGGTTCCTATCTTGAATACTGACTGACTTCTGAAATGAAGCAAAATCTGCATAAAAATTAGGTCTGTAGAATAGCAATGCTCTTTTCCAAGCCGCTGAGAGTTAACTGGCAGAGCTGCTGTGTTCCGTGAAGTTGCCGTAACCAAACAAGTCTTGCAATAATTCATAATAAAATTACAGTGGAGCTGTGTAATACAATAAAGCTAATACAATTAGTTCCATACGCAGAAAAACCACTGACTAGCACTATTATTGTCACAGATTAACAAATTGATACTGATTTAACGTTAATTATTTTCCGTTGTAGGTTCACTGTCCTTGGACTGAATCCTGGGATGACGTACGAGGCTACAGTTTTCTCTTTCAACAGCAAAGGCAGAGGCGAGCCAGTCCTTGTTCACGCTCCTACTCTCAGGCTGCCGGAAAAACAGCAAAACGAACAAGGTGTGTTTAGCATCGGAGCTATAGGTAAAAACAGGGCTGAAACTATACTAATAAAATTATGAGCTATCTATTGGTAACCTTTTTAATCATTGGTACATTTGAACTTTAGGAGTGGATGATGAACTTCAAATTAACCTGCACAGTTTTCTCCTTCCCTCAACATTTCCCTATAGTGTTCTAAAAATAAATTAAAAGAGAGCATAAGTCGGTTATATACTCAACTTATAGTCGGTTATTCGTGCAGAACCTGCATGAGCCTAATCAAACGAGTTCATGAATGTTCAAGTAGGTGAGTTTTCCTACCAAATATAATGGATATAGTACAGTTAGGTGGTGAGAGGGTTTACCAAGTGGGTGTAGCGCATAGCTTTCTTGTCATAGAAACAAATCTACATTACGAAAACTGAAGGGAAATCAATTTCAGATTTAAATTGATGACCACTAAAAAGCAAAAAAAGGAAAATATTAGAAAATTCAAAAATAGTAAAATGAAAACATTTTTGACAATAAACGGACCGACCTCAAAACTGTTGTCGGTAAACACCAAAAATGGAAAAATAATAATCATAGCAAATTCAGATAGGTCCTAGGTATGTAGGTAGGTAGTTACGCAGTGAAGTCGCTGCCGTGCCCATGTGTAGACACAAACGTACTTCTGTATCTACTACTTACATATTCTTTTCTTCGCAAATATACACACCAATACTACAGACATGCTTTCACACCAAGTAGTCATGTAAATCTCTGTTCGTTTGAAATTTTGGTTGGGTTTGGGCGAGTTTGAACGTTAATTTGGTATCAATGCTTATAATATGTCCATCGATATAATGAACCTATTACCTTTAGATCAGTTCTCATACTGGTTTTGGATCTGTTTCTCCAGAGATATTAAACTATTTAAATTAGATTTTTGGATCAGGTCCCTATTGCTTCCGAGTCTACCAAGGTAGCGGAAGCTTTGTTTTCACTTTTCAAGGACGAAAAAAAAAGTTCTCCAAAATCAAAATTTTCACTCGCGTTTTGCGTTTTAGACCTTTCTGAACAATTTTGGTTCCGTGTCTGTCTGTCTGTGTGTCTGTCTGTCTGTGTGTCTGTCTGTCTGTGTGTCTGTCATGAATTCCTTGTAACGCGCATAACTATACGAAGTTATTGTCCGATTTCGATGAAATTTTCAGGGATTGTGCGGGTTGGTGTGTAGACGGTCCCCTATGAAAATCATCATCCTTGGACTGATAGAAGCGACTGCGCATGCGCAAACGTGAATTCCTTGTAACGGCCATAACTTCTACATTTTCGATCCGATTTCAATAAAATTTTCAGGGATGTTACAAATTAGTATTGAAATGGTCCCCTATGAAAATCAACCCCTTCGGATTGATAGTAGCTACTGCGCATGCCCAAACGTGAATTTCCTTCTAACGGCCATAACTCCCTCATTTTTCACTCGATTTCGATGAAATTTTTAGGGATTATGTGGATTAGGTTGTAGATGGTCCCCTATTAAAATCATCGTCCCCGGACTGATAGAAGCGACTGCGCATGCGCAAACGTGAATTCCTTGTAACGGCCATAACTTCTACATTTTCAATCCGATTTCAATAAAATTTTCAGGGATGTTACAGATTAGTATTTTGATGGTCCCCTATGAAAATCACCACCTTCGGACTGATAGTAATCACCGCGCATGCGCAAACGTGAATTTCCTTGTAACGTCCATCACTTCTACATTTTCCATCCGATTTCAATGAAATTTTCAGGGATGTTACAGAGTAGTGTTTAGATGTTCCCCTATGAAAATCATAGAGAATTGTTTCTCATAGAGGGATTCATTCATGAGGGATGGTCTCCTGTGAGAATCTCAAATCTTATACATGACAAGGCTTCAATAGCTCAGAGGGCAGAGTCTTAATTTGTGCTCCAGGGATCGTGGGTTCGAATCCCAGCCGAGACTAAGAATTTTTTTGATCCAATCACTTACATATACTCACTTAATTTTTCATCCGAATCTGATGAAATTTTCCAGGATTGTCCAGATTAGCGTGTGGATGGTCCCCTATGAGGGTAGTGAAAGGTACTTAGAGATTGGTGTTTTGAGATTAACGAACAATCATCTATACAATCGGGTCATGGATACGAGGAAGCTATGTGCCACACCCACTTGGCAGACGTTTTTTTTTATTGGTTTCTATTTCGTGGATCAGTTAATCCTTTTGAAGAAATCAAAAGTCCACCATCTGTGGACACAAACTATCTTTCATACTCGATGGTCCGGTTAGTATTACAAGAGTGAGTACCATTGATTGTGTTCCCAAACTAGTCACTGCTGTCAAATGAAAGTGGTAGAATGTGAGAACCTCCCTTGGAATCGTTGTGAAGAGTTTGTTGAGAGATAATAATATTATCTTTCAATAATATTTATATTTATTATCATATTTAATAATAATATTTAATAATAATATTTAATAATATTCAATAATAATATTTAATAATAATATTTAATAATAATATTTATATTTATATAATATTTATTATCTTTCAATAATTACACCCAAACTATATTATAGTTTGGGTGTAATTGCAAAGAAAAGAATACGTAAGTAGGAGATACAAAAGTACGTTTGTGTCTACAGATGGGCACGACGGCGACTTCAATGCGTACCTACCTATACACCTAAGACTTATCTGAATTAAATGCATAGCAAATTTTGCTATGATTATTATTTTTCTCTTTTTGGTGTTTACTGACAACAGTTTGAGGTCAGTCAGGTTTTGTTTAAAATGTTTTTATTTTATTATTTTTGAATATTTATCTTGACAAATTCCCGGGGAGGTTCTGTAGCGTTATACTACCTTCGTTTCAGGCTCTCAGCCATGTATAGATCGATGTTGAAGGAAATTTGAGCTGATGAAGGTGACTAATTTAACATTTGAGGTAAGAAATGTTTTCTGATTTTTATCCAAAGCACCATAATACGATCGCAGAAATACCGATTTCTCAGTTCTTTCTTCCTCAAGAAACACTAGAGAAAAGTGGCAGACGGAGTAAAAGAAAATCAGAATCGGGGAGATGTTGATTAACAGAGAAAACATCCCCTCTCTCCCACAATCAGCCGTAGTTACTGCTTTCCTCTCCTCTCTTCACTAATTTAACGGAATGATGATGAAAAATAGGGAGGAGGGGAGGTTAAAAGGAAGGCAACTGGAGTATGTGGTTCTAACACCGAGTCAACAAGGAGGTTAATTGCCTGTGAAACTTTTCAACTCCCTCGAGAAAGTGGGTGGAAAGCTCCGCAGGCCGGTAGAAAACAAGGAAAAAAACTGGTGGGCGTTTTCATCTTTGACTCGATGGTAACATGATCATCATTATTTCTCACGTTTTTAATCATTGATATCTTGAAGTGAGTAGGTTGAGGGTGGATACATCCGTATAAGCGTTTATTAGTTGAGTACACTTTCGCTAAACATTTAACATCATCAGAACTTCGAATTTTCTTTAGGTAGAAGTCTTTGTTTTAGAGCATTCTGTTGAGCATCATTTCTGTTGAGAGATAGGTATTCAGTATATATTGATCTCATCAGGTACGATGGGGATGTAGTACTAGTATGGATCTGGTCTTTATATACCCTGGTGTCATTAAAGTACAGTCAATTGGGGTAACTTAGCACCACTTTTTGGTGATTTATGTTCCGCAATGTGTTTAAATTCCATCATTTCTGGCTTTTTATGTCTAAAACGAAAATCAATTGGTCCAAATATTACATTACGAAAGATGCTTTTTCTAAAAATTTCTGTTAGATACTCGAAGTCCTTGTATTTAGGGCGGTGCTAAGTTACACAGGCTTTCAGGGTAACTTTGAACCACTTCAATTTCTTGTCTGTAAATCGTGACATTTCGGATGCTTTGTTGATATTTAGGCAAAACACCTTCCATCAGCCGAAAGTAGAATAAATTTGGCACCCAATGATGACAGCTCAGTAGAGATGGGGTAGTTATTATACATCGACAATTGAAGAAAAGTCTCGGCTTGATTTCTGAGCCCAGAAAGGGCCATCAACGTGTGTCTGTGATATTTAAATGTATCGAATTTACTGATTTGTCTGGAGCACAAGTGCACTTTTATAGGAGCATACCTATACCTTTTTATAAACGCTGCAAATTATTACACAACGGTTTATTATTTTTCTATATAGATGACTCGTCTGCAAAGCCACCAACCATCCAACATGAAGGAAAACATCAATCGCATTTTGGTCAGCTAAAATTTAAACGGAGATTAGGCCTCTTTTGCGATTCACACTCGTGTTTCTGATTTATCGTACGTCCAACCCTTAAATTCTCGTAGGGAGCGAACAGTTTGTCTTACAAAGCTCCGCGTGGTCTCAAAATATTCTATACTATCTTAAATTGATGGAAAAACAGTACCTTTATATCAAAATTGGTGGAGTTAGGGCTTTTTCAAAATTAATTTTTCGACCCTTAGAAGTGACTTACAACAATCAAAATCTTCAAGGCACTAGACCTCAAATGGAGCCTACATACCAAATTTAATCAAAATCGGTCAATGCTAAGTGAGGAAAGTGCCGCGTACGGCGGATGGACGGCCAAATTTTTATTCGATTTTCGGATTCTACGTACCTTGAAACGTAAACCAACAAATTTTTTGGAGTGTTAAAAACAATTTTCTCATTTGGACATTACAGGTGTTGAAAAACGAAAAGTTACCAAGTTCACTTTTTAAGTTGCTTTATTTCCCATACAATCCAACTGAAAAACATTAGTTTGGTATTAGGGAGATAGGAAATTTAATGTTCTTTTCAACGATATCCTCAAATTGTAATTATCCCTGCAAATTAAATGAGTTCTTACCATTTTAATTACATGAGGTCAGAATCACGAAAAAAAACTTTAAAATTGAAATAACTTGGAAAAAGAGCCTCTATAAGAATTGCTGTTAGACATTTTTTGTTGAAAATTAGTTGTAGAATCGACCCCTTGAAGAAATGAGACCTATTTTGTAGACACCCTGTTTAGAATTATAATGGATGCAGCAGGGATGTGGATATTACTAAATAAACAAATATAAGCTGACTCCTAAAACTTAATTTCTGTAGAGCATTTATTTGTTAATATGTCGACGAGTAACATTTGAGGTATTGTACATCAGGTAACTATCTAGATATTCACTCCACATATATTACGAATTTCCCATTAAGTGTTAGTCTATTGACTTTCACTACATTAAAGTTGCACTTGAGCATCCAAGGTCCAGTGACTTGGTCCTCTTTAGACATCAGTTTTTTGAGTGTTGTCCAGAAGATGGCTTCTGGGTTTGTGTGAGCGTGAGCCTCTGATAGTCACAATTTTGAGATCCTTGTGGAGGTCATCATTACGAACGTACCACTGAGCATTCACAATGCTCCTCAGTACATCTAAAACTTTCACTCTTCATTTTTTGGACGCAGAATTAGATGGCTTACTTTTATTTCGAAGGTTAGTGTGATAGTTGTTTCCGCGTATCGCTTTTGCTCCAAGTGGGGAAAATTTGTCATTTTTCAAGTGACGATTTTAACCTTATACCTCAAAAATGTCAACGTTTTTCTGCTCTTTTGAGTTAACACACCCCCAGGGACTGTGTAAAACTAGGATACTACTAACAGACACCCAATGAGCGGATTCAGATCATAAAACGTTTTCCTACAGTCATTTCGGTGTATGTTATCGATATTAACTGGCCCAAAAGTGAAGATAAGTAATTTTACGAAACAATTCGATGGTTTCGTGTTGAATGAGACGGAGAGGTGGTTTGAAGAAATAAAATCATTTTCAACCCTGGTGACCTTTCCACCCCTTCTCTACAGACACGTCCGAAGGCCTAGGCTTTTCTTCTCGTTTCATGGAAAAGAAAAAAAAATGGCCGTAGAGGAGGGGAGGGGTAGAAGTAATGGGGTGTAAGAAATGAATTAACTCCGTGAGAAATGACTCGACGGAACTCGGATAAACGTTTTTAACCCTCTCCTTCCAACCCTCCAGTCTTTCAGACCTCCCCACTACTTTTGATACCCTCTACCACGACCGGAGGAAAGTCCTTATTACCGATTGGATGGAACGAGACGGACTGAGATATTCCGAGGAAAAGAGGAAGCCGGAGAGAGGAAGAGGGAATTCTGAAGCAGTCGGAATTCTTCATTCGCCTTTTGAGGATTCGAGTCGCAGTAATTGCCTCTCCCACAATCACTTCTTTTGTCGACCCCTAATAACAGAAATTATGATAATTTCGTATTCCTCTTCAGAGGGGAAGCGTTATTTTTCCTGAAACAATAAAATCTTTTTAGGAACGTTTAGGAAGAGTTGTATCTATTTTTGAATACCTGAGGCGCATTTCAAAACTTTGCTTATGTCGCAGTCGTCGTGGAACGTAACTCAATTTATGGCCACTTTGAGTTTGGTATTGATTCGAAGCTTTCACAATAAAACATTTAATTTATCATGGAAGTTTTCAAATAATTTAAAAATATTCGAATCGACAAAATAGTTTTTCGTTTTTAGAGAAGTTTTTGTTTTATGGACTTCAGACCATAAAAAAATAAAATCAAATCAAAAATGTTTTTATTTGTAAATGGCCTTATCAGGCAATACAAAAGTCGAAAACATACATATAAAACAATAACATATTATCAAATAATTACATAAATTTAAGTCTGACGGTTCTTGGAGAGCATTGCAAAAAACTCTGCAGGGTCATAGAGTTCCAGTTGAACGAGTATTCTTCTGACCTTGATCTTGAACGATTTATATGGTAGTTTCTTTGTTATATCATCCAAGGAATTGAAGAAACGGCAACCCATTTGATGAGGGTTGGAGATCATAGACGAGTTCAACCTGGCCTTAGGGGGACACAAGTTATTACGGGACCTCGTAAAGTGGTCGTGCGTTGTGAACCCAGTGGAGAAGGCGTCCAATTCGCACAAGCAGCATATTCGGCCTGAGTTATAGGCAGTCGTGCCGTGGAAATTTTAGGCGGCTGCAAAGTCTTACCATTGCTGGGCTCTATGTATTTCACGTGTTAGTTCTCACGAAGAATAATCTAGACCGCCTAGGACGAGGATGCGATTTTCACGATCATGCAACTAGATCGCGCAATGCCATCCGACCTCCGCTGGCTCATCTCTCTACCTCCCTTCTTACTAATCCTCTTCAACAAGAAGTTCGCTTGAATAATCGACTACCCGTTCGGATTCGAGCATTGCCGGCTGATCAATTTGAGAAGGACGTGAAAGAGATATTGATTGGGGCTGAATTGTATAGTGCTTTGGATTTTCTAAGTTAGAATGTTGACACTACTTACCTATTGGTTTCGGTTGTGATTATTTACATGACAATTGTTTTTTATGTTCCCTTAATTAGTTAAGTATTCTGACTATTGTTATGCCGTCTAGTGCTTGATTCTACAATAAAAACGTTTTGTCATTGACATTGACGTAAAATCCAAAAATCGAATACAAATTTTGCCCTCCGTACGCCGTACGCGGCACTTTTCTTAGCAACACTGGACCGATTTGGTTAAAATTTGGTACATGGGCCCTATTTGAAGTCTAGTTGTGTCCCGAAGCTTTTGGTTGATTTCAGTCACTTCGGTCGAAAAATAAGGGCAGGAATTTTCAAAACAGTATTGAATTTGTAAAATCGAATGACGCCAACCAGAGCTCTGTTGGACAAACTGTTTGCTCCCCATAAGTATTTAAGGAACTCCTTTCAGATTCTAGCTGACCAAAATCCGATCGCTGTTCGTTTCTTTGAGTAGTACGTACTCAGTTTTGAAACATAAGCGACCAGTATTCAAATATCTTGATGAAAACACCCACAACTCTTTCTTTCTTCAAATTACCTTGATTGTGGAGCGAAAAATAATATGGTTGGTGAGTAGTGACAATGGCAAGGGTGTGTTCTTTGCAGGGAAGTGATTTATACTGTTGAAACCATATACATACCCCCCCCCCTACCTTGTTACCTTAATTTGCTAAACCTATTTAATTAACGTTTGTGAGATAATTCGCAGCTTTTTTTTGTAGATCCTGAAAATTTCGTGTTTGAAATAACTTTCAAAATAGTTCCAAGAATCCATTTTCATTATTTTATTTTCCAACATATTATGAATTTTTCTTTTCAATAGATAAAGTTCGCGGAGGATTCCGACTGACTCCTGTGATGACGGTGGTTGTCGGAGTAGTGAGCTCGCTCTTCCTGGTCGCCTGCCTCGTGGCGGCCGTCCTCAGGCTCCAGTGCTCCCGCGACGACGACCCTCGAAGAGCGAAGCCTGAGGTTCCCCAGACGAAACCTCCAGGTTCGAGCCCTAAAGGGGACCTTCCGCCCGAGTCCGACAATCCGGACATCATCCCTCAACCAAATTCAGGTATATTTATTTATTTATTTATTTATGTAGTATAACACGGGCAAGTCAGCCTAATAAGAAAAAATATTAATTAAAAAAAAATTACAACGGTTATGTTGTTCACGAACATGTAGAGAGTACCCTCAAAGTCATAAGAAACCTGCAATATTTATAATACCTCTCCACTTGCTCGGGGGAACGGAAAAATATGTCCAGATCAAGGCGATTCCATTCCTGCTAGGACCGATTCAAGGTAGATTGGAGAAGATAGTTGGTGGTGCTCGAGATGACAAGAAAAGTCTGCTGCAGGGCGCCGGAACATGGAAATTGACGAGGGAAAGAAGCGCAGGGCAGTGAATGGAGCTATTCACCAAACCACGTAAGAGCTGCACAACAGCCTGCTTTCAGGCCACAAAGCTACAGAGCATCATCTACGTAAAAGTCTTCTTCCCAAGTTAAACTTGTAAGAGGCAAATCAAAGAAATCTACGCAGGACTCTGTCCAATACCATATCGTCACGCTAGTGGCAACACCAGGTATCTCATTTTTTCCAATTTTTCAGGGGAGCCAAAAAACTGATTTGAACAGCAGGTGCTATCTCAGAAATGGATCTCAATAAGCAACATGCGCTATCTCAACGCCTAACTTTGTGTCCCTGATTATTGATGAATAACAACTTATTTATCTCTTTCATAGGACTCACTTTTCCCTTACAACTTCTTAACAGGTGTATAAACTAAAAAACACATGATTTTCTCAATAATACACTTAGGAAAACTTACCATCGGAAATGTAGCCATCCTGAGATAGCATGTGTTGACGAACAACTTGAGATAACCACTGTTAACTAACAAATGTAAATTGCGATTTACGCGCTCCCTGTTGCCCTGATGAAGAAACTAACTTCACCATTCGATTCCCCACAAAATTTAACCTTAAAAAGGTTCTTAAAACGAAACAGCCAAAAAATGAGATAGCTGGTGTTGCCACTAGCGTGACGATATAGGCTATATGTTGCTATTTCCATATAGGCAACCAGACCGAAGATCCATACTCCAATATGGGACGCATGAGGGCAACATAAAGCACAAACAGCCGGAGTGGATGAAAAGTCACAGGAGTTCCTCATGACCAAGTCAAGAACCCGCATAGCATTACAAATAAAATTTTATGATAATAAATTCCTGGCATTTGAAGATCCTCCCAGGTCCCTTCACTTCTCTGAGCCAATAGGATTCTCCTTTCACTTATCTGCTTCAATCTGATTGGGTATGACTTTCACTTTCTCGACCAATGGGATTCAAGCTCCCTTCCACTTGTGACTATATAAGCTATGCTCTCTGTGATGTACCTGTATGCAGTTATTGTTTGTTACTGATGTTGACCTAACCGTTGAAATCGATTTAACTTGTAACTCATTATTTTCGTGGAAATAGACAACGTTATACTCAACTCCATTTTTACCGCATAGCTTTATTGGCAATTGACTCAATGTGAGACCCGAATAAGCGAGCTATCAAAAAGAACTCCCAGATAGCGGGACACAGTAATAGTAATAGTAGTAGTATATTATTATATATATTGAAGTGGTATATAGAGTATATAGGGAGACATTGCATTTACAAGTTAAAATAATCCTTTTTCAAACCAAATCAATCCTATTCCAAACTAAATTACTCCTTTTTCAAACCAAATTAATCTTTTTCCGAACCGAATGAAACTTTTTCAAAACCAAAAGAATCCTTTTCCAAAACAAATTAAACTTTTTCCAATTCAATTAGTTCCTTTTTCGAAAATTAGCCCAGTAAAAATTTTTGCAAATTGCAGGCGTAGTAGAAAAATTTGAAAAGTTTTCCGACATCTTCGGAGGCTCCCAAAGATCAGACACATGGGGCTAATTACTATTCCTTCCTAATGCCATTTCTCTCTAATCTTCATTTTAATTGAATTTCCATGATGACTTTGTGAAGATACTTAGTGAGAATGGGTACTTTACGGAAATATTATTCTTATGTCGTGGAAGAAGATTAATTAGATTTGGGAAAAGATTCATTTGGTTTGGAAAAAGATTAAATTTATTTGATTAAGTAGCGGCGTATTTTCAAATCTAAAAAGGCTGTTAACTACTGACTTGAAGGTTTAAAACAAGAAATATCATTCCAGTTACTCTAATTCTGTTAATTGCATTTGTGAAAATATCGATGAATCGCTCAGATATATTCAAGTATACAATCAATATTTTTCCAACATTAAATTTTAGAAAATTAAGAGTAAATTATCCCCGGAATTTCCAATTCAAGCGATAGCTCGAATAAAAAAGAACAAAATGCCTCCAATTGATCGCCGTATGAAATTGAAAATCCTTGAAGTAGAGGGAGCGACACACCTCGGCTGTTTCCCGAAAACTTCTGCCTACGAAAATCTCACTAGGTCAAACGCCAACATAAAAACTAAATACAAAAATATCGCCTGCTATCTTTTTCCACTTTCAAGTTAATCAAAACTTATTATCAATAAGGCAAACTTGGTGATAAATCGATGCATAATTCAGTTGCCTGCAATTTAGGGATGGGTATCGTTATAAAAGTATCGATATTTTGTATCGATACTGTATCGTATCTGAGTATCGATATCCCAAGTATCGTTGGGCATGAGTATCGATATTTTAAAATATCGAGTATCGATACTTTAGTGTCACAAACTATCAATATTATCCAATATTCTCAAGAAAAATAATTTTTTCAACAATTTTTATTCATTTTTCACTATCAAGAGTCCAAGCAGGGCGATTTTCTCCATGATTTTAACGTTATTTGTGCAACCAAAGAGTACTGACCCAAAAGCCTCTCTACTTTCTTCATTTTTTTAACCATTATGTTGAATTTTCTGCGAGAGCTGTATCGATATTCGATATTTAGAAATATCGGAGCCAAAGTATCGATATCCAAAAATATCGGATAGTGCAGTATCGATACTAAAATATCGAGTATCGGTACAAAAGTATCGATATTTTGAAATATCGAGTATCGATACCCATCCCTACTGCAATTTTTGATGAATCTAAAACTTTTTGGAAGAGGAGTAGAGAAAGTTGAAAGAAAAAATGCGTTGAAAATTATGTGATTAAATTTTGAATCATTAATGTTAGTTTACGTATAATTACCAGATCAAACATCAAGGTAGAATATCATGAAAAATGTATGATAATTGGCGGTATGAGGGCGGCGCATAGTTCCACCGTACCTTCAAGACCGCTCGGTCGTGCGGGTTTTGCTTGTAATCGTTGCGCCGTGTAACAGCATCAATAGACAAGCTCGCATGTAAGGTACGAAAAAATAACGAATCAAGTGTAAATATTTATTATTTATACTACTCAGTGAAAATGTTAAGCTCAAAAGTATATCGCTTGTATGTACAAATAATTGCACTGGGTTCCCAAGTAGGAAAATGGAGAAGATTATTACTATTATTATTATATTAATACTCGATTTGATTATACGGCGACGTATGCACACACAAATGATTACTTTTGTTATGGTCGATAGTGATTGGTTTTCCGAACCAGGTTCATAATTTTTGACCGACTTCAACCCTGAAAAACAAACCCTGCAAATTATTACTCAATGATTTATTATTTTTCTATATAGATCACTCGTCTACAAAATCACCAACCATCCAATGTGATAGAAAAAAAAAAAATCAAAAAAAATCAAAAAAAAAAATCAGAATCACCAACCGTCGATCGCATTTCGGTCAGCTCTAATTTGAACGGAGATTAGGCCTCTTTTGCGATTCACACTCGTGTTTTGATTTATATATATATATATATATATATTTCAACATAAACCCTTAAATTTTCGTAGGGAGCGAACAGTTTGTCCTACAGGACTCCGCTTGGTCTCAAAAAATTCTAAAAATTCTATAGAATCTTAAATTGAAGGAAAAACAATACCTTTATATAGAAATTTTTTGAGTTAGGGCGTTTTCAAAATTTCAAAATTGATTTTGGAACCCTTAGAAGTTACCTACATCAAACAAAAGCTTCAGGGCACAACTAGACCCCAAATGGAGCCTACATACCAAATGTCATCAAAATCGGTCAATGCTAAGTGGCAAAAGTGCCGCGTAGGGCGTACGGCGGACGGACGGCCAAATTTTTATTCGATTTTTGGATTCTACGTACCTTGAAACGTAAACCATCAAATTTTGAGGGGGTATTAAAAAAATTTTTTTCTTGGTCGATTCCAAAGGTTCATTATTGAAAATAATAAACCAAAAACAAGGCGATCTTTCACTTCGTAAGTCATGGAACGATCCGCTCTCTTTTAGAATCGAATGGGGCCATTTTTGTATGACATGTATTTGTAGGTAATGAAACTGCTTCTGTGGTAACAATCTTAAAAGATGGGAAAATTTAAATGGGGAATAATCTAAGGCTCTAAGCCCCGTTTACACAGCTCTAGCATCTTCGAGCATCGGGTATTTGCGATCGAGCATTTCCCGGCTGTCAACGAGCACTACTGTTTGCACTGCCCGAGCATGTCCGACGATCAGTCGCTCGCGAGCATATCCTGCGATTATAATATAATCGCCATATTATGACAACCGTGTTATCGAGAGCTGCGGTTACCGCTGCATCAATCGTGGTTTTAGATCACCTATTAAAGAAGGAAAGTTGCAAAAGAAAAAGGCGCCTCAAAAGGGATTCGTCATTTTTGGCTTCCCAGGCGTCACTTTTTTTTTTTTTTTTTCATTAAAATAAAGTTTGTGGTCGGGCTGCCACTACCCTGGGAACCCCTCGTACAGGGAAATTAACAACAGACACTTTTCATTTTCCCACTTCATCGTAAAAAAGTCGAAATCAAATGGGAGAGATGTGACACCTTCAACAACTTGGCTAGAAATTGATTCGATTCCACGAACATCGGTCCTGGGTGTTTACATTGAGCGAGCAACGAACAGAAATCCCTTTGATAATTCGTCGGAAACCCGACATCGAGCTCGAGCAAACCTTGCTCGCAAACATTGCTCGGCTCAAAGCGACTGTTCACACTGCCTGAGCATCGAACGACTGCTCGTTCGAAGCCCCTGCTCGCGGCAAAAGCTCGAGCAGTGTTGACGGGGCTTATGGGGGTCTCAGTCGGTCGCCGTTCATTCGTAGTATTTCTTGAAATTGAAGGCGCAAAAACTTAAAAAGTATTACATAAATTGGAAATTTTAAAGGATTTTATAAATGCATTAGTGCACGGTCCTAGGGAATTGACAAACTGAAATATTGTCGCCGGAATCATCAAAATCGAACAATAATTGCCAGAGAAAATTGGGAGAAACTACTGATTAAACGGGTTTTCCCATGTTTTTTCCATATTTCTATAGCAATTATTGTTCGAGTTTGATGGTTCCAGAGGCAATCTTTCAGTTTTTCAATTCTCAAGGCCCATGCACTGATGAAATTCTAAAATCCTTCAAAATTTTAAATTTAGGTACAATTTTTTAAGTTTTTTGCGCCTTCAATTTGGCGAAATACTGACCCGGAACGAGGGACGAATGTCGACCGACTGAGACCCCGGACTCGAGAGTCGGACGGAAAATAAATCAAGAACACAAGTGTGAATCGCAAGTGAATGTTCACTGTTAGCTAATTGATACTTTCTGTCAAGATAAACTTGGTAGGTTCTATGCGAATGGTAGGTTCTAATAATTGAAAACTCTGTTCTTTGCAGACTGGTGATTTGTACAACAAATAATGAACTGTTTGTAATAATCCATTGCGCTTTTGATATCCGATCGAGTTTAAAATTTTCTCTCTTCCATATCGTATAAAGAGGTTAAGAGGCCACTGAAAGCTTGATTTTGTGATTTTGTTAAAAAGTAATCAACGAATTTGAGCAGCTCATTGAGTTTATAGCTTCGTGATATCCGTTTTCCGAATTCATCGTTCCCAAAATCTGGCAAGCACTTACATCTATATTATGAACAATGAAAAACCTTCGACATCCCGGGTAAAAAAGGGATAATCATGATTGAAAAACAATGTTTGCTATCCGAAGTAGAGGAGGCACAAAAAATCCACTTACGATATCCGCAACCGTAGGAAAAAAAATTCCGGTATTTTACCGCGAGACGTTTGAGATCCTCTCAGAGACGAGGCTACATGAAAACACCATTCCATTAGCCCTGAGCTTTCCCGACCATCAATACCCTATCGCTATTACCGGCTTTTTTAAAACTCGTTTAAGATACACCGAGGATTCACTGTCACGCGTCAGGTACTTGCTTATCTACTTGGAAAAACTCCTATTTGCGTCGACGATGGGAGGAACGTTTATTATTCTCTAAAGGATTCTCGCCAAAGGATTGAGCATCATAAAATATATATGGAAGAGTGTAAAGTGTACAAGGATAGAGGATGAATAAAAATATTTTCCTGTAGGTATGTATCCTGTTATCTCAAACTGCCGTGAATTACTGCTTATTCGATGGTTCATTTAGCTAAAAGTTTTTATGATTTCGACGTTTTTTCTCGAGTTTTTCAGTCATTTGAAGTTGGAAACAAGCTTTTGAAGATGTCTTGTCCCTCGTTTGACCCTCCTTCTCAAATTTTAGCTTTCTGCGTTCAATAGGATTGAAAATGGCTTCGAAGATCGAATGCTGAAGACGCCTGGGAGATCACTGATCTGCTGAGTGAGCTCCGAAACCATTTTCAATCCTATTGAACGCAGGAAGCTGAAATTTGAGAGGGAAGGTTAAGGGAGAACACAAATGTTGGTAGGTGCTATTGATGGAAAACCAGTGATGTATACAGAAGGGTGATCTATACAGAAAATAATAAACCTTTGGGCAATGATTTGCAGCGTTTTCGAAAAAAGTTTTCACTGAAATCCATTTTGAAACATACTGAAAAGATTCCTAAAGTTTTTCCAAAAATCCTATTTATACAAGATACAAAAAAAGCTTGTTTTCATCTTCAAATGACTGAAAAACTCGAGAGAGAACGTCGAAATCATCAAAACTTGTTGGTTCAAAGAGAGACAAGTCATATTCAAAAGCTTGTTTTCACCTACAAATGTCGGGAAAACTCGAAAAAAACGTCAAAATCGTCAAAATTTATTCGTTCAAACGAGAGACAAGACATCTTCAAAAGCTTGTTTTCACCTTCAAATGTATTAAAAACACGAGAAAGGAGGTCGAAATGATCAAAACCGATTGATTCCCAACAGAGACAAGACAACTTCAAAACCTCGTCAAAACCTTCAAATGTCTGAAAAACTCGAAAGGGAAGATCGAAATCATCAAAAGTTGTTATTTCACACGAGAGACGAGACATCTTCAAAAGCTTATTTCCACCTACAAATGTCGGAAATACTCGAGAAACGAGGTCGAAATCATCAAAACTTGTTGGTTCAATCGAGTGACAAGTCATATTCAAAAGCTCGTTTTCACTTTCAAATGCCTGAAAAACTCGAGAAAGAACGTCAAAATCATCAAAATTTGTTCGTTCAAACGAGAGACAAGTCATCTTCAAAAGCTTGTTTTCACCTTCAAATGTATTAAAAACACGAGAAAGGAGGTCGAAATGATCAAAACCGATTGATTCCCAACAGAGACAAGACAACTTCAAAACCTCGTCAAAACCTTCAAATGTCTGAAAAACTCGAAAGGGAAGATCGAAATCATCAAAACTTGTTATTTCACACGAGAGACGAGACATCTTCAAAAGCTTATTTTCACCTTTCAAATGTCGGAAAAAGTCGAGAAAGAAGGTCGAAATCATCATAACTTGTTGGTTCATACGAGAGACAAGTTCAAATGTGTGAAAATCTCTAGAAAGAACACAAACGAAAAACACACCCCGAAACATACCCCGTGGATTCAGTATGTTGGTATGGTATACAATAGCCGTGTGGGTAAACATGGACTCCTTTCATCTTCAAAATATGCCCTGTGGAAATTGTACGTTAGCATACAGCCTTAGCGAATTTTCAAGTAAAATGAAGCTACTGCAACGTTCTCAACATTTTTGGAACGAACTTTTTCGAGATATTTTTTCACTAAAATCCGTTTCAGAACATTATAAAACAATCCTTTTAAGTGTCCTTTGAGTGTTTAAAAAAAAAAAAAATTTTCCACGGTCGCTGGATACAATATATCCATTTACATATTATTTATACATTATATATCCATACATTATATATCCATATTATATATCAATTTATACATTATTATATAAATCTAATATTATTATATAAACATTATTATATAAATCTAACATTATTATATAAATCTAACATTATTATATAAACATTATTATATTTATACATTATCATATAAATGTATACATTATATAAATCTCTTATTGGCTTATGTATTATAATTGACCCAGTAGTTACCTTTTGTTACCAATGTTTCTTTCCTTAACCATACCTTCAACTGAAAGATTTACATCAACACATGTTTATTCCAAAAAACCCCAAACTGTGAAATTGGAGACTCAACAACGAACTTTGTCAAAGCTTCAAAACCGAAGATCGGCCAGTTAACCACAGAAAAGGACAAATTAAATTAGATATCAGTGAGGAAGTGTTGTCCTAGTATTACAAATCAGGGCTTCCAACCAAATGATGTTTGTGGTCAGACCAGTATAACCTGACTTATATTATATTGGACGGTAAAATGAAAGTAACTTGGCGGTATTCATAGTATAAATTGACTTATATTATTAGTACCACGCGTCTACTAGCTTATTTTGTTATATACTATTGGTATCCCTGCATTTTTCAAGCTAGAGCACAGTTTTTGACGACTTAACTCATTTTGGAAATTTTTTTACTTATATTACTCCCCTCCCCCCGGAAACATACTGTCAACATTTCAGAATTGTTTGTTAACTGTATGTCATACTTACAGACCGACAAATTCAGTAACAACAAACTCGCTAATGTTAATTTTGATAAACCTAACAGCTGACGTTGTTGTTGTTGATGATGAATTCGATATTTTTTGTTAGTCCTACGTTAAAATGACGGACAGGAACAAATGGAACAGACGTGGATAAAATAAACTAAATCAGTTCGTTTTTTTAAGAACTTATTATGTAAGAACTTAGAATTTACTAAATAAACTTCCGTCCCAAATAGCACCAAAAAATGAGCAAAACATTATTTGTAAGAAAACCCATCCGATCGGCGTTATTTTCCCTCGGAAGAATATAAACAGAAAACTTCTTATATATCATACGGCACAACTAAGGCCATAGAAAACGTATGAAAGAGCTGACTCAAGTAGCTGAGTTTCATTTCCTTGGGGTAGTATTCAATAAAGACTGCTGAAAACCAATATGGAGCGTTTGGGAAGGAAGAAGTTTTTGGGAGGTGGAAAACTTTATGATATAGGGTGTAGGGCTAGGCAATCGTAATTTACTTTTTTCACAGAGCAAAAAAGTAGTGCTTTTCTTCGAGTTGGGACTATATTAGGAGGAATTATGGGATGTGAGAGTCTTGAAGAGGTCGAATTTTTGGGTCCTATTGTAAATATTTAATCCCAGAACTGGAAGTATTTTTTTGTGAGCCATTCGTGGGAAGGTCGATTCTGGTTGAAGGCGATATGACTGAATAAGGTTCGCGAAAAAGAAAGCTCATTAGAAGTGACCTAAACAAACAGGGGAAACACCGCGGTCTGTCGAGGGGTCTTGGAAGCTTTGGAGTGAAGGGGTTGACGCTAATATTGAGAGAAACTGTTGAAGGAAAAGGTTTCCCTCGTGCGGGGGCAAGAACAAACAGAAGCGGGTTCCTCTATATGAAGGTTCCTCAAACTTCCTCTTTCGGGGTCTCTGGGCTTGAATCACATGACCGCAAGCACACAAGAGGAAAACCTAAAGTCATTTCCGACTCAATAACAAGGTCAAGGGAGGATGAGGTGGGCACTGACACTGGGTCTCCTATTCTGTCTGGGGTTCTCTTCTGTGTCTTTGCGTCTCTGTTCAAACACACTCGAAGGGAACAAATTAAACACTTTCTGAGGTCTGGGAGTTCGGAAAAGTCTTTTAAAGGTTCCTGTGATTTCAGAAGTAATTCAGGAGACGAACGGTTTGTTGACTCGACAGGCGATAGTTTATTTCGAGCTACTTGAAAAAAAAGTCTTCTAACGAAAATAAAGTTTGACTGGTATCCAATCTCATTCCACAGGATATGATCTCAACAGATTTTTTCAATGTTTAGAAGCATCGAAACTGGAAGGCGCGAATAAAACTTATGTTTGAAGTTAGTACAAAAACGCTGCAAATTATTACACAATGGTTTATTATATTTTATTTTTCTATATAGATCACTCGTCTGCAAAGCCACCAACCATCCAACATGAAGAAAAACATCGATCGCATTTCGGTCAGCTTTAATTTGAACGGAGATTAGGCCTCCTCTGCGATTCACACTCGTGTTTCTGATTTATCGTGCGTCCAAACTTTAAATTCTCGTAGTGAGTAAACGGTTTGTCCTACAGAGCTCCGGGTGGTCTCAAAAAATTCTAAAAATTCTATAGAATCTTAAATTGAGGGAAAAAAATACCTTCATATCAAAATTTTTTGAGTTAGGGCGTTTTCAAAATTTCAAAATTGATTTTGGAACCCTTAGAAGTGACCTAAATCAACCAAAATCTTCGGGGCACAACTAGACCCGAAATGGAGCCAACGTACCAAATTTCATCAAAATCGGTCAATGCTAAGTGGCAAAAGTGCCGCGTACGACATACGGCGGACGGACGGCCAAATTTTTATTCGATTTTTGGATTATACGTACCTTGAAACGTAAACCATCAAATTTTGAGGGGGTGTTAAAATTTTATTTTTTTCTTGGTCGATTCCAAAGGTTTATTATTGAAAATAATAAACCAAAAACACTCAAGGTAAAGGAATCTGTCAACTGAGGTCGCTGGAGTTGTCGTAGATCGGGTTTCCAGAGCATGTTGAAAGACTTTCGAGTACGTATACTTTAGTCAATATATACAGGATGTCCCACTTAATGACCGCAAAATGTTTCGTCTCGTTTCCACAACAAAGCAATTCAAACAAGGTATCGTATAACACTTTTTCGCTCTCAAGATTTCTGAAATTTCACGTCTTTACTTTGGCACATAAACAAAAAAAAAAGCATTAACAAATGAGCAGTTTCCTATCTTATCGGCTTGAAAGAATTTTCTTGAATCGAAAATTCCATTCAATTACTAGAGGTGGTCTGAATAAAATTATTCCGGTTAATTATCAACTTGCAGAGTAGTGTAACAACATTGATAAGTTCAAACTCTGTTTCTACGTAGATAACGGTAAAATCATCAAGGAGATCATTAACCCTAATTGGATCATGGTGTCTCTAGTGTCACCATAAACTCTTAGGAATTCCACAGCTGTCTCTAAGTGTCACCAGATGAACAAGATTTGAATTCCTATTTGAAAAGTAATGGATAGAGCCGACTTTTAAAATTTTTTTGTCAGTTATCAAAAATCAAAAAAGTACGACAAACATTTTGAAATTGTTTTCATTGATTTCTTGGACAATTTTTGTCATAACTCTACTTTGAGAATTCCAATAGCCCACAAAAATTCTGCTGTCCATTAAATATAAAATTTTAATTTAATTTTGGTTGCTCCGGTGACACTTTGGGACAGCTGTGGTGTTCCTGGGATGTTTTGGTGACACTCGTGACTCCATGGTCCAATTAGGGTTAACCAAACGCTTGCATACGAGTCTGAAACACATTGGGACATTGGGCCCTTCGAGCCTTGCCTTACTTACTGCTTAGAGCCTTTGGCTAAAATTCAAGAAACATTGAACACATGTCAGCAGCACTTTTTGGCGAAGAAGGGATGGGATGGAGTTAGTTATTATTATTAGTTACACGCTTACCCCTCGTGACACTTTTCGGGTAGTTAGTCCACGGCTAAAGCATGTTCCATGCTGAAATAAAATCTCAAACAGACAATTGATCGTTAAATATCTGCCCTCGGAAGGGAGGGGTGAATGACCATACGCGCTAAAGTGGATATTCTCAAAGGGTTTGAAATCTCCAGAGATTGTGCTGCCATCACTTCCCACGAGATCACCGCCTTCAAGAACGAACCGATTACTTTTGTGGATTGAATGGTCGTTCAGTAAGTACAAGGCGATTTTTCGTTCAGATCGTCGTCGCTTCACTTTTGAACATCTGAAGTTCCTTGTCGTGGCGAATAATTTCAAAGAGAGAATTCCACATTTAACCTTTCTTTTTCAACTAACCATTATTTTCTTTTGAACAACTACTGTTCGTTTTGAGCTTACAAACATTTTTGAAAGTATATATATTACATACCAAATAATTATATGAAAATAAATACATATATATTATGGTAAATATTTTCATGTATTTAAAAATGCAAAATATTTAACATAATATATATGTATTTATTTTCATATATATATTATATGTGTTTATTATATATTATATATTATATGTGTTTGTTAAAAGTACTGGTAATGTCTCTTTGAATTCGTCCTCGAAAATTAAGTTGTTACTTCCCACTTTTGGGATGATACACAACTTTTCTTCTTATTGGAGTTTTTCCAACTCTTTTGTTGTTTTATCTAGAACATCAAAATGATAAAAATTGTTGTCACAAAAAAAAATTTTTTTGAGAATTTTGTGCAAAAATACTCTTTCTATTTTCTTTATTTCACAGAATATTGCCACATAATCCAGAACACAGTCAATCCCTATCCGTATTTGAATAACATATGTCCTCAGATGTGTTCTGCGAGCTCATCAGAGTTCTAAATAGTTGGTATAGACGTAAGAGAACTTTGATCATATCCGAGGCAGTTTCCTCTTTGTTGGTATTTGTATGGTTACCTGGTCGATCGATAAACGCGTGGAAGGGACTGGTGGTTAGTGGAAATTGCAGTTCAGAGAATTTGTGATGCTTGTAGCAGTGGAAGCAGATGTTTTGAAAACTGCATATTGCTGAACTGCGTATACAGATAAAACCGTTTTCACTTCAATCGTTCGATATAATTACCTTTCATCTCTCTCTCCCTTTGAATATATTGCGCTTACTCGTACTGAGGACTTTTCTTGACGAGATGTTCAATACGATGGTTTCAGCTAATGGGATAAACTGCAAATTATCACACAATGGTTTATTATTTTTCTACATAGATCACTCGTCTGCAAAGCCACCGATCATCCAACATGAAGAAAAACATCGATCGCATTTCGGTCAGCTAAAATTTGAACGGAGATTAGGCCTCTTTTGCGATTCACACTCGTGTTTCTGATTTATTGTACGTTCAACCCTTAAATTATCGTAGGGAGCGAACGGTTTGTCCAACAAGGCTCCGCGTGGTCTCAAAAAATTCGATACTATCTTAAATTGATGGAAAAAAATACCTTTATATCAAAATTTTTTGAGTTAGGGCGTTTTCAAAATTTCAAAATTTATTTTTCAACCCTTAGAAGTGACATACATCAGCAAAAATCTTTGGGGCACAACTAGATTCCAATTGGAGCCTACATACCAAATTTCATGAAAATCCCTCATTGCTAAATGGGGAAAGTGCCGGGTATGGCGTACGGCCAAATTTGTATTCGATTTTTGGATTCTACGTACCTTGAAACGTAAACCAACAAATTTTGAGGGGGTGTTGATAAAAAAAAAAATTTCTTGGTCGATTCCGAAGGTTCATTATTGAATATAATAAACCAAAAAAAAAAAATGATTGACCACAAAATTTTTATCATCGAAATTTAGAACAAACCCGAATTAGTGAAAAATTGTGGCGACACCACATTAAAATGTTCTTCGAAATATTCGGTTGAAAAAACTGTTCACCAAAATCAAAATTTTCTTTCGCGTTTCACGTTGTAGAACAATTTTGGTATAGTGTCTGTCACACAGAATCATGTGTCTTCAAATCCTTGTAATGGGCAGAATTATAGCACAATTTTTATTTGTTAAAAATTTAAGGGTTGGTCCCCTATGAAAATCATTACTCCGGGATTGATAGTGTTCTCTGCGCATGAGCACACTTAAAACCCTTGGAATAACCATAATTGCTATATTTTTCAACCACATTTTTGTATTTCCAGTCAGAGATAAAAATGGGGGGTGCACATGAAATTTTTTATCAAAAGCCCTGAGAAAATTTGAATCCTGAGTAATTTGACACCATCCGTTCTCTGTTTGGATGTGTAGATCTTTTTCTGTGACGCACCCCACCCACTCAGCCCAAGTGACTATGACGTCATAAACATTCGAAACGTTAAAAAATTATAGACAAAGATATTCCATACCAAATTCAAAATTTTCCAGACCGAATTCAGAATTTTCCACACCAAATCAAAATATTCCACACCAAATTATTCCATACCAAGTTCAAAAATTTTCCAGACCAAATTCAAAATTTTCCAAAGAAAAACAAGATACTCGAGACCAAATTTAAAATTTTCCATACCAAATCAGAATATTACATATAAATATTACAGAATATTTCAGAATATTACATACTAAATTAAAATTTTCCATACCAAATTCAAGATTTTCCTCACCAAATTCAAGATTTTCCATACCTACTTCTGTAACTCTACTGTTACGGTTGAAGAAAATTATACTGATTGATACAAAAAAAAAGATATTCCATAGGTAGGTACCAAGTTCAAAATTTTCCAGACCAAATTCAAAATTTTCCCCAAAAAAAACAAGATATTCCAGACTAAATTTCAATTTTCTATACCAAATCATGATATTCCATACTAAATTACAAATTTTCCATACCAAATTCAAGATTATCCTCACCGAATTCAAGATTTTCCACACCAAATCTATATATTTCATACCAAGTTCAAAATTTTCCAGACCGAATTCAGAATTTTCCACACCAAATCAAGATATTCCACACCAAATTATTCCATACCAAGTGCAAAATTTTCCAGAACAAATTCAAAATTTTCCAAAAAAAAAAAACAGATAAATTATAAAAACACAAACGGTGGATACAGCTTTCGTACAAGTACGCAACCACGAGAGACATTTTATGTCTTATGTTTAATAAATTGAGAGCTTTCCAATGAGTGGTGAACGATTTTTGTGGGGTGGAAGATGAAGTTAGTTTTCCCTAGGAACGATTGGTTGTACGTGAAAATCATCAGAAATTTCCGCGTAACGCTCCCCTCGTAACGCTCCCCGCGTAACGATCCCCGCGTGACGATTTTTCATTTATGTGCCATAGTAAAGACATAAAATGTCAAAAGGTCTTCTCACGCTAGAAGGTCGCGGTTGTTGTAGATTAAAAATAACAATAAACAGTTTTTCCGACCCATGCGCACACTCCATTGAAGATACCCCATCATGTACTGACGATACGGAGATTTTTGGTTTCGATTTCGGTCTGATGCCAATCAATCATTGAGGAAGATTCTTCTCTATTATTAAATACCACGATCTGCTGTCTATGATGATCTTCCAAACTGTCCTATATTTGATGATGATGAAAGATGGAGAAGATGCAGTATGTCTACCTTCCATATTCAGCAGCCCCTGTGAGCACTCCCTTGGTTATCAAGACCTACTGATGCACCTACTAACCTCCATACTTATTATATTGGTTCTAGATGAAGAAGAGCACGACTTCATGAGAAAGCGGCAGCTTGTGTCGACGATAGAGACACGAACGTCGCCGACCAGGTCGTTGCTTCAGCCAGGCCCCTACCCTGGTTACTGCACGCTGCGAAACGGAGGGATGCCATTGCAGGATCTCAGTAATATCCCGCCCAAACCTCAGGTAATTTAATAAGCCATTACACTTACGCTAACCTATGAAGACCCGAAGAGATGTTCATGTTGAAAAAATTCACGAATTTATTCATTTTCATTTGTTCATTGTCCTGTTTATGATCTCTTTGATTTCTCAGGGGAATGTTCATTTCCTTGAATGTGTATAAGTAAACTCCTTTTTTTTTAAAGTTTTGTGTCATTTTTGAGACTTTCGGGAAAACGCAAAAACTGTCCAGGTCGTAAGTCAAGCCAGTATGGCTTGAGCCACATTTCAACCTAGCACATCGCGGTTATCGCCCTGACCTCTAGGTGGTAACACCATGAAGAGCTTTCATTATTGATGTCTCAATGGTCACTGGCTCTGACCAGAGATCACTCGCAGAGATCAATGCTGCAAAAATTCAGAAGTATGAAGTTGACGCACTATTAAGAGGCTGCAATAGCACTTGCCAACATACAGCGAAATCAAATAGAGGAGATTGGAGCAACTATTACCTGGCCTGGGATACGGGAGGGCAAGTCAGCCAAGGATGTGATTTCATTCAATTCAATTCAATTCAATTCATTTGTGTTGAGCATACAAAGTAAAGTAGGTATATAATACACGTCAAACAATTTCTAGTCATTAGGCATAACAAGTCAACAAAACAAACTCATAAATAATTAGGTACAGCAACAAAGATATAAAAAATGTCCATAACAATCAACCAAATCTTAAGAAACGTTAAAAAGTGACATCACACACAATCATGGAAACGGATTTCTGAACACCTCATCAAGTGAGTAGGGCGTTAGTCCGAGAGCCAAGCCCTCACAACAACTTTGAAACGTCGGAGTGGAAGGGCCCTGACATCCTTGGGTAGGTGGTTGAAGAGCCTGACACCTATGTAGTCAGGGCTGCGTTTCTGGGTGAGGGCTAGGCGGTGTCGGGATGTGACTAAGTCTCCAGAGTGTCTTGTGTCGTGGTCATGGACCTCAGATTGGCGCGCGAAATTTCCCTTGTTCAATCTGACCCTGACGACTAGAGCTTCTGCCAGCAAAGCAGGAAGGGTCCTTAATCCCAGTCTGGCGAACAACGGCCGACAAGGGGTCCCGGGGGCCCTCCGACCCAAAATTTGCACAGCAGCCTTCTGAAGTTTCAGAACCCTCGCAGCACCACCGGAGTTTTCCCACAACAAGACCCCGTACTGCAGTCGAGACTCAAACAGCGCATAATAGACGCTCTTCAGAACACTGCTCGACACCGACTTAGAGAGCCTACGTAGCAGACATACAGTAGAGGATAAGGACTTGGAAAGTGCTCTGATGTGACAGCTCCAAGTCAAGGATTCGTCCAACCTCAATCCAAGTAGTGTAACATCGGAATCGCCACCTCTACGCGAGACAAACCTTATACTTTGGGTCTTATCAGCGTTAAGCACAAGCTTGTTGTTCCTGCACCAAGAAGAAACTAAATCCACACATACAGGACGACCTCGACCCAGGCATCCACACATTTGGGAAACGAGTGCTGAACGAAAAGTGGCAAATCGTTCGTGAAGACGATGAAACAGAGAGGCCCAAGGATGGAACCCTGCCTCACACCTGCCGATAGCTCGGGCTGGTTTCCACTGTTCATCCTAGAGTGGATGACCACTTTAGTCCTTACAGGACGAACGTTTAATTGGTCTGTATTCGGGGCTACGGTCACTTGTGCCGCATGCCACGGAGCCACTTGGAGCTGAACTCGAACCCCATGGATAGGAGATGCGTCGGCTGATAGCATAGCCAGAAAAGGCACCATCTTTCCTCCAACATTCCTGGGACAAGATGATTCAATCTAGTTCCTCACTCCGATGTCCGAGGTGGGACCTCGGACCCTGAAACCAAGCAGCCTGTTGAGTACAAGACTGCTGAGTGAAAAAAGTGACAAAATACTACGATGTAAATATTTATGAACAATACCACCAATTGTAGTGGTGAAGTGTTGTTTTCCAATTATAAATTGTTAATGATAATCGGAAAAAATTCGGCTTTTTAGTTGTGTAAAAAACCCTATGAGGCATTTTGTGTTGGAAATTAGCGTAGTCTACTTGGTCGAAGTACTGCGCACCTCATAGTGAACACCCTTTATAATGGCGTTTTCCTCAAGTTTCATCGCCAGACCAGACTCTCGGCTCTGTAGAAGCCAAGAAGCACTTCAGGTATTCCACGAACACAAGCATTCCGTCGGAACCGCAAGTAAGTTCCGACTCTCACCTACGTCGGGCCGTCAAAGGCCGGCGGTCCCCGTCTGACCCCGTTTCATCCCTTTGTGAACATCCGCTTAGAAACGCGTCTTATTCGGACGGTATCGGTCGGAAGCGGAGCATCACTGAGCGTTTGCGGTCGCTCTTGACGTCACGCGCAATAAATCCTCGACGTCAGGTCTTACATTTGAACCACCCTTGAGTATCAATCAGCTCAGATTTATTGTCACGGCACTGTGGTGTCAAGTTTACCACAAGAGAGGAAAGATAACATGATGCCAATTATTTCAAAATAAAATTATTATCTAGTTAACTACGTGATGTGAAGCTCTTGGCGATTGACTATTGTAGTCAATGATATAATAAATGATATAGTAAATGACATAATATCATTTAAACGTCAAATTGGTGGTTTTAAACATCAAATTGGCGGTTTTACACATCAATTTAGAGATGTTTCATTTCGAATTGAAGCTTTTCCATTTCAAGTTGGAGGTTTTTCATTTCAAGTTGGAGGTTTTTCATTTCAAGGTGGAGGTTTTCCATTTCAAGTTGGAGGTTTTTCATTTCAAGGTGGAGGTTTCCCATTTCAAGGTGGAGGTTTTTCATTTCAAGGTGGAGGTTTCCATTTCAAGTTGGAGGTTTGTCATTTCAAGTTGGAGGTTTTTCATTTCAAGGTGGAGGTTTTCCATTTCAAGTTAGAGGTTTTTATTTCAAGGTGGAGCTTTTCCATTTCAAAGTGGAGGTTTTCCATTTCAAGGTGGAGGTTTTCCATTTCAAGGTGGAGGTTTTCCATTTCATGTTGGAGGTTTTTCATTTCAAGGAGGAGGTTTTCCATTTCAAGGAGGAGGTTTTCCATTTCATGTTGGAGGTTTTTCATTTGAAGGAGGAGGTTTTCCATTTCAAGGAGGAGGTTTTTCATTTCAAGGTGGATGTTTTGCATTTCAAGGCGAAGGTTTTCCATTTCAAGTTGGAGGTTTTTCATTTCGAATGATTCGAAATAATTATAATTATTTATAATTAAATTATAAATAATTATATTATTCGAATAATTCCAATTATTGGAGGTTTTCCATTTCAAGGTGGAGCTTTTCCATTTCAAGTTGGGGGTTTTTCATTTCAAATTAGAGGTTTTTCATTTCAAATTGGAGCTTTTCCGTTTCAAGTTAGAGGTTTTCCAGATCCCGTGAGATCACCGAAGTTAAAGCCAGTCGGCCCGGGAGATTTCCCGGATTGGTGACGACTCGAGGGCGCTAAGTAATCATCAGAACCAATAATTCTGACCATCCCTTTGGAAGACAGCTGATGACGTCGCCAACCTGAAATGATTGTGTACTTTACTTACTTTATGGTAGTGATACAAGACAGTAATATGACCAGTAAACTACATATAGCAGCAAATCCTGGGTTCTGGCAACCGCAAACGAGCGTTTGCTCAACTGCTGGGAGCAGGAAATTTTCCGTAAAGTACTGTTCGCAGATAGAAAGAATGCGGTTGGCCAATTTCTCGAAGGGTATACCCGCTAACATAGACGACTACCTGTTCCAAAATCTTAGGTAGCCTGTTGATTCAGGCTAGGGAAAGGGCCGAGCCTCAGTAATCGTAATCCAGGCATCTAGCAACTCCACTCATAATAAGGTAGAGAGCCCATCCACTCAGCCAACTTTAGGAAGGATTTTTATCTCGAATGTGAGTTCACTTGCCCTTTTGTTTACCCTTCAGTCGCCTTTAAAATTTGAAAAAACCATCATTTTCTAGGTACTGGAAGCGTGATTTTATTTATAAATGAATGAATGTACATTCTCTTAATTGATAAGACTTTTTGTTTTGCCTGTAATATATCAATCCTTTCAGTTCATCATCGGTACGTGATCAACAACCCTCGCTTTCATTTTCCCTGGCTTGAGTGGCAGGTTGAATAAGGTCGATGTTTTTGAGATTGTAATACACATGGACACCTCCCCAAACCATCCGCATTCTTTCAATCTGCAAACAGTACTTGGGCCAGTGAATGAGAATGGGCAGTGGAGAAGCAGGAAAAATGAAGAGTTGAGATGGCTCAATCTCTGAATATTGTTGGAAAATGTGGAAGTTATGGCTGTAACAAGGGTCCATCTACAAACCAACCCCCACCCAGGATCCTTTTGCGATGCTCTAAAGTCCTCACTTTCACGACTGAGGACGCTAAGAACAGAAAAAGTGTTGCCTCGTGACTTCGTTTCAACAACTACCAATCAGATTTAGTTGCCATAATTCAATTTCCCCGTGTTCCTCGAATTTATGGAAACCACATCTCCCCTATTTACTATTCCGAGAGACAAAAAATATATATATACGGAAGGGAATTGCATTATTTCGGGGACTCGCAAAATCAATAAGACCTCCCTTGTAACGCGGGGTTGAGCGAGAAAGGAGAAATATGGTCGCGAGAAGGGCGGAAGAGGCAAAATGAAATATTATTCAGCGGGAGCTGTCGAAGAAAACTGTATCAGTGTTTTAGGTGCTTGGGGAAAGAGAGAGACAAGATGGTTATGGGGGATGCTGTGATTTATGACCAGTGACCCGAATTCCCGTAGTCCAGGATCCCCTGTTCCTTGACTGAAGAAACGTGACGAAATAAAATTGTGAATATTATCCGGCACCATATGGCGCCATTTTACTCCCTCTCTGATTTTTTTTTGTCTTTCTTCATAAGCGAAAGTGAAGGTGGTTTGTAAAAGAAAAGAGAATCATTTTGTTTCCTCATTACCGAACGTAATAGAGCTTTGCATTCGTGAGGCAAATCATCAAAATTCTTAGGGCCTTCTGAAATCGGAATATTCACTTGCTTTTTCTTATATTTTACTTGAAATAGGTAAAGTTTGTGCAAGGCATGAACCTCAAGCGTCTTCTCCATTTACTTAAATTCATCCTCTTTGGGTCCTTATTTGAAACTGAAAATAGATCGTACGGGAATGTAGACTAGATTTATGATTATAATTATAAACAGGCTGGTACCTGACTGGTTATGTAGAATGTACGAGTACCTGGAACAGTAGGATATCTTTATCAAAATATATTTGGCATAAATAAATTATTGTTTCCTAATAAATAAATATTTTTTAAATAAATAAATTTCCATAAATATTTTTTAAAAATAATAGTATACGAATAAATAATGTTTTTAATAAATGGCTATTTTTTAAATAAATAAAAAATTTAATGAATCAATAAAAGTGAATAATTTAAATAAGTAATTAACCGATAATTAAAATAAAATTATTCATGAAAATAATAAATTATTTGAACTATCTAATAGGATTTTGTTTTTACAATATTGCTATTGCTATATTTTGATCTTTCTTATTGTTTCCTTTTTTGTGTTAATTTTATGTTTAGTTTTTCATGTTTTTATGTTAGAGTTAGTTTTACTAGAACTTTTTTTATGTTAGGTTCTAGTTTTACTAGAACCTTTTTGGCATACATCCGCTGTGTGTACGTGGATTTCCTGCATTTTAGGTATGTGTCCTTCTAAGTGTAGTACGAATTGTATGATTTTTAGGCATACATCCCATTCAAGAGGGGTTCAAAGCTGAAAAGGCCCTCTATGAGCGAGCGCATCTTTCATGCCTAAGAAGGGAATGTACCGTCAGATGAAATTGTTCTATTTGCGAATTTTGGAAGTAAATTAGTTTTGGTTGCAAATGTTGAAAATAAAGCTACTTTAGTTCCAAAAGTTAGCTTCAAATGTGCTAATAAAAACTAAATTAGTTTCATCTTTTATTCGTAGTTTCGGAACTGGAAATGAAACTAATTTTTTTTTCCTCGCGTTTTTTACTCATTTGAAGTGGATGTCTGTTTGTGTGTGTTCCTACGGAATATGGGCGAACAAGTTCTTTTTTCAGCGTTGTAAAAGAATAGTTCTAGTTTGCTCCCCTCCCCACCATTTTGAGTCGAAAGTCGAACTAAACACTAAATTAGTTTTTAGTTTCAATTTACTTAAAAACTAATTAATTTCTAGTTTCACCTTTAGTTCAATTATGTTTTTATTCTTATCCCAACTCAGGTGGATTTTGGAGTATAGATTATTATTCTGAACTATGAAGAAGACAGGTCAATCACGATAATGATTTTGGTTCATTATTATCAATAATAAACCTTTGGAATCGACCACGAACAAAACTTTTTTAACACCTCTATTTCGAAGAATATTTTAATGTGGTGTCGCCAACATTTTTCATTAATTCGGGTTTGTTCTAAATTTCGATGATACAAATTTTGTGGTCAATATGATGCTTCAATTTTTGGTTTATTATTTTCAATAGTGAATTTTTGGAGTCGACCAAGAACATTTTTTTCAACACCCCCTCAAAATTTGTTGGTTCGCGTTTCAAGGTACGTAGAATCCAAAAATCTAATAAAAATTTGGCCGTCCGTCCGCCGTACTTGGCACTTTCCCCACTTAGCATTGACCGATTTTGATGGAATTCGGTATGTAGGCTCCATTTGGGGTCTAGTTGTGCCCGAAGATTTTGGTTTATGTAGGTCACTTCTAAGGGTTCAAAAATGAATTTTGAAATTTTGAAAACGCCTTAACTCAATAGATTTTTATGCAAAGGTACTGTTTTTCCATCAATTTAAGGTAGTATAGAATTTTTAGAATTTTTTGAGACCACGCGGAGCCTTGTAGGACAAACCGTTCGTTCCCTACGAAAACTTAATGGTTGGTCTTACGATAAATCAGAAACACGAGCGTGAATCGCAAAAAAGGCCTAACTCCGTTCAAATGTTAGCCGACCAAAATGCGATCGATGATTTTCTTCATGTTGGATGGTTGGTGGCTTTGCAGACGAGTGATCTATATAGAAAAATCATAAAACATTGTGTAATAATTTGCAACGTTTATTATTAGTATGGACTTTGATTTGATTTGATTAGGTGTTTAAGTTTGTGATTTTAATTCTTTAAATTTTATTAACTTATGATTTAATTCCACTAATTATTATTATTAGTGGATGAGTATTTACACAGAGTGTCTGCACTTAAGATGGGCATAACTTCAGGGTTCGATTCTACAAGATATTTCCAACAAAAAATGTTTTGAGCAATTTTCTTTTAGCCCACTCAAAATTCCTTTATTTTCAGTTTAAAGTTTTTTTTCGCACTTTCGACCTTAAGGCACTGATATGGTCATAACTCCCTTATTTCTCCGAAAAATCAAATCTGACTAGGTACACCGTTAGAAAGAGCGTTAAATTCCTAAGCTACCTAGTGCAAAATCAAAATCTTTCAACAGTAAAATAATTTCAAAATCAAGTCAGAAAGGAAACTTTAAAATTCTTTTGAAACTTGACTTTCTTTGACCAAAGTTTTCACTCCAAATCCCTGTCCATTTTGATAGGCACTCTTCGGAGAAAACATCCTCAATTAGTCAGCTTCCCAACGGTCTATCAATTTTTTTTTTTTTTTTAACATCCAAATTGGAAGAGTAAATGAAGTTAGAATGTCAAAAAACGTGTGTTTGACATGAAAAACCAGTGTTTCAATCGGTTTATGGTCCCCCTCGATCTCAAGATGGCTTGACGATTTTGGTATCATGTCCTAAGTAATTTTTTACGCTGAATCCAATGGTGGTACTTCCAAATGATTCCGAATGCTAGAAAGTGGATTTTTCGAAGAAAACCTTCGTTTTTCGCACATAAAATACGCATTATTCGTAGATATAGTGTTTAGCATAAAGTAACACCTTTCTACTCAACAAAAACTTCAATCAGCTAGAAATTCGGTGTTTTTATTGAGTTCGAATTGAATCGAAATGGGCAGGGATTTAGAGTGAAAACTTTGGTCGAAGAAAGTCAAGTTTCGAATAAATATGGAAGTTTGCTTTTTGACTTGATTTTTTGAAACTATTTTACAGCTGAAAGATTTTAATTTTGCGCTAGGTATCTTAGGAATTTAACGGTTTTAACGGAAAAAAAAACTTTGAAGTGAAAAAAAAGGAATTTTGAGTTGGTTAAAAGAAAATTGCAATGAGACATTTTTTGTTGGAAATATTGTGAAGAATCGAACCCTGAAGTTATACCCATCTTAAGTGTAGACACCCTGTATAGTGAACCGCATGTAGTAAGCAATTGGGGCGTACTGAATAAACGGCCTTGGTCCAGGGTTTACTGGATCAAGGGAGGAAAAAAAAAAAAGAAAAACTTAATGGCAGATAATCCTGAACGGTTATCCTTGACTGCTGAATCTCTCGAGAATCACATTGCGGTTGGCTACCGAACTAAACTGTGTGTTTCCTGTTGACAGGTGGACGTCGGGATGTACACCGGGGGCGGCTGCACTCTGCCTCGCCACTGGGGAGGAGTCCCGCCTCGACCTCCCTACCAAGGAGCCCGAGGGATCCCCGTCCTCCCTCAAGAGCCACTCACGCACCCCGACTCCAACCCTCAGACTCCCCTCATGACCAATAAACGGGAGAGTCAAGTCTGACTAATGACCAAGCTGTAAGCTTCCGCGGGTCTGAGAATTTCTCATAACTTCGGTCCCGTCAGCTTACCGGCTTCTTTCGTCAGCAATGAATAATGAAAAAAATCGGATTTTTCTATTCTCGAAACGAACTTTATTTGTGTCAAAATCAACTGTATCCATCGCTTTATAATACGAACGAAAATTGACCCTTCAAGAATTTGTCAGATTCCCAAAATCTGCGAAACACCTTCACAATCAAATGAAAATTTTCCATTTTGATGGAAAAATCGATTATTTGAGTAAACATTTGCAAAACCAAGCTGAACTGTAGGTGGGTCCTCCCATTTGGTGAAGGGAGGACATAAGTGATGTTTCAATACATAATTTTTCGAGTAAATACTCACTCGCAAACGTTTATTAATTTTACTGATGTCTTGTCCAGTTTTTCAAAACGACAAGATTTTCGTTATGGGTTGATCGTGTGGATGTAAATTATTTTTACTGTTTTCATTTTAAGTTTTGAGAAATTTCACGACCCTGTGAAACATATAATATCGAAATTTTCGACCACACAAACTTTTAATGGTTAAATCTGGATGAAATTCGTATGTTAAGGAACCTTTTGCTGATCCCTGCTGTCTACCAAATTTGAAGCAAAGCGCAAAACGCAAAATCATAATGATCCGGGAGACTTCAAATTCTTGAGAGACCATCTAGGTCTGTAGACCCATCTGCGTGATGCCTCAAAATGTCATCGAAATTATGAAATTCTCAATGATGACACTTGATAAGAGCAAAAATTTGTTTCAACTAATAAATTTCAAGTATATTTTGAGACCGACTTTCTAGATTTAAATTCAACAACTTCACAAATTCAACAACAAAATTCAACGACGTCTTTGATGAATTTATCTCTCTACCCCTCTCCCCTCCATCGTCGGGCTTTATATCTGCCCTTGACAACTGAAGGAAGTGGACAAGATGCTGCAGGACATGATTGAACAAGATGTGAGGGAACTATTCAGTAGGACTTTTGGATTTTCCAATCACATCTTTATCAATCTTGTCCTGCAGCATCGTGTCCAGCTCCTTCAGTTGTGCAAAACGTTGCCTTGGAGCATGGTTGATTGGGCAACATTGATTAATAATGTGAAAGTGTTCCAAAGTCTGTAGAACAGCTCATAGATCAAATTTGTCATTTAACCTTAGAACGGTACACTATGGAACGCAGGTGCGTCGTTGGTGCACTACGTAATAATGACGTATTGGCACTTTGCGAAGAAAAAAATGAACAATTCGCTTCACACAAATAAAAGAAGCTTCTCGACCAGTAAGGAAGCTGGATTCCTCTCCATTCCCTTAACCCTGGAAATGTACACGGAGCAGGTGCGTTGCTGGTACATACGTGAAAATGACGCACATTTAAGTAATAGTGACATGCAAAAAATGTACATATATTAGTAGGAATGGCATATCGATGTACTGATCGAATGATATATCGTCAATAAGATGTCGATACATTCGATAAATCGGAGCAAAAGTATCGATATTTTGATATATCGGAAGATTTACTCAGAAAAACATGCTGAAGTAGGTAGCTCAATTTAATCGTTTTAAAACAATACAAACATCATTTAGGAAGACATTTATCGACATATCGGAAGATATACGATTTTGATACATCGATATTTCTATTCGATATTTTTGATATATCGAGGTATTTTGATATATCGATACAGGTACTTGACATATTGGAAGATCTACTAGGAAAATCCGGTTTAAGTTACTATTTACCCTACTTAAAAAGTTTTACTCGGTATGAATTATCGAAATTCATAGTTTGAAAACTGAAATGTTCGAAAATTTCATGGTTTCAGAGCACTATGTCAGTTTAACTCAGGGTTTTCGGAGTTGCAAGTTTTGGGGGAAAACTACCCTCAGGGGTGCTTACAACATATAAAATATCGTAAATACCCCCGTCATTGCAATGTTCGATTTATAAATTGACTGGAGTATACTGTAATCGTGGTCCTTCAAAATTGAAAATAATTGTTGTGAAAACCTGCTTCACTTCGTATAGTAGGTAGTTTTAATCTAGACGCTGATCCATTATTTTTGGCTCAAGTCAAATAATTGAGCCCTGAGCGACACTGTAGGTGTAAACCATTAATGTACACCAGGGGTGTGTCGGTCCAGGTATTTCCCTGGAACGGTTCCAACGGTTACGGTGACATAGATGTAACCGTTCCAAATTACCGGTACAGTTCCATTACCGGTACAGGCGACCAAATCCCACTCACATGGCATGGATGAAGCAGGCAGTCAAATCCCTATCGTCCTTCTTCCATGCTTATGATCTCAACTTGCAATACAATAGCATCATTTCCCTTGACAATTCGCTAAAAGGAAGGAATTTTAACAAGTGTTTCAAAAGAGGCAATTTATTATAGATAATAGTTACCAAATAATTCAAGGAAAGAATAATGACGTTGCAGTTTAAGAACTTAACATGACAATAATAAATTAATGGGTAATACTGGAGACAATGTCCATGCTAACCAGTCCAGAAGATAACTTCCCACTCAATAGCCATTCCATGAACCATTCTCAGTCCATGGAAGTAGTAAGGGCGCTTCCAGGTACAACATGGATCAGAACTGAGAACAAGATCCATGCTTACAGGTCCGAACCCCTTCCCGGTCCAGAGCCATTGAACCATTCTCCATGATATCTTCTTGGTCCGGTTCCATCCTTACCAGTCCAGTTCCATTCTCACCAATCAGAATGATCTCTTCCCGGTCCAGAGCCATTTCAAGATATCTTATCAGTCCGTGGAACTGGACCGGTAAGGGTCGAGTTTTTGTCACTGCGTGGAACCGTTCCAAGTTGATACTCGGTTCCACAGTCCCGGTACAGCTGTACCGTCACACCTCTAGCTTAGACTAATGCAGGAAGCGCTACCACGTGGTAACACACGACACTGGGATCCTTCCCTCGTCACGTGTCACTTCACTATTGGTCCTTTTAGACACTGCTGAGGGCAGAATCTGCTAGGCCAACTAGGTGAGGCGGGAGAAAGGAAAATTTCCCTAACCACACGTAATACTTACGTAGCGTACCGTTCCAGGGTTAAGCGGTCAAATTTTCTCAAATTGGTTTCTCAAAATTTCATATTGGTGTAGCTCCAAACAGCAGTAAATTCATCGACTACCTTATTTTAAATTTATTACACTAGTTTTGATTGTCATAATATGTGTTATAATTTTCTGCAATAGAATGAATAAGTATATTTATAGAGGTGTAAATAAACATAACGTCATTTATAGTTTATACTAAGTATAAATCCACGTGTAAATCTAAGATTGCCTACAGGTTTTGCAAATGAGTCTCATAATAAATAATCTCAACATTGAGTTAAATGGTCATTTTGGAACGAACAATTTCCTGCTCGCATCTTGAAGGGTCGAAATTGAAAAATGTTTTTTCGATCAAAAAGTGTAATCGAGAGATAAAGGACTCTGAATGACTGTGTAATTTTATACGTACATATTAGTTTTGTATATAAATGGCTTGATGTACATAATCTTTCGACTAGTGAGGCTATTCGAATTTTGAAATTCGTCGTGATAGATACCTTACCGTGTAGGTCTGGAGTGCGCAAATACCTGTGTCGCTTGCAAGTTGAAGCAATGACGCAATTTTGGGGTAAATCGGTTGGTATCATGAATTACTCGATCGACGATTCAATTCGAGCTGTGATTTCATAGTAGTCACGAAAAGTTCTTCTCATGAATATGCAATTCTTTTTTCTTCATATTTATCTGCTTCGTGAAGAACGGGTATTTGCCACTAACGACCACACATTTCTGAAACGGAGCAGCTCATTCGTTAGTTTCCTATAGAACGTTAGGAAAACTAAAAACGACGAATTGTGGGAATATTAAATCGTGAAGTAGTAATGAAGAATTTTATTTCTACTTCACGAATTAAATAATTGAAGAAACAGGGTTATATAATTATTATTATAGGCAGTTGGGAGGCACAGGGATTTCCTGATTGTCGTTACAAAAACGAGAATTACGAGTATAATCTCATGCTATATTATTTTTATCAGGTAATTACGATATTTTTACTATTATTTTATGTTTGCTCTTCAACCAGAATTAGTCAAATTCAATGGTCACCTTTTTTTAACTGGCTTATTTGGTGCCTAAATATTGAAAATTTTCGATTAAAGCCTGAAATCAAGATTCACAACATTCGTCAGATTGCGGCTTCTACTGCAGAAATAGACGTTTCTGACCATTCACCAATCATGTCGCAGAACGGAGCATTGGATAGTGGATTTGAAATGTTTGCCAACTGAGTTCCCCTCCAACACAGCTTCTCCTCATTTATTATGTAACTTAAGATCTATTTGGGATTAAGTACAAACGAGATTATAAAAACATTTCCGATTAAGCTGGCCACTCACTAGCTCTCCAACCAGCCAAATTTTCGCGATAGCTCGCCGAAGTGCGGATCTCTTAAAAGTCCAAAAGGACCGCCTTTGGCGAACCTGTGAAACATGTCCCTCCAAGTCTTTAGTATAGCGAGGCAGGATTTAAAAAATCAGTGATGGACTTCAGCTGTTTGAAGTACATTCCAGTTGCCAAGAATCGAAAGATAGCCACGACGCCATCACGAGGGCCGATGCATCTTTCTCATCGGTGTATGAAAACTACAAAGATCGATCCACTAGACTTCAAGGGTCAGAACTGATCGAGATACAGGTATAATCTTCTTCAGGGCATTAGGTTGAACTAACTTCTTTGTGAAATCCGCTGACATCTAAAACAAAATTTCGAAGTGAACTATTGGAAACTAAAAAACATCAAGAAACTACAATTATGCTGAAAAAACAAAAACATTTATCCAAAACAATTCGAATTTGTTAAAAAATGGAAAAAATTGTTTTACAATTTTTATTATTACTTATAATTTTTATTATTTTTCTTTAAAGATGGTTCACTGATATGGAAGAAAACCATAGTGTGCTACTCGAAAAAGCATCGAAAAATTTAGAGGATTTAAGGAAGACGGAAATTTTAAATCTGTATTATGGGGGCAGCCATCTTGCGACGTGATGAGCTGCCCCTTACTACAGCAGTGCTACCTTTGGAAGTTTACAAGAAACTATTAGCTTACGTGGTCAAACACAGGAGTGCGCCACAAACTGGCAGAAAGAACGTAGATGCAAAAGTGACTGAAAGAAGTAATTTTACTCCCTTTTCTTCACAATACGATTCTATCATCTACCTAGTAGTTAATCAAGCATTATTAGCATTATTCATTTCTCTCATTTAGTTTCTAAATTAGTTAGTTTCGATATTTGAATCACATTATTTGAGTGGATCGTTTCGTGTGGTCACAAGGGCGCCTGTGTTGTGATCAGCGACCTCTTCGCATTTCTGTCCATTCACTTCTTTAGCTCACGTAGTAGGAGCTCTGATTCAGAATCGAAACGATAGGAGATCGATCCCTGGTTGAGGGAAGTTCAGTTTTGATGATTCAACATTGTGGCGCAGTTGCGCCGGACCTGGATGGTATCCTCAGCATTTTTCAGAGAAACAATAATTCATTAAGATTAGGTCATCAAAACAACTCCCTCTCAAGACACCAGTCAAGCCACCGCCCATTCGGACAAACTTTAAGGTCAGCAGATCCCCTGCCCCGTCAACAAGAAACAATAACAAAAACTCCGAAGCCAGTCAAAAATAGTGCGTTCTCACTGGGTTGGAAAATGCCGGCCAAAGCTGCCTCTCACCTCCCTGACTAGGTAACGGAGTACCTAAGATTTCCTAACACGGGGGTGGGGGGGGGGATGTTGTGATCAGCGACCTCTTCGCATTTCTGTCCATTCACTTCCTTAGCTCATGTGGTAGGAGCTCTGATTCAGAATCGTAACGATAGGAGATCAATCCCCGGTCGAGGGTAGTTAATTTTTGATGATTCAACACCTGCAACTCTACCTGTTGACATTCTCTGACACTATTTGTCGAGACTTTTTTATGCTTCGTCAGAGCAGTTTTGCGGCAGGAACACCGGGGTGTGACGTCCTCTGCTTCACTCAGTTTTCTCGGTGGTTTTTGATGAAAGTCCAGCCCCCAACAATCCTTGTCGAGTTTCAGCGCTACCTCCCGGCACTTCAACGAACTACCATTCCTGAGATTGTTGTCTCATAATCGTTTTCGTTTCTCATATTTCTATAACATGAACCAATGTTGGAGATCAGGTTTGACATTGAATGACTGTGCACGGTTCGCAACATAAAACGACACTTGGCACTTGGCAATACACGTGCCGGATTACAGAACCTATGAGGTTTTGAAAAAACTTGAAATTTCCAAGATTTGACCTATTTTTTGTTTCAGCACCAATTTTCACCCATTTTTCTGAATCTAAAAAAGATTTTTTTTCCATTAAAGAGATAGAAAATTATACGTTCTTTCCAACGGTGTAGTCAGATCTACATTTCCATGAAAATTCGGAGAGTTATAGCCGTTTTACTGAGATAAGGTCGAAAACCCGAAAAAAAATCTTAAGTGAAATAACTCGGAAACGAAGCATTTTTTTTAAGTTACCATTAGACATTTTTTGTTGGAAATGAGTCGTAGAATGGATTCCTGGCCTGTAGCTTTTTGAAATTTTCATGTCTTTGCTTTGGTTTAAAATGTAATGTTGTCGATGTTTCACCTTACGATGTTGCTAAGAAATATCGACATCAATGTTTTCCGTTCGGTGTCTCATCCATACCTGCTACTCTCCGTTAAAAATGGTTGGCTAATGGTGAAAATCGCAAAAAGATCCACGCGGGCAACCAAAAGTACGACGAAGGAAACACTGTTGAAGAGCACTTGTTGAATGACGTCATGCAATCCGTCGCCCCCTGGCTTGAAGTCCTCATGGACAACTACAGGGTTCTCTTGTACAATGGCCAATTGGATATAATCTGCGCTTATCCTCTGACGATGAACTACGTAGGCAAGCTCCAGTGGAGTGGAAATACTGCGTATCAGAGTGCTCAAAGGAAGAAATTGTTTGAGGGAACCGAGCTCGCAGGATACTCGAAAACTGCTGGGAACTTCACAGAAATTTTGGTGCGCAACACATGGTTCCAGCAGACCAACCAGTGTGGGCTCTGGACCTCATCACAAAATTCACCCAAAACATTTTTGAACTCGATGAAGAATGTAATTTAAATAAGTAAAACGGGTCAATGTCATCATCGTGCTTTGTTATTATTGCTTACCGACTTCAAAACTGCCGTAGGCGAGAAGGAGGAGGTTCTCCTTTCACATGGAACGACAATTTTTTGTCTGAACACCTTGAATTTCTTTATTCTGGTACCAATCTGCCTAATTATTTTTGAAATGTGTTCTACCAGTAACCGTGGTGTCCCCTTTTCAAACGAATTCCGTTTTGCTTTGTTAAAAGTATCGAAAAGTTGTGAAAATAGTTGAAAAGTGAAGATACCAAAGTGATTATAAATGCTTGCATACGAGTCTGCAACACATTGGGACATTTTCATGTCAACCACTACACAACAAGGTAGTGAAGTAAGGTTGTTAGTTCATGTACCCAAGCATCAAAATAAGAAACCAGTTGATTGTTCTCTACGCAACACAGTGAGTCTATTTTATTTATTGGTCGCGTGAGCAAGTTTTCGTGACGATTTTTCAGTTTATGTCCCAAAGCAAAGACATGAAAATGTCAATAACTATTCTTTTGGAATCGAACTACCTTGTCGACCAGTTTCTAGTAACCGGTTTCAAAAATACTATCGCTTTAGAACATGCATAACCAGTGAGTAGCTCACCGAATCGACGTTCTTCTCCAGCCGTTTGACACTACCGCGTTGATAGTGAATGGCCAGCTTTAGGCAGGACAACCTCCAATCTGCTCAAAAAAATTAATCACTGGAATTCCCAAATGAGGAATTTCACCATGTCGGAATTTCCTATTTTTGACCCCAAAATCGGATTCAGCACCTTGAAAAACTTTCTAAAGGCCATATCACACGAGCGATTTTTCAGCTTTTTTCCGCAGAAAAATCGCTGGAACGTGAAGAGGAAGAAGTACAGTGATTCAAGTATCCATGCAAGGGAAGAAGTACAGTGTTTCAAGTATCCATGCAGCGGGTTTTTAATTCCACTTCCCCACCCCCCCATAGCACAGCCTGCACCCTGGTGGAGCGATTTTTCTAGCTTTGGAATATTTAGAACCCGTTCTAATTTTTTCTAGTCCGCCATTTTGTGCGGGAAAAAAAGCTGGAAGGAAACCATTCGAAGGTTCTCCATCGATAAGTAATTTGTGGTTGTAGCATTCCTTGATCTACTAGTCGACGTCTGTTCAGTTTTCTGCAGTTTTCCGAGAGAAAAATTAATCAGTTCTTCGTTCATTTTTAAACCTCCAACAAGTATGCCGCCGAAGGATATAGTGAATAGGTGGACAACAAGTGAAACTTCGCTTCTAAAACGTTGCTTCAAAATTCCACACTACTATAACCTGATCCAAAACTTGTAGTCAGTGAAAATCGCTGGCCGCCAGAATGCGCTCTATTCGCAGTTTTCTGCGGTTATTCTTCTTCAACTTCGCCTAACTTATTCTAACTTCCTCTTCACGTTCCAGCGATTTTTTCAGCGATTTTTCAGCTTTTTTCCGCAGAAAAATTGCTGGAACGTGAAGAGGAAGAAGTACAGTGATTCAAGTATCCATGCAAGGGAAGAAGTACAGTGTTTCAAGTATCCATGCAGCGGGTTTTTAATTCCACTTCCCCACCCCCCCATAGCACAGCCTGCACCCTGGTGGAGCGATTTTTCTAGCTTTGGAATATTTAGAACGCGTTCTAATTTTTCTAGTCAGCCATTTTGTGCGGGAAAAAAAGCTGGAAGGAAACCATTCGAAGGTTCTCCATCGATAAGTAATTTGTGGTTGTAGCATTCCTTGATCTACTAGTCGACGTCTGTTCAGTTTTCTGCAGTTTTCCGAGAGAAAAATTAATCAGTTCTTCGTTCATTTTTAAACCTCCAACAAGTATGCCGCCGAAGGATATAGTGAATAGGTGGACAACAAGTGAAACTTCGCTTCTAAAACGTTGCTTCAAAATTCCACACTACTATAACCTGATCCAAAACCTGTAGTCAGTGAAAATCGCTGGCCGCCAGAATGCGCTCTATTCGCAGTTTTCTGCGGTTATTCTTCTTCAACTTCGCCTAACTTATTCTAACTTCCTCTTCACGTTCCAGCGATTTTCCAGCGGAAAAAAGCCAAAAAATCGCTCGTGTGATATGGCCTTAAGGCAAAATTTCAGCCCGAACTTCCTAATTTACGAATAAACAAAACAGTGTAGAAAATACGAATGTTTAAAAAAAAAACGGGAAAATGACGTCATCCTGGAATAGTTCATTTATGGCCGCTTGAAGCGCTGAGATTGTGAAATCTATAGTCCCCAGATGCAAAATTTCACGAAAAGTTCGAATTCGAAAAACTGAAGAAAAAAATAGAAAAAGCGAGATGGAGAAAATTAAGTTTCCCCTGTTTTTGTTTGATAACTTTTCTCTTAGAAAACACGATTTCGTCGTCCCAATGGGCAACACTGGGAGGAGACGGCGATCCGAACAGCCCAATCAGCGAGCGTTCCCGCTTCACGTCCTTTTTCCCGGTTAGTTTTGAAATCAAAAATTTTGATTGTCTCCCAAAAATAACAGGAGACTTGTTTTCCGAAATCAGCTCGATTTTCATCTATCCCACACATGAAAAATGCAAACAGAATTCGGTGAAATTCCTCATTGGCCATTGCTTGTCTATTTTTCTGATTATTGTAACGATGTTCGAGGATACTGTGATTCCACGTTAGTTTTGGTAACGACATTTGATTAGTTTACCATCGAGAAAATGTTCTCAAGTTTTTTTTTATGATGAATGTTCCCATTTCATGTCGCTTGAATCTGAGTTCCAGTCATTGCCTCGCCAACAACTGATTCTCAATTTATTCAAACTCAACTTTAAAAGAGTCAAGCTCGATCGAACAAACCTCTTGGATATTTTACGAATCAAGAAATAATTGTATTTGTTGTATAAAACCCTCGTGTACATACTAAAAATTATTCAAAACTGTTGATTTATATAGAATTTTATATTTTTATGGAAAACAATACATTTATGAACATTTATTAAGAAAAAAGAAAATGGAAAAAATATATTTAAATCGTCTTTGATATTTATTCAATAAGTAACGTTTACTGTGGCTTCTATAGATCAAAACCCTATACAAGGGCAAGAAGGTTTTATTAGGCGAATATTTACGCGTCAAGGCCTAATGTTGTAAATAATGTATATAGGATAATTTATGTTTTCGAATGTTGGAAATATTTATAATTTTAAGGAATCGAAAAAACGTGATCAATGTGTTGTACATACAAAGTGTCCTTTCGTAACGTGAAAAACTAGTTTAATTTTGTTTTTACCGTTTTATTGATTTCGAATAGCTTTATAGTCAGTTGTAGTTGAATCGATCGTAAGACGAAAATGTAGTACGGTAATTGATCGTACTTTCGTTTCTTCGTGTGAACAAAGCCCTGAATTTCTGAGAGATATGAAGGTATTTATAGTCGAGTGAGCTGTACGAATTCCAAGGTGCTATAGAAGTTCTGGGTCTTTTATTACACAATGTGACGTCCCTACAATTATTATTTTCCACAATTTTCGCTTCCTACTATTAAATACGAGACATATTCGTGCAGCATTCCAAAAAAGTTCTGAAAAAAATTTTCTGTAGTGTCTTGGTTTAAACATTATCGTCTCTACAATGTCCAGCTTGTAAAACAAAGCTTTTTTCATATTAAAAAAATTTGAAGAACAGTTTCTGCCCTCTCGTACTTAATTTCATTCGATAGTAAAGTAACAAGTAAAAGTAAACAACCATCTCAGGTTGAATTTTCGTCAAACTGCCTCCATCAGTTGTCTTCCGGAGGGAAGATCAAAATTGATTCTGATGATTCCGCTCTTGACTACTTATCGCCTCATCTGCTTAACCCATTCAATGCAGGACCTTCCTAGTGCTATATCCTCCCCTACTGATGTAATTTCTTATTTTTCTACTTACTGTGAACTTCCCTAAGGGCTTGCGGGTCAGGTATTAGCTACCATGGAATGATAAGATCAAACTAAGAGTCATCTCATCCTAGCCGAGCCCTTAAGTCGTAAATCCCCTCATATGGACACAAAAACTTAGAGAACAGTGCAAACCCCCATAGCTACAAATGTGAGAATAATCGTGCCAAGTTTAGTCTGATTAAATGAATAATAACAACACATTGTGTTCCGAAAGTGTGAAAAATGATGAATGTGAGCGCCGTGCTCGGGAGTTGTAGGCAAGTTCCTATCTTACCCGGTGAGGAAATTTTTGCCACGGTTACTTACCCCATTCTCTCAGTAATATTCTGTAAAAATTTAGTGAATTTATCGATAATATTAAGGGCAGTATGGATGAATGAATGACCGCTGCCCTAAAATGCCGTGGTAGCTAGCGCAGTTCGCCCCTGTCCCCTTAAGCAGAATGGGGTTCACCAACGGACGTTACCCGGAAAATTGCCTGATCTTGACCTCATCGACCTATATATCAGTCCCCTGCGGAAGTTTATGGTGTATTTGGACGATTTGAAAATACCGAATAAACTATATTTTTTCGTAATTTCTTCTTCTTTTGTTTCATAAGTGAAGTCACTATTTTACCTTATTTTTTTTCATTATTTAACTCTTTCCATAAATTAATAGTATTGCGTAATTAGTTTAAATGAATACCAAATAACAAGTAACAGAATAAAGAAACATGTTGTAAATTTTATGTAAAAAAAAAAAAATTACCGAAAAATTATCAAGATTTGCGAACCGCCCTCGAGTGGTCACCAATCCAGACAATCTCCCGGGCCATAGCGTTACCTTGAGTCATCTCACGGGAACCGAAGTCCATCTAACGGCCGTTGGTTTTCACATTCAATAGTTGGACATCGTTGGGACGATATTATGGTCGCTTATGGGCCCCAATGAATTGCATCACTATCGGACTTACTATCGCATCTGTGGAGGCATAAACGTGATTGATCCTTTATGCATCAACTTTACACGATATAATTACCCAACGTTGCTCAAATTTATAGGGTAGTTTGATATTATGCTCGAAAAGATTGCAAGGATTTCATCAAAGTCCGATCAGTAGGAGCTTCTGAAAGTATGAAAAAGCAAAGATTCATCAACATAAAGTGCGAAAATCATGTTACATACACCTACAATTTTACACCACACAATTATTACAATTTTTTCTACCATGAATTGCCCAGTAAAGTCCCTTTTAGCGAGTGTTTGGGGGTGAAGAATAACTAAGGAGTGCCAAAAGATAAGGAAGGATCTGTTCGTTATTCAACCAAGTTACTACTGTGTTTTCTATTCACTTTTTTTTAAGAAATGGCGATTCCAATTTTTTTGACTAATTATATAGTTCCAGGACTTTCTAAAGCACCTCAGAGTTGACTTGAACTCCTTCATGTTTCACGGAGTTTCGAATTCGATTGATAAGGGCAAATTACAAAAAAAAAGAGAGACACACGAAAAAAGAACTACGAACTTATAAATATTATCGTTGTACTGCTCAAAGTGAGGTTGCTCCAAACTTTGATGAAAAATCAAAATCCCCCCCCCCCCTTCATCCCTCACCATTGCGCGCTAAGTCGAGGAAAACTATCGTCTATTTGTAAATAATTGAAAACCGGATTTACGTTTACATGACCCCTTCAATGCATGGTAATGTTTAGATATCTGTATATATTTTACGCTCTATAATGCCAAAAAATTATAATACTACAAAAAGTTGATATTTGTAAAAAGAAAAAAATGAAAAAACGTGAAAACTTGATTAAAAAAAAGAAAATATTTACCTATTGTAATATTTACCTATTTTTGTCTTTTAATATGCGTGGATAAGGTGTGTTGCATTTTTTAATGTATATTGTATAAATTATTCAAGTGTAACATTAAAAAAGTGAAAACGAACGTTGTTCTATGTCGAAATCAATGTAACCCCTCTCCCATAGGTGCTAAAAAACTTTAAATAATAAAACAAAGTTTGTTCTTCGTGCAAAGCCAATTCGTGCCATTATTTTTTGAAACGATCAGCAATTTCCGGATTGAGATCTAGGTTGTCTTAAAAGTTTCAAGACGTTCTCTTTCATTGTGAATTGAGTCAGCAGTTTTCCAGCTGTCAATAAGGAAATCACCATGTAGGAATTTCCTATTTTTGACCCGAAAATTGGATACAGCACCTCGTAAAACCCCTACGACAAACTTTTAGCCCGTACTTCCTAATTTACGAATATACAAAACAGTGTAGAAAATATGAACGTTTAAAACGCTGCAAATTATTACACAACGGTTTATTATTTTTACATAGATCACTCGTCTACAAAATCACCAACCATCCAATATGAAGAGAAAAAAAGAAAAAAAAATCAAAATCACCAACCATTGATCGCATTTCGGTCAGCTCTAATTTGAACGGAGATTAGGCCTCTTTTGCGATTCACACTCGTGTTTGGACTTATATATATATATTTCAATACAAACCCTTATATTTTCGTAGGGAGCGAACGGTTTGTCCTACAGAGCTCCGCGTGGTCTCAAAAAATTCTAAAAATTCTATAGAATCTTAATTTGAAGGAAAAACAATACCTTTATATCGAAATTTTTTGAGTTAAGGCGTTTTCAACATTTCAAAATTGATTTTGGAACTCTTAGGAGTGACCTACATCAACCAAAAGCTTCGGGGCACAACTAGACCCCAAATGGAGCCTACATACCAAATTTCATCAAAATCGGTCAATGCTAAGTGGCAAAAGTGCCGCGTACGGCGTACGGCGGACGGACGGCCAAATTTTTATTCGATTTTTGGATTCTACGTACCTTGAAACGTAAACCATCAAATTTTGAGGGGGTGTTAAAATTTCTTTTTCTTGGTTTTTTAATTCCAAAGGTTCATTATTGAAAATAATAAACCAAAAAAACCGGGAGGATGACGTCAACCAGCAATAGTTCATGCATGGCCGCTAGAAGCGCTGACGTCATGAAGTCTCACTTTTTGTAGTCCTCGGAGGTAACATTTTCACAGAACCAGTAAAGATCGAAATCGAAGAACTGAACAGAAAAAATATAAAAAGCAAGATATAGAAAATAAGGTTTCCCCTGTTTTTGTTTGATAACTTTCCTCTCATATAACACAATGTCGTCTTTTTATTGGGCAACAATGGGAGGAGACAGTAATCCGAACAGCCAATCAGTGAGCGTTTCCGCTTCATGTTGAAGAGGTCTGTTTCTCCGGTTATTTTTTGAAATCATAAATTCAGAATGTCTCCCAAAAATAACAGGAGATTTATTTTCCAAAACAACAGGAAACTATACAGGAAAAATGCAAACAGAATTCGGTGAAATTCCTCATTCTTCATTACGATAATTGTAATGAAGAATGAGGAATTTCACCAAATTCTGTTTGCAATTTTCATCCAACAATTATTGTTGAATGAATAGGGAATGCGCATGGGTCAGAAAAACTGTGCCTCACCAGCCGTTTTCTTGATGGATGAGTAGATCTTTTCCTATGATTTTTCAAAGTTTCGAGTGTTTATGACTTCACGCGCCCCTCCTGCCTGGGCGGGACCCCCCAGCCCACTGTGACGTCATAAACATTCGAAACTTTGAAGAAGAAGAAAGAAGAAGAAAGAAGAAAATGGTTTACCTATTAAAGAATTGACATATCTCGAAAATAATAGTTACAATGGCAAAATAAACAATACAGCATGGTTCTTTTCGAACCGCCTGCCGGAAGATCGGACGGAAGAGAAGAAAATAAATATAAAAAATAATTAAAATCAAAGTAAACTTTCCAATTAATACTGGATTATTTTTGAAAAAAAAAAATCTGATAATTAATAATTAAATTCCCCGACGAGCAATCTGCGGTATGGCCAAACCAAATTGCAATAATGTGCCAGTCTACTCCAGGCCTGTGGGTCAATGAGGAGTTCAATCGCCTCATCGCGCGACAAACTTGACTTGCCAAGCGCACAACATCTGAACGACTCCAACACCCGACACCTGCACAGGAAGTGGAATGTCGTTTCCAGCTCTCCCAGTCTGCACATTGAACATCTCTCCGAGGGTAGATGGGTTTCGCGATATGGTTTCGCATTCAGATGAGGGGTCTCTGAGCGCAACCTGAACATCCATCTCAGCGTATTCATGGGATGCCTCGAATCCCTGAGCAAGCTTGCGCACTTCACCGCAGGGTCCAATTCCCGATACAGAGTATATGAGTTGGACGACTCCACCCTTCCTCTGAGACATGCATTCTTCTCATCCCTGTAGCCCGCGAGTATCAATTCAATGTCGGTCCTGAGAAGTGAAGCATCCAACGTCGAAAGGTTGTCGGTGAGTTCACATCTCGCTGTCAGCTCCCTCCACATGTCAGCCCAAAACACCCCCGCCCTTATAACTTCCAGTGCCACGATCCAAGGCAGCCGAGTACATGACATCTTTGCAACTCTCAAGATATATTTCAGGTGTAATTCCAGAGTAAATACGGAACTTGGCTCCAACTCGGTTTCAAGATAGGCAATACAATTTGGCGCATGCGATGGGAGGCCAAAAATGCTCTTCATGAGTAGCAGTTGTACAGCATCAACACTAGTGTACTCTCTAAACCCCCAAACCTGGGCTGCATAGCACAGAACGGCCCTGACGATCGATTTAAAAATGTGCATCTTTGCTGTCAGTGGGATTCTTGGATTAACAAATGCACTTTTCCAGACATAATTCATGGCCATCTTCGCCGACCCAGCCCTCAGCTTGAGGTGTCTTGAAAACGTAAGTCTCGGAGTCAATGTAACACCCAGATATTGGTACTTGTTCACAATTCCCACGTCCCCATCACCAAAAGTCCACCTCTCCGACAATCTACGTCTCCCACCCCTCTGAAAAATCATGATGCCTAATTTTTCCATATTGACATCAAGATCCCAACACATGCAATAAGCTCTTAATGCATCAATATTAGCTTGCAGCTCCACAGGGTCATTCGCCAAAATCACCATGTCATCCGCGTAGAGCAGGACACTGACCACAGTACCTCCAGCCGATATCCCATATGTCAACTCGTCCACCAGGTCATTGACACACAGCGAAAATAGTAAAGGACGGAGGGGAGATCCCTGTTTCACTCCACTTCCGACCGGAAAAGACTGGGTCCTGCCCTCAGTCGTCCAAACTGAAGAAGTAGAATCAGCATAGTAACTGCGGAGCACTGCTATAAATTTTGGAGTCAGACCTAAGCTGAAGAGTCTGCAGAACAAGAAATTCCTATTAACTAGATCAAACGCAGCCCTTAGATCTACAAAGAAAGCATAAGATTTTCCTCTAGGGCGACTCAAGGAGAGCTCCACCAAACCACATAGGGCAAATATCGAATCCACAGTCGAATACCCCTTTCGGAATCCAGACTGACTCTCAGTGAGGATAGAATGATCTTCGACCTGTCAGAAGTTTGGCTAAACAATTGATGAAGGATAAGCCACGAAAATTCGCTGCAACTGATGGATTCCCTTTCTTGAGGAGTGGAAAAATAACTAATTCCCTGAACGAACCAGGTACACTGCCTGAACTCAGTATCCCATTAAAGAGCCGCAGAATTACCTCACGAAATTCAACACCAGTATATTTGAAAAACTCAAAGGGACACCGACATTCGAAACTTTGAAATATCATAGAAAAAGGTCTTCTAACGCTAGAAGATCATGGTTGGTGTCAAAATTTTCAGAATGAGGTCTAGTTTCGATTAAAAATAACAATCAACAGTTTTTCCGACCTACGCGCACACTACATTCCTCAATCAACGCTCATTTAACGATGGGTGATCGGATATGAGCTCCGAGTAGTCTTATTTCATTCTAAAAACCGAACACCGTTCAAATTGACGAAACAACGTCAATGAACCTTCATTAATTATTTATTAGTTAATTATCATCTCTTAGACAAGAGTATAGTGATATATATCTGCTTTGAGAAGGAGTCACCTTATTACCTTATATTATTGTCGTGAAAAAATAGTAAGAACATGGGTTGGCACGACAGAATACAATAATTATTGGAACAAAATGCCCTAATTATAAGAGCACTATCTGGGTTCGTCTGGTTCTAGCGTCCTAGTTCAGTGGTCCCATTGGAATGTGGCTGAATCCTCATTCATGAATTATCTGAGAAAATATTAGCATGGAACATGCTATAGCTAGGACATACTACCCGAAAAGTGTAACGCGGGAGGGATGGCGACGCGGAGAGGGTGGTGGGTGAGTTTCACGCGGTGATCCACCCCATCACTCCTCCGCCGAAAAGCGCGGCTGAAGCATGTTCCATGTTTCTTAAATTTTAACCAAAGGCTCTAAACAGTACTTGAGGCGAGTTTTTATATATTTTTTACGAATTGGGATTCCCGGTTGAACTTTCTGAACAATGAAGAACAACATTTCGTTACGAGGTCACCCACAACTCCCAGATAAGAATGATTTTACTCATAGAATCGAATGAGACCACATTCTATACAGAAAAACGCTGCAAATTATTACACAATGGTTTATTTTTTTTCTATATTGATCACTCGACTGCAAAGCCACCAACCATCCAACATGAAGAAAAACATCGATCACATTTCGGTCAGCTAAAATTTAAACGGACATTAGGCCTCTTTTGCGATTCACACTCGTGTTTCTGATTTATCGTACGTCCAACCCTTAAATTCTCGTAGTGAGCGAACGGTTTGTCCTACAGAGCTCCGGGTAGGCTCAAAAAATTGTAAAAATTCTATAGAATCTTAAATTGAAGGAAAAACAATACCTTTATATAGACATTTTTTGAGTTAGGGCGTTTTCAAATTTCAAAATTCATTTTTCAACCCTTAGAAGTGACCTACAGCAGCAAAAATCTTCGGAGCACAACTAGACTCTAAATGGAGCCAACATACCAAATTTCATCAAAATCGGTCATTGCTAAGTGGCAAAAGTGGCGTACGGCGGACGGCCAAATTTTTATTTGGTTTTTGGATTCTACGTACCTTAAAACGTAAATCATCAAAACTTGAGGGGGTGTTAAAAACAAATTTTTCTTGGTTGATTCTAAAGGTTGATTATTGAAAATAATAAACCAAAATGTACCGTAGTGTAATAATTTGTAACGTTTTCATAATCGAATATAAAGGGAGCACTGTACGGCCAACCTCACGATCCGTTTAGTGGAACAGCTATCCGGGATTCAGGGTCCCATCTAGTGAATGATCAAAATGAGGATTACTGATATTGTTTATTCATTGAACGCCGTGATACGCAGAGTTACGCACTGGTTACTTCATATGGACTTGGACGTGCAAGAGGGCTACATACAGTCTTCGTAATCATCGTAGTCAGTCTCAAAGGATGCATCCAAAGCATCCATATAATAATCTGTTGAAGTACAGAAAACGTTTTACAGTTCAAAGACACATGTATGTTTTTCTTGTGTTAATAAACGCTTGAAATCTCTCTCTCAGGTCAAAATTTCACCTATATAGGCTATAAAAGCCATGCGAAGATATCGCTTGTCGTCATAGTTGGACTGGTAAAACTAGCGACGTAGAAAGATTCGTTTTCGTTCTCATCCAATCATCGGATACCCCTCGTACAGCACCTTTTTCTAAAGCCCATATTCATCCTTCTGGTCCTACATTTAAACCCCTGTACCTAACCCTAAGATGTTTGTTTGTGGTTTTACCGACGTAAAACTTGCTATAAGCCATAGGTACAAATAAATTTGAAACGACTGTAGTTTTTTGTACAGAGAAGTTTCCAGAAAGAGACAAAAAATGTTAGAGTACCTACTAACTAGAGTAGATTATCAGCTCTATAATCTTCTACTCGAAATCTCTATTAATATTATGAGTATAATATTAATAATAGATACCAGGAAAATACAATAGAAGTGGTGTTCTTCTGTTAGATGACAATTGGTACCCACTAGTATTTCTTCTTGCTGAAAGTTGCTTTTAATTTGAGTGGTTGATGAATTTTCATTGTAAAAATTTTCGAAATTTCAGGAAGAATAGTAGATGATTAGGTACTATGCAATAGATTAAGATTGGATAATTATTTTTGTTCTCAATGATAACGAAAAACTACATACCATCATCATCATCATCATCATCATCATCTTCATCGCAGGGGTCATACTGAAATAAACATTTCATAAAACAATAACTGGTTTTGTCGAATTTTGCATAATAGAAATACCTACAAAACAATACCCTCTTATTTTTGAGGCCCCTACACAGAAGTACGAATGAAGAGAGTGTTTTGGAAATCAGAGTCTGTGAAAGTTTTCATTTTGGTATATTTTTTTTACAGTTTTATTCAACTTTAGCTTTCAATATATCAATCGTAAACATGTCTAGAAATACTGTTCAAATTAATATAAAATCATTAATTTTGAATGTGTCAGGTTTTGGAACAAATATTCAGAAAATACGCATTGTGAAGAGAATTAAGTAAAGAAGAATTTTCACTTAGTTTTAACAATGTTTTGAACACTTTGGCTGAAAATTGAAGCACGAAAGTCAGGTCAATAACTTTGTGCCTATCTGACCTATCAAATAGAGATGGTTGTCTGGGTTTGGAAGCAATCAAGACTTTCGTCGAGTTTTGTTATGGAATCGCTTAATGCGGTGTTGAGAAACCATTTCAACAGCTCTACTAAGCTCGTTTAAAATGAAATATTATCCGGTTGTGGAAACTCTCAAATGTATCAATTGAGGTACTTTCGAGTAGGAGTTGGAGCTACCTCGCCTTCAATACTTTCCTGTCGTGCAGGCTTTAGCCTAACCTGGGAGCGTAGGCACTCTCTGAAATGTCGTCATCAACCCCAAGCAACATAATGATACAAATTGAGTATATTTGCGACACTCGAGGATACCCTTTCATGAACAAATAATCGAACTTCTTTTAGCGAATTTTCAAGGAAAATGAAGCTATTGCAATGGCCTCAAAATTTTTAGAATCGACTTTTTCGAAACGTTTTTACACTGAAATCCGTTTTGGAACATTCTGAAACGATCCCCGAAGTTTTGCCGAACATCATGTAAAAAAAAAAAAAAAAAAAAAAAAAAAAAACGTATTTTCCAACAATTTATTTATTTATTTATTTATATAATTAATTATATAATTGTTGTACCCATAAATGCAGTAGCCGTGTGGGTACTCTATGAGTTTGTGGAGACGAGTAGAACGTGAATATGGTCTCCTAACATCTTCAAAGCATACCCGGTGCATATACAGTATGTTGGTATGCTATAATAAAAACAAAAATACCAAAAATCGTGTAAAAAAAAAAAAACTTTCTAAAAAAAACTGCAACACCATTGTTCCTTTTCTTAACCACACCTTCAACTGAATGATTTCTTTGAAAATTCGCTCATTAATTCATGCTACATGAATGGACTTTTCTACTTACGTTTCGCCCTAAACAAGCCCCAATTCCGCAGAGGTCTTCTCTATAAGGCGCCGACCTCAACCTTTTAACCTCGTTTTTAAAGAGCTTATTAAGAAATGTAGGCTTATAGGTAAATGTTATGCCTCTTGACGGTCCTCCTGAGCTCAGGACAATTCATTTGTAAGAATTCTATTCGTAAGACCGCGAAGGGTGTACGCACAGTATTGTGGGCCGCGGACCTGCATCGCACCCTGTCTTGAAGATTGCCTACCTGTGCAGGGGAACCGGTCGGACGCTCCGACAAAAACATATTGTTTAGTAATGCATGCATTCCAGGGGACGTCCCATTGGATAAGCATTAGATCAGTTTAACCAGTTGTTAAGTGATAAAACTGTTTCACTCGATGTAATTTATTTATTACTTTAGGCAAGAAATACTGACCCCCCCCCCACCATTATCTACCATAACACTTCTAGCGGCATGGGAGCCTCGAATCTGAAGAGCATTTTAAAATCCATGATCTACGATACCCAACATGCGAATTAGAGTTACCCCCCCCCCCCACCACCACCCCAACGCCAACAATGGTGCCAGTCTGGCACCAAAGCGGAAATACGTCGTAACATTGAACTTTCATCTGTTAGTTTTGGTAGGCAGTCCGTCGAAGTTCACATCCGTATTCAAGGTGAAATACAAAAAAAAAAAAAAAAAAAACACGAAATAAGCGGTTTATGGCATCATGGCACCATGTCCTGGCACCATGTTGGCACCACTATTAATTCCATGGTGGTACAGAGAATAATTCATGAAAATCCGGAGGTATAATGAGAATTTTTCCTCAATTTCAAAGCTTGGGTACAATTAGTAAGCAGTAAAGGAACCGAAATATTGAAAAATCGGATATTTTGTGAATATTATCCCCCCACTCACCCCCTCCCCTTGGGAATTTTGGTACTCTGGTAAAATCATGTACAACTCGGAAGTTATTTGAGTCAAACAAAAAAAGATACACGCAAATCGGTTGGAAATTGAGGCCTGGGCAGAGTTTACAAGATTGTGCACGCAAACGAACGTTTTTTAAGCATTAACCCCCCCTTTCCCCCTCTTAAAAAGCAAAATTCAAAATTCCGACGTCGTAGTGCACAACTAGATAGTATTCCGCGTCAAACGAAAAAAGAACCAGGAAAATCGTTTGAGAACTAAGGCCTGGGCAGAGTACACAAGATTATGCCCAAAAACGCACGTTTTTCGAGCATTAACCCCCCCTTTCCTCCCCTTAAAAGGCAAAATTCGAAATTCCGGCGACGTAGTGCACAACTAGATAGTTTTCCGCGACGAACAAAAAAAGAACCAGGAAAATCGGTTGAGAACTAAGGCCTGTGCAGAGTACACAAGATTTTGTTACACACACACATACACACATACACACATACACACATACACACACACACACACAGACATACACCTATGGTTTTTTTTGCGGATTTGGATTCAGAATGGTCTAAAACGGATTACTGTGTGGTTATTTTTTTTTTCTGTTGAGTGTTGTCCAACTTCACCCCAGATCGATCGCATAAGGACGCCCAAGTCTTACTGTGGGACGTCCTAAAAACGCTCAAAAAAGGTATATTTCCGATGAAAATCATACTTAATGTAATATAAAGTAAAAATACCGCATCTACCTATATTAATTAAGAAGCTGAAAATTCGTTTCAGAGTCGCAGGGTTGGCACGAATTCAGGATTTAGATTGAAAGCGTTTAAGGAGAAATCGGTGATCCGTTTGATACTCTAATCAATCAAATCTAAAGGTTTCGAAAAAATCAATACTTATTTAACATCCCCATGAAAAAAAGAACGCCTAAGTGAGGATACGAATAAGATACGTGATTGTTGGATACCACGCACTTGTGGCCCGTAGCCCGGCCGGAAGAATTGAAAGAGATTGTATTGGCAAGTAAATATTCATAAAGATAGGTACATATTCATTGAAGATGAATAAAACCGGTGGTGAAGGGAGCAGAGTGCCAAAAGTCTATTTTCATTTTTATTGCAGCTTTGAGTTTTCCTGGTCAACTCATCATCTGGGGGTGGAAGAAACTAATTTCTGGCATTGGCATTTCAGACATCCATCCCCACCGCCGAACTTTCGTGGAAAAAGGAACTAAGTGAGTAGTTTCCCTTCACCCGGAGATGTCGGGTTCCACTAAGTTCCACTGGCATATTCCCAATTTGTTGCTAAAGAACAAAAGCCTTTCTGAAGTCAATTCTTCGTACTTAATCACCCTAATTTCCTGGTTTTTTGGATCAAGTAATCAAGTTTGGCTGTTATCTAGATAATTCAAAAATTAGCTGTAAATATATTTTGAGGTCTCTTCTCTATTCAGACAGGCAAATTAAATGTAAGCTTCCTAAATAATAACCACAAGCTGGCAATAGTTGCAACGCTTCCAGGGCCACCCGAAAAAGGTGTACGAGTATATGAGTTTGCAATGGTTTCTGAGTTGTACAAAGCTTCCAAAAATACAAAAGTTTGCATAATATGAAATTTTGGCGCTTTTTCGCAAATTGCTCGAAAATGATGCATTGTATAGATATCAACCGTACCAAAATTGATCAGCTTATTGTGTCAAATGATTACTCAAAATGGGCAATATATCCCCATTCACTTGACTGTTTGACTGTGCGATACCGTTATCTTCTAGTTACTGTTCTTATGTACTGTAAGTATCAGTTCAATACTTGAATATAATAATTATTCCTTGGTAGATTATGTTAGTACTTGAAAATATTACGGAACATGGTTGTTTCTATTTGATCGTTTCAAGACTCATAACAATTTACCCAGTTATGATAAGTCAATATAATTAAATGAGCAAGGAGATCAATGTTTTAGTAGAAGTGGACGGCCAGGAAGGGGAAGCTGGTGCAGCGTTCCCAAATCTTGAGCCAGAGCCTTCCAATAAAACTACTTGTGGTTCATCCACCGTTGCTAAAAATACTGTTTGATTCATAAATAATAAGAATATCGATCAACTCACCGCGGGCATTCTGCCCCAAGCACCGAAATTGATGTTCTGTGGAGAAAACATTGTACATCTGTTAACAAAGTCACTTTCCGAATCCCAAGTTCTTCGCTCAATAAAAATACTATTGGCTAGGATGCATATTCCTTGCCTCCTCAGCAACCTCCAGACGTCAAACCACCTGTCGCCCAAAACTGAAGTACAAAGATGCTGCAGTGCTCCCCAAGAATGATGTGGGAACCACTATCCCCTACACACTTCAAGAGGTCGCCTGGTGAAAAATTCCCTCAAGATCAAACATGTTTAGTAAACGCATGCATTCCAGGGGACGTCCCTATGGATAAGCATCAGGTCAATATTCAAACATTCATTTTGGTTTATTATTTTCAATAATGAACCTTTGGAATCGACCAAGAAAAAAATTTTTTTTAACACCCCCTCAAAATTTGATGATTTACGTTTCAAGGTACGTAGAATCTAAAAATCGAATAAAAATTGGGCCGTCCGTCCGCCGTCCGCCGTACGCGGCACTTTTGCCACTTAGCATTGACCGATTTTGATGAAATTTGATATGTAGGCTCCATTTGGAGTCTAGTTGTGCCCCAAAGCTTTTGGTTGACGTAAGTCACTTCTAAGGGTTCCAAAATCAATTTAGAAATTTTTAAAACGCCCTAACTCAAAAAATTTCGAAATAAAGTATTGTTTTTCTTTCAATTTAAGATTCTATAGAATTTTTAAAATTTTTTGAGACCACGCGGAGCTCTGTCGGACAAACCGTTCGCTTCCTATGAAAATTTAAGGGTTTATATTGAAATGTATATATATATAAATCAAAACACGAGTGTGAATCGCAAAAGAGGCCTAATCTCCGTTCAAATTAGAGCTGACCGAAATGCGATCGATGGTTGGTGATTTTGATGTTTTTTCCTGTTTTTTTTTTTCTTTTTTTTGATTTTTTTTTTTTTTCTTTTTTTTCTTCATATTGGATGGTTGGTGATTTTGTAGACGAGTGATAGATATAGAAAAATAATAAACCATTGTGTAATAATTTGCAGTGTTTTTATTTACCTTCCTACCACACAATACTGTTTCACTCAATGTAAAGTAATTATTATTTTTAGTTTGAAATCGTAGACCCCACCCCTCGCCTTCATCCACCATACAATTTTTAGCGGCATGCGAGTCTCGAATTTGAACAGCATTTTAAAATCTAAGATCTACGATAACCAACATTCGAGTTCACTCCACCACTCCTACAGTACCAGTCTGGCATCGAAGTGGTAATACGTTGTGTAATGTTGAACTTTCATTCTTAACAATTATTATCTACGTACCGTATTGGAGAATCCGTCGTAACCAGCAAGTCGAGTACAAACATGAACCCCAAACCTCCTATGCTTAGGGCTCAACCAAAAATACACAAAACTGACATACCCATCAGACCTGTCATCAACTACATTCCCGCCCCAGCATACAAATTGGCAAAACACATTACTGCTATACTCAAAGAAACGTTAGACCTTCCCTACACATACACAATCCGAAACACTAACGAACTCATAACAAAACTACAAGACGTACCCATAACTGAAAACACTAAACTCATATCATTCGACATCAAAGACCTCTACCCTTCCATACCAGTTAACCAAACACTAGACATACTGAGAGATAAACTCTCTGACCTGTACGACGACTCATACATAAACGAACTAATCGACCTCACCCAGACGATACTCAAACAGAACTACTTCCGCTTCAACAACGACATTTACAAACCACAAGACGGACTCGGAATGGGTAATCCCACTTCCTCACTACTCGCTGAAACATTCCTACAGCACTTTGAGGACTTACATATACAGACACTAATGACCAAACACAACATAAAACATTACTCAAGGTATGTCGATGACATACTTTGCGTCATAGATACAGACAACACAAACGAAATACTTACTGACCTCAACAACATTCACCCTAACATCACTTACACTGTAGAAGTAGAACAGAACAACTCACTAAACTACCTTGACATCACTATCATACGAACAGACAATCAATTACAATACGCAATTTACAGAAAACCAACAGCTACAGACACCACCATACACGCAAGCTCAAACCACCCTCAACAACACAAACTTGCTGCCTTCAGACATATGATACACAGACTCAAAACCATACCATTGACTAAACAAAACTACAAAACAGAACTAGACACAATCTACTCTATTGCCCATAGCAATGGATACACAAACAAAACCATAGACAAACTACTCCGACAATACAATAACAAACAGAACAACCCACAACCACGAGACACAAACACGAACCAACGCTGCATCTTCACATACACTGGACCAGAGACCTATAAACTCACCAACCTTTTCCAGAAGGAAGGACTTTCGACCACATTCAAAACTGACAACTCACTGAAAAACCAACTGAACACTTGCATTGACAAAACAAACACATACGACAGAAGTGGAGTTTACAAACTGGTTTGCAGCTGTAAACACACATACATTGGACAAACAGGACGCAACTTAAAAACAAGATACACCGAACACATCAGATCTTTTCGACTCAACACTAGACGCTCCAACTACGCAAACCACGTATACGACCATGGACATGAATTATCCGACATAAAAAACTGCATGACACTCCTCCACCCACAACAGAAAGGACGACGACTCAACATACTTGAAAACATGGAAATATACAAACTACGTAAATTTGACGGACGTATAATAAACAAAAACCTACTTGACACTACCTCAGACACTATATTCAAACCACTGGACAAACTCATTCAAAAACGAAAAACACCCACAGACGGATTTACTGACAACCTGAACAACAAAAGACAACGAACAGAACACACTACCATATCTCCTTACAAACGCTAACAGCACCCTCACGACTCCACTAACTTCCAGACAACCAAACGACCTAGGATATCATAATCTCTAACAATAAATAAAATAATCAACTAACCAAAAAAAAAAAAAAAAGTTAGAAATAGATATAGATATAAGTTAATCATTTTATCAATAATTTAGTTATGTAAGCTAGTTTATAATATATTCATAATTTAGAATAGAAGACCACGTGGTCACCACGTGGTTACCATGTGGTTACCAGGTGGTGAAGGTACAATTAGCTAATAGGATTAGTTTTATCTCTCCCTTTCACTTGACATGACAGACAAACAACCTTTCACCACGTGGTCTCGTTACTATGCGGTCCCCTTTCCTTTCTAATCCTTTTACCTACCGCCCTTTCACCCAGACTATATAAACAGAACGACGGACTGACAAACTTTAGTACTCTCTCGACGGCCTGAAGATGATGTCTTTACATCGAAAGCGCTCGCCTCCTGTACTCGACTTGCTGGTTACGACGGATTCTCCAATACGGTACGTAGATAATAATTGTATTCTTATAACTAGCGGAACTAACCCCATTCATTTAATTTCATTCTTAAGTTTTTGTAGGCAGTCCGTAGAAATATGTGCTTTCTGGTGTCCTGGCACCATAGTGGCACAACTAATTTGTTCAATGGTGGCACAAAGATTAACTCATGAAAATCCAGAGGTATATTGATAATGTTCAAGGGACACCAAGAGATGTAAAATTTGTGTGTAAGAGAAACCGTGACATTTTTAATTTTGGGAAAACCGTAACATCTCCGATGACACACAAAACGAACACTGGAAAGAATACAGGCAAATATCCGAAAATATGAGTTTAAACGTTCACTGTTGATCGTGCTTCGGGAAAATATGGAGAACTTGGAGGCCGGTGGGTCAATGTGAAATTAATTGATCCACCGGCTTCCAAGTTCTCCATGTGAAAATATATTGTGAGCATTCAAGTTATCGCGAGGTTTGATTTGGGAACTAAACCTGGATCTAAGAAGGTAATAACATCTTCATCCACGTGAACGAAAGTTGAATGAATTGACTCACCACTGGACTGCCGCTAGGTGATCGTCTGACAAAGGGTCCCTGTAGCCATCGAAACAAATGGTATAGAAACGGCATTAGTCACTTTTGAAGTATAATTAGGAATTTAATCACCCCCATCTGATGAGAAATGGGTTTATTTACAGCTAACAGCACTAAGGCCGTGGTTGTAGAGAACGGGCGACGTCCCAAGTCAGACATGGCTAGGCGGGCAATATGTCCTCATTCACTGGTCTAAAGTTCGGCGAAAACCGAATATTTGCCACAACAAACATTCGGCATTTGCCAAACCCCGAACATTTACCGAGCACTACAAATATTTACCGAAAATGTTTGTCATATCAATGTTTTTTGATGCGAACTTTAATCTGAGGGTAAAAATGCAAAGATGGAATACATTTGGTGGAAGTACACTAAACTTAAGTGAAAGATTGTTTAGTTCGGAGTCAACATCGTTTTTTCAGTAGACGCAAATGAAAGTTGGATCAAAAACAAATAAACAATTTATTAATGATGAAGTTATCAAAGTATTGGAACATCGAACGATATTTTAGGTAGGTATCAAATACTTTTGTTCGATATTCTGTCGATATCAGTATCTAGCTTCTGATATTGATTCGATAGGTACCATAATATGGTATATTATATTCGATATATTATATCGAATAAACGGAAATATCACTATATAGGAACAGTGAACGTGAATCACAGAATTCGTCCGCGTTCTCGTTCAACCCCGGCACTAGGAAGGAAACACAACGCCGCAGTACTTCCCAGATTCGGCAAACATTCGCCCCTGCATGAGTGGACGGGGAAATGCTCGGTGTTTGGCGAACATTCGTCAACTTTGATGTGTCCGCCTCCGAGGCGAGCGCCCGTGTGGCGAATGTTCGGTGTTCGGCGAATACCTAATCACCGGCCCTCATATTCGGGGTTTGGCGAACTTTTGCTCGGTGTTCTCCGAACCCCGCATGTGTGGCCATGAAATTCATTATTATGAGCTCGAAAATGTTAATTTACAGAATGTTAACCGCACGAAAGTTGATCAGCATAAATTTCTGCGTCAAATGATCTACTCAAAATATGGCAAGGTGGGCTATATGGCCCCGTTCACTTGACTGTTAGATAGTCTGATACCGTTAACTTCTACTTACTGTACTTATGTACTGTAAGTATCAGTTCAATACTTGGATATAATAATTATTCCTCGGTAGATTGAGTTAGTACTTAGGAATAATTCAGAACATTGTTGTTTCTGTTTGATCGTTTCAACACTCATAACAACTCACCCAGTTATAATAAGTCAGTGTAATGGGGGGGGTGCGCCCGATGTTTTTAAAATTTTTAATCAAAATTAGACCTAATTCTGAAAATTTTGAGACTATCTTATATTTTTTGATGAGTAGATCTTTTTTCTATGATTTTACAAAGTTTCAAATGTTTAACGTCATAAACATTCGAAACTTCGAAAAATCATAGAAAAAGGTCTTCTCTTTATAGAAGGTCGCGGTTGATGCCACAATAAAAAGTTTTTCCGACCCATGCGCATCCCCTATTAAATTAGCAAAGAGATCAATGTTTTAGTTAAGGTGGTTAGCCAAAAAGACGTTGCTAAATCTTCAGCCAGAGCCTTCCACTAAAACTGCTTGTGGTTTGTCCACCGTTGTTCAAAATGCTGTTTGGTTCATAAATAATAAGAATGTCGTTCAACTCACCGGGCTCACCCTGCCTCCTAAAGCACCGAAATTGATGTTCTGTGGAGAAAACATTATACATCTGTTAACAAAGTCAATTACCGAATCCCAAGGTCTTCGCTCAATAAAAATACTATTGGCTAGGATGCATATTCCTTGCTTCCTCAGCATCCTCCAGACGTCAAACCACCTGTCGCCCAAAACTGAAGTACAAAGATGCTGCAGTGCTTCCTAAGAATGATGGGAACCACTATCCCCTGCACACTTCAAGAGGTCGCCTGGTGAAAATTTCCCTCAAGCTTAAACATATTGTTTACTAACGCAAGCATTTCAGGGGACGTCTCTATGGATAAGCATTAGGTCAATTCAAACCAGTAGGCAAACGATGAAACACTCATTTTTATTTACCTTCGTACTACACAAAACTGTTTCACTCAATCTAAATTAGTTAGGATTTTTACAATTTTATTTCGAGCAAACTGTGACATTTTAGGTGACACACAAACGTACATTGGAACGGATACAGTCTCATATTTATAAGTATCAGTTCAAACGTTCACTGTTGATCGTAACTTTGGAAAAAAATGGAGGACTTGGAGGTGTTGTGGTCATGTCAAGGTATTACGGAGTTTGGTTAGGAAACTAAACCTGGGACTACCTTATTGAATGAAAGCTTGGATATGTTTCTATGTACCAACAAAATCTTTATCTATCTGAACGAAAGTTGAATGAATTGACTCACCACTTGACCGCCCCTTGGTGATCCCTGTAGCCATAGAAACAAATGATATAGAGACGGTATTAATCATATTTGAAGTACAATTAAGAATCTTATGATGTGTTAATTGATCTTTCACCAGCCATCCAATCCATAGGTAACACGAAGGGATAAGATATTTTTGTGAAAGCTAAACATTTTTGTTTTGGGCAAAATGTGACATTTTAGGTGAAACACAAAACGCACACTGGATTTAGTTTGAACGTCCACTTTCGATCGTAACTTTGGCCAAAAATTGGAAGACTTGGAGGCCAATGATCAATGTGAAATAACATTGACAATAATATTTAAATATTAAAACAATGTGATCATTTCAAGACATTACGAGGTTTGGTTTGGAAACTAAACCTGGTTCACGTAGACTTAATGAAAGAAATCGTGGATCTAAGAAGGTACCAATATATTTATCTAGGTATGTAAACGAAAGTTGATTGAATTGACTCACCCTTGGTGATGGCATGCCATAGGATCCCTGTAGCCATAGGAACAAATGGTAGAGAAACGGTATTAGTCATATTCGAAGTATAATTAAGAATCTTATCATGTGTTTAAATGTTCTTCTACTAGCCATACAATCCATAGGTAACTCAAAGAGAAAAGACATTTTTGTGAAAGCTAAACCATGGCATTTTTATTTTGGGCAAAACGTGGCATTTTAGGTGAAACAAAAAACGCACACTGGATTTAGTTTAAACGTCCACTTTTGATCGTAACTTTGGCCAAAAATTGGAGGACTTCGAGGCCATGATCATCACGTGAAATAATATTTTGATCATTTCAAGACATTACGAGGTTTGTTTTGGAAACTTAAAGAGGTAAACAGAGCCTTAATGAATGAAATCATGGATCTAAGAAGGTGCTAACATCTTCATCTATGTAAACGAAAGTTGAATGGATTGACTCACCGCTGGACTGCCTGGTGGTGATGGCATGCCGAAGGATCCCTGTTGCCATCGAAACAAATGGTATAGAAACGGTATTAGTCATATTCGAAGTATAATTAAGAATCTTATCATGTGTTTAAATGTTCTTCTACTAGCCATACAATCCATAGGTAACTCAAAGAGAAAAGACATTTTTGTGAAAGCTAAACCATGGCATTTTTATTTTGGGCAAAACGTGGCATTTTAGGTGAAACAAAAAACGCACACTGGATTTAGTTTAAACGTCCACTTTTGATCGTAACTTTGGCCAAAAATTGGAGGACTTCGAGGCCATGATCATCACGTGAAATAATATTTTGATCATTTCAAGACATTACGAGGTTTGTTTTGGAAACTTAAAGAGGTAAACAGAGCCTTAATGAATGAAATCATGGATCTAAGAAGGTGCTAACATCTTCATCTATGTAAACGAAAGTTGAATGGATTGACTCACCGCTGGACTGCCTGGTGGTGATGGCATGCCGAAGGATCCCTGTTGCCATCGAAACAAATGGTATAATATAATGGTAATGGCTACAAGGTAATGGCAGTAGAGAACTGACAACGTCCCACGTCGCACAGTATAGGCGGGCAATATTCCCATGTTTGTTCTCCGTGAAACCTATCTCTTCAAGTTACTGTACTTGATGATAATATCATTCCATGATAGTACACCTACAATGAGAGAATGAGAGTAATTGGTCCGAAAATCTATGTAAGATTGAATTCCAAACCGTTTTTGAATCATGGCCCTTCGGACTTCTGACATTGAAACCGATTTGAGTTTGGCCCTTTGTACAAGAAAAAGCAGTTTGGCCCTTTGGGCGCTCAGGTGTGAAATAATATTACAGAACACAGTTGTATCTATTTGATCCTTCCAACACTCATAACAAGTCCATCCCACCAAGAGGATGGGTTTTTGAGTGGTGTTGGAGTATAGATTACAATCTTAACTATAAAAAGACAGGTCAAAATCGCCATAATTATTTTTTTTTGATAAGTGACGGTGAATTTCACGTCTTTATGAGCACAGCGGAAATTATGACAAAATAGAGGAAAACTAGGTATTTATTAATTTTTCAGGGAACACACAAGAACAGAACATAAAAACTACCTCACCGAACAAGAAAATACATTAAAATAGCGAATGAACCGAAAAATGAAAAAAAAAACAAATATCGAGTGAAAAGCCGAACATACCTACCTAATATGAATTGAAGTTTTGGAATTGTATTCGATCGGGCGTGGGCTCTCTGCAAAACCGAGACCATACCTACGTCGCTCATCATCTATCTAAACGAAAATTTAATTAATTGACTATGGATAGGTACTCACCGGTGGACTGCCCATTGGTGCCCCGATGTTGAAGGATCTCTGAGGCCACAGAAACAAATAGTATAGAAACAATATTATTCATATTTGTAGAATTAATCAGAAGAGGAATCTTTATCCACAAAAGGCCATGGAAGTGGAGTACTGGCAACATTGTACACCAGGCTGACAATATGGCTTGGTGGGCAACATATCCTCTTCACTAGGCTGTTAGACTATGTTGTAGGTACTGTGGGATATCGTCCACTTCTAGGTACGTTAAGTATCTTAGAATATTCAGAACATGATTTTCTTTCCATTATCTCGTTTCAACAACCGTGACAAGTTACTCAGTATAACTCTGCTACGAGGTCGGTGTTTTTGTTTATTATTTTCAATAATGAACCTTTGAAATCGACCCAAAAAAAATACAACCCCCCCTCAAAATTTTTTGATCCTCCCGTGGACCGATTTTGGTACACTGGCTCCATTTGGAGTCTAATTGTGCCCATTAAGATTTTGGTTGATGTCTCACACTTCTTGGGGAAAATTCAAGTGGGCCCGCGCCACCTAGCGGCATTGCTGGTTTCCTGGAGAGGCCAAAATCCACGGAGCCATCGAGTAGACTTCCCGTGTGGACTGGGGCCAAATGGCCTCGGCAAGTGACCTCAGGACATCTGGCTCAAAAAAATTCAAAAGGTTTTTTATTGTCGTAATCCACAAAGTGGTAAAACAATCGTCAGATAATAATAAATAACGTTCAACAAAAAAAAATGTGGGTGACAAATCTAAACGCCAACAATCACCAGATCAGCTTAAAAAACTCTTCGGTTTTGTATAGTTCCGCCTCAACAAGTGTCTTTTTTATTCTTCTTTCAAACTGCTTCTCAGGAAGTTTCCGAATTGAGTCTGGCAGCGCATTAAAAAATCGGGAGCCGTGCTGGGTAGGATTGTTCCTCAGTGATGACGCCAGATGAACCGTCGGCGGTCTCAAGTCATTGCACTGGCGCGTAGCATGATTATGAGAGTGTGACGATTTTTGCAGGCCGCCCATATTCCGCCGGACATAACATAAACTACTATACACAAATAGACCAGGCAACGTGAGACAGTGGAGCTCCTTGAAACGGCCTCTACACGTGTCGCTGGACCCCATATTGAGGACGATCCTTACTGCCGCCTTCTGCAACTTGATAATGGTGGAGCTATGAGGCGAGTTTCCCCAGACGATAACGCAGTAGGACGCTCGAGCCATGAAATAAGCGTAAAATACAGATTTTAACACAGCAAAGGAAACAGACTGCTTTTGTAGCTAACTAGTTTTGTAGCTAACTAGTTTTGTAGCTAACTTCTCTATATGACAGGCCCATGAGAGCCTGTTGTCAATTTTCAATCCTAGGTACTCCACTGTACCTTCGAGCTTCCCGTTCAGGCTGATTTCCAGGTTCTGAGTCTTTTCCAAATTGAGACGCAAACAATTTGCTCCACACCATCCCTGAATCTGCACAACAGACAAATGCAGGGCCTGGTCTAGCTCCTGTTTAGATCTACCGGATGCCAGGGTCGTCATATCGTCGGCAAAGAGATAAATGCCCCGTTCGAACTGGAAAGGTAGGTCATTTATGAACAACAGGAAATATGTCGGTCCAGTCACGCTGCCTTGCATAACTCCGCACGGAATTGAAGTGGGAAGAGAATCTCCACCATTGAAACTGACCGTCTGCACCCATCCCGCCAGAAAGCTCCTACAAAAAGCCATTGCTCTCTCACTAAAACCATAGTGCTGCAGCTTTCGAACCAACAGGTTATGAGGAACAAGATCAAAAGCCTTTTTCAGGTCATACAAACGGAGGGCTGTACGATCACCTCTCTCCAAAGAATCCAGAACACCCATCACCAAAGATCCATCGTGAATGTCGGCCTTAAAGGTTAAAAACTAAAAGCTGAAATTGTCAAAACCCCCTTTCTCAAAAGATACCGATATAGAGGTAGTTATTGTCTTTTCATCAATTTAAAATAGTATTGCATTTTTAAAATCGAATGGAACCAACCGAAGCTCTGTAGGACCAACCGTACACTCCCAGTCAGAACTTAAGAGGTGCATATGATAAACCAGAAACACGAGTGCGAATCACACAGGTCCAATCTCCATTCAAATTTTAGCTAACTAAAATGCAATCTTTGTTAGGGATGTCCCTGGAGTATCGATACTTAAAAGTATCGATACTTATAGAAAAAAGTATCGATACATATCGATACTTCTTTTCTCTGATATATATCGTAGTGTCGATACTTTTTTTCCAGTATCGGAGGCGATACTTTTTTTCTCTCACATTTTGACAGAACCTCTTCTTTTCTACTTGACAGAACCTCTATCTCTACGTAGATTGTTGGAAGACAAACCACTTCAACAAATCAAACAAAGATGATGTACCACCACCTCCAGCTCTCTATGATAACCTGCTGTCCTCCATCATCTAGGAAGGACCACCAAAATTTTAACCTAACCAAGTGCAATAAGAAAACAAAAACCAACAAAAAACAAAAAATTAAATAAAATGCTTGCATACGAGTTTGCAACACATTGGGACATTTTGATGTCAACCACTACACAACAAGGTAGTGAAGTAAGGTTGTTAGTTCATGTACCCAAACATCAAAATTAGAAAACAGTTGATTGTTCTCTACGCAACACAGTGAGTATATTTTATTTATATTTCAGTTGATGTGCCAAAGCAAAGACATGAAAATGTCAAAAAAGAGTGATTTATTGTTTTGTTCATTCTATATTAATTATTATCCTCGCGATGGAGAAATGTCACACTGATAGAGAGAAAAATAAACGAAATTTTCACCCATTTTTTTGAAAGTATCGGAAAGCATCGATACTTCAAAATATCGATACTTTTTGAAAGTATCGTATCGATACTTTTTGATACATTTTAGATGTATCGATACGATATTGTATCGATACTTTTGAAGTATCGGACATCCCTAATCTTTGTTCGTTTCAATGAGTTGTACCTACTAAGTTTTGCGTCCTTAGCAACCAGTAATCAAATTTCCTCATGAATGCACCCACAACTTCACATTTTTTTCCAACTGTGAGTGAAGCATTGTTATTTCTTCCAGATAAACTAGATTGTGAAGTACCTAGGGTTGATTGATTGACAACTCGGTGGGCAATGTTGATATCCCTATTCATTAGTCTCTCAGACTGCTTGTCCTGGCGATACTATTCACTTATAGTTGCTGTACTTCATTGCGGCTGAGTTTATCCACTGTTACTCAAAAGGCCGTTGTTGAGCTCATTAATAATTTTACACAACTAACTATTGTTCGAGAATAACTATTATTCAATTGAGAAATGAAGATCAGTCAACTTACCATGCTCCCTCCACTCGAATAACCGCAATCGCTCTGTAAAGATAAGATTGTACATCCATTAACAAAGTCAATTACCGAATGCGTTCCGTTTGACATGAGGTGACACATTTGTTGCCCAAGACCTTCAATTGAAACAATCAGTTATTGGTGAGAGACAGAGTTGCTTTTGAAGATTTTTCGGTGTGACCTCCAATAGTATTGAACCCAACTCAAATTTTATTAGAAATATCAACAGTCTGCTAAGTTGGGTGGGCAGTTTACTTTCCTCTCATAGAATTAGTTGTTGAAAAGGTGCTATGGAAGAATACCGCATCATGGATAGGTCGCTTACGTGTAACCCCCCTTCCTGTTCATAGAAAAAAACTAGATAAAACTTCGGACCATCAACATTTTCGACCTTGAAAGGTCCTACGTTTTTTATGTTCGTTAATACAGTTTTCCGAACTGCTTTTTCCGATTTGGGAAAAGAGGAAGCCGTATAATAGTTCCGAAGACGTAGATATTTCCGTTATCTACTGTAGATAACGGAAATATCTACGTTCTGTAACAGAACTCAAGTAAGGAAAATTTGAGAACGATGAGATACCTATTAAACGCATTCTAAAAAAATTCATGTGAACAAAATCTATACTTTAGAAAACTTAGGATTTTGGGAACATGTTGGCTTTAAGGTCATAGGAAAACATGCAGGAAAAGCTTAAGGGGGTCTCAGTCTGTGAATAAATGGTTTTTCCAGCTTTTCTCTGGCAATTATTAGTCGATCTTGATGATTCCAGCGGCATTATTTTAATTTTTTCATTCCCTGGGAAGATGCACTAAGGAATTTTGAAGATCCTTGATAACTTAATATTTAGGTACCCACAACTTTTTAGATCGTCCTAAGTAGACAGAAAAAAATAACCATACACTAATCCGGTTTAGACCATTCTGAATCTTAATTCGCGAAAAAAACATAGGTAATTGTCTGTGTGTGTGTGTGTGTGTGTGTGTGCGGCAAAATATTGTGTCATCTGCCCAGGCCTTAGTTTTCAACCGATTTTAGTGTTTCTTTTTTTGTTTGATGCGGGAATCTATCCAGTTGTGCATTGTTTCTCCGGATTTTCAAATTTTGCCTTATAAGGGGTGGAAAGGGGGGGATATTCTTGTGTGTCTTCGAGCACAATCTTGTTTACTCTGCCAAAGCCTCAATCTCCAACCGAATTGCGCGTTTCTTTTTTCGTTCGACTCAGATAACTTCCGACTTGCACACTGTAGGTAGTGGTATATCACCAGGGTATCAGAATTAGCATGAGGAGGGGGCGAGTCGAAGGATGATATTCACAAAATATCATTTTTAACAAATATTCGGTTCCTTCATAGCTTACTAATTGTAACCAATTGTTTGTTTGTTTGAAATTGACCTAATGCTTATCCAATGGGATGTTCCCTGGAATGCATGCATTACTAAACGATATGTTTACTCATTTTTACCAAAAGAACTAAACAAGAGTATGAATGTGAAGATTGTAAAAACGAGAAGAATGCCACAAGGAACATTTGGATGATTATTTCCAGAGAAAACTGGAAAAAATTGTTGACGAAAACTGACCAGCAAAGAGAAGGCTGGAGGATGGGGTTTGAAGTATATATTAAATTCTTAACAACTAAAAGATAGGTCGAGATCACGATAATGATTTTTTGTGAAGAGTGACTAGACAAATTTCAAGTCTTTAAGGGCACAGCGGCAATTATCAAGTTTAGGCTGGGGAAATGCACTAAGTCACAGAAATTATGACGAAATAGAGTTAATCTATTTGTTAATATTCCAGGGAATCATCTGTCAAATCACAAAAACTACCAATCAATCGAGAAAATACATAAAAATACCAAATAAACCGAAAATGAATAACTAAATACTGAATGAATTTCACTCGTAAGCCGAAGATACCTAACATGTTTTGAAGTTCCTTTTGGAATTGTAATCGATTGATTTCCCTTCTTCCCTGATTCTCGTGGATTAGTCGGCCTCAAATTTTGTTGTCAGGCGCGGGCTCTCTGTATAACTGACAGCATACCCGGCTGATGAGCGGCGTGCTCATTATTTACTCAAACGAAAACTTAATGAATTGACTATGGATAGGTAATCACCTGTGGGCTGCCGGGCATGTTGAACATTCCGAACATTCCCTGACGCCATGGAAACAAATAGAACAGAAACAGTATTAGTCATACTTGAAGAAACATTCAGAAGAGGAACGTGTTTATCCACAGAAAGCCATGGAAGTACAAAACTGACAACATCGCACGCCAGGCTGACCGTATGGCTTGGTGGGCAATATCACCAGGCTGTTAGACTAAGTTGTAGGTGCTGTGGTATATCGTCCACTTCTAGTTAGTGTACTTACTTTCTAACAATTTGGTAGGTACGTTACGTATCTTAGAATAGTCGGAACATGGTTTTCCTCTATTATCTCCTTTCAACAATCATAATAAGTTACTCTGTATAAATAACTCTGCTAGGGGATCACCGTTTTGGTTTAGTATTTTCTATGATGAACCTTCAGAATCGACCAGGGAAAAATTTTAATCCTCCCACTCTAAATTTGTTGATTTACGTTTCAAAATAATGTGGAATCCAAAAGTCGAATAAAAATTTTGTGATCCGTCTGTCGTCCTCTGCACTTTCCTCAGTTCCCATCGACCAATTTAGGATTTCGCAACACCCGGTCCATTCGGGGACTAATTGTGCCCCGAAGCTTTTAGTTGATGTCTGCCACCTCTAAGGGTGCAAAAATAAGGGCTGAAATTGTCAAAGCACCCTAGCTCTAAAGATGCCGATATAGAGGTATTGTCTTTTCATCAATTTAAAATAGATTGCATATTTAGAATCGAATGGAACCAACCAAAGCTGTGTAGGACCAACCGTTCACTCCCTGTGAGAACTTAAGGGTTGGACTTATGATAAATAAAAAATACGAGTGTGAATCACCAAACAGGTCCAATCTCAGTCAACCCTCACAATCTCTGATTATGGTTGTTTCAGTGATTTCACGTATGCGCATGCGCACTAAATACTTTCGGTTTGGGGCCATGATTTGCATTGGAGACCATCTACATGCCAACCCGCATAATCCCTGAAATTTTCATCGGAATCGGATGAGTACTGTAGAAGTTATGCCTGTGGCAAGGATATCCCGTTTGCGCATGTGCAGCCATCTACTATCAGTCCGTGGATAATGATTTTCATAGGGGACCATCTACACTCCAAACCAAACAATCCCTAAATATTTCATCGAAATCAGTTAAGAACGTATGGCTGTGGAATGGATTTCCTGACAGACTCACAGACAGACAGACACGGATCAAAATTATTCAGAAAGGTCTGAAAAATAAAACGAGAGTAGAAATTTTGATTCTAGAGAACTTTTTTTCAACTCTTGAAAAGTGAAAAAACTAAGTTCTCACTACCTTGGTAGACTGGGAAGCAAAAAAAAAAAAAAAAAAAACAGTTAATTAATTTCACTCCGAAGCCAAAGATACCAAATATGAATTGCAGTTCCTTTCAGAATTGCTGTCAGGCGTGGGTTCTCTGCAAAACCGAGACCATACCCACGCCACTCATCATCTATCTTAACGAAAATTGAATGGATTGGCTATGGATAGGTACTCACCTGTGGACTGCCTGGTGGTGATGGCATGCCGAAGGATCCCTGACGCCATAGAAACAAATAGTATAGAAACAGTATTAGTCATATTTGAAGAATCATCTAGATGAGGTACGTGTTTATCCACAAAAGGCCAAAGAAGTAGAGTACGGGCAACATCGCACAGCAGGCTGACAATATGGCTTGGTGGGAAATATTATATTCTCTTCACTAGGCAGTTAGACTACGTTGTAGGTACTGTGGGATATCGTCCACGTCTAGTTAGTGTACTTACTTCTAACAATTTGGTAGGTACTTCAAGTATCTTGGAATATTCAGAACATGTTTCCACCAACAGAAGGACCAACTGTTCACTCCCTACGAGAACTTGAAGGGTTGGACTTGTGAACAGAAACACGAAAGTGAATCATCGAGGAGGTCTCATCTCCGTTCGAACTTTAGCTGACCAAAATTCGATCGTTAATTGTTTCATTGAGTTGTACTCAGTTTGGCGTCCTCAGCAACCAGTGATCAAACTTCCTGATGTTTGCAGCCACAACTTCCTATTTTTTCGAACTTTGTGTGACGCATTACTATTTTTTCCAAACAAACTAGATTGTGAAGTATGTAGGTAGTACCTATGGTTGGCACTACCAACCACACCCACCTATGCCACGATGGGCAACATTGATATCCCTCTCAGACTGCGTTGCCCTATAGTTGCTTCACGATTACGGATTAGTCGGCCATACCCACCGAGACCGTATATGGCCGAGACCATATGGCCGAGACCATACCCACGCCACTCATCATCTATTTTTAACGGGGGTTATAATAATAATTTTTTTTTTTGCTCCTTGCAAAAGTGCAGGAAATGAAAAATAAAATGAATAGTTTTCTTCCTAGAAAGTTGAGAGGAGGAGAGCTGGCTGTAATAAAAATAGTTCAATGTAAGTGCTCATTAACGAAAATTGAATGGATTGGCTATGGATAGGTACTCACCTGTGGTGATGGCATGCCGAAGGATCCCTGACGCCATAGAAACAAATAGTATAGAAACAGTATTAGTCATATTTGAAGAATCATCTAGATGAGGTACGTGTTTATCCACAAAAGGCCAAAGAAGTAGAGTACGGGCAACATCGCACAGCAGGCTGACAATATGGCTTGGTGGGAAATATCATATTCTCTTCACTAGGCAGTTAGACTACGTTGTAGGTACTGTGGGATATCGTCCACGTCTAGTTAGTGTACTTACTTCTAACAATTTGGTAGGTACTTCAAGTATCTTGGAATATTCAGAACATGTTTCCACCAACAGAAGGACCAACTGTTCACTCCCTACGAGAACTTGAAGGGTTGGACTTGTGAACAGAAACACGAAAGTGAATCATCGAGGAGGTCTCATCTCCGTTCGAACTTTAGCTGACCAAAATTCGATCGTTAATTGTTTCATTGAGTTGTACTCAGTTTGGCGTCCTCAGCAACCAGTGATCAAACTTCCTGATGTTTGCAGCCACAACTTCCTATTTTTTCGAACTTTGTGTGACGCATTACTATTTTTTCCAAACAAACTAGATTGTGAAGTATGTAGGTAGTACCTATGGTTGGCACTACCAACCACACCCACCTATGCCACGATGGGCAACATTGATATCCCTCTCAGACTGCGTTGCCCTATAGTTGCTTCACGATTACGGATTAGTCGGCCATACCCACCGAGACCATATATGGCCGAGACCATATGGCCGAGACCATACCCACGCCACTCATCTATCCAACGAAAATTGAATGAATTGACTATGGATAGGTACTCACCGCTGGACTGCCCACTGGTGATAGAATGCCGACGGATCCCTGACACCATAGAAACAAATAGTATAGAAACAGTATTAGTCATATTTGAAGATCTATTCAGAAGAAGAACGTCGTCGGCCTAGATGTGATACCTCGTAAGTGACAAAAATGCGTTTTTTAGGACGTCCCACAGTAAGACTTGGGCGTCCTTATGCGATCGATCTGGGGTGAAGTTGGACAACACTCAACAGAAAAAAAAAACGTCTGCCAAGTGGGTGTGGCACATAGCTTCCTCGTACCCATAACCCGATTATATAGATTATCAGATGCATAGTAGTTAATCTGAAAACACCAATCTCTAAGTACCTTTCACTACCCTCATAGGGGACCATCTACACGCTAATCTGGACAATCCTAGAAATGTTATGGCTGTTCCAAGGATTTTACGTATGCGCATGCGCAGTGGCTACTATCAGTCCGAAGGTGATGATTTTCAAAGGGGACCATCTAAATACTAATCTGTAACATCCCTGAAAATTTCATTGAAATCGGATGGAGAATGTAGAAGTTATGGCCGTTACAAGGAATTCACGTTTGCGCATGCGCAGCAGCTACTATCAGTCCGGGAGTGATGATCTTCATTGGAGACCATCTACAACCTAATCCGCATAATCCCTGAAAATTTCATCAAAATCGCGTAGAAAATGTGGAAGTTATGGCCGTTACAAGGAATTTCACGTTTGCGCATGCGCAGTGGCTACTATCAGTCCGAAGGTGATGATTTTCATAGGGGACCATCTAAATACTAATCTGTAACATTCCTGAGAATTTCATTGAAATCGGATGGAGAATGTAGAAGTTATGGCCGTTACAAGGAATTCACGTTTGCGCATGCGCAGTCGCTTCTATCAGTTCGAGGATGATGATTTTCATAGGGGACCGTCTACACACCAACCCGCACAATCTCTGAAAATTCCATCGAAATCGGACAATAACTTCGTATAGTTATGCGCGTTACAAGGAATTCATGACAGACGGACAGACACACAGACACACAGACAGACAGACACACAGACACACGGACACACAGACACACAGACACACAGACACGGAACCAAAATTGTTCAGAAAGGTCTAAAACGCAAAACGCGAGTGAAAATTTTGATTTTGGAGAACTTTTTTTTTTCGTCCTTGAAAAGTGAAAACAAAGCTTCCGCTACCTTGGTAGACTCGGAAGCAAAATAACCACACAGTAATCCGTTTTAGACCATTCTGAATCCAAATCAACGAAAAAAACCATAGGTGTATGTCTGTGTGTGTGTGTGTGTGTGTGTGTGTGTGTGTATAGGTGTGTGTGTGTGTGTGTGTGTGTGTGACAAAATCTTGTGTCGTCTGCCCAGCCCTTAGTTCTCAACCGATTTTCCTGGTTCTTTTTTTGTTCGACGCGGAAAACTATCTAGTTTTGCACTACGTCGCCGGAATTTCGAATTTTGCCTTTTTAGGGGGGGAAAGGGGGGGTTAATGCTCAAAAAACGTGCGTTTTTGGGCGTAATCTTGTGTTGTCTGCCCAGGCCTTAGTTCTCAACAAATTTTCGTGTTTCTTTTTTCCTTCGACGCGAAAAACTATCTACATGTGCACTACGGCGCCGGAATTTTGGATTTTCCTTTTAAGGGGGGGAAAGGGGGGGTTAATGATTAAAAAACGTGCGTTTGCGGGCATAATTTTATAAACTCTGCCCAGGCCTCAATTTCCAACCGATTTGTGTGTTTCTTTTTTTGTTTGACTAAAATGACTTCCGAGTTGTACATGATTTCACCAGAGTACCAAAATTCGCAAGGGGAGGGGATAAGTGGGGGGATAATATTCACAAAATATCCAATTTTTCAATGTTTCGGTTCCTTCACTGCTTACTAATTGTACCCAACCTTTGAAATTGAGGGAAAATTCTCATTATACCTCCGGATTTTCATGAATTATTCTATGTGCCACCATGGAACTAATAATGGTGCCACCATGGTGCCAGGACACCATGAACTGCATATCTCGTGGTTTTTTTGTGTGCTTCACCTTGAGTACGTCGGATGTGAACCTCGACGGACCGCCTACTAAACCTAATAGATGAAAGTTCAATCTTACGACGTATTTCCGCTTTGGTGCCAGACCGGCACCACTGGTGGAGGGGGGGGGTGAACTCGAAGTCGCATGTTGGGTGTCGTAGATCATGGATTTTAAAATGCTCTTCAGATTCGAGGCTCCCATGCCGCTAGAAATGTTTTGGTGGATAAGGGTGAGGGGGGGGGGGTCACTATTTCTTGCCTAAAGTAATAAATAAATTACATCGAGCGAAACAGTTTTATCGCTTACCAACTGGTTAAACTGATCTAATGCTTATCCAATGGGACGTCCCCTGGAATGCATGCATTACTAAACAATATGTTTAGGTTTTGGTATCGTTGGATTCAGAAAAACAAGCCGCGTTGATATAGTGAGAGCTCGTAAGTGTAAAAAATCGTATTACCTCTCAAAAGCGATTTTGGCTCTACCTCGTATCTGTTTAGCGAACTGGAGGAACTAGTGATACCTCGCAAGTACCAAGAGAGAGCGCCCAAGTGTTTCCACGTAAATGGAAGTGTCCCGCCAAACTTGTGTTTCCTCGTAACTAAGTAGTGCTATCGCCATTATTCCTTCTATTCACAACATGGATCGCCGCTCCTCTCAGTTCAAGGTAAAATTATTGTATTTTATTGCATTCAGTAGTGAATCATAGACTTTTTAAATGATCTAGCTTGTCTAGTTCCGGCTTCGAGTAAGTCCATTACCCATTATTATGTTTTATAAACTGTAATAGGTACAATAATACCATATACTTGAATTGACTATATTTTCTAACTAACCCTTGGTTTCACTCCTACATAATGTTTTAAGGGGGTGTGTGGGTGTGCTGATCCACGACAGTACTACTTGAGAATCCGAGAAAAGGTGAACCTCTGAAATACTTAATTTCTTGATCAGATAGTCGAGAGACTTCACCAATTTGGCTAGCAGTAAGGCTCTACATAATTCCAAGCGAGGAACGGTCTGAACTTTGAGCGGAGCGACTTTTGTTTTTGCTTTCAAGAGAGAAACTGTAACATTACTTGATGTTACACAACGAAGGTACACGACAGCAGCACAGCCTAGCATGCTAGCATCACACATGCCGACTAGCTGGACCTTGGAATGCGGAATTACACAAAGTCGAGACAATTTCAATCGAGAGAGTGAAGGAAGTTGAGAAGAGAATTCCGCCCACCGTGAGGAACATTCTGCATCCAAGGGGTTATCCCAATCCAAACCACGATTCCATAATTCTTGAAGGAAGGATTTAGCCCAGAACAGTACAGGAGCAATCAACCCTAGTGGGTCGAATATGGAAGCGACTTGTGAGAGCACGGTGCGTTTTGAGTTTGCTGTGTCGGGTAGTGATATTTTGTAGGTGAAAACATCCTCTACTGGGTCCCATTCTATTCCTAGAATGTGCATACAGAAATCGTCAGGTCGGCTAAGTGACAAGATATCTGCTCTATGATCCGAGGGAAGGTCTTCCAATATTTCTGGTCTATTGGATGCCCATTTCCTCAACTCGAAACCTGCACCTCTTAACAATTCTTGCAACTCTGTCTTGAGTTTACGACCAGCTTCTTCATCATCAACTGAATAGCAAATGTCATCCATAAAACAAGCCTCCATGACAGCTTTGGATGCCAACGGGTACCATTGTCCATTTTCAGAAACAAGCTGGTTTAGAACGCGTTGAGCCAAAAAGGGGGCAGGTTTTAGCCCATAAGTTACTGTTTTCAAAGCATACGTTTTTAAAGGTTCAGACTCTGATTTCCGCCACACTACGGTTTGGAATTTATAGTCATCAGGGTGAAGCCATATTTTTCGATACATCATTTTTATATCGGTTGTGACAGCAACAGGTTTCAGACGGAAGTGTGTCAGTACTTCTGTTATATCTTTTTGCAGCGGAGGTCCTGATAGCAGACGATCGTTTAACGAAACTCCTGAACTGTCACGACAGGAGCCGTCAAATACGACTCGACGAAATGACACATAGCAAAATCATGATGATCAAATCGAGGTTGAGAAATGCAGCGTAATTTGAATCAAAAACCTCCAAGTATGCTTGAAGATCAGCATAACCATCACTTTTAAGTGGGGAAGTCATACATTTTATTCAAATAATGAACGGCGAGAATTCGTGTAGAAGCGTACCGAATTTGGAGTTGACGGTAGGCTTGATGATAGTCACGATCAGTAATTTGGAACCCCTCAATAAGTTTTAATGGTGGACCAGTCAATAAAGAGCGGAGATACGTGAGTTTTGTAGCACCTGTGTAGGGTCCGTTATGAACGACTTGATTGAAAAGTGCCATGAAATTTGAAAATGAATCCAAATCACCGTCCCATTTCGGAACCAAAATTTTTGGAATTACCTACATTAAAAATGTTTTTATTTTATGTTACCAAACATTATAAATTTTATAATAAATGCATTGAGATTCCTCTAAGGTTCTTTTTTTTGTATTCTAAGATCCTCTACTCCACTAATTTGGAAAAAAAACTACTTAATAGTGTGATAAAATCTTCTGGTGTACTTATGGTGCTCGGATGGTGTTTGAAAGAGAAGTAGTGATACCTTGTAAGTTGAATGGGCAATTTTCAATTCAGTAAGTGAGAACTCGTAAAATTTACGCAAATGCTCGTAAAAATTACTGCATTTAATGCAGTTTTTCGATCAAGAGATGAAATAATTGTCCCAAACCCTTATACTTATACTCAATGGGCCCTCACAAGTTTTAATAACCAAGGATACCAAAAAAAATGTCGTAATATACCCGAGTAAACAGTTTTTTGCTTCTCCTGAAAAGTTAGGGTTTTTCACTTACGAGGTATCACATCTAGGCCGACGACGTGTTTATCAACTAAAGGCAGTACCTAGGGTTGGTTGATGGACAATATGCCTTGGTGAGCAATATCCCTATATCCCTAATTCATTAGTCTCTCAGACTGTGTTCTCGTATAATTGCTGATCTATAGTTGTTATAGTTGCTGAACTTCACTGAAGCTGATGTTACTCAAAACGCCGTTGTTGAGATCTTTAATAATTTGATACCGCAACTAACTATTGTTCGAAAATAACTATGTTTCAATGGGGTATTTCGGTGGGTCGAAAATCAGGTTTTTGACCTCAAATTTGGATTCAGCACCATTGAAAACCTCCAACTACGCCGCAGGCGTGTGAGTAGTATTTTCTAGTATCCAAGGCCACGAGGCGTTCGAGACCGCATGGGATTCAAGGTCAGCAAGTTGATACGTCACAGCAAGTTACTACGTCACATAATTCAAATCTTCTAACCATTTTCTCCACAAACGGACCCGATTACCATTATTCCTGACCCATGCTTTTTTTTTAATTTTTTTTTAATTGACTGAAATACCCCATTGAGAAATAAAGATGATCAGTCAACTCACCAGGCTGTCTCCACTCGAATAACCGTGATCCCAGCTCTAAAAAGATAAGATTATACATCCATTAAAAAGTAAATTACCGTATGCATTCGGTTTGACATGAGGTGGCACATTTGTTGCGCTACGAACTTAAATCGTTAGGATTATAAAAGTCATTGAAGATGTCATAAAGTCTGTCGCTATACTAATTAAGGTTTAAACAGTTCTATATTCTTACATAATATCGTCAGCTTACAAGTGAAATTTATCAAGTAATAATTATTTTATAGTCTCGAGGAAAATAAATTGAAACCATCAGTAATTGGTGAGAGACCGATTTGCTTTTGTAGATTTTGTGGTGTGACCTCCAGTGGCATCGAACTCAATACAAATTTCTTCAGAAATCAATTCCCTATGCAAATGTGCTGATGAATGTCGACGATCCTTAATAATTTCATGATTAGTTCCCACAACTTTTTTTTTTTTCGCATCTGGAATTGAACAAGTGCATGGGTGTAGAGATTACACAAACAAGAAGGATGACACAAGAAACATTTGGATGATTACCTATTTCTTGAGAAAACTTGAAAAAACTGGGAAAAAATGTTTAAGAAAACTTACCAGCAACGAGAAGCCTGGGAGAAGGATTGTGGAGTTTAGATTATTATTCTGAATTATGAAAAAGACAGGTCAAGATCACGATAATGATTTTGGTTTATTATTTACAATAATGAACCTTTGGAATCGACCAAGAAATAATTTTTTTAACCGCCCTCAAAATTTGTTGGTTTACGTTTTTCAAGGTCCAAAAATTGAATAAAAATGTGGCCATCCCTCCGCCGTACGCCGTAGGCGGTACTTTCCCCAGTTCGCATCGACCGATTTTGATTAAATTTGGTATGCAGGCTCCATTTGGGATTTTGTTGGGCCCCGAAGATTTTGGTTGATGTAGGGTTGAAAAGTAAGGTTTGAAATTTGGAAAACGCCCTAACTCAAAAATTTAGATATAAAAGTATTGTTTTCTTCATCGATTTAGGATAGTATTGAATTTTTAGATTTTTTTGAGACCACGTGGAGCCCTGTAGGACATACCGTTCAATCCCTACGAGAATTGGATTTTTCTTCGTGTTGTTTGGTGGTAACAATGACAAAGCCGTATCTTTGCAGACGAGCGATCTATACAGGGTGTAAGCCTAACTGGTCTGCCATACGGTACCAGTCGATTCTACAACTAATTTGCAACAAAAAATGTCTCTTAGCAATTTTTTTTAAACCCTTCGTTTTCGAGTTATTTCAACTTTAAACTTTTTTTTCGTGATTTTGACCTTATGTCATTAAATTGGTCATAACTCCGTTAATTAGCTGTGTAAGTTACAATTTGAGGATACCGTTGGAAAGAAAATTAAATTTCCTATCGTATAGATGCCTTAACTTTTTTTGAGTCAAGGTTTAGACATGAAATCGTCCTCTAAAAAGAGAATTTTACAGAATTTTGGAAACCTCGCATTTTTTCAATCTCAAATTGAACTACAAGAACCCATGCTTTTTCAAGATGCAAGAACAGCGAAAACTGCGCCGAAATCTCAGCTTTCCAATGGTATAATCAAAACATATTCTACAACCGTATTTAAGGGAGAAATTCGGGTTTGAAAGCGGAAAAACGTGAATTTTTTCAACGAAATCGGCGCTCCGCCTAGTCGATCTGAGGGGTCGGACGATGGGAGTGGGTGGGTCGGCGCCGCAGTAGGCCGCAAGGCCTCCAGAAACAGGAGGCCAGAGCGCTGATATCGTTGAAAAAATGCACGTTTTTCCGCGTTCAAACACAAATTTCTCCCCTAAATTCGGTTGTAGAATATGTTTTGATTATACCGTTGGAAAGCTGAAATTTTGGCGCAGTTTTCACTGTTCTTGCAACTTGAAAAAGTATGGGTTCTCGTAGTTCAATTTGAGATTGGAAAAATGCGAGGTTTCCAAAATTACGTAAAATTCTCTTTTTAGAGGACGTTTTCATGTCTCAAACCTTGACTCAAAAAAAGTTAAGGCATTTATCCGATAGAAAATTTAATGTTCTTTCCAACGGTATCCTCAAATTGTAACTTACACAGCTAATTAACGGAGTTATGACCAATTTAATGACATAAGGTCAAAATCACGAAAAAAAAGTTTAAAGTTGAAATAACTCGGAAACGAAGGGTTTAAAAAAAATTGCTATGAGACATTTTTTGTTGCAAATTAGTTGTAGAATCGACTGGTACCGTATGGCAGACCAGTTGGGCTTACACCCTGTATAGAAAAATAATATCCTTTGTGTAATAATTTGCAGCGTTTTTAAAAAGCGTGACTTGGCGAATGAGGAATTTCACCGAATTCTGTTTGCATTTTTCCTAAATAGTTAATGGTGTGGGATAGATGAAAATCGGGCTGATTTCGGAAAATAAGTCTCCTGTTATTTTTGGGAGACAATCAAAATGTTTGATTTCAAAACTAACCGGGAAAACGGACGTGAAGCGGGAACGCTCGCTGATTGGGCTGTTCGGATCGCCGTCCCCTCCCAGTGTTGCCCATTGGGACGAAGAAATCTTGTTTTCTAAGAGAAAAGTTATCAAAGAAAAACAGGGAAAACCCAATTTTCCCCATCTTGCTTTTTCTATTTTTTTCTTCAGTTTTTCGATTTCGAACTTTACTGTTTCGTGAAATTTTGCATCTGGGGACTATAGATTTCTCGATCTCAGCGCTTCAAGCAGCCATGAATAAACTATTCCAGGATGACGTCATTTTCCCGGTTTTTTCAAACATTCGCATTTTCTACACTGTTTTGTTTATTCGTAAATTAGGAAGTTCGGGCTGAAAGTTTGCCTTAGGGGGTTTTTCGAGGTGCTGAATCCGATTTTGGGGTCAAAAATAGGTAATTCCGACATGGTGAAATTCCTCATTTCACGTCTTAATGGGCACTGCGGCAATTATCAAGTTTGGGCAGGGAAATGAACTAAGTCGATGAAATTATGACAAAATAGAGGAAACATAGTTGTTAATATTCAAGGGAATCATCTCTCAAATAACAAAAACTGCCTCTCCAATCAATCAAGAAAATACATAAAGTAGCGAATTAACCGGAAAATGAAAAACAAAATACTGAATGAATTTCACTCGTAAGCCGAAGATACCTAACATGTTTTGAAGTTCCTTCTGGAATTGTAATCGATTGATTTCCCTTCTTCCCTAATTCTCGTGGATTAGTCGGCCTCAAATTTTGTTGTCAGGCGCGGGCTCTCTGTATAACTGACAGCATACCCGGCTGATGAGCGGCGTGCTCATCATTTACTCAAACGAAAATTTAATGAATTGACTATGGATAGGTACTCACCTCTGGGCTGCCGGGCATGTCGAACATTCCGAACATTCCCTGACGCCATGGAAACAAATAGAACAGAAACAGTATTAGTCATACTTGAAGAAATATTCGGAAGAGGAACGTGTTTATCCACAGAAAGCCATGGAAGTATAAAACTGACCACATCGCACGCCAGGCTGACCGTATGGCTTGGTGGGCAATATCACCAGGCTGTTAGACAAGTTGTAGGTGCTGTGGGATATCGTCCACTTCTAGTTAGTGTACTCACTTTCTAACAATTTGGTAGGTACGTTACGTATCTTAGAATAGTCGGAACATGGTTTTCCTCTATTATCTCCTTTCAACAACCATAATAAGTTACTCTGTATAAATAACTCTGCTAGGGGATCGCCGTTTTGGTTTATTATTCTCTATGATGAACCTTTAGAATCGACCAGGGAAAAATTTTAATCCTCCCACTCTAAATTTGTTGATTTACGTTTCAAAATAATGTGGAATCCAAAAGTCGAATAAAAATTTTGTGATCCGTCTGTCGTCCTCTGCACTTTCCTCAGTTCCCATCGACCAATTTAGGATTTCGCAAAACCCGGTCCATTCGGAGACTAATTGTGCCCCAAAGCTTTTAGTTGATGTCTGCCACCTTTAAGGGTGCAAAAATAAGGGCTGACATTTTCAAAGCACCCTAGCTCTAAAGATGCCGATATAGAGGTATTGTCTTTTCATCAATTTAAAATAGATTGCATTTTTAGAATCGAATGGAACCAACCAAAGCTGTGTAGGACCAACCGTTCACTCCCTGTGAGAACTTAAGGGTTGGACTTAAGATAAATAAAAAATACGAATGTGAATCACCAAACAGGTCCAATCTCAGTCAACCCTCACAATCTCTGATTATGGTTGTTTCAGTGATTTCACGTATGCGCATGCGCAAAAAATTCTTTTGGTTTGGGGCCATGATTTGCATTGGAGACCATCTACATGCCAACCCGCATAATCCCTTAAATTTTCATCGGAATCGGATGAGTACTGTAGAAGTTGTGCCTGTGGCAAGGATATCACGTTTGCGCATGTGCAGCCATCTACTATCAGTCCGTGGATAATGATTTTCATAGGGGACCATCTACACTCCAAACCATACAATCCCTAAATATTTCATCGAAATCAGGTAAGAATGTATGGCTGTGGAATGGATTTCCTGACAGACTCACAGACACATAGACAGACACGGAACAAAATTATTCAGGAAGGTCTGAAAAATAAAACGAGAGTAGAAATTTTGATTCTAGAGAGACTTGATTCTAGAGAAGCAAAAAACAAAACAGTTAGTCCTAGCCAAAGATACCAAATATGAATTGAAGTTCCTTTCAGAATTGCTGTCAGGCGTGGGTATTCTGCAAAACCGAGACCATACCCACGCCACTCATCATCTATCTTAACGAAAATTGAATGGATTGGCTATGGATAGGTACTCACCGGTGGACTGCCTGGTGGTGATGGCATGCCGAAGGATCCCTGACGCCATAGAAACAAATAGTATAGAAACAGTATTAGTCATATTTGAAGAATCATCCAGAAGAGGAGCGTGTTTATCCACAAATAGCCGTGGAAGTAGATATCTGGCAACATCGCACGCCAGGCAGACAATATGGCTAGGTGGGAAATATAAGATATTTTAATAAAGGATATTATCCTTTCCATTTGTCCGGTAGACTAAGTTGTAGTTACTGTGGGATATCGTCCACTTCTAGTTAGTGTACTTACTTGAGACAACCAGAGCAAATTTTAGACTTTCATTATCGAACTTCCAACTTATCGAAAGGTCCAACTTTATGTATATTCGTTAATCATGTTTCCCCATGTACTTTTTTCGAGTTGGAAAATTAGGAACAAAACACAAGTTAGACTTCCGTTTATTACTTTCAATTATAAACCTTTGGAATTGACCAAGAAAAAAAAATTTTTTACCCCACCACAAAATTTGTCGGTTTACGTTTCAAGGTAGGTATCGTATATTGAAATATATATATATATATATATATATATATATATATATATATATATATATATATATATATATATATATATCAAAACACGAGTGTGAATCGTAAAAGAGGCCTAATCTCCGTTCAAATTAGAGCTGACCAAAATTCGATCGATGGTTGGTAATTTTGATTTTTTTTCTTTGATTTTTTTTTTTTTTAATTTTTTTTTATTTTTATTTGATTTTTTTTATTTTTTTTTTTATTTTTTTTATTTATTTATTTTTTTTTCTTCATATTGGATGGTTGGCGATTTTGTAGACGAGTGATTTATATAGAAAAATAATAAACCATTGTGTAATAATTTGCAGCGTTTTTTTATTTCCCATGGACCGATTTTGATGAAATTCGGTACACGGGCTCCATCTGGGGTCTAGTTGTGCCTCAAAGCTTTTGGTTTATGTAGGTCACTTCTAAGGGTTGGAAAATAAATGTTGAAATTTTGAAAACGCCCTAACTCAAAAAATTTCGATATACCTAAAGGTATTGTTTTTCCATCAATTTAAAATAGTAATGAAATTTTTACAATTTTTAGAGACCACGCGGAGCCCTGTAGGACAAACCGTTCGCTTCCTACGAGGACTTAAGGGTTGGACTTACGATAAATCAGAAACAAAAGTGTGAATCGCAGAAGAGGCCTAATCTGCGTTCAAATTTTAGCTGGCCAAAATGAGATTGCGGTAGGTGCGTACGTAGGTAGGTACATTTGCAGCATTTTTAAAATGCGTGACTTGGCGAATTTCACGTCCTAATAGGCACGCGGTAATTATCAAGTTTAGGCAGGGAAATGCACTAAGTCACTGAAATTATGACAAAATAGAAGAAAGCTATTTGTCAATTTTCAAGGAAATCATCTCTCATATCACAAAAACTACGTCACCAATCAATCAGGAAAATACATATTGTTGATTTGGCTATAGATAGGTACTCACCTCTGGACTGCCCGGTGGTGATGGCTGAAGCCATAGAAACAAATAGTTTAGAAACAGTAATAGTCATATACATATTTGAAGAATTATTCAAAAGAGGAACCTATTTATTCACAAAAGGCCAAGGAAGTAGAGAACTGGCAACATTGCACGCCAGGCTGACTATATGGCTAGGTGGGCAATATCATATCCTCTTCACTAAGCTGTTAGACTATGTTGTAGGTACTGTGGGATATCTTCCACTTTTAGTTAGCGTATTTAGTTTTTACCAATTTGGTTGGTACTTTAAGTATCTTAGAATGTTCAGAACATGGTGTTTTCTATTATCTCGTTTCAACAGCCATAACAAATTACTCATTATAAAAAACTCTGCTATGGGATCACTGTTTTGGTTTATTATTTTCAATAATGACTAATAAACAAATCCACCCTCCCTCTCAAAATTTTTTGGTTTATGTTTCAAAATATAATATAGGTATTAAGTACAATTAATAAATTGAATCAAAAATTGTGTCGTCAGTCCACCGTCTGCGGCATTTTCCTTGGTTCCCATATTTTTGATGAAATTGGTTGAAAAATAAGTGCTGAAACTTTCAAAACGCCCAAGCTCAAAAGACGTAGATTTAAAGGTACCTATTGTTTTTTCAACAGTTCAAAACAGCATTGAATTTTCAGGTTCGAATGGGCCAACCGAAGCTCTGCAGGACAACCGTTTACTCCATAAGGCGTTGGACTTATGATAAGTCAGAAACATAATAAATAAATAAAACATAATAATTAATAAATGCACCCACAACTCCCTATTTCAATATATTCTTCTTAATATTTCATCCAAATAAACTGGGTGGTGAAGTAGCTAGCTAGTACTTACGGTGAGTAGTACAGGTATGGTTTTTGTTGTAGGTTTCAATTTGCAGCTTTTGGTTTATTATTTTGAATAATGAACCTTTGGAATTGACCAAGAAAAAAAACGCTGCAAATTATTACACAACGGTTTATTATTTTTATATAGATCACTCGTCTACAAAATCACCAACCATCCAATATGAAGAAAAAAATAAAAAAAAAAAAATAAAAAAATCAAAATCATCAACCATTGATCGCATTTTGGTCAGCTCTAATTTGAACGGAGATTAGGCCTCTTTTGCGATTCACACTCGTATTTGGATTTATATATATATATATTTCAATATAAACCCTTATATTTTCGTAAGGAGCGAACGGTTTGTCCTACAAAGCTCCGCGTGGTCTCAAAAAATTCTAAAAATTCTATAGAATCTTAATTTGAAGGAAAAACAATACCTTTATATCAAAATTTTTTGAGTTAGGGCGTTTTCAAAATTTCAAAATTGATTTTGGAACCCTTAGGAGTGACCTACATCAACCAAAAGCTTCGGGGCACAACTAGACCCCAAATGGAGCCTACATACCAAATTTCATCAAAATCGGTCAATGCTAAGTGACAAAAGTGCCGCGTACGGCGTACGGCGGACGGACGGCCAAATTTTTATTCGATTTTTGGATTCTACGTACCTTGAAACGTAAACCATCAAATTTTGAGGGGGTGTTAAATTTTTTTTTTCTTGGTCGATTCCAAAGGTTCATTATTGAAAATAATAAACCAAAATTGTAACACCCCTCAAAATTTGATGGTTCACGTTTCAAGGTACGTAGAATCCAAAAATCGAATAAAAATTTGGCCGTCCGTCCGCCGTACGCTGTACGCCGTACGCGGCACTTTTGCCACTTAGCATTGACCGATTTTGATGAAATTTGGTATGTAGGCTCCATTTGGGGTCTAGTTGTGCCCCGAAGCTTTTGGTTGATGTGGGTCACTCCTAAGGGTTCCAACATCAATTTTGAAATTTTGAAAACGCCCTAACTCAAAAAATTTTGATGTAAAGGTATTGTTTTTCCTTCAAATTAAGATTCTATAGAATTTTAAAAAATTTTTGAGACCACGCGGAGCTCTGTAGGACAAACCGTTCGCTCCCTACGAAAATATAAGGGTTTATATTGAAATATATATATATATATATATAAAAATCAAAACACGACTGTGAATCGCAAAAGAGGCCTAATCTCCGTTCAAATTAGAGCTGACCGAAATGCGATCGATGGTTGGTGATTTTGATTTTTTTTTCTTTTTTTTTCTTTTTTTTTCTTTTCATGTTGGATGGTTGGTGATTTTGTAGACGAGTGATCTATATAAAAATAATAAACCGTTGTGTAATAATTTGCAGCGTTTTTAGTATCAGAGTTGGCCTGAAAGGGGAATCTGATGCAGCGTTGCCAAATCTTTACAAGCTTTGGGTTTTCCTCCGGAGCTCGAAATGTTGTTCGGTTCATCAATAATTTGATACTACTAGACGAGAATAACCAATGCTCAATTGAAAAACTGGTGAGATTGATCAACTCACCGGCGGGCTTCTATACCTTCTTCCGCCCATACCACGGAAATCCACTTGCTGTAAAGATAAGATTGTACATCCATTAAAAAAGTAAATTACCAAATGACCATTATCAGTGACTTTAATTGTGTATAAGATTCTTCTTGTGCGATCCACCAGCCACGAGGTACACATTTCCTGGGGGCCTGATTTTGTATCATTGGTCTACGTTAGGCTGCTTGGCATTCAGTTAAGTCACTATTTGCGATATGGTCAGAATTATAAAGTCATTAGAAACATTGTTTTGTAATTTTGTTAGTTTTCACGGTATTTATACACGTACTACTATTTGTTGTAATTATTTTACAGACGCTGCTATTTTCTTTGAGTCAAATCGATATGTTATGTTCTATACTTTCACATTTTATGCCTGAAATTCTTATTTCATCAAGGTCTATTTTTGCATATTGCTTAGTATTGGGCTGTAGGTCTTGTTGGTCGTCCAGGTTGATTATTGTACGTTGGGTATCATAGCTTTATTGATGGCACCTGACAAAATTCTGTAGTCATTCCTGACGTAATACCTAAAGTTTTCTGGTATATTACGTTGTATGCGGTGAATTCAGTATTCTGAGTGTAATACCATGCATTTGGTAGTTTTCTTTAGATTGCGTGGGTTCCATTGTGTTGCGTTTCATTCACCTATAAATTTTGAAGAATTGAAATTGAACTCGTTCCTTCCGGAGTTTGTGATTAATTTCCTTTCTTCCCGGCCTCTCGTGGATTGATCGGCCATAACGTTACAAACGAGTTTTAAAAATTACCTCCAAGGCTTAAAAAATTAAGATTTACGTCAAACCCTGAAAGGTACTTACTGCCGCTCCTTCCATAGGATCCTGAAGGTGTCACAACAAATGGTATATAGGAACGATTATGTAATATTTGAAGAGTTACTTTGACATATAAGAAGTTCACAACCACGAGTATAAATGTTTTTCAACGAAGAAACGTAAAAGTCGATCTACTCACCACGGCATCTTCCATCTACAAAGATAAGATATAATATATCAAACTCATAGATTGGATATCGAAGTAGGTATATACCTCGAAGTACTTAAAATTGTATGCAATAGTGGTATTAGTAACAGACAATGATTGGCCTAAAACTGAAGAAAAAGCTCTTTTCTATCCGAATTCAAAAATGAAAAATACTGGCATACTCAAGGGCATTTGGCTTTAGTGGAAAAAATCTTGAGAGTAGTTTGAAATCATCCAAGTTGTGGGTACCATCAAAAACTGGGTTTTCAAACTGGGGCTCAAAAAAATTGGTGTAAATGTATTTTTTGCATGTACGTTTTTCACCGATTTGAAGTAGTATTGAATTTTAAGGATCGAATGAGACCACCCAGAGCTCTGTAGGACCAACCGTTCGTTCCGTATGAGAACTTAAAGACATGATAAATCAGAAATACGAGTGAGAATCACAAAACGCTCGAGGTCGAAAGATCTCTTGAGAATGTAAAAACGCTGCAAATTATTTTCTATATTGATTTCTATTAATTTCAATATTGATCACTCGTCTGCAAAGCCCCAACCATCCAACATGAAGGAAAACATCGATCGCATTTCGGTCTGCTTCAATTTAAACGGAGATTAGGCCTCTTTTGCGATTCACACCCGTGTTTCTGATTTATCGTACGTAAAACCCTTAAATTCTCGTAGGGAGCGAACGGTTTGTCCTACAAAGCTCCGCGTGGTCTCTAAAAATGCTATAGAATCTTAAATTGATGGAAAAACAATACCTTTATATCAAAATTTTTTGAGTTAGGGCGTTTTCAAAATTTCAAAATTTATTTTTTGACCCTTAGAAGTGACCTACATCAACCAAAATCTTCTGGGCACAACTAGACCCTAGAATGGAGAACTCACAAATGGAGAAAAGCACAACTAGACTAGAATGGAGCCTACATACCAAATTCCATCAAAATCGGTCAATGCTGAGTGGCAAAAGTGCCGCGTACGGCGGTCGGACGGCCAAATTTTTATACGATTTTTGGATTCCACGTACCTTGAAACGTAAACCAACAAATTTTGAGGGGGTGTTAAAAGAAAAATGTTCTTGGTCGATTCCAAAGGTTCATTATTGAAAAAAATAAACCAAAATAGGCCTAATCTCCGTTCAAATTTCAGTTGACCAAAATGCGATCATCGTTCGTTTCATTGAGTTGTACTCAGTTTAGAGGCCTTAGCAACCAGTAAACTGGTTTATTTATTTATATTTATGGCGTGTCTCCTCCGTCACAAAAGACAATTTGTCTTTGAGGGGAGTTCAAAAAAAATTTATAACTTGTAACTCATTTTGGTTTATTATTTTCAATAATGAACCTTTGGAATCGACCAAGAAAAAAAATTGTTTAACACCCCCTCAAAATTTGATGGTTTACGTTTCAAGGTACGTAGAATCCAAAAATCGAATAAAAATTTGGCCGTCCGTCCGCCGTACGCGGCACTTTTGCCACTTAGCATTGACCGATTTTGATGAAATTTGGAATGTGAGCTTCATTTGGGGTCTAGTTGTGCCCCGAAGCTTTTGGTTAATGTAGGTCACTTCTAAGGGTTCCAAAATCAATTTTGAAATTTTGAAAACGCCCTAACTCAAAAAATTTCGATATAAAGGTATGTTTTTCCTTCAATTTAAGATTCTATAGAATTTTTTGAGACCACGCCGAGCTCTGTAGGACAAACCGTTCGCCCCCTACGAAAATTTAAGGGTTTATATTGAAATATATATATATATAAATCAAAACCGAGTGTGAATCGCAAAAGAGGCCTAATCTCCTTTCAAATTAGAGCCGACCGAAATGCGATCAATGGTTGGTGATTTTGATTTTTTTTTCTTTTTTTTTCTTCATATTGGATGGTTGGTGATTTTGTAGACGAGTGATCTATATAGAAAAATAATAAACCATTGTGTAATAATTTGCAGCGTTTTTATCGTGGAAATAGACAACGTTCCTCTCAACTCCTTCTCTCTCTTCTAAAAAAAACTAGGTAATGAAAATGGCGATTTGAGTTCTTTGCGGACGATTAGCTATATAGAACAAAATAAACCTTTGTGTAATAATTTGCAGATTTTTCAACTGGTGCCAGTAGCCTATAATCTTCACGGTCTTTGGTATGCCAGTTCAATTTCATTGTGACGAATAATAATTTGGCAATTGAATACTCACTCGAAATTGTAGCCGTCGTGGTACCATCTGCAAAGTATGATTCCATTATTGACAAGTAGTTATCTATGCTTTCTGTGGCATTAACTATAATTCCTCCGTAATTGAGTCCATAATTCCATTTTCCATATTTGATACACCAGATGTTTCAACATGTAACGCTGATAACAAGGTTGTGATATAGGTTGAATGCTCCGTTTTGTCCTTTGTTTCAGGTGTTTTTATTTCATTCGGAGCATGTTTCGTAATTCGAGACCACAACTAACCATTATTCGAAAATAAGTATTATTCAATTGTGAAATGAAGAAGGTCAGTCAACTCACCGGGGCAGCCGCAGCTCCTTCCAAAAACTCGTTATCCTCTTCCTGTAAAGATAAGATTTTACATCCATCATCAAAGTCATTATCAAGTTCAAGATTTTACATCCATTATCAAAGTCCCTTACCGTATGCGTTCAGTTTGACATCAAGTGACACATTTGTTGCCCTACGACCTTCAATTTTCAGAATTATAAAAGTCATTATAGATGCCATAAAGTCTGTCGCTATACTTACTAGATGAAACAGTAGCCCAAGTTTCAATAGTCTTACATAATATCATATCGTCAGCTTACAAGTAAAATTAATCAAGTAATATTTTATAGTGTCGAAGAAATCAAATTGAAATATTCAATTTTTGGGGAGAGACAGAGTTGCATCTCCGGAAAAAGTTTGAAGATTTATCGGTGTGACCTCCAGTGGCATCGAACCTGCTAAGTAGGATGGGCAGTTTAGCTTCCTTTCAGCCATATAAAATTATTCAGTCTTCTTCAATAACAACGTCAACTCGAAGAATTTCGAATCTACAACTAATTTCCGATCGAAAATTCCTCCTAGCAATTGTTTTTCCGCTTGTTTTTCCAAGTTTTTACAATTTTTCAAGTTTTTTTGACCTCATGTCACTAAAACGTCCATAACTCCCATCGGATGCAGTAAAAAAATAAAAATAATTATACCGTTGGAAAGAGCGTTAAATTTCCCATTTTTCTGTCACAGAAATAAAAATGTTCAAGTACAAATAAGAGGGTAAAATTGGCCTGAAAACTAAAATTTGTCAAATCTTCTAAATTCGAGGTTTTCTCAATCGTTTGCAAGACTTAGTAATCAAAATCAATTGTTTCCAACTGTATCCCCAAATATTGACTAAAAAGCTCAGACTTCCAACGGTATAGTCAAAATCGTTTTCAATATTTTTATTAGTGGAGAAAACCGCGCTTGAATGAGAAAAACCGTGATTTTTTTTTTTCGACGAAATCGACGGTTTGACGGGAGGATTTGAGGTTAGATGGCGGTGAATCCTCCCTTCAAACCGTAGATTACGTTGAAAAAAATCACGTTTATTCACATTCAAGTGCGGTTTTCTTCACTAATTCTGACCATACCGTTGGAAAGCTGAGCTTTTCGGTCAACTTTTGGGGTTACAGTGGGAAACAATCGAGTATGATTATTAGTTCTTTCAAACGATTGAAAACCTCAATTTGGAAGATTTGACAAATTTTACACTTCAGGCCAATTTTTCCCTCTTATTATGTACTTGAAAAGTTTTCAATTCTGTAACAGAAAGATGGGAAATTCAACGATCTTTCCAAATTCAACGGTATAATTAGTTTTAGGTTTTTACTGTATCCAGAGGGAGTTACGGACGTTGTGGGACATAAGATGAAAAAAAAACGAAAAAATCTTAAAACTGTAAAAACTTGGGAAAACAAGAGGTTAAACGAAAATTGCTATGAGGAATTTTCGATCGGATATTACTTAATCTAAATTCTTCGGGTTGACGTTCTTTTAGTGTTACACCCTGTACATGAACTGCGTAACTCCCTTGTCACATAGTTTGTTAGTAAAATTTAATTTAGTAATTATTGAAAATACTAATCAAGTTCAGAATGAAATAAAAACCTGAAACAAAACGTATTATCTAGCTCTGAAACTTATCCAATCGAACAAAACTTATAAATTTTTCTATTCTATCGGTACCTGGGCAAACTGCATGGGCTATGTAACTGCTATGTAACTACAAATTGCACATGATAGTATGTACCTTTACTTGTTCGTTCCAAACTTGAGTGTAGATTCTAAGTAGATATTTACTACCTAAAATGTATTTCAAATATTGCAATGGGAAAAAAGGAGTGATAATAGTTCGATACTTACTCCTCTCCATCCATAGAGGTCAAAAGCATCCTTTGAAAACAAAAAACTTCGATTTCAAATTGGTGATATAATTTATGATAATCTTACTAATCATAAATTGACGTGTTGTACATTTTGATTCAGGTGTAACATGAATATTTGTCCTAATTATTCTGCTTTGAAATTCTGTGCACAATCAAATTTTAAATTTCAAACATTTAATCAACTTCCTCCGAATTTTGGACAAATTTCTGTGTTGATTTAGGCCTCCAGGAACAGATGATATCTTCAAATTCATTCCTCAATTGACGAGGCAGTAATTAATTTGGGAGAAATGAGTGATCAAAAGTAGATTTTATCTCCCAAACGCACTAATAAGGATTTGCATTGAATTTACGGGATTTTGTTTCGGATGGCAGAACATGTTTTCAGAACTGGTGGTATTTTCTTCAACTTCAACAAAAATTTCAAGTCTTCTGGAAATTTTAACTTAGGTAGGTACTCCGATTGTAACTACTCACCCAAGGATGTGGTTCTTGTTGTGGTGGGGTTAGACGTCTTGGTGGCTGAAGAGGGAAAATTGAAGTAATTAATATGTTTTAATACCTAGTTTAATCATTTCAATAAAAAAGTTACTAAAAAACTTGAAAAAAATTTAAATAATTTAGATAATTTAATTAAAAATTAAATAATTCAATAAAAGTTGAACTAAAGTTAGGAAAACAATCTAAGTGGAATTTTCTTCATCTTTACAAAAATTCAAAGTCTTGAAATTTAAACATAGGTACAGCAATTTCAACTACTCACAGAATATCGTGGCTGAAAAGAAAAAATTCAAATAATAAATCAGTCGGTGGGAACAAACTTTATGATTTTTTAAATTATCAACAAGTGCCTTTAGTCATTTTACTATGCTTGGAAAATTTTGTTGTAACTTGGTTGGTTTTTCCTTTAATATAAAATTGGTAGGTGTTTCATTTTTAAAAAGTATGCTACTAACTACTACTGTTAAATACCTACTGGTGACCTCTGTCCAAATCTTGGTAACTGGAAAAAAGAATGATGTTAGTTTTTGAAGCTAAATGCTGAAGTGAGGGTTGAACTGTCTAGTAATAAACTGGTGGACGAAGTACCTCAAGCTATTGCATTGGGTCAGTTTCTGATTCCACCTGCCCGATAATATCAATGTTATTATCAAAATATTACTATATATACACTATCCTGTAATATTTTACTCAATTGGAAGCTAGCTACTTTACTTCTTTAAAGCATTTTCTGAAGAAATAATTGGTATAAATACTCACACCTCCGCCGAAAGCTCCGAAATTGATAGCCTGTCATGAGAAATCAAGTGAGCATCAGGAAAATGTAAAAATTGATATTTATTTCTTCAGTTAATTTAAAATGTAGATAAGATATAACCGATAGAATATCAACTAATAGGATCGAGGAATTATTCCTAGAAGAGTTCAAGTATACAATTCTCATCCCCACCTACTCTTTCACCAGAAGTGGGTCATTATGACATAAAGGTTTATTAATTTTCTATATAGATCACTCGTCTGCAATGAACTCGGTTTTGCCACTGTCACCACCTGCCTTCCTACAGCGATCCCATTTTGGTCTGCTAAAATTTGAACGGAGATTAGGCCTCTTTTGCGCTCATAGGGAGATCTCATAGGGAGCGAACGGTTTGTCCTACAGAGCTCCGCTTGGTCTCTAAGACTTCAAAAAATTCAATACTACCTATCTTAAATGGACGGAAAAAACAATACCTTTATATCGAAATTTTTTGAGCTAGGGCGTTTTCAAAATTTCAATCCTCAGAACTGACCGACATCAACCAAAGCTTCGGGGCACAACTAGACCCCGAGTACCAAATTTCATCAAAATCGGTCAATGGCAACTACGGAAAGAGCCGCGTACGGCGGTCGGACGGAAATTTTTTTCGGATTCTCCATACCTTGGGGGGGGGGGGGTTTCTTGGTCGATTCCAAGGTTCATTATTGAAAATAATAAACCAAAACTTAGTTGTTGAATGTTAAGATATGGCTCCAATTCAAGGCCTAGTTGCGCCCAGAAGTTTTTGTTTATCAGTCTTTTCTAAGGGTAAATAGCAAGGAAAAACTTTTCAAAACGCCCTAGCTCGAAAACGTGCAATACACATTGTTTTTTTTTAGTATGAAATTTTCAAAAGTTTTTAGGCGTGGATGACAGTACCCAGAGCTTTGTAGGCCCTATCTTTTATTATTTACCCAAATAATGAAAGTTGCATGTCTTTTCTCGTCGATTTAAGATAGTGTACAACTCTCAGAAACGAATGAAACCACCCCAGACGATGAATTATTGTGAAATTTATCTACACAACACTCTGGTGTTAGTATTCTTTTGAGGTAGCCCGAGGACCGAACCCCCCTCTCCGGACCTTCCCGAGGTCTTTAGAAGGTTCGGAAGAAGCCATGTTGTTCGCAGGCGGGTGATCTTTGAAAGGAAATAATAAATCAATAATAATTTTCAGTGTTTTTCATCGCTAGAAGGCATCATTTTCGAGGGGAAAGTTGAATGTGCTTCTCATTTTTCAACAAAACGGAATATTTGAAATAACTATATTTCTACATTATGTCAAGTATAATTGTAGTATATATCTGTTGTATAATTGTTGTATATATCTACACTGCTTTTTCACATTCTCAAGAGATCTTTCGACCTCTGCATTCACTAAGTCTGAAGAAGCTGTAATTTAATTTTAAATTCTGAGAGCAATTACGTTTGTCATACCCTCCCACAATTGTCTATTAGAGGGTTTCCTTCGAATTTCGATCAGAACCCAGTTCATATCAATTAATGTTACTGTTAATGTGTAAAAATGGCTCCAAAATTTCCAAAGATAGTTAACCACAAATGAACTTCAAAATTTACAAAACGGCGTTTACAGATTTCAAATCCGAGTCCCCAGTAATAAGCAAATAATGTGAAATCAACATGTGAACATTTTACGACATTACATGGGGGCAAGCATGGATCTATGTACTACCCAAATCTCCATCTACCTTAACGAAAGTTGAATAAATTAACAATGCATAGGTAGTACTCACTACTGGACGTGGTGATGGTGATCTTCGATTGGCTCCCGGCTATAAAAAGTAAACAAAGTTATAGTTATAGTTGAAGAATAATTAAGAATTTTAATTATCCTCATCTGACGGGGTATGTGTTCATCCATCATCGGTTCCACTAGGAGGCCATGACAGTAGAAAGCAGGCAAAAAGGGCGATAATAGGGCAAGGCTGCCAATGTTATCCCCATTCACTACTGTACCTATTTCATTAGAGTATCAGTTGAATACTTGAAAATTATTCCTTTCAATTTCTGTATCACAGAATAATTCAAAACAAAGTTGTTTTTCTTAAATATCTCTTTGCATCCCTTCTAACAAGTTACTCGGTGTCACTGTTTTAGTAGCATTAGTTGGCCTGAAAATGGTACAGCATTGCTTTTTACTGAAACTGGATGTGGCTTATCTCCTGTTATTCAAAATACAATTCGGTTCGTCAATAACTTGAGACTACAAGACGAGAATAACTATTGTTCGATTGACTATCAGAGGAGATTGATGAACTCACCGGGCTTCCTCCGCCCATAGCACCGAAATCCACATCCTGTAATAATAAGATTGAAGAACTTGTATCAACAAAGTCAATTACCGAATGCCTTCGGTACCTTACTTTGTACCAAGTCTCTGGACAGCAGGTCCCAAGTAGTTGAACACCTCATTCTGTTTGCAGCTCCAACGATAGAGGAGTTACTCTATTAGAGGATCACTCTTTTATTTTTTTCTACATATACAGGATGTAACACGAGTGGTTCTTGATTTTTCTCCCACGTGTTTTACAACTAATTTCCGACAAAAAGTACCTCCATACATTTCTTGGTATCCCCACTCAAAATTACTTTTTTTTCACTTCAAATTTTTTTCGTGTTTTTGATCTTTGCTCAATAAATTTGCCATAACTCCTTTAATTCAAGAGTTAGCTCAAATCTAAAAATTCCTTTGGAAAGAACATTAACGGAGTTTTTCTTTCCAACGGAGTTTTTAGATTTGAATATCTCTTGAATTGAGGGAGTTATGGTAAATCACGAATAGATTTATTGAGCGGATCAAAAACACGAAAACAAATTCAAAGTGAAAAAAAAGGCATGTTTAGTGGCGCTACCGCAAAATGTCACGAGGCCCTTTTTGTCGGAAATTAGTTGTAGAAAGGTCGTGAACCACTTGAACCTGTATATGTGCACATGTGAGCTTCACACCTACAACCTTACACTTTGTACCTCTGATCTTGGCCAGTTGGGAATTGCGTCCCGTAATCAAGGATTTTGTTGTATTTTTGAAATAATAATAGGTATGTTCTGCCAATAAATTATTAATTGGATTCTAAATTGGGTGAGAAATTTATAGGTGAAAAATTAATGCTACCTAGTAAGCTTGCATTAAATGCATAAAGATCTAGCAAACAAATACCTAGCACAAAATCATGGGAGACACTAAGGCCGGCCATCCACGTAACGATTTATCGTTCGATAAGCTCGTCGTACGATAAACCGTTGAGATTTGAACTGCACAGTTATTTCACATACACGTATCGATGAACTCATGCGATTTCCCACCTTCGATATCGTGAACGATTTAGCTTCTGTCCATTCTCCTTTCTTGAGTTTAGTTCCTCACCATCATCCTTCCGAGAACTGAACTTCGTCGTAAACGATATCGAAGGTCGAAACCGGTGCCCGGCACACACGCTACGTTTCGTTGAACTGCACAGTCCGTCGGAATGGAATTTTCATTCGATTCCGATGACCTGCACAGTTCTGGAGATCGTACGATTTGGTCCACATACACGCTTCGATTTGTCGTCAGGTCTGACCGTTTTTGCTTATCGTACGATGAATCGAACGATAAATCGTTACGTGGATGGCCGGCCTTAGGGATTTCCGTCGAATCACAATTGCCCGTAGATTAATTTTGAGCCGTTACGGATGCTCCTGGGTCATCGAAATAAAATGTTCATAAAATTTAGGGTATTTTTAAGGAAAGAATTTTAAGGAATTCCATATGAAAAACTAAGTTGGTGTTGTATCTGCATGCGCGAAGCGCAAAATGTGATAATTGAATTATTCGCAAAAAATATATATATAATAATAATAATAATAATAATATAAATAATAATAAGGGGAATTAAGCTTTATTTTATTTATAATTTATGAAGCTTTATTGAAACACATGAAGATCAATTCAAATTCTTAAATTTATTCCATCGCTTGTCTATGGCCGAGACCTGAAAAAGCTTTAACTCGCAACCTGAACTTTGTTATATTAATTACCAACAATCTTTAATTAAATGATTAAGGTACCAAATCGTCCCTATACCTGGAAAACCATGTAAGTCGAGTTTATCAAATTTTACAGGGGACACTAAAAACTGAATCATTAAGTTTTCATTCCATATACAATACAAAGTTTTTTCGTTCCATTCCATAAAATTGGTGGTAACAGTAGTATTTCAAAGGGCCTGAGACTAATTTGGTCAAAATTTTCTTCAGCGAACGAAAAAATGGACTTGCTTTTACCCAGCCTTTGACACCCGACTTACACGGTTTACCAGGTATAGGGACGAAATATAACTTAGACGAGACATCAAGTGATGTTTTAATTTACTCACTTCGGGATCGCAGTCCTGAAATATACAATCGGGACCATTTGGTAGCAGTAATATACAGGGTGATACATGTCGTGACGGTCACAGGCCAAGAATCGATTCTAGAGCTCATTTCCAGGAAAAAATGCCTCGTAGTTTTTTGTTTTTTTAGGCTTCGTTTTTGAGTTATTTCACTTCAGTCAGACTGGGGTGGTGTATAACAAGACTGATCATTCACATTAACCACCCTGAATCATATAATAATACATAATAATTATGTATTAATTATGTATATAATTATTATATTTAGTTGTCACCAATAAACGTTCAAACTGTAACACACCCACCCAAAGTTTTAAACGAACAGCAATATTCATAACGTTTCATAACATTCATAATAACGTTCGTACTCGATGTGGAAGCATGTCTGCAGTATGCGTAGGTACCTATGTATATTTGCAAAGAAAAGAATACGTAGGTAGAAGATATAGAAGTAAGTTTGTTTCTATAGATGGGCACAGCGGCGACTTAAATACCCACCTTCCCATCTGGATACGCTGTGATTATTATGTTTCCCTTTTTGGTGGTTTACCCACAACAGTTTTGAGTTCAATATTTTTTATTTTGAAAGAGGAACATATCACAAAAATCTGTGTTTGACCAGGGAGAAACGTGCATTTTTTTTTTTTACGGAATCAGCGCTCCGGCTGAGACGATTTGAGGTGCTTCGGGAGGCTTTAATATCCACTGCATGAAAGTTCAGAGAGTTATAGCCAATTTACTGAAATAAGGTCGAAAACACGAAAAAAATTTTAAAGTGAAATAACTCGAAAACGCTGAAAAAAATGAACGCTAAAAAATTGCTAGGATACATTTTTTGCTGGAAATGAGCTCTAGAATCGATTCCTAGCCTGTGACTTACTAGATATAACTTTTATTAGGTAGTTTGTGATAATATAGTTATAGGGTTTCAACAAAAAATCAAAGTATGTTAGATTATTAGGTTCCATCTTCCTTTGTTAAAACCAGTTAAAAAAAACAGCAAATTATTACACAACAGTTTATTATATTTCAAACAGTTTTTCTCTGTTCCTAATTAGTGTTTCACTTTTTAAAAAATTTCTACCAGAGCTGAAATCGGGGGATGCATGGATGACATCCTCATACATCATGTAGAGGAAGGGCCCCCAAACGCTGCCTTGCAGAACACCGGTCCTTATTACCCCGGACCGGGACAACGCAATACATTTAAAAAAAAAGGATGATCCAGAAATATGATTCATGCGGACGGTTCTTCAATTTTTGGAAGATGACATACGTGGAAGGTATTCAATTGCTGTTTTACTATTTCTGTTAAAGCTGAATTAAAAGTTTGGTATTTTTGTTCTTTATAGAGGCTCTGTAATTCAGGTAGGTATCAGTTTTTCGAAAATAAATTCAGTATCGTCAGCGAGAACACATTCTACTATGAACCAGTGGAAGCGGTTGTCAGCAGAACTAAATGGATCAATGTCAACCTGGCTTTTCGGTCCTTAGTTGGAGGAGAACAATACGGTAATCATCATCCTAGATTCCTGAATCGATTGCCAGGAAGTCATATTATTAAAAGAACAATGCTAAACAAGTCAAACCTTCAACCTTTGATATAACGGTAGGTATATTAGTTATCAGCGTGAAATGTATCATAAGCATTGATCCTTCAAGCCACAACTTCAAGTTGGATAGACATTCCAATCGTACGTAGCTATTCGAAAAACTGCAATGTAGGAGTTAATGCGTTGAAATTACACGAACTTACACTCATTTTGTTTCTTTCGGTTCAAATAATCTTGGAAAACTGAAAATTTCAAAAAACATCACTGAACTAACGATTAGCAGTGGGTATATTATTATACACATAGTTCTACAGTTTGCCTAGCAAATCTCGGATATAAAATAGTCCGACTCAAACTCATCTACTGCGTTAATAGCAAATCGATTCAATAATCAGAACATATTCACTACTATTTATTAATTTAGTATTAAACTTCACCTCACCTGTAAATTAGGTTAACACGAGTAGATAAATCTTTGCATCTGGACGTATTCTCACTGAAAATTTCGGTCCTGTGAATGTGGTCCTGTGTTGAAATTTGAAATTTGGAAACTTTACGATTTCATTGTTTTGAATAATTCAAGAGTTGTAATTTTGTAAGTTGCAATCATATGCAATTTTTAGTTTCATGGACACCAATAAAATTGGGAAGCCATACATTTCTAGAAGAAGGTAAACAATTATTTTCCTTTCAAAACAAAATTTCGAACTCCCTCCGGAATTTCAAATGGAACAATGTTATTTTAGTCGAAAATTATATAATATATGGGTAAGTTGGCCTGTGTATGTAAGTTACATACGTCACGTTCTCATCCACTAAAACGCTGCATCAGCAGTTATCAACTTATCAACCCCAAAAAAATATCCTCCGCGCCTTCAGCACACCAGTCAGTCTGTTCCCGTCAACAACCGCTATTCCGTGCCGTGCTGAAAAATTTCGTGTTTTCCAAATTAAGTTTTCTTTTAAACCCAATCTCAGACTCCGATTTCGTTTCTTGTAAGCCATTCATACTGGTGTCCGAGAAAGATACGTCCAAACTTCAGGGGTCGATTCTACAACTATTTGGCAACAAAAAATGTCTCACAGCAATTTTGATTTAGCCCCGTTTTTTTGTATGTTGAACCTTGTCTCCCTAAAATGACTATGGCTCCCTTATTTTCCGTGGGAATTCAAATCTGATCACACCGTTGAAAACATTAAACCGTTGAAAATTAAATTTTCCATCAGTGTTTCCGATTGAACTTCAGAAATATTATTAATTAATTTTCCCACATGATTTTGGCTGTTTGGTTCTGCATTTTTTAAGGATGCTCCTGCACCCTTCAGCACAAAAGGCCACCGTTTAGCGATTTGTTCAATATCGATGTTTTGTGGCTTCAAGCCCAATCTTTCTACAGGTCAACTTCCAGATTTATAAATGCGAAGGAAATGCAAAAAATTCTCACTCAACAGAGTCAGAACTGTAGAAAGATTGGGCTTGAAGCCACAAAACATCGATATTGAACAAATCGCTAAACGGTGGCCTTTTGTGCTGAAGGGTGCAGGAGCATCCTTAAAAAATGCAGAACCAAAAATTATAATCGGCCAAGACAATTGGCCACTTTCGGCATCCCGTAAAGCATTTTATGGACCGTGGAATAGCCCAGTGTTATCGAAAAGGATGGGTACTACATGGCAAGTTACCACGGAGAGGAGTTAATGGAATGGGAATAGAAATAACTCATTCCCATCTTGGGCATTCGGAGTAAGTGAAAGAGGTAGAACATGAGGACGACGATTTTACTTTGAAGGATTTGGTCAGAAAGCATTCAGCCTCGAATGAAGTAGAAGCCACGCAAGCCAAAGATATAGCACAAGATGGTGCAAGGGCTTTGGCGATTGTTAACTCAACCGCGAGACGCATTGAAGGAGAGTCAGGGCGATGGGAAACAGGCCTGTTGTGGAGAGAAGGGTTTGAAACATTACCAAAAGAGCTTAGGAGAAATGAACGAGAAAAGTTGGCTAAGGAGGGAAAGCAACGGATGAGAAAAACCAAGACCACGAATGAAAAGCAGATGGAGAAAGAAGCTGATGTAGAAAACGAAAGGCAGAAGAACAAAGTAAGAAGGAATAATAAAGAAGGGCCAATAAAGCGGACAAGAAATAGTGTCGAGTTTGAGAACAAGTCTGATCGACACAGCCTATTCTACGATGGAGACGTGGAAGAAAAAGACAAAATCATGTTATGTCCACAAAATCCTCGATTGATAGTCGCTGATGGAATACTGTGTCATAACGGGAAAAGGAGAAAACAAATTAAGAATTGTGAAAGAACGGCTGAGTTGACAGCAAATAGTGGAAATGAAGTTGAAAATCAAGATATGAAGAAGGAGAATTTACAGGGAGTCATAAAGAGAGAACGAGAGAAGAAAAATGAGAAAGTAAAGAACATGAGAAGGATGCCAAGGAGAAGAAAAACGGAAGAACAGCGGAGAAAAAGGAAAGCAAAAGATGTGGCAAGAGAGAAAGAGGAGGCTTTTGGTAAATATGAGGCTAGCAAGAACGACTGAGTGAAAGACTTGAAGAAAGAGATTCCAAAGAGAAAAGAGTTCCTTGGCGCCCCCGAGAATTTTTCCGATTGAACTTCAGAAATATTATTAATTCATTTTCCCACATGATTTTGGCTGTTTGGTTCCAAATTTTAAAATAAGAAATCTTATATTTTCGAAAGTGAATCTAGAAGGTGTTTTTAACTCTAGAATGTTATCTATTAGATTACAATCAGATTAGCTACAATAAACCTTTTCAACCTTGCACCTAGTTAGATTTTTTCTAGTCCAAACTTGAACCTTTGCAATTTTTGATTTTTTTGACGAAATTCTTAAGAGATTTACGCCCATTTCCTGTAAAAGAAAACAAATGCGGTTTTCAGCAAAAACATCTTCAAAATCTCAGGTTTCCAACGGTGACTGGCGGATTCGGGGGGTCTCCTCCGCCGCCGCCATCCAACCCCAAACCCAACCGTCAAAACGTCGATTTGGTTAAGAAAAAACACTGCAAACTATTACTCAAAGGTTTATTATTTTTCTATATAGATCATTCGTCTACAAAGAACACGGCTTTGCAATTGCTACCACCAACTAATTCGAAGAAAAACATCGATCGCATTTCGGTCAGCTAAAATTTGAACGGAGATTAGGCCTCTTTTGTGATTCACACTCGTGTCTGATTTATCGTAAGTCCAACCCTCAAGTTCTCGTAGGGAGCGAGCGGTTTGTCCTACAGAGATCCGCGTGGTCTCTGAAAATTCAATACTATCTTAAATTAATAGAAAAAATAATACCTTTATACTTCATACTTTTTTATACTTTTGTATCAAAGTTTTATGAGTTAGAGCATTTTCAAAATTTCAACCCTTAGTAGTGACCTACATCCACCAAAAGCTTCGGGCCACAACTAGTCCCCGAATGGAGCCTACATACCAAATTTCATCAAAATCGGTCAATGTTAAGTACGGAAAGTGCCGCGTAAGGCAGGCCGCGAACTGCCAAATTTCTATTCGATTTTTGGATTATATAATCCGAAAATCGAATAGAAATTGTATGTAGTTACCTTAAAACGTAAACCAACAAATTTTGAGGGGGGGGGGGTTAAAAATTGGTCGATTCCAAAGGTTCATTATTGTTAATAATAAAGCAATAGGTGAAATTTAAGAAGTAGTTTTCTTCTTCCTCCATAGTTCCGAATTTTGGTCGGTTGATGAGCAAGAAAACACACATTAGCGACGTTTAACTGCATTTATTTATTAAAACTATTTACAACCGAAGACAGAATTCATTGACTAGATTGGATCAAAATATAAAACTGACTAGTAAAAAAATTTTTGTCACCAGCTCATTGGACAATTACACACGATGAACGTTGCTACACATAGAACACCTAGTAAAATTTGTTAACCACTAAGCACAATGATACGGATGTTCAAGAAAAAAACGCTGCAAATCATTGCCCAAAGGTGATAATAGTTATTACCGTATTACGTTTAGAGGATATTTTAGGTAAAATGCTCCTAGGTAGGTACCTAATTCGTTGGAGTGAAAAATTATGAATGTGAGGAAAGTTTCGATTGGATTTCTTACGACGTTTTAAGAAATGTATTGATAAAACAGGTAAGCAGATAGGTATTATTTATTCAAAGCTGCATTTAATATTATTTCTTTCGGAAAATGTTGACCATATATTTTGTGGTAGCATCTATATTCAGGTAGCTTCACCTATTCCAGTTGACGATTTTAATAACCAAATCCTACTTATAACTATTTGAACCTTTTAACCACCAGACATTCTTCAATTAGGCTATCTCACTAAGACTAGGTTTGTCGATACCTACCTACCCTACAAACTCCTGCCCCACCAAACCTTGTAGATCGGGAGGTTCAGAACGTTTGAGGGTAAGTACTTATGCCTCTATATAGCCCGTACTTGGTAAGTACATAGTAAGTACTTATGTACTCTACATAGAAACCTTGGTAACTTGGAGCACGATTTAAGTCTAACTATACTATTAACATTTTTATAAGCATACTTACAAACACCAATTTTATTCAATAAACTACCTACTAAAAAAAGCATCAATAAGGGTCATTCCAGTCAACTTCAAAATTGTTCATAATAATTCCTATTATTCCAAAACAATAGAATTGTTCAGAAATTGAGAAATTTTTGTTTACTTAATCACTTCTTAGATTGGAAATATTGATTTCAAAGAATTTTTTGTTATTTTAATTCTTGAAGCGTAATTACAATTAAGTAGCTAGGTACCCTCTTCAAGGTAACTCCTTTACCTATCAGCAAGTACGTACCTATTTACTATTTCGCTTTTAGCTCTCCTCTCAACTCAAAACCGTTGACGAATGACCGGTTTTCTCCACGAACTGGAATCACCCGTTAAAGCCGTTATAATACACAGCAAATTATATTAATTTTATTGTCCAAAATATTTGATCAAAACACGACAAACTACACTCAACACTAAAAAATAAACTTTTAGTTTTAAAAAAACACTGATAGACGTACAGGAATAACATCCGTACTTGGTCTATCAGCCGTAGGAACGTCGTTGTGTGAGTGCCTAAGTCCACCATGGCAATTTTGGAGGCTTAACATTTTTTTACATATTTTGGTAACTTACATTATCTTAAATTTGACTTATAATTAGTTTTATGTACAAATTTGTTGGTTCGATCGCATCATGGGTTTCGGCTTCTCTGAACAAGAGCCGAAGTACACCCGATAATAATGAGAAAATTATAATAAAAGTTTCCATTTGTTTGGAAATTAAACTTATGAGCACTAATAATTGAATTTGTTTAGAGAATGGATTTTACCATTTTCTAATTATTCTAAACATTTACACGCCTAATTTTAAATTTCAATTAAAAATGTTAATGGAGCTAGAGATTAACAAATATACCCACTCGTAGGTGAAATTAATATTGTTACCTTCTGTGCGTATAACTCGCTGTCTTAGCTTGTATTGACACTCTAATCTCTCTCAGTCTAGAAGGTAGATACCTGGATTTATCGAGGTCAGATCAAAAAGTATCAGGACTTCGGATTAGCATGGAGGATTGATTTGGTGCTCATTTCTGAGTCCCTCAACCTCAACTGAAGACTCTCAAGTGGTCAAAGTGAATACTTTCGAGCGTTTCAACATTTAATTCTGGTTATGCAGAAGATTTTTACTAAAAATACGAGATGATGAGTGTTGCAGCTTAGTTCATTTCACGTCTGATGAAAGAGGATCAAAAGACGCATCGTACAGAGATTCATCAAAAGCTCTTGGAAAACATCAATTTAACCAATTTCAAACTTTAAGAAAACTCATCACAGGCGAAACCGAGATTCAGCCGCACCGGTAAAAGTTGAAAACCTCCCCCAGACCCAAAAAAGCTCGCCAGTTGAGTCATACTCACTATTTTCTTCGATTATTCACCACCTATTGCTGCGACAACTGTAAAAAACCTATCGATTTCGGTACCTTGAAATCCTGAGAAATTGGCACCAAAAGATCCTGATAAAAGAGGCCTGAATTGTGTGCGACAGAAGAATTATTTTTCCCTAAGAGTACTTTGAAGAAGATATATTCGAATGGTAAATAGTTAATTATACAAAAAATATCTTATTGTATCATCTTTAATTATCAGTTTAATTATCATTCCACCTTTCATCTCTAATTATTACAAAAACTGTTTCATCTTTTTCTACATCACGACTGCCAGGCCCACAGTTTTGACCATCCAATTGATCATGTGAATGTCCCACTGGACCGCATCCCGTATTTTTGTTAGTACAAATGAATAATATTTATGGATAAATCGATCAATAATAAAAATTGTTTCGTGAAGACTAGAAGGATCTTAATCGACAGCGAGTTTGCAAAACCATAATTTGTAGGTCTTTTTCGGAAAATGTTACAGGAGACAATAAAAATTTAGAGCTCACGCTTAACATTATGAAGGAAACACTCCAATTTTTGCCAAAATAGAAATATATTTAAGTATATACATATATTATGTATTGTGACGGAAATATTGCGTGAAACCTCAAGTTTTTATGGCTCCAGTAAAATGTACCAAATAATACGAACTCGTACAAGGTTTTGCGAATTCATTGTCGTTATGTTCCTGAGAAACAGATCAATATTTATGGCTGAAATTCTAAATTGTGCGAGTCCCCCACATTTCCACTCTGGAAGATGCTATTGTCACATTTTCATTGGTAGTTGTAGCGTTTTACTGCACTAATAACTCGAAGTATCTGACGTAACTCGCAGTTATAGTATCTACCAACCATCGGAATCTACCTGGTCATCGCAAAATGTATTATGAAGATGCAATATTAATTTCACCCATATACTAGAACAGAACGCATCCACCATTTTAAATGTAATACTAACATTATTTATTCCCGTATATCCACCATACTACTACTATGCTACTTTATTATTAATGTATTTTATACATTTTCTACCCTACCTATTGTTTACAATACATTGTTGACCTAATGCGTATGTAACCTATGAAAAGTTTTGAACTCTAGAAATCGTTTTAATGATTTCCTTGGAAAAAATTTTCCAATTTTTCCGTAATGAAAATTTTTGGACGTGCATTTTTTCAATAATGTTTTAAAACATACCTACTTGTTTGAAAAAAAAAATTAAAAAATAAACCTGAATAGGTAGGCATAGTACTGAAAAGTAGTTAGTTAGTCTAACCTTAACGCTAATAAATATCTATATACAATAAAACTACATTAATTACACATAATTAAGTAAATTGTAGCCTAATTATTCCTAAAACTAACAGCAGATAAAAGTCGTACTGCAAATGTTTTTTTACTACATGATGATCAGCAGATATTTATCAGCGACGAAATGGGAGCACAAAAATTGATCTTTCTACTCCCTTAACCCTATTCGGACCATGGTGTTACTAGTGTCACCAAGAATATCTTGTAAATTCCACAGCTATCCCAAGATGTTGCCAGATTAACTAAATTTAAATTTCAATTGAAAAAATCAATGGTCCAATATGCATTTTTGAACCATTTTTTGTAAGTTATTATAAGTCAAAAAATTATGTTATGACACAAATTTTGAAAATTTGTTCACCGATCTTTTTGAGGCTTCCAATAGCCCACAAAATTCTGCTGTCCATTAAATTGAAAGTTGCTATTTAATTTTGGTTATTCCGGTGACACTTTGGGACATCTGTGGAGTTCCTGAGATATTTTCGGTGACACTAGTGGCACCATGGTCCAATTAGGGTTAAAAGGTGAAGCTTGCACAAATAATTTATGTAATACCTACTTACACGATTTTTCAATAATTATATGCTTGTTCGAGGAAAGCATCTTCCTGGTCATGGATCAATCTGATTTTTGGATTGATTAAAATTTTAAATTCACTCCAACGAATTTAGGGCAAATTAACACATTCAAAGCGGAATCCTTCGAGTGAGGGGTTGATCTGACGTCAGCCTTGGCGGAACACCTGAGGGATATCGCGTTGAATGTGTTAAGTAGGTACCTACTCGTAAAAGGGGTTGTTCAATGGTTTTGACTGTCTACTCCCTTATTACCTACTTACGTAATATTATATCCATTACGATCACACCGTATCATGAAACTTCGTGAAATGCTCCCTGGGTACTTTTATCACACTGAAATCAACTGGGCATCTACATGTAACCTTCATTACTTATCTACTTGTCCAATGGCTGATTCTACATAGAATACTCAATACAAAACACTGCAACATAATACAAAATGGTGAATTATTTTATGCATAAATCACTTATATCCGTCAAACAACATACATCAACAAAAACATCACCAAACACGTCCTGGGGAGCGAAGGTTTGGTCGGTACAGCGCACCATATGGTACCCACCCATTTGAGCGTAACAACCAAAATTGTAAAAATTCCTTTGTAATTGTATTACACTGTGAGATGACGGATACCTGGTTGCCCAACACCCAAATGGGAACTGTACTTATATACCTACCAAACGGATTAAGTTCTTTAGATTGACAGACAAACAAGCAACGCTGCTGACTACGTAAAACACCACGATTTGAGAGGAGTTGCGGTTTTCTTCATATCCGGTTTCAAAGTGTTGTCGCAGCAAATTCAAAACCAAGCATAAAAATCGTTCAGAGAAAACACAAAAAAAGACAACAAAAAAACAACACGAAAAACACAATTTTTGTTCCGAAATTTCTGTACACACCTTTACGTAACTTTCGGAGACTTGTACTCTTTTACACGTCAGCTATTGCACAAAACCATGGCCACATAGTAGCACTGTACTCTACTAGGTTTTAAAAGGGATTTAAAAAAAATAAAAGCATCGAAATTCGTTCAAACAACTTAGGAATTAAAATTACTGTTTCCGGTGTGCCGGAATGTTGCCTTTAATCCGAAAATATCAGACTCAGCACGAAGACTACGAATTTTTAGGTTTAAAATTCTGTTCAACTTTCAATTCAATTAAAAAAAAACTGGGCATCGAAAATAGGAACCCATTAGTTGAGATATACTTTAATCTTCTAGGAAAATTAAATACCTACCGGTTGAAGAATATACATATTTTTTTTAATTCATTTTTTTGAATTCCTGAATATGTTAAGTACATACCTAATATGATTTTCAGTAAATACCTCCAAATTTCAACTGCTAAAATTTTCAGTAGTGTCTAGAGAAGTTTAGTACATACCAAAGAATCAGATAGGACGTGAATCTCAGTCGGTCACCGTTCGTTTCTCGTTCCGGGTCAGTTTTTCCCTGAATTTTAGGGGCAAAAACTTTAAAAGTTGTAGCTAAATTTGAAATTATCAAGGATTATAGAAATTCATTAGTGCAAGGGCCTAGGGAATTGAAAAACTGAAAGATTGCCGCTGGAATCATCAAAATCGAACAATAATTGTCAAAGAAATATGGGAAAAACCGTTTACTCAATTATGTTTTTTTCCCATTTTTCGATTTCGATGGTTCCAGCGGCAATCTTTCGGTTTCTTCAATTCCCTAGAGCCATAAACTGATAAATTTCTAAAATCATTGAAAATTTCAAATTTAGCTACAACTTTTAAAGTTTTTGCCCCTAAAATTTAGGGAAATACTGACCAGGAACGAGGAACGAACGGCGACCGACGGGGTCCCCCTTAAAAGTTTCTGAAAGTCTTCCATAATTGGCAAAACATCGTCACTATTATTTTGTACGAGTATGTTGTTTTTCTCGAAATTCTAGTATATTTGAAGATTGTTACATGAATAGCACCTATTACAGACACCTTACATATTGCTCATCCCTTTATTCTCCTTCCGTTACCTTCATCAACCCACTTGCGGATGTTCTAACGTGGGATGTTCGTTACTTATTCATAAAGAACGTAGATGAAAGTTGTGACAAATAAATGCAGAGAAAGCTTTTTCAAAAATGGTTTTTTTGCCTGTAGTTTATGGGAAGGAAATGGTTTTTACATACAAGGATTGTGCTCTGGGGAGATGTCAATGTTGTAGCAGCCCATCTGGGAGTTGTAGTCCTTAGAGACAGGAACTCGGAATAGCTTGCCTTGGGGCATGCAGACGCATACCTTGTACTGGGACGATTGGTGACCGCCCAGACCTTTGCTGACGATGGGAATGCTCTTGACGTCGAGGGAGATGCCTCCTTTGCCACCGTTGAGAACGATGCTGCCGTTCACGCTCTTCAGTCGAACCTCCTGATCAGCAGTCCAGAGAATCTCCTTTCCTTCAATCCGCGTCCCTTCGCTACCTGTTGAAAATTAAAGTTCATCACCGATTCGACAAACTGGAGAATACACCAGACAAACGTCGTTCTTGACGGGTAGTGGTGTACTGGTGACATTTCTGCTTGATACGGTGCCTAAAGGCCCCTTTACACTAGCCACATATAACTAGAATTGGGAAAAGTTGCTCTACAACAGTGTTTTGGCAACTCAAGGCAATATTTTTTACTGCCGCAACTATTCCACATTGCGAGCAACATTTCATGCCGGAGGTTGCTCAATAAAGGTTGCTCCATGAAAATTCCTCAATTCTCACGTTTACACTTGACAGTGAGATTTGGAAACAGTTGCTCCCGAAATGCATCATCAGGAAGAGGTCGTCGTTACTGACGCTGTCGTGATTATCGCTGCCAGTGAAGAAAGAACGAAAAAAAGAAAGATGTGGCAAAGAGATTTTCTCAGCCAGAGAGACTTTACACGAGCAATTACGTCAGAGCTAATCTTGGAAGGAGAACTATTCCTAAATTTCGCTCGGATGTCCAAAGGTGATATTGAATTTTTAATGCAACTCATCTCACCTAAAGTGATTAACACCTTCTATTGAAAATTATGATCGATTTTGCATCAATCTATTCCAGAATCGAATATATTGTCAGTCATTTCCTTTCCACTAAAAAGGCTCCCCCAATTCGAAGGGCTTATTCAGAGAATGAATGAACAAGATGAACCAAAACAAAATTTCTCCTTTCTCTTCATCATTTTAAATTACATTTTATACTCCATATAATATGAAAAAAATAATTTAAAATATTTATTTAACCCTTTAGCTTTCCTTGGTACAACTGTTGTACCAAGGTAGAAGCACTTTGAATTCTGGCGTGTTTTTCGTTCCATTCCTTCTCAATAGGGTGCAGCATCATGGGAAAATGGTAGCATCTCTTAGCTCCGCCTATATGTCGAGATATTGCAAAAGTGGGTGTTTTGCGGTACTACTGTTGTACCAAGGAACGCTAACGACGAAGTTTTTTTGCTGTTGTTTTTTATTCAAACCAAAACATTACGCGGTGATGTCCACACGGATGAATTTCGTCTTCTATTCGAGGAACGTAATTTTTCTATAGCTATTCAAGTATCCATAATGAAAGCATAACACTGGAATCGTGTACTCGCAACGATGTTATTGAAGTTTTTGGGACGGGCGCCCCATAATTTCTCCCTGGAGATTGGACGCGTAGCATACCAACGCAACAAGTCCTATTGAAATGTTGTTTGCTGTCGAATTTGTCATTTGAATTTGTCATGATTGAAAGTAAGATCATCCAGAATAAACTCAAATTATGATCATTCCCTGATTACCTTTTACTGGTACAAATGTTGTACCAAGGAACATCATGGCCGAAAAGTGCACCCCATGATTTCTCCCTGGAGATTGGACGCGTCACATGCCAACGCAACAAGTCCTATTGAAATGTTGTTTGCTGTCGAATTTGTCATTGAATTTGTCATGATTGAAAGTAAGATCATCCAGAATAAACTCAAATTATGATCATTCCCTGATTACCTTTTACTGGTAGAAATGTTGTACCAAGGAACATCATGGCCGAAAAGTTCACCTGGTGGTCCTTGGTACACATGCTGTACCATGCCATTTTATGGCGCGTGAACCATTTTTTTTTCGCAAAAAAGGCTGAAATATTGTCAATAGATCCATGAAGACCCGACTAGATCGGAAAAAAAAATTTTCCCATGACGCCCGAGTTTTGCCCGCTAAAGGGTTAATTAATTTTATTTTGTAGGTACCTACATGTTTACATGTTTTTTCAACAAGTAACTTGCTTGTAACATAAAGATTAATGTTACATGTTTATTGCTGAACTTTTATGAACATAAAAGTTTAATTATGAATTAAAACAACCCGAACGTCTTCAACCTTCTCCAGTTCGAAATGTTGTCGGAAGTTTTTCAAGGGGGTCGGACCACACCAGCAACATGAAAAACTGTAGCCGAAGTGGGTTCAACGCCCGGAAATGTTGCTCCGCTCGTGTCAACTATTACCCGGCAACTCCAGGCAACATTTGGTAATATTGCCGAAACGAGAATAGTTGCCCGGCAATGCGGAGCAAGACATATTGCCGACAGAAATGTTGCTAGTGTGAAGGCACCTTAGCAGGAAAAATTTTGAAGTGAGAGCCAACACCCATGATGTAGAAACCACAGTACCTACCTACCACCGGAGATTTACCACGGATTTACCACCAAATTTTACACAACACCTCTCGCTTGAATTCTATCGTAATTTAATGGTAGGTAAGTTATCCAGAAGATAACAATGTGTACCCAGATAGAAAAGTGAAAGTGTGTAATTCAATATTACTTTCTGATCACTTGAAAAGTGGTCATACGATAACGGGGTATCGCTTCTTCTTCAACAACTTCTAGAAGGTGAAGTGTGAATTTCAATACCAAAGCATCCTGGATCCACCACACCATACACATTCCTCACCTTTGAGTTTCGTGAATGCATCGGATCTCATCACCAGCTTCTCGTTCATCGGGCCAGAAACCCTGCCAGTGTCAATGTGCTTCGTCTGCAGGTTCCTGGCTCCGCTGAGGAGGCGGAAATCGGGTTTTTCGGCCGCGAAGAAGTTTCCGACAGTGAAACTCCTCATCCCCTTGACGTGAGTGCCGTTCTGCTCGAGCACCAAAGAGTTGCGGACGCGTCTTTTCGAGTCTTCCACCTCCAGCTGGATAGGTCCTCTGACTCCTCTGATTTGAGTGGTGAACCCTCGAACACCTTCAATTTTTCCGTTAGGCTTGAACACGTTACCTGTTGACAAAGACATGAACACATTGAGAAGACATGGCTACAACGGTATCATGAGTTCACATTTGGTCCGATTTTGACCATCTGTGAGCATTACCACCCTGTGCAAGGCACAGGATATCCATCACACTTAAATAGTATGCAGACATCGCACACTTCAAAATCAATCTCAGTCAATCACAGTTGATTTCCAATCGAACCGTTATTGTACAGTAGGTATCTTTCAAGTACCAACCTGTCCATTCAACACTGTAGGTGATTCTGAGTTCATGCTTCTGAGTTCATAACCTTATCCACCAGAGTATAAGGTAGGTGAGTTCCTACTTACCAAGATCAGCGTCGCCGAAAAATTTGACGACGTTCTCTCTGGGAACTAGCTCCAAGCTCTCCATTCCCTGCCCAAGGCGAAGAACACTGAAGATGACGACAGTAAGGATCATGTTGGCCCAAGCCAGGAGGCAGAGGAGCCCGACCAGCGTCCAGAACGCGTACGTCTTCGTTCCATCAACTTTCCCCTCGTATTCATCCCTGAAAATTATATTTCTCTTCAGCATTTCAGCATCAACAGCTATGTGAAAATGATAAGATATAATTTATTATATTTTGATGAGTCTTTTGAGCAATCCGACTGGCAGCAAAAATGTGGCTTTAGCAATCCGATGGTCTGAAAGATCTACTGACAGACTTTGGTCTGTTCCCAGCCAACCCTTCGATGAAGGAGGCCCCCTTTCCCAATAAGTGGGTACCTTCTTTTCTTGAGTTGATTTTGGACTCCGTGTGATCAAGGAAGTCGGCCAAGCATGTAACTTTTTCTTATTTCCCTTTTTTCTTTTTCTTGTAGTAATTTTACACATTGCATGAAACTATTTCGTTCGCTAAAATTTTTTTGCCGGTATACAATTTATTTGTGAATAAATGAAAATAAATAAATAAATAATGAAAGTCTGAAAATAGGTATCCATACTCTAGTTTGTACAAAAGTTTTGTACCATTGTTACTTATAAGTTACCCCCTTTTGTATTTTTCATATATACCTATAATAGTAATGCGTTTTTCAAACCTTCCAAACAATACGATGATGGATTTGGTTATATTCGTAATCTGAACTCTAGTTAAAGATTATTCATTTCATTCCTATTCAATTTAGGTACCTGTTGCTTCCGAGTCTACCAAGGTAGTGGAAGCTTTGTTTTCACTTTTCAAGGATGAAAAGAAAGGTATCCAAAATCAAAATTTCCACTCGCGTTTTACGTTTGGGACCTTCCTGAACAATTTTGGTTCCGTGTCTGTCTGTGTGTCTGAAGAAAGAAAAAAAAAGGTCTCCAAAATCAAAATTCCCACTCGCGTTTTGCGTTTTAGACCTTTCTGAACAATTTTAGTTCCGTGTCTGTGTGTCTATCTGTCGGTGTGTCTGTCTGTCTATGTGTCTGTCATGAATTCCTTGTAACGCGCATAACTATACGAAGTCATTGTCCGATTTCTATGAAGTTTTCAGGGATGTTACAGATTAGTATTTAGATGAGCCCCTATGAAAATCACTACCTTCGGACTGATAGTAGCCACTGCGCATGCGCAAACGTGAATTTTCTTGTAACGGCCATAAGTTCCACATTTTCCATCCGATTTCAATGAAATTTCCAGGGGTTATGCGGATTAGGTTGTAGATCGTCCCCAATGAAGATCATCACCCCCGGACTGATAGTAGCCGCTGCACATGCGCAAACGTGAATTCCTTGTAACAGCCATAACTTCTACATTTTCCATCCAATTTCAATGAAATTTCCAGGGATGTTACTGAGTAGTGTTTAGATGATTCCCTATGAAAATCATAGAGAATGGTTTTTCATCGAGGGATTCATTCATAGAGGGATGGTCCCCAGTGAGAATCTCAAATCCTTTTCATTGCATCACTAGGCCTCAATAGCTCAGAGGGTAGCGCTTAGAATTATCCCCGAGGGGTTCCGGGTTCGAATCCCAGCCGAGGCTAACATTTTTTAGATCCAATCACATACATCTACTCATTTACATTTTTCATCCGAATTTGATGAAATTTTTCTAGGATTGTCCAGAATAGCGTGTTGATGGTCCCCTATGAGGGTAGTGAAAGGTACTTAGAGATTGGTGTTTTGAGATTAACCACTATGCATCGGATCATCTATACAGGCGGGTTATGGATACGAGAAAGCTATGTGCCGCACCCACTTGGCAGACTTTTTTTTGTAAAGCTGCAACTTTTTTGCCATGTATTCAATTGCATGCATACAATATATTGTGATACAATGAGGTTTGTGTAGCTGACTGCTATTTCACATAGAAACTTACATTTGATTTCGAGATAAAGTCATATTTTTCAGTCATTAGTTTTTTAAAGAAATACGCCTTTTTCTGCTTGCAAACCATCATTTCCACCAGAAAATAGGTCGATTTTACTTTTACTACGTCTTTTGCTTCCTAAAATATAAAAACGGGGGTAATTTTCAATGAAAAACTCCATTACTTTCAGATGGATCTCACAGGTCCAGCGCGGCCATCTATGTAACTTTTGGGACGCGACCTTCTGAGTGTTAAAAATTCTGAATTCAATGGACTAGATATGTGTTTGCTTCAAAGTTCAAACATCAATCATTTCGCTACGTCCACAATTGCTTTTACCTAGGATTCAACATTACTGGGCCCATAACCTGTGAGTAGGTAGGTATTGACTGTTCATTCATCTATACAGGCGGGTTATGGATACGAGGAAGCTATGTGCCACACCCACTTGGCAGACTTTTTTTTGTAAAGCTGCAACTTTTCTGCCATGTATTCTATTGCATGCATACATTATATTGTGATACAATGAGGTTTGTGTAGCTGACTGCTATTTCACAAAGAAACTTACATTTTATTTCGAGATAATGTCATATTTTTCAGTCATTAGTTTTTTTAAAGAAATACGCCCTTTTCTGCTTGTAAACCATCATTTCCACCAGAAAATAGGTCGATTTTACTTTAATACGTCTTTTACCTCCTAAAATATAAAAACGGGGGTAATTTTCAATGAAAAACTCCATTTCTTTCAGATTAATTAACTAAATAGTAATTAGTAATTAATTATTATTACTAATTAATTACTAATAATACCTACTAATATTACTAAAATTAGTTAATATTACTACTAAATTAACTAATTAGTAATACTTAACTAATTAGTATTCAACATTTTGAAAGCGAGTCAAATTTTGGTTACCTGCTATATTATAAAATTTCCTGCCGGTAATACGGATAGGTAGGTAATCTCCAAACGAAAATACAATTGTTGGTTAGGAGGAAAATTAATGTTAACAATCATAATAAAAGAAGAGAAATAATAGGCAATACTATTACCTCTGTCTGCCCCCACTACCATCTCGTACCACGTAGGTAGGTGGTATAAAAGGACTGGCAGAGGCCCACTAAGTATAATATGTATAGTATGATAGTATAATATGATGTGTGATTATATTATGTTATAATGCATATGGAAATAATAATTTACAGAAAACATTTCATTTGGTTTTATTTCAAATATTGCAATGCGTTATTTACTATGTATAGGTACCTACCTACCTACTAGAAACCACTGACAAATTGATCTTCATGACGTTCATTCTTGAATGAAAGTCTGTTTAACTTCTTCCACTCTATTCCTAATAATTATCAACAAAACGCAATATAGGTAGGTAATAGTCCCCATTTTAGTGTTCTAAATACCTATCTATGACAGAACGAAAAACGTCCCCCTGACAGAGCAAGGCAATCTATAGGTACTGTAAAAAAAAAAAAATAATAAATAAAACATCTAATTAGCTAGACATTTGACAGACATTACTTCCTAAATTTTTTCCAGATTTGATTATTTTTAATTCTAAGTACCTAAAATTTCAACAGTTTTTATCAGTAATTAATCGTGTTAATTAATCGTGTTAATATTAATCAGTGTTAGTAGTGTGTTAAAAAGAGGCCACCAGGCAAAAACTACTAAAACATTTCAAAATAAATCGAACTTTAGGGAAGCATGTAGGAAAATATTTTGACAACACAAGAGGAGGGTTCAAGGTACTTATCATTTGTTCAAAATTAATCTGCTTCTAGTTTACTACAGATAAATTAATATTCAGGAATTTCTATCAAGTTCTGAAAAAACTTGAAAAATATAAATATGGAGGCAGACAGGTGAGTGGGAGCCTACTAAATTGTGTAGACATCTTATTGAATAGGGAATATGAAGTAGGCAGGTAGGTATTCATAATGTGCAACATTTGAACATACAACTCAGATTGTGTTTCGAAAAATGATGGGTAGGTACCTATTTAGTGATAAATAACTCACCTCTCGATTTTGTGTTGTTTGGACATAGTCCCACTCCCGTTGGCCAGATTGCTCTTCATCCAGTCGCCCATCCCAACAAGAAATGCTATTTTGAGAACTCGGGAACTCCCCCTTACGTTTACTCCCTATGAGCAGAAATGACCCCGGAAACAGAATGGAAGGCGAGTGAAAGAAAGAAAAATCGTTCGGATATTCAGGATAATACCCCAACGATTTTTCCCCGTCACTACGGGAAAATTTGAAGTTTTAGGAGGAACATAGTTCCCGACTTGAGGGCAAAGGGCCGTCTGGTTCCCCCCTTTTGAGCGAAAAATCAATAAATCTAGTTGACTCATACTTTAAAATTATGCGCGGCTCCCCCTCGAACGCCGCCAGTTTGTGCGCATGCGCCCGCTCCGTACTCGAACCATCCCACTGCCTCATGAATCAAACCCACTACATGCAGGTTGCGTTGATAAAAAGTAGGAAATTTGACTTTAAAATATTCTAATCATCTACATAATAATCCAACGAGTAAAATAGTGTGAAAATCGAGTACAAACAGAAGAATAAAACCTTTATTACAAGATTGTATCGATGTAAGGATTCGATAGGGGAGGTTACCGCGCTGCAGGTTATCACGTTACTCTGCGGTTTTTGATGTTCTACGAATTTTGTCATCCCGGGTTGGCGTTTTTTCATAATTTTCATTCCTTTTTATAATTTGCCTTTGCTGAGCACTGTGATAATTAATCATGGGTTCCGAGAGGTACAGCTTCTCGCTTACGACATTCAGGTGAGTTCCAAAATTATGGGTTTTCAACGGGTTCATACTCTTGTACATTGTGGTCTAGAACAAGTTCGCTGTCTACTCTGCAGGCTTCCATAACTTTGGAATATTCTGTTGTGCCGCATAAGAGCTGAATTAAGTACCTAAATGTATAATCGAATAATCGATGGGAAGTAGGAGTCCAGTAGGAAGTAGGATTTCAAAGCCCGAGGCTTCAAGTTCGTTTTGAAGTCGCGACGCCTCGAGGATACGAACAATGAATTACCGTGAAGTTGCGCTTGGATGGATCATTGTTGATTTTCATTTCGTGTAGAAGAATCAATCACTATTTATGGTGCATATCTTCACTCTGAGTAGTAAGAGAATCCTTAACACTTAATAACCTGAATATCTTTTGGGATGTCCAATTTATACCTGATACAGTTAATCGACTTTTACGCCAAAATGATGGCCATTGGCTATTTTGATACTCAAAGAAGAAACAAAATAATTCTCGAGTTGACAGAACGAAATAGGGCCTTCGGGGTACCTTCTACCCTCATTAATTTCTTATCTTGTAGGGTACTAGTTGGATTTCCTCGCGAGATGGTGCCACTGCCAAAGGCAGCACAAAACCCTTTATGAAGTGAACCTTTCCCACCTTATTCCTTGGTTATTTACCTACTTTATGAGAAATAACTGCCCCCCAACATCCCACCAAGGATTTTTCCAAGTTGCCTTCTTCTACTTCAACAAAATTGGGTTTAAAGACAGATAGCGCTAGTGTGGCCCTTGGAAAGATCATTCTTGAGCTGATACTGTAATAGGTCCTTTAAGGAACCTTCTGCTCAAATGTTCTATATATTTATCACAATACATCTATCATTAATTTTCAAAAGTCCGAAAAAACACATTTTTTGAACAACTGAGAAATTAAGGGTTAATAATTTGTTATGATGAATATTGAAACAAGCGAAAAATGTGAGGTTTCACTCTACATTCCTCGCCCGAAGAAACCTTAATTTAGCTGTATTCTGTTGAGTGTCCTGGCTATATTTTAGGAGACCAGGATTTTGAATATTCAATATTAATTTAAAAGTGAAATGATTTATTTCTATTGGAGAAAGGAGGAAAGTTCTTTTCCACATAGTTTGTCCACTTGTTCACGCCTTTAGGTAGGAGTTCTGATTCAGCAATCTCTTTCTCTCACTTCATTTCTGATTTCCGTGATCACTTCAGCTACTCCTCTATTCCCAATTCTATTCAGTCAATCACCGCCAAACTCTACTGAAGAAGGTTCCCTGATACTTGGAAGGTCTTGCAGTAGGTTTAAGTGGGAGGTCTATGGTAGCAGGGATCTTCCTATCACTAGCATTTCTAACTGCCCCTCCTTTACCTGTAACTCCCTCACTTGAGATCTACTGCCACGAAGGGAGGAAAGCTATGATACTGCGACTCTTCCTTTCACTCTTCCCAAACTCTTCAGTGAGTTGATTATATATTCTCGCATTCTTTGAGAGTTTCCTCTTTGGTTGGCAGCAATGCATTCAGTTTGATGGCCACTACTCAGAGCAAGAAGCACTACCCTCAGGTGTCAGACAGGGATCAATTTTGGGTCCCCTGTTTTTTATCATTTTCACTAATGACCTTCCGCATGCTGTACTTGAGCGCCCCGATGGGATTTGGAGCGGGGGGAGGGGGGGGGGGGCTGCAGATCATTATGCATGCCGACAACATAACTGCACTGATAAGGGCTCACTCTTCGGAGGAATATGACACATGTTCCTTGCATGTCAAGTCTACAGTAGCTCAGTGGTGCTCTTCGAACTTCTTAGTCCTCAATGAAGACAAAACTCAATCGCTGAGATTTGGTGCTCGTGGAAATGATTCTAGTTCTGTCGCACTCCTTGGCTTGAGGGTTGACGAGTGTATCTCGTGGAAGGGTCACACGAGTGCACTCGCAAAGACCCTTGCTAAGATGGTTTACCTGCTGAGGCGGCTCTCCTTTGCAGTCTCAAGGCCAGTCTTGCGTAAAGCGTATTTTGGCATGTTCGAATCGCGCCTTCGGTATGGAGTGCTGTTATGGGGGAGCAGCACTAGTAACACACTACCCATATTCAGACTCCAAAGGCAGCAGTGAGGATTCTGGAAGGAGCCGCTCCTGATGCCCATTGCCGACCCCTGTTCAAGGACCAAAAAATCCAAACCCTTCCAGCATTGTACGTCCTGGCATCGCTGCTGTGAGTGAAGAGGGAAGCACCCGACATTCCCAAGCTTGGTGAAACTCACCAGTATCAGACTAGGAACAGGGACCTTTTCAGCCTTCCTCGTCACCGTCTGGCCCTGACCCAGAAAAGGGATCCTGATTTCTTCGGATTCAGGACTTTTAATCACCTCCCTGAAAGGATCCGCCTCCTCTCTCCTGGCTCCTTTGAAACAAGTATCAAGAACGCCCTAATCTCCCTGTTGCCGTATGCAGCGGAGGAGTTCTCGCCGGAACTGTGGATGCAGGAGATGTAATTTGTGCTGTGCGTTGTTGGCTGTGAAATTTTGTTCTGTTAAACCAATGTTCCTAATCTTTAGTAGTTGTGCTGTTCGTCGTTGTCTTGTCGTTATCCATTTCAAATTATTTATTCTCTTAATCGTCTTCCCTGTCCCGTTTTTTTTTTTTTTTTTTGTACTGTTGACCTCTGACTGGCGATTGTTGTTAACGGCATTGTTTCTAAATTTATTTGACTTGTTTTTTTATCTAATGACAATTTTTTATATTTATTTATTATATATACACACTCCTGACGACTTGTCATGTACAACTTTTCTATGGCGGCAAAATAAAGACATTCATTCTTCTTCTATTGAGTTGGTCAACAAACTGAGACGCTCTTACTGCCCCATTTTCTGTTTCTAATAGGTACACAATAATTACGGATTTCTTTTATTTCAGTCCTTCCGGTAAATTGGTGCAAATTGAATACGCTTTAGCCGCTGTTTCTGCCGGTGCTCCTTCCATTGGCATTAAAGGTGAGTCGCACACTAATTAGAGTTACAACAGAAGTCCACTCGTAGTATGTTCATAATCATCTACGTTTATATTACAGCGCAAAATGGCGTGGTTTTGGCGACCGAGAACAAATTCAAGTCCATTCTGTATGAAGAGCACTCGATAAAAAAGATTGAGATGATCGAAGAACATATCGGAATGGTGTATAGTGGTGAGTGTCTCATGTTATTACCTAATCGTCTACCTTTGATTTCGCCCATTCACAGGAATTAAGCATGCCTTTCTCAGCAGAAGAGGTGTTGCCCTTTAGTCTGGAATACTGGTTTATATCATGATAACGTCTCCCCCCCCCCCCCGGGATAATTAGTTTTTCGTGTTTTTCTATCCACTTTTGTGTATTGTTACAACTTTTTGCATAGATCTGCATCTTTAGGCCCAATCTTCATACAAGCGGTGAGATGGGACATTAGAGAGTTCCTAATAGGGACGATCCGGCGCGCCGGAACCGGATAGTCCGCCATGTTTTCAATAAGGCGTGCCGGATTGCCTCCTAGTGAAGTATTCGACTGTAATAATATGGCGCCGTATCGGATACAGCGCGTTCTTATCACAATTCGGCGCCGGATTGAGAGTGTGTGTGTAATACGTCACGCCATATCTAAACCCACTAGGAGCTCTCTAATGGCTTATCTGAGGATTGGATCTTAACCTTGCGTCAGTCGCACCTTCCCACGAGCAAATCAGGTCGCGCTGCTGTGTTTACACCACAGTCATTCTCGTTGCGCATTTCGCTAAAAATTGGAAAATTTGACATTTTTATTCATACAATTGCAAAATATTGGGTAGATTATGTAAACTTGAACAAAACAATAGAACCTCGAAAAGTCTCGTCGCCCAGCTGTCTAAACACTGCTTGGTACTCAGTGCACGCCTTACTTGATGACGCCTGAAGCAAAACTGAATAGCAACTTTAACGTCGCTCACTAGGTGGCGACTCATATGCAATTTTGGGAGTGAGGTCGTATAAAAAAATATAGAAGGGAGTTGGGTGAATTTTCGGAAATTTGGTCAAAGGGCAAGGGTTTTCTTCCGAGTGTGGTGTAAACACTGACGGAAGGTTAATAAGAGTAAGGTAGCGACAAATCTAATATAGGTATACTACAGATTGTTTCTTCTGTGAATCCTACTGCATACGATATATTTTTAGGGAATTTTTCCCTTCAAAGTCAAATAATTTCCCTCCTACTGCAGCTTGAAATGCTTGCATTCCTGAATCGCCATTTTTCATTCGCTGATTGAGCAGCAGAGGTGTGTCCGTACAGCTGTTACAGCTGTGAAGGAAGAACGACTCACTCGAAAATGGGGTTTTTACGTATCCCCTCTAATTTCCCTCCCACCTTTCCGATGAACGAGTCAAAATTTCGAAATTCACCCCGGAAGGGGTTGAAATCGTTAGGGGTGTAATTTGAAAATTGCCTAATTTTAAGCAAAAACGTCTCAACTCCATGTTTTTTTCAGAAAAACATCTCAACTCCTCGATTAAACACCCTAACTAGCTAGATTTGCTATTTATTTGTGGAGAAAAAAAGACTAACTCGCTGAAAACACCGTTGAGTTGTTTTTCCTGCACATTGTTGGCTTCAAGATCGGGTTGAGGCATCTCGTATGATTGTCGATATTTGACTCAAATGACACGAATCGATTGAAGGTACGTGTGTTACACACGTACCTACTTTACAGTAAAGAGGAATAATTGTACCTGTCAATTGAGTTGAACAACATATGAGGTCTGAAAAAAAAATTGGGGTCACGGGAGTGATCTGGAGTGAATTTGAGGCGAGTTTTCCATAAAAAACTTCGAAGCTGATTTCTGGGATTTCGAAAATTTTGAGTTGAGTCGTTCTTCCTGAACACGGCAGTGTACTGAGACTGTGGAAACGAGTATCAGCTTGTAACGGTTCCATGCAGTGACAAAAACTCAGTCCTTACTGATTCAGTTCCATGTACCAGGAAGCGCCCTTGTTGATTCCTTGGGCCAAAAAGATAATAATGGACCGGGAAGGGATCTTATGGACCTTGTCTCCACTTTAGTTCCATGTACCAGAAAGCACCCTTATCGATTCCATGGACCGAGAAGGTATTGTATCATGGAATGTCCCTGGACTGGGAAGGGATCTTCTGTACTTGTTAGCATGGATGTTGTCTCTGGTATTCTTGTTCTTAAACTGCAACGAAAACGATTCTTTCTTTGAAATATCTGGTCACTGTAATTAAACGATTTTCTATTTTTCAACACTTTATTGACTTCTTTCCTTCTGTATTGCAAGTTAAGATCATGAGAGTAGGATTTGACCGCTCTCAGTAGGCAGTACTGGCAGTGGAATTCTACCGGTAATTTGGAACGGTTACTTCTTTGTCACCATACCCATTGGAACCGTTCCAGAGAAATACCTGTACCGACACACCTCTAGTGAGCAGCCACCACACGAACCTAACATTTCGCACCAATCCGAATTCCCCGTGAAGCTTTTGCCATGGAAGGTATACTCGACCGTTAGTTCGCGAATCCGCCACCCATGGGGTGCCATACAGATGTAAACTCTGTATAAAACAATGATAATTACCTGTTGTTTAAGTATAAAAGTATCCATAATTTTTACGTGAACGACCAAACAAAAAGAAAAACATTGATGACTGAACAATGATGGAAACATCGATGTTTTTGAAACATAGATAAATCGATACCTATATCTACGATCCTCCCCTCGATACTGTATCCAGTTATCCATCCTAGCTTTCTTCTATGTTAAGATGACACCTCTACCCTGACGTACTTACACTCCAAGCAATCCTGTATCCTTGATTAATGCAACTCATACTTTATCAACCATTCTGAAAAATAAATAATCGCGTCCTTTTTTTCAGGTATGGGGCCTGATTACAGGCTGCTAGTGAAGAGAGCACGCAAGTTGGCTCAACAGTACAAGTTGGTGTACGGGCAGAGGATACCAACTCCCCAACTCGTTCAGAAGGTGGCCATGGTGATGCAGGAATACACCCAATCAGGGTAAATTATAGTTTCTTTTCATACAATGAGGAATTTCACCATGTCGGAATTTCCTATTTTTGACCCTAAAATCGGATTCAGCACCTCGAAAAACCTCCTAAGGCAAACTTTCAGCCCGAACTTCCTAATTTACGAATAAACAGACCAGTGTAGAAAATACGAATGTTTAAAAAAACCGGGAAAATGACGTCATCCTGGAATAGTTCATTTATGGCCGCTTGAAGCGCTGAGATCGAGAAATCTATAGTCCCCAGATGCAAAATATCACGAAACAGTAAAGTTCGAAATCGAAAAACTGAAAAAAAAATAGAAAAAGCAAGATGGGGAAAAATAAGTTTCCCCTGTTTTTGTTTGATATTTTTTCTCTTAGAAAACAGGATTTCGTCGATCCTGTTTTCGGCGATCCGAACAGCCCAATCAGCGAGCGTTCCCGCTTCACGTCCGTTTTCCCGGTTAGTTTTGAAATCAAAAATTTTGATTGTCTCCCAAAAAACGGGAGACTTATTTTCCGAAATCAGCCCGATTTTCATCTATCCCACACTATTAACACGTTGAACGCGGATCGCGTCTATGTCACGCAAAACCCGGGGTCTGTGTGGCTGGCCGCGTCTATGTCACGCAAACACCTCTCGCAAAACAGGTTCAAGAATATCTGCTCCTGTTCTTTCGTTCTCAGTTTCCACTCTTTTCTAGCATTTTTTCGTGATAGATAAACATATTATGAGTTGAATGGTTCAATCCGGAGCTGAATCGGTCGAGGTTGAAGGTAATTGAGCAGTTATCAAAGTGACACCTTATCTTTGTGTGCTCCTCCGGTAATTTTTTTATGTTTTCACATTTTTCATCCATTTTTACGGAATAATTCACTCTTTTTAAGGTTGATCGACATTGTTTAATTGTTGGTTGTGTCAATAATCAGCTCAATCCTCTCATAAGTTTCATACTTTCAGTTCGTTATCGTGAAAAAGACACAGTGGTTCGACTCCGATTTTTTTTGTGTTTCACTCGGTTTTTCTGTTTTGAATCTTTGCCAGAGTACTCAACAAAGCTCCCAAAAAAGAGAAGACCCAGGTATGGAATAACTAACTGGAGCAACTTGACACCACCGCTGGCCGCGTCACGTTGACGCCGAGAATAAATTCTCAACTTTTTTTATGTCAAAATTTTTGGAATAATGTACTTTTTAATACTCTCTTGCTGCTATAGCGTTTCGTCGAAAAAAAATTTCTCCGCCACAGGGGACCAACGCGTTTTTTTTCCCGCGTGCAAGGTGTTAACTATTCAGGAAAAATGCAAACAGAATTCGGTGAAATTCCTCATTATCCTAAGGTGTGGACTACGAAATAAAACACGTAAGCAGGTACCTCTTGGTTATATTGAAGACAACTAAATTCTTGGATAAAAGGATCGAGTTTATTGATCTTTTCATTATAAAATTAGATTAATCATGATTAAAGAAAACATGAGTGTTTATCAATGCGAAGGAAAGATCGAGAATAAGCAGCTACTTAGAGCTGGAATTAAAAATAATGCGGTTGTTCGTTAAAGAGAATAGGAGGTAGGTATGTTAACGAAAGTTCGTTCTGAAGCATTCCACAACATGTTGTTGAAGAGGTGACTGAAGAAGTTACTTCGTACGGGAGAATGCAGTAACGACCTACTGGGTTGTATTTCCATTGAGAAAAAAGAGAGGATTATGAAGATGTTTAAGTATCATACTTATGTTTATTTATACTTATTTATTATTATTATACTCATGTTTTTAGCTAGTCTTTGATGGAAATATGAGAATGACCAAGGCTTTCAGAAATTTGTACTGCTAGTCTGAATAGTCAATGTGCTATAATCACATCTTCCCACCAGAGCTCTATAATAGAGATTGATGGTGGGGCGACAGCTGGAATCAAAGTTATCTAACAAGTCTAAACTGAAGTCTGGTGTAACTAGTAATCTGGAGGAGAACTGGACAAGGGGGTCAATACATTGTAGAAGTTTGAAGATGGGTGAAAAGAAGGAAAAACGAGAAACAAATCAAAGAAGGAGTGGTGGAGAAGTGATGAAGAGGACTAGTTAATTTTCAGATTTAGGCATCGTCGAAGGAGACTAACAGATTCATTTAGACCACCTAGGAAAGCTCTAAGATTCTGTGAGGGGGGGGGGGGGTGAAGATAAACCTTATTTAATTATTAAGAAGTTTTTCTATTCAAAGGATAATTGATTATCATGAAGTAATTTCCAGAAATATGTCATTTGTATTCTTGTCTTCAAGCAGTCAACTTGACTGTTTGGGTTACTAATTGCCAAGATTCTACCCTTAAAAGCGTATCATATAAAACTACAAAGCATTCTGTGTGTTATTTGCGAGATAATAAACCAGTTGATTCCGTTGCAGTGGCGTTCGGCCGTTCGGAGTTTCGCTGCTGATCTGTGGATGGGACGAAGGCGTTCCCACCTTGTTCCAGTGTGATCCCTCTGGTGCCTACTTCGCGTGGAAAGCGACTGCGATGGGAAAGAACTTCATCAACGGAAAAACCTTCCTGGAGAAGAGGTAAGGATGATCTATAATTATCAACAGTATATTACGGTTGCCCTCAAAACCCAAAGAAGCTCAAAAACGCTGCGTCCATCACTGCAGAACACGAAATTGGAATGATGGAAGGTAAATGGGGGGTGCGCCTGATTTAAAAAAAAAAATTTAATCGAAAGTAGACCTGATCCTGAGAATTTTGACACCAGCCGTTCTCTTTTTCTTGCGCGCGAAAGAGGAGGTACTCAATTTGGGTTGTCGTGGAGGACGATTTTTTTTTGTATGTCCGAACACCTTGCATTTTTGGATGAGTAGATCTTTTTCTATGATTTTTCAAAGTTTCGAATGTTTATGACGTCACGCGCCCCTTCTGCCTGGGCGGGACCCCCCCTGGCCCGCTGTGACGTCATAAACATTCGAAACTTTGAAAAATCATAGAAAAAGGACTTATCACGCTTGAAGGTCGCGGTTGGTGTTAAAATTCTTAGAATGAGGTCTAGTTTAGATTAAAAATAACAATAAACAGTTTTTCTGACCCATGCACACACCCCATTTGGTTGGACATCGAATGTCTTACCTCTTTACAGAGTGGAAATCGGTTAAAGGAGGACTGAGGCCAAGCCTTATGCTTTCCCCCTCCACTGCAAGCAGCAGAGGAAAAGCTCCTCCGGAGAGGGATTGTTCACACAATCAGCGTCGATGCATAATTGCATCTCCCTGTTACTTCATACAGGTAGAAGCCGCATGTTCTAGCTCATGCTTCCAGACTTTGCGGGTCCGGCGCCCGAGTTTTTGATAATTCGCAAAACTCACATGCCGGGATCCGAGTGCCAGGTCAACATGTTGGCCATGGCCCTCGGAACCCTACCCAGCTCTGCAGAACCCGCACTGCAGCCCGGGTTTTGTAAACCACGACCCCCGCGAATCCGACCTCAATTGGGGGGCAGACAGGTGGCACTTAATTCAGAATTAATTAAGGACAAAAAGGCAAATTTGTATTAATTAAGGCACTTAATTTGGTTGGACAAACATAATCAGTCGAAATCTTCCTCTACCAGGTTCTCGGCTTCCACAACCAAAATCATGCATAGGTGCTGTGTACGACACCATGTTCCTTTTCTGACAAGTGATGTTTGTTGGATGACCAGGATATCTCATAGTTTATCAGGATATCAATAATGAACCTTTGAAGTCGAACAAAGAAAAAGAAAAATTGTAAATTCCCTCCCCTAAAAATGTTCAGTACGTTTCTCGATACTTGGACTCCAAAAATCGAATAGAAAAATCCCATCTGTCTTCTTCAAGTGGCGCCTAAATGTGAATTTCCGGACTCGACTCTCATATCACTCGATTCTAATAAAGACAAGTTTATGCTTGTTCCAAATATACCTGACAGAAGGAAAATAAACATAAACAACTAACCAAAAGCAGATTGTATTTCCACCATAACTAACTAACTAATTGGCACTACAGCCCAGGGTGAGCCTTGGCCTCCACTAAGACACCTCTCCAGCTTGTCCGATCCTGTGCCGTTGTCATCCATTCATAGTACCCAAGTCGTGCCGTGTCCTCCTCTAAGTTGTCACTCCATCTCTGCCTCGGTCTTCCTCTCCTTCATTTACCATTTGGTATGGAGAGCAGCAGCTGTTTGGATGGGTCGACGTCGTCCATTCAGAGAACATGTCCAGCCCATCTCAACCGTCCCAGCTTCACGAACTTTACTACTTCGTAATCTTCGTACAGCTGGTACAGTTCTTCATTTTTTCGGCGTCTCCATTGTCCATGGTCAAACAGTATTTCCACCATGAATAGTGAATAGTCTTACTGAGACATCGACTATTAATCGTAACAGCCAAACCTTCAGAAGGCGGCTCAACATATTTAAACCGAAAAAAATACTACGTTACAAAATACAACATATTACTACTACAAATACGGGGAAGAGGCTAGGAACAACCTTAGAGTCACCAAATTTCTACTTTCAAATTCATTGTTCCTCAGTTACTGAGGAATTCCCAGTGAAGTACCTACTGTACTTCACTGGGTATCTGATCCGTAACTACTTACTCCCTTCACATTCATCTCCCTAGTAAATTCATCTTTTCTCAAATCCAGTGTCAGTAAATTCAGTAGGTAATTCAGATGGTCACAGGAGATATCCTAGTACGAAATGGGGTATTTTGGTGGGTCGGAAATTCAGGTTTTTGACCTCAAATTTGGATTAAGCACCCTTGAAAACCTACGTACTCCAACTTTTAGCCCAATGATACTATAACATGTGGTTGAAACATTAATTAAAGAGATCACACGTTTGAAATAAAGGCGGGCCACCATAAATGCACACACACTATGCCGCGCGTGTGTTTGTGAGTAGTATTTTATAGTATCCAAGAGATTCTCATTTCGAACAGCTGTACTTACGCTTCAATCATTAGCGTTACTTATGTCTGCCATCTGTAATCAGTTGTTTTCTGTTCGCTTCGTTTGTGGTTTCTACTTATCAAATTTTCAGCTAGTGAATCACCCACGATTTCTTTTCTTTCTCTCGTTTTAAATGTGACGGAAAAGAAGAGGAAGACCAACGTTCTGTAGCCTCAATTTGAACCTGCTACCAGTGAGAACATTCCAATCTCTTCTCTGTGCATGGATACTTTTTTCAAAGACAGTTTTGGCTAGCTACGTCACACCATTCAAATCTTCAACTTTCCTTAGCTTCTCTGAGTTTTTAAAAATATTTTCTCGACGAACAGACCCGATTACCGTTATTCCTGAGCCATACTCTTTTGAAAAAAAAATTATAAAAAATTGACTGAAATACCCCATTCTCTCACCCAAGTTCATGTATTCTCACCAGCTGGCGTCCCTCAATGTGCTCTCCACAAAATCATAACACTTCCCATGTATTCTGGATACAAAAAATGAACCCAGTTCTGTGTGTAATTTCAAATTCTTCTTTCAGGTACATTGAAACCCAGGATATCGAAGACGCAGTACACACCGCCATACTGACCTTGAAAGAAGGATTTGAAGGTCAAATGACTTCGGACAACATTGAAGTGGGAATTTGCGATGAAAACGGTTTCCGAGTCTTGGATCCCAACTCTGTCAAGGATTACCTCGCCAACATCCCATAAAGTGATTTACGATTATTTATTTTTATCCGGGAAAAAATATTATTAATGTTTCAACTTTAATTAAGAACATTTAATACAACTTTTTTTGTGTTTCTAAATTTCGTTATTTATAATTTTTCTTCACTGAGAACTTTTCTTGATCAAATGCATTTGGTGTGTTCACATCCTTCATAGAAGGTATAGGTTAGGCTGCAGAGCTTCCATTGAGATGTAGAAAATCTCAATCTGTCAAGACTGAAGATTCTCTGTCTTTAATAATAATTTACAAAATGACGGAAGAGAATTATTCAATTTTCGTTTTTTTTAAATAAACAACGTAACAAATCTTTCAACGCCAATATGTTGAGAAGATGACGGCGGGAAACGGTTCAAAAATTCATCGAAGCTGCATACCTCCTTGCAGGTAGTATGTAGGCATAGGCCAGTGTTGTCAGCTTCCTTCTCAGCATTCTCAAGCTTCCTTTTTTCGAGCCTGGAGTACTACACGTAGGTTTCTTGGTACATTTTTCAAATGCACGTGAATACAACTTGCATTTTAATCCGAAAATTCGAGAAATTATCACCAAAAACAAGGATTGTCTAAGACTTGAGTCAAGTTTTGTGTAACTCGTGGAGCAACAACCTTCGAAAACATAAAAGTGTAGTAGTGAAAGCATTCCTAGGGACGTCTTATTGGGTAAGGATTAGACCAATTTCAACTAGATGGCGTAGCTCACCTTTGTGCAACCCCAAAGCCTAATGCCGAAACGTTAATTTCATTTGAAAAATCCAAGTTTTTCCAAGTTTGAACACAAATGTCTTCCCTGAAGATGCCTCCTCCACTAATTTTAGTATTAGGCGTATTCACATGGGGCAGAAAGGTTGGAGCGACAGAAAGAAATAGTGCGATCTGATTGGCTGATTTTCCCCAGTATAGAATGGTGGCCGCCATCTTGAGAGAACGGTGGAAAGTCAGTCGGCAGGAGAAATGTTTATACTGTCATCTGTTTTCTGCTTTCCGTGCACTGATAACCACTAGTGGAGGTTGCACTAGGAGGCAAGGCTTCCAGGAGAGAGGTTACCATTTTGTCCTTTCTGTCCATTCCATCCATGTGAACCTTCCGCTGACTCTGCCTACTCCATCCACTGGTTTTCTCGTCTTTCCTTCATTCTAACCTTTCTTTCCCAAGTGAATCCAGCTTCAGAGAGCGCCTGAGTGAAAAGTACTTCTTTGATATTCCATGCATCATGGCTGGATGTATTGGGTGGATTTTATTAACGGATGGAAATATTCGTACAGTAATTTCTTTTACTACTTACCAGTAGGTTAAGGTCACCAGCAACAAGCAGTCTCAAATTTGGCCTGAAATATCAAGGAGATTATGGTGTGGTCCAGCTAGTGTAATCTGAGTGAATTTCACGAGACTATGAAAACCATCATGAGATCAGCTGGTATATGATGCTGGAGATAAATGGTTAGGTTAAGAAGGCTTGTTTTCAACCTTCATTCTTCATTATAGAAGATGAGACATGCTGGATGTGTTTTTAAAATTATTGAAATATGGGCTTTTCGTTACTTATCTGTTTAGCCTGTCTGTTACTGGGGATCATCAGGTTTTGCAGTGTCAGTTACTGTAATGCAAACCTCTTTCTTTATTAAGGGGTTAAAAATATAATCAACTAATTTAGAAGATCCAGAAGCTGCCAAACATTGAAAGGGATGTTGTTGCACGATAGACAAATAGCTGGAAAACTCTGAATACGTTACAAGTCTTAAAAAGTCGAGTTAACCAGAAAAAAGTATTGTCTTGAGCATGTCTGTGACTGGTGACGTTACCTAGGTATTTTCACTTCCATGTATAAATCCACTGTCTGATTCATACTATTGGGTTGTTGAATCTAAAATTTCTTGTTACAAATATTCGTCAATTGAACGGTTTTTATTGCAGTAAATTCATAAATGCCAAAACGTTTTCCTTCTGCCTTTCTGCGTTGAGCTGTTAGAGTCTGACAGTGAACGTTCGACGCCATTGGGGACGGTTGTTTCTTCAGTGTGTCCCGTCCTGAGCCAAGCGCTGGCCATCGTCTTCCAGCTGTTCTGAACAGGTGACGTATGATGCACTGTCGCTCTCCTGCGCTTCAGCGCCCCGTCGCTATACACTTTCCTACTTTCATCTCCAGTTTTCTTCTGAACGTCAGCTCTCCATCTGATGAACCTCTGATTCTTCAAAGTCGATTCCCCAGAAGAGAATTCCTCTCCAGAATCGACTTCAACAATTCCGAGGAAACTGGAGCGACGATCGTACACAGGGCTGGTACCAATGAAATGAGTGGCGATCGATTTCCAGTTATTACGATTCGACAAAGCAGCATGATGCATCGAAGCTCGTTTTTGCCTTGCCCTGTCGTGTGAAACTTTTTTGATTAGATCTGGTTTATCTTCAACATCGCCAGTTTTTGATTTGAAAAACCTCTTTTGTTCGTACGTTTTGGTTTCTATTATTCCAACGATTTCTTGGTTCCCTTGATTTTTCGCTTCGGTTTTACTGATGTTCTCCGCAGCAGGTTCATCTACCGTTTTCTTCAATTGTATTGATGTAACTCCTGGTTCTGCTTCGTTCTTCAAATCATCTTCATTACTAGGTTTCGACATTTTGAACTTGATGACTTCATCTCCTGGTAAAAATATGTTGTTGTTATTTTCTAATTCTTCGTGAGAGTCTTCTTGCTTTGAAACATGTCTCCTTTTGGGACTTGCTTCTTGTAATTTGCTGCCCGATTCAGGTAGTGACGTTTGCCTAACGTAAGCAATTCGTCGTTGACGGCTCTGGACTGCAGTTTCTCTTGTAGTAAAAGTTATTCCTTCGTCTTCGGGAGTGGTCTCTTCGCTCGAAATTTCTATAGGGAAAAACATCGTTTCTTTTTTGGCGATTCCTTCGAAGGATCTGGTCCTGCATAAATTTGGCAGCGTCGAAACCTGTCGGAGACTTTTGGTGTCAGGTTTCGGCTTCCTCTTGGGGATAGGACTCGGCGTTTTCTTAGCTCTTGCTGTTCCATCAGGATTGAAACTGATCAACGAATTTGAGGACGGCAGAGTTTTTCTGAGGAAAGGCGTCTCCAGGAGGGACTGCTGCCGGTCTAGTTGAGGCCTGGTGACGATAATCGTGGGTATTGGTAGGGATGACCTGTCACCGTCGTCGAATGTGTCGGAAACTGTGCTTTCTGTGTAGCTCTCAATGTCAGTCAATGGTACTTCCATTTTATCTGTAAGCAATAATTAATTCATCAGGTAAATTATTCACTAAGCAGCAGCATCATCTATGCTACATTGTGCAAAACGTGGAACTAGGAGTGGCTATAATGTTACCATTGAAATAGATAACGCTACTGCCCTAAGCCCCTACTGTGCTCCTAAGCTCTGGTCTGAAAAGCACATTTTATCTCTCCTTTAAAGAAAACTACCATTCTTTGGTCGACCTAGTGCTAAGGCTCTGCCCAAATCTTCGACTGTCAAATCTGACTCTTTGTGGTTGTTACAAATTGAAATTAATTACCCTCTTTAGGCGAACCATTGGTCTCACAGAGCTCTGGGTGGTGTCAAAATTTACGAAATTTTAAATTAATGGAACCTGTATTTCAAAAGTTTCCGATCTGGGGCGTTTTGAAAACGTTGTCCCCCACTTCGTAACCAAAATCTTCGGGGCAAACTAGATTCCAAATTTCGTCAAGATTGGTCCTTGCGAATTGGCACATGAGTGAGAAATTTTGAGGGGTATTACAGTTTTATCATGGAACATAAATTTTAGCCATAGGGTTTTAGGGGAACATGTTTTAGCAGGAACTTGTTCTAGGGAACATGTTTTAGCCATACCTACCCGAAAATGTTACGCTGAAGGGGGATGTGGGATGGTCACACGCCTATTCGACACTCCGGTTTTTGAGGAGCAAAGCGCCGAGCTTTTCAATATGTAATGCCATACATCTATGTTTAGTTCTCCAATAAAGTGACGTGTAGGAAAACCCAGAGTGGCATGAGTCATCACCAACACAGATGAGGTGAGGAAGGGAAAGAACACGTCATCTGACGTCACCTCTTTTCCACTCTCCCCTCACCATAATAGCTAGAGTATATAAGCCACACTGAGAGGTCTTCCTAGATGCATTCGTACCTATTCAATCCGACTTATCATTTCTTGTCTTACCTACAGCCCAGTTCCTCTGAGGAAACGGTTTGCCCCATAAAGGCGCCGAACCTCTAGCTCCCCTTAGGGACCTCCTCAGAACACTAGGCTTCATTAGGTAAATGTTCCGCCTCCCGCCAGTAGGTCATGGTCCAGACGCTGAGGTCTGCAGATAGATATTTCAAGCACATATCTGGACAGTCAGCCACGAGGCGCCGCGGATGTAGTGCCAAAGCCGTTGGCTTAGGGATAAATCTCTCCGTTGAGTAGGGTTCATGCTAGTTTACAAATCAGCGCTTCGAGAGGACCATCGCCCTCACTCGAATACACGCAGAACACAACACAATGCTTCTTAGATATGTTGCTAGGGATAATATAACTTTTGTATTATACCCATCTAAGACTAAACCCTCTGCACTAAATTTGGCTTAAAACACGTTTCATGTTTTTTTTTTTAAATTTACGCCGTAGGCTTTAAGTAGATAGCATCTGGGGACGCGAAGTGCCGAGTTTTTTTCTTGTTCGATTCCAACGGTTCATGATTGAAAATAATTACCTAAAATAGCTCAACTTCCACTCACTTTGCGCGCTTGTGATGTAAAGGTCTCTAAATTCCCTACTTGTTCTACATCCAAAATTTTTCATGCTTTCACGTTGAAATTATGCATAGTTTTGTGTATTATTTACTCACATTTAGGAACTATCACCAAAAGTACGAAGTACAAGATGTAGAAGATCAACTGAATGTAGCTCGGCCAGAGGGTGTAAGGGGGTCCTGGCTTCTCAGTCCATTGTTTCACGTCCGTTCCCGCGAAATAGAAGATGTAGAACAAGTTGTAGAGGAAGGACAAGAAAACGTAGAGAGACACGCAGAGCTTCTTGGAGCCTGTACGGAAGACGAAGTATAACTGAGGGAGGATGGCGCCTGACTCCAAGTATCTGCTGGTGCAGTACAAAACCTGCCAAATAGAAAAAGGTTATTTTCAGTGAGATTGAAGCGTTTTTAGAGTGACTTACGGACACATGAACTATTCGTGCTTTTCAAGTATCAAGTTATTGACAAGCTTTGCTAGTTTAAAATGCAGTTTGACATTCATGTTTATCTTCCAACTGCTCGATGCCTCTGGTCTTGTTCCTACCTACTACACTTGTTGAGTCATCAAAAATTAACTTCCCTCGACTGGAGATTGATCTACTATTGTTCCGACTAAACTATATTTACACTTCTGAGTTGGAGCTCACTACCACTGAGCTAAGGAAGTGAATAGTCAGAAATGCGTAGAGGTAGCCGATCATCTCTCCCCTGTTAGGAAATCTTAGGTACTTCTTTACCTAGTCAGGGAAGTGAGAGGCAGCTTTGGCCAGCATTTTACAACCCAGTGAGAATGCTGTATTTTTCACTGGCTTCGGATTTTTTGTTTTCATTCCTTCTGAACAGGGCGGGGAATCTGCTGACCTCAACTTTTGTCCGAATAGACAGTGGCTCAACTCGTGTGTTGGGGGAAGTTGTTTTGATGACGTAACACTAATTAATTATTGTTCTCAGATAATGCTGAGGAGACTATTCGGATGTGTACGACTTTGTTGAGTCATCAAAAATTAACTTCCCTCGACCGGGGATCAATCTCCTATCGTTCCGACTAAACTATATTTATAGTTCCGAGTGTAACTCGCTACCACTGAGGCAAGGAAGTGAATAGACAGAAATGCAAAGAGGTAGCTGATCACAACCAACAGGCCAAGCCTAACATTGGGTGAGGAATATTAGAGAGATTTTGGCAACTACTAACTGGCTCGTGGAACCTCTTCACAAAGCTTGGAGTTCGCAGGTGACAACGGATTTGCCTCCTGACAACAGCGGGCAACGATGAAAGGGTTCCCCAGACAGTCAGTAGAGAGTTTTTGGCAACCGCTAGCGGGCTCGTGGAACCTCTTCACAAAGCTCTGAGTTCGCGGGTGACGATGAATTTGCCTCCCGACAACAATGGGCGACGATGAAAGGGTTCCCCCAGACAGTCACCCGTTCCTAGAGGCCCACCGTCACCTCTCCCTTCCCCTCCTGCACAATGTTAACGGGCTTCCTCCTTCAACTGGGTAGCATCCTCTGTTGCTCGCACCAGTCTCCTCCTAACGAGGCCCGTCAGATTTTGTCGCCAAAAACTCTCTAGTCACTGGTCTCTAGAGGACCACTGTCATGAGCGCCCCTCCCTGTCCAGAGTTAACGGGCCTCCTCCTTCAAGTGGGTAGCATCCTTTGTTGCTCGCGCTAGTCTCCTCCTATCGGGGCCCATCAGATTTTGGCAGCAAAAACTCTGTTATGAGAAAATCGTATCCCTTCATGCATTAATCTTCTTGTAAAATTGTACAAAATGACGCCAAATAATATCTATTAATCTATCTTTGACATAACTTCATCCCCCGAACTACTGTTGAGTGGAAGTAGCATCAAACCAATCTTGTTAGAAATACTCTGCCCTTACAATTCCACGTGCAAAACCCCAAAATAATTGAAAAATTCATCTCTTGGAATTTTTTGAAACCGTTAGATAATGAACTCCTCATTTTGGAGTCGAATTTCAATATTTATTTATGTAAGTACCAAGATATATGTTCTGCTTCGTGTTACATTATAATGTAAGATAAATCTTACGTCATTCACTAGGCTGGAATAAATTGTCACTGTAAATAACTGAGTGAAAGAAATATGCCAGTAGAATAGGAGATACTCACATTCAAAGGGTCATCACGATTTCCATTGTAAGCCAATGCGAGGCAAACACTTAGTATGATCAGCACCTCAATCCTGCAACAGGAATGACAATTTTTAACTGAAATTGTGGCAATATTAATGTTCAATTATTCAATTATGAAATTATGATAAATATCACATCCAAGTTTATTGAAGCTAAGAGAAAAAGGTATGACCAGAGATGAGTAGAGAAGGTGTGCTCACGCTGCTCGGTGGGGGTAACATGACGTCACTTTCCCGACAACCAGCTGCATAAAGATACGCGCGCACTAGACGTTGCAGGCATTGCATTGCATCGAGTAGCAGCAGACCACTGTGGTGTGCGCACCTCTGTTTAAATGCCTAGTTTAGTGGCATCAAGGCGGTTTTAGTTTTTTAGCGATGCAGCCCGCCCTAGTGTGTGCTTAGCACCGTTTATTACACCGTTTGTTCTATTCTACGGTTGAACGCAACTTTCTTAAATTTAGAAAAAGTTGTAAAAATTATTATGATTTGAAAGTATTGCTCTGGTCGAGAGATAGACCATAAACATGCAACAATGATTAAAAAGGCTCTGAAACATTAAATTCTAGTCTGATTTTGGCTAGGTAGCTAATTTTCTCGAGTAAACCAACAAGTTTCGATCATTTCAACGTTCATTCTCGACTTTTTCGAATCATCGAAGGTGAAAATAAGCCTATGAAGTGGTCATTTCTCTTGACGACGCTATTATCATGCTTATTTAAAACTAACAGCTCTTATAGTTTTAGAAGGTACAGTTAGGGGCTACATACCAAAATGTGTCGTAATCCTTCTCCACAGTCTTTTTATATTTGACGTACATGAGGTACATCGTAGCATACGATACGATGGCGACCAGGGCGTTGATTGATAACGCATATTCAATCGATGAATCCTCGAAGTAGCAGCCATCAACCGCGACGTAGGCCAGTCTGAGGGAGTCCACCATGGTGGTCACTATTTGGGTTCTCCCGGAAATGCCTGATTTCGAAAAACCAAAATTTCGAAGTAGTGTGGTTCGTAAGATCTCATTTACATCTTTATTCTCAGAAAAATACATACTATTCCTTTCTAGTCTACCAAGGTAGCGGAAGCTTTGTTTTCACTTTCAAGGTTGAAAAAAAAAGTTCTCCAAAATCGAAATTTCCACTTGCGTTTTACGTTTCAGACCTTCTTGAACGATTTTGGTTCCGTGTCTGTCTGTCTGTGTGTCTGTCATGAAATCCTTGTAACGGGCATAACTATACGAAGTTATTGTCCGAGTTCGATGAAATTTTCAGGGATTGTGCGGGTTGGCGTGTAGACGGTCCCCTATGAAAATCATCACACCCGGACTGATAGTAGCCGCTGCGCATGCGCAAACGTGAATTCCTTGTAACAGCCATAACTTCCACATTTTTCATCCGATCTCGATGAGATTTTCAGGGATTGTGCGGGTTGGCGTGTAGACGGTCCCCTATGAAAATCATCATCCCCGGACTGATAGCCGCTGAGCATGCGCGAACGTGAGTTCCTTGTAACAGCCATAACTTCCACATTTTCTATCCGATTTCTATGAAAATTTCAGAGATTATGAAAATTAGGTTTTAGATGGTCCCAAATGAAAATCAAGGCCTTCTGGCAAAATCAAGATCTGGAACTACTCGTCACGGATTCCTACCTGTATGTCAGTATTATGTATGATAGTGGAGGAAACTTTTCTTATCCAGTTTAATCCCCAATAATAATTCGCCCGACAACCGATAGATGGAGCAGGCATCCAGTCTGGACGTGCTCGCACCTCACCGTTTGGTATCAGTTGATAGGCAGTAAAATCGTGCAAGACGTTGATCATCTCGCAGAAAACTTGGTTTTCATTCTCTTTGAGTTCGTTAAAGCCCTTATTCGCCATACCAGTGCTGTCTCACTCCTCTAAAAGTCCTTATAATGGCTCAGACATCATCCACGAAGTTTCTTCGAAGATCTTCGCATTTTCTCTGCACAAGAAGCCACCAGGTCGTCGCAACGAAGGTAAAACTTTTTCCTATTATTAAGTCAGAGCCGATTCCTCAATTAATTTGTTTTCCCGCTTAAGGATTGTTGTTTGTGATGATAATTGATACCCCCCCCCCCTACATCTAGTGTGATGGGAGGATACTTTAATCTAGATATAGGTTCACTTTGACTTAGACCAAGACCTCATCAAAAATATCCACTGAATCACATCGCATCAGCTCCTTTTGACGGACTTTAGGAGAACCTCCTGGAACCATGTATGATTCTATCAAGCCTAGAATCTCAAAGCTTGGATTGCACTCTTTTCTCCATACTGTTGATCCGAATTAATCACTGGTTAGTCAGTAGAATGCGATTCGAGTTTCAGAATCATCACACTAGCAGGTATAGCTGACGAGTATGTTCCTCATAAATCCCTTAAAGAATTTTTGAATATTTTGCCATTTTTGAACTATGCAAATTTGTATGTCAAATATGAGGTATTCTTGAAACTTAAGTGATGATCCAGGTTATAGAAATATATATAAATCTTTAAAAAAACTCAGAAAAACGTTTTTTCAATTTTCTAAAAAAGAACTAACTGTTGAACTTGTGGGTTTCATACGAAAGATCTCAATTATTGTCAAGCATAATCAAGTAAAAAGGTTTCAATATTATTTTCAAAAATTGACTTTTGGAATCGAAGAGAAAAAATAACAACCTACCAGGAAAAAGTGACATCATTCTTTATCAAGAGCAGAGAAAATAGCTACATTCAGTACTCAGAATGAAATAATTTAGTATTTAGTTAAATTTTACGTTGAATGAATAAATTTTTAAAATCATTTAAAATTTCAAATTTAGGGATACAACTTTTTAAGTTTTGCCCCTTCAATTTCTCGAAATGCTGACTCAGAATGAGGAACGAACGGCGACCGACTGAGACCCCCTTAATTCGAGAAATTGAAAATTATAGGATTTCGGATCAAAACACTAAATAGTTAGTACCTGTGACAAAGTGGCGATTTCTGCAAAAATTACACTGGATTTGAGGAAAAAATTGCTTCAGACTCTTGACATTTTCAACAGACATCGTGACCTAAATGAGTTTCAATGAGCAAATCGGACCTACAATTTTATTGGATAGTGTTTGGTTGGTACCTAGAACAATATCGGAAAACAATGTTCTCTGAAGCAGGTTATTCTACTCACATAAAGAGGTAGGTAACTCCATAAAATTTGTGGTACCTAACTAATCATGACAAATTCAATGTTCTCTCAAGTAGGCCACCTGAAAAGTAAACCAGTTACGCTAAGTTTTACAAAAGTCTAGCACCAACCTTTACAAGTTTCATTTTGAAGGATCCAAGCCACCAGAATGAGCCCAGCCGAGATGTGTATTCCATCGCCAGCGTAAATCCAGGTGAACCGCACATAAGGCATCTACGAGATTATCCACGATTGCACATACTTTGTCTTTCAATCACAACGTATCAGTAGAAAGTTAAGTCATTAGGTTATAAGTTGGGATTAAGTTATGCACAGCCTACATCTCACATGACGTTTTGGATGAACGAAATCCGTACCTATAAACTGACCTAAAGCGTTCCACGATCAACCTGTGAATAAGATAAGAAAAACAATTCAGCGGTAGAACGATAAAAGCGACTGAGTATTTATCTCTTCTGCCACTCAAACTCTGTTGATGCTTTTTCGTATTTTTCCAGTATTCCTCATTGTCTATTCAAGTGGGGAAGGCCATTCTGAACTTGCACATATTTTTTTGTCTCTGAAACTTTTAAATTAAAGAAGGCTTGGTGTGTCTAGTAAAGTCATAGTATGCATTGTAAATGAGGTGGATGAATCATAATTACTGTAAGTGCTTGACAGACGAAGAATCAGCTGTCAGGGGCAGCTCTTGGTGGTTTCATGAGGTGAGGCCACAGGCGGCTGTGGTCAAAAACATCGCTGAAAAACGCTGCAAATTATTACACAATGGATTATTATTTTTTATTTTTCTAAATAGATCACTCGTCAGCAAAGCCACCAAGCATCCAACATGAAAAACATCGATCGCATTTCGGTCAGCTTTACTTTGAACGGAGATTAAAGGCCTCTTGAGCCTAGGCCTCTTTTGCGATCCACACTCGTGTTTCTGAATTATCATACGTCCAAACTTTAAATTCTCATAGTGAGCGAACGGTTTGTCCTACAGAGCTCCGGGTGGTCTCTAAAAATTCTATAGAATCTTAAATTGAAGGAAAAAATACCTTTATATCAAAAGTTTTTGAGTTAGGGCGTTTTCAAAATTTCAAAATTGATTTTGGAACCCTTAGAAGTGACCTACATCAACCAAAATCTTCGGGGCACAACTAGACCCCAAATGGAGCCTATATACCAAATTTCATCAAAATCAGTCAATGCTAAGTGGCAAAAGTGCCGCGGACGGACGGCCAAATTTTTATTCGATTTTTGGATTCTACGTACCTTGAAACGTAAACCATCAAATTTTGAGGGGGTGTTAAAAAAAATGTTTCTTGGTCTTCTAGACCCACTTCCATTTCTCCATTGCTTTCTCATTTTGCTGACATAACACCCAAACAATATTTGAGGAGACGCCATCAGCATCTCATCAGTCATTCTTAACCCTTCAGTGGTTATTTATTTATAAATTTATAGGTATAATATTAGTACTTTATTCCCTGGGAGTAGGATATTATTTATACATTTAAATACTATGGAATTGGGCATTTAGCCCGTGTATACAAAATAAACAAATCCAATGTTGATAATGACCTCAAAAAATATGAAACCATTCTGTATCCCGTATTCATCTTGTCCTTGCTAATACAGTTTTCCTCTTTGGTTGTTATTTAATGCTCTAACCTGAACTAATATGTGTCATCTCCTGTCCTGGTCGGTATTTTCCTTGTTCTTGAATGATCAGTGTTGTAGAGGGGGGACACCGGTTTTAAGAACTAAAACCGCGGAGACCTCCGCAGCAAACTTGGCAGAGATAAGAAGCCCTTCAGGCGGTCAGTTTGCACGGCAGGATACAACAGATTCTTTGTAAGTACCATTTATATTTATTGAAGTATTAGATATCAAATAGGATTTACCCTCCAGTCTGTGAGCATTCGTATCCTTAGTTGTATACAACAAAATTAAAACTAGACGGAACGAAAAACTTGAGAATTATACCTGTCACCTTCCTCATTTCATAGTCGTGATTCATTTTATGGGAACAAGCATGACTCATGTTCAGAAACAAATTTTCTGTAATAATACAATAGCCGAACCATTAACACATTTACGGGGTGTAGACAAGAAATATATTGCAAAACATAAAAATGACTAAGAAATTGTTCACGTTATGTTTACGGCTTTTCTTCTGTACGATATGATTGATAAACATTCATCTCTGGCTCTCCAAGCTACACAACATTTGATAAAAATTGGCGTATTAGATCGTGAAAAATGACACTGCAAATGCGCATGCGTAATTGATTCATCAGGGACCATCTGTGTGCTGAATCGCACAAACTCTGAAAAAGTCGAAAAATTCATATTAATAATTTCACATAGTTTATATGCAAGCTCTGAAACGTAAATCGCAAGCCAAAATTTAAATTTTGGATGACTCAAATTTTGTTCTACCTGCCGCATTATTGTGCAATGTTTTCCTATCCCAAGCAAACGTTAACTATTCACGTTCATGTTCTACTCATAATTCAAAGAGTGGTCAATAACACGATTGTGAATCGCCTCTTCGCTATCATCTGTTTGCGAGAAAAAGTGGTATATTCTTACCGCTGATTGACTCCAAAACAAATTTATTTCTTATTCGCTATCAATTGAGGCGGGGAAAAAGTTGGAACTACTGCATATTTCATTGATTCCAAACCAAATTAGTTCAGGAATGCGTAAAATTAGAAAAATGCCATTTGCTTATTAGTCAAAATCCCTTCACATGAAACATAGATCATGTTGGTAGTTTTCTTTATTGGATCACGCCAATTCCCAATAACGTCGATGTTTTGACGAGAAGAAACACTTGGAAGTAATTCACAATAAAGTTTTTAATTGTTGGTAACACGAAAGTTAATCGCCTCTTCAATGTATAGTTTTGTAATCAAATTTTACGTAAAAACAATCAAGTGAAACAAATAATTACTTCTTCGTACATGGACTCACTGGTTCCAATGCGACTTTGTTCAGGGATGCCGGAAACTGAAAGAAAGACTGCTAATTTTATAGGGCAGTGCAGCTTAATTATGTAGAATAACAGGGTTGAATCCTTAGGTGGACTCAAAGAATTTATTTTTCGTATTTATACAACAAGAATCATGATCTCCAACATCAGATTTAGTGTCCTGAGGTTCACAAAATCAAGAATTTTGATCCAGATTGTGTTTACTTTTTATTGATTTTTCACTGTTGTTGGTTTATTATGTTCAATAATGACCCTTTGGATGGTAAACAATCCATGTACATTATTTATGTTTGAGCTGAAGTCAACAGTATGAAATCAAGCCTACAAAATACCTAAAAAATTTGGAATAAAATTACCCACTTGTGTTTTTACGGGTACTGGCGTCCCTTCTCATCCATAACCTTCAACTTTTAATTTTGGTTTATTATTTTCAATAATGAACCTTTGGAATCGACCAAAAAAAAAAAATCTTCAACACCCCCTCAAAATTTGATGGTTTACGTTTCAAGGTATGTACCTAGAATCCAAAAATCGAATAAAAATTTGGCCGTACGATGTACGCGGCACTTTTGCCGTTTAGCAATGACCGAATTTGATGAAATTCGGTATGTAGGCTCCCTTTGGGGTCTAGTTGTGCCCCAAAGATTTTGGTTGATGTAGGTCACTTCTAAAAGTTCAAAAATGAATTTTGAAATTTTTAAAACGCCCTAACTCAAAAACTTTTGATATAAAGGTATTGTTTTTCCTTCATTTTAAGATAGTATAGAATTTTTAGAATTTTTTGAGACCACGCGGAGCCCTGTAGGACAAACCGTTCGCTCCCTACGAGAACTTAAAGGTTGGACGTACGATAAATCAGAAACACGAGTGTGAATCGCAAGAGAGGAAGGGAATCGGAGTGTGAGGCCTAATCTCCGTTCAAATTAAAGCTGACCGAAATGTGATCGATGTTTTTCTTCATGTTGGATGGTTGGTGGCTTTGCAGACGAGTGATCTATATAGAAAAATAATAAACCATTGTGTAATTACTTGCAGCGTTTTTGGTTCGTACTGATCGAAATCAAAACTATACGGTGTAACCATCTTGCAGGCCCAATCCACAATCAAGTTCATAATTTGAGAGAAATCGATTCACTGAGTCTTGAGTAAAAGTTGTTTCTGTAAATATATTGATCTTTTAATTGATTGATCGATGGTAATGAAACTCAATAACCCTAAAAACCATGAAAATTTCATCAAAATCTAACCTTTGAAAACGTGAAGTTTTACCCAAGATAAAGAGTTGATGACCTCAAACAAGACGATACGGAGCATAAATTATGTCAAAAATATATTATTACGTATATACCAGTAGCTTTCATACGTTTTAGGTTAGGATTTCCCTAAATTGCAGGCGCTAAAACTTTAAAAATTGTACCTAGATTTGACATTTTCAACGATTTTTGAAATTCATTAGTACATCGGCCTGGGGATTTGAAAACTAAAAGATTGTTTTTGCCCCTGCAATTTGAAGAAATATTAACCCGGAACGAGGAACGAACGGCGACCGACTGAGACCCCCCTAATGTCTGACTCTATTCACCGGATTTATCGGGACATTTCCATGAATGACTCAACCTAATCGAGTCTTACTTGCTATTGGACCTCCTAAAGGGCCATAAATCACTTTCAAATGTGTAGTCAACGGCCAGTTGTCTTTGCCAATCAGAATTGTAGGCTTTGCATTTTTGTAGGGTAGGTACCTATAGACCTTTTAGATGTGCCCAGTGTTTTGATAATATCAACATCTGGGTGGGTAAATTCAAATTTCTTACCGTTCGTGGAACGATTGGTAGCAAAGTTACTGCTTAGTCATAGGCCGTATACAAGAATATTCTCATCCTCTTTTAATCGTAAGATCCAAGATGTACTGCTATTTTTACTTAATTTCGATTATTACTATTACTAGTATTACTTCATATTATAAAGTGATATTATTCAGTAATCATACAATTTATTTATAGTTTCACGATTATTCAAGCGTTCCGCAAGAAATGGGAGTATATTGGACTGCCAATATGCTCACCGCACTTTCAGTGTTCCAAATGGTGATTGGTGACTTAAATGAAGATATTTCACACAACAGCTCCACGTCCAGCATCAACAACACTATAAACTTGTCGACGAGGTTGATCTCCGTGCCCATGGACTGCGCATGCGTACAATTCTACCAGTGCGTAAACGGAACGTTCGACAAACACGGGATAAACCAGATTATTTATAAGTAAGTTATTATGTTGTAATGGATGTTTCAATGTGCAACTAGAAGTAAAGGACTGATTACATCAACATTTTCAATGACCATCTGAGACGTTGTTAGTCTTGTTATGTCTACCTACATTAACACAACATTAACATAGAAATAAAAAAAATATACAACATAGAATTAACACAGAATTTAACTTCACATTAACATAGAAATTAAAAAAAATATATACTACTTGAACGGTGAAAAGTTGTATTGTCACACATCTTCAGAAAAATATTTAAAAATAATGAAACTAAAATTTAAAAAAATTAAATATTAAATATTAAAAAATTTTAATATTTAATATTAAATGTCTTTGAGAATGCAGTACCTAGGTTGTTGAATATTCAGCTTCAGTCTTGTTCTGATGATGATTGTTTTGGTGATGGCGGAGCTGTTCCTCAACTTCTCGTCATTAGGATGTTCTCTTCACTGGAGACAAAGCTAGGAAGGCAGAAAACAAGTGTGTTTCTTGAAAAGGGATTCCGAGAGGCCGATACATTTTTATCGATATAGGAACCTATATTATCGGTAAATATCGGTATAGTTACCGATAATATCGCGACTTGTTTCCAACAAGTAAAAATTAAAGGTTAAGGATGAGAAGGGTCGCCAGTACCCGTAAAAACACAAGTGGGTAATTTTATTCCAAATTTTTTAGGTATTTTGTAGGCTTGATTTCATACTGTTGACTTCAGCTCAAACATAAATAATGTACATGGATGGTTTACACCTACAGTAGCGCTCAAGGCTCAATTATTTGACTTGAGCCAAAAGTACTGGAGGCACGACTAGATTAAAACTACCTACTATACGAAGTGAATCAGATTTTCACGACAATTATTTTCAATTTTGAAGGACCATGCCTACAGTATACCCCAATCTAACATTACCATTGCGAGGGTATCAACGATTATTTATATGTTGTTCGGACCCCTGAGGGTATATCCCCAAATTCGCAACCCCGATAACGTAAAGTTCTGAAATCAAGACATTTTTGCATTTTTTTAGTTTCGATTATTCATACCTAGTAAACTGTTTAAAGTAGGTTAAATACTTACTTCAACCGGTTTTTCGAAGTAGATCTTCCGATATGTCGAGTACATCTATATATTTCTTCCAAAATTATGTTCGTAGCGTTTCAATTAACCTACCTACTTACTTCGACTAATTTTTCCTTGTAGGTCTTCTGATATATCGATAAATGTCTTCCTCAAAGAAGTTTGTATCGTTTTAAAACGTATTAATTAATCTACCTACTTCAACACGTTTTTCTCAAGTAGATCATCCGATATATCGAAATATCGATATATTTTCTCCGATGTATCGGAGGTATCGATACCTCATTGACGATTTATCATTTGATCAATATATCGATATATTCATTCGATTTACCATCCCTAAGAATGACACGTCCACGATTTTCATCCCCATCGGTAGTCACCCGCTCGTCGCTTGTTCTTCTATCATCGATGGAGTGGTGAGGTCGCACAGTCCTGGTAGGTAGGTAGTACCTCTTCATTTCGAGTGAATATCTGTAGATAATATACATTCGGTGATAATGAAACGTCAAACATCACAATTGGAAACAATGGCCATAATTTTCCTTATAGAGCGTTCGAAAGAGCGGTTCATCTGTAATCGATTCCGGACAGAGCGACCAAAAAAATCTATAGAAGGTATTTTAAAGAAAGAAATACACTTAGTTGGTACCTCATATTGAGTCATTCTTCTGAACAAAGTAATTTACGGTCGTATTTAATTCAAGTTTTCGTCCAATTTGAGGTCTGATTTCACCAGCAACGAGTACATCCGGAGCAATTTGTTGCCGAACTCCTGCCCAGGATATCAAGTTTGGTGCTGCAGTGAGTCACACAAATCTACAGGACGTTTTCCCTCCGAACCTGAGATCGGCCATCAACCACCCGAAGCTGAAGAAGTTGGAAGCAACCCTGAGATAACTTTCGGTCGAGTTCAGGAGGTATCGAATAAGACCAGGGATGCATCAGGATGCGGATACAGCGAGAAACCAACGAAATCGGGCATTCAGTACAAGATCATCGGCAGGAACAACGAAGCTCTAGCAAAGGAATTTCCCTGGTCGGTGAGTAACTATAAGCACTTACCTATCTAAGTATCCATCAATCAGTAGCTATTGTATCTAACTTTGGATCTAATTGTGGTCAGGCTGTGAAAGAAGATTGCAATACGTAATTTTCCTTCTGAGTCTTCAAATTTCTCTCAAAAATTGTCGAACGGTTTAAAATTTTCTCTCTATAGACCTTTTTGAAAGAAAAAAAAAATTTCAATAAAATTTAATTTGATTCTATTTGAGGCTGCAAATCCTTGAAACGTACGAGACTATTCGAACTTGCAGTTCAGTTTCAATTAAAATGTTTGCGATTGATCACTTTTTTGTTAAAAAATACAACTGACCATTCTGTTAACACGTTCACTGCGTCGCCAAAATCTCGGACTTCGCTCCATGTGCCGAACATTTTTTGACTTCGATTACATTCTTGTGCCGTTTTTCATCAATTTTAAGCAACAAAAAACAGTATTTAGTGAAAAAAAAAGTTTTTCGTGCAATTTGTGAAAAGGCCCAAGTGTTGGGCCAGACGCATGTGGGAATAGCCGAGGTTATGCTATCCCGTAACGACTTATTCATTTCCTCTCCAAGTACCTACTTTCATAACCTTTTTCGTATAGGTAGACAATGGGATAAAGGCACTTCATTAATACTCATGAAGTCAAATGGAAAAAAAGTCTGTACTTAAAAATTTTTTTAAAAATTTCAAAATCTTTTTGCCTTTTTTATTCTTTGAAGCAGTTAGAAATGACCGATTTTGATGAAATTTTGTGTATGGGCTCCATGTGGGGTCTAGATGTGCCCTGAAGCTTTTGGTTAATGTCAGTTACTTCTAAGGGTTACAATTTCGAAAACGCCCTGGCAAAGTTTGATATATTAAAATATTTTTAAAAAATATAGAAGGTGATTGTTTTTTAATTAATTTGATATAGCAATAGATTTATGGAATCGAATCGGACAACGCTTTTTTCCCTAAAATTTTTCTGCTGAGAACAGATTCGGCACCTTGGACTTACCTTTAGTCCATTTTTTGGTCCTGATTTATTTGGGTTTTTTTGGTTCGAAATACTGACCTAACAGTGCTGAGAAAAACAATGTCCTTAATCGATAAACAGAGTAACTCAACCTGTTGGAAACCTATTGAAAGACGGCTTTTAGCGGCAATTACACCATTTCGAATCATGTGAGGTGTCACCCTTGGTCTCCAGTAGATGGCAGGGTCATACTGATTTGTAAAAACCTGCCAAACCCCCATTTAGAAGAGTATTGAGCTCGAAAAATTCCAAGTCCAAAGCAGAGTTTTTCGAGACGCTCCGGCCCATATGCTGGGCCAGACGCAGTGAACGTGTTAATTTAATACAAAAGTCTTTCAATTTAAAATTTTATCAATTTAGAAATTTATACCAATATTTTGTAGAGCATTTTGATAAAAATTCCTCTATTGGAAAATTTCCAATATTTAATGTTTTACAAAGTTCTAAAAATGGTTGAAACTTTGCACATTTACTCATGTTGTTCATAAGGGACTTTTCTGTTTTAGGTGATGATTTTGACTCAGGACAGAATCAATCCGAAATTGGTGCGCTACGAATGTGGGGGCTCATTGATACACAAGCGTGTAGTCCTGACTGTAGCTCACTGCGCTGCCAAGTAATGACTTGATGAATAAGTAACTGTAACTAATACGAAATAACAAAGAAGGTAACTAAGTTGTGTGATACAAACCAGTCCATGCTTGAATGTACAGCATTACTTTATGGGCAGATTGCTGTGACAACCATACTGTACTATACCCCATTGCACCAAGAAGAACAGGAGCTCAACAATCATCCAAACGTTTTGTCTTCCCGGTCCAACTAACCAAATTTCTTCAATTATCAAATATGTGCAGGAAAAATCATCGTTGAATAACCTTTCTTCGAAAATCATTTCAAGGACAGGAATCCAACATTTTAGGATTATCCATAAGCCAAGCTTCATGAAATCTACAATGTGAAAAACCTTGGAATAACACCACCATCTAATATCACCTAGGAGGGTCAGATCTCATTAACCCTGGAGAGGGTTTAAGGATGCCTTTTGTCCGTAAGAAAGTCTATAAACGTCTAAAGATTATCTCAGTAAAAACTCTATGTGGCTTCTTATAGGCTTCATAAAAGGGTAGGAGCTCTATATCAACTTAATCGATTCTAACCTTGCGCAATATTATTTTTTGAGTAGGTATATTTGATATAAAAATGATGACCTAAACGAAACTATGTGTCACAGGTTCGGCCAACAGAGAGCTGTGGTGAGAGCAGGAGAATACAACACGAAACTACAAGAAAAATATCAAGAGCGCTTCATTACCAAGGTTGATAATAATAATTTTTTAGCCTCAAAGAACAAATATTTCGACTAAAACTCATGGATAATTGACAGAAATTATAGTAGAATAATGTAATCCCACCTCTTTGATGTGGTTCCAATAACAAATAACTTTTGTGGAGGATCAAGGTCTTTCAAAACTGTTGGTAAACATGCAAAACCAGCTCTACTTTAGTGCAGGGTTAATTAAGTAAGGAAAGTAAAAAAGTAAAGTAAACAACCATTTCAGGTTGGATTTTCGTCTGATTGCCATTCCTGGCGTCGCGGACGTCATCAGCTGTCTTCCAAAGGGAAGATCAGAATTTGTTTTGATAATTTCGCTCATGGCTTCCCATTGCCTCACCGCCCTGGGTTGATATGAGGGGGGCGAAAAATGCACGCTGCCGACGATGAGCCTTGAACCCACGATCCCCGCAGAGGTCGGTCCAAAGTCCACCGCCTAACAACGACTCCAACAAAGTTGGAGGGGAATAGTGGAGGGTTAATTAAATCCATTTTCCGTGGCCTGAGTATTGAAGGCGGATTTTGAACGATATTTGAATGCTTGAGTGTAGGAATATTAGAGTTGGATTTGATTTAAGACTAACTTAGGACTCACATTTTCATGTTGAACTCTACCTGTAGGTTTAGGAAGAGTTTGTCACAACACAACTTGATCAATTTAAAACTATGTCATGATTAATAATCCATGATTTTTCTTTATGGTCGTTCAATGAAGATCATCACCCATCCGGCTTATGACGACGATACTCTTCATAATGACATGGCTCTGCTCGTCACGGACAAAGACTTCCAGTTAGCTCCGAACGTCAACATTCTTTGTCTCCCGATGGAGGAGGACAGAATTGTGGTAAATGACTGTATTGTGGCAGGATGGGGAAACAACAAGGATGGTGAGTCTCAACGGTTGAATAACAGAAATGTTCGAGCACCATTATAATGGTGGAAATTACGAAAATTTGAAGGAGAAACACTTCATTTTCTGGAAGTTATGATACAAAAGCTTGAAAGCTAAAACGTGTATTCCTTTAAGACCAAGAAAACAACTTTTTTAACCCCCGTCAAAATTTTTTGCAAATTAGTAGTAAAATTGAACTCTGCCTGATGTTGAGCCCGAAAGGGTGACACCCTGTACAGGGTGTTATATTTTTAAACGGTTACAACCCAGGAATGGACTCGACAGCTTATTTCCAGAAAAAACATCTCTTGTTAATTTTTTTAGAGGCTTCGTTTTCGAGTTATTTCACTTTTAAGATTTTTTTTTTGTTTCTGATTTCATCTCAGTAAAACGGCTATAACTCCTCGAATTTTTATGGAAATTGAAATCTGATTACTCCGTTGGGAAGAGCGTAAAATTTCCAAATTCCTTGATGAAAAAAATCCATATTTCTATTTGGAAAAAAGGGCGAAAATTGCACTCGAAACGAAAAATTTGTCAAATCTTGGAAATATCAACTTTTTTCAAATGCTCATAGGTTCTGTAATCCTGCCCGTGAATTTTTACATGTAGGCCTAAAAGATGCGCCAAAATCTCAGCTTTCCAACCGTCAAATTATTTTCATTTTGAAAGTTGGGCTTATCACAGAAATTTGTATTTGAACGCGGAAAAACGTGATTTTTTTCAACAGATTCAGCACTCCGGGTAAGGTAATAATTAGGATAGAATCCTACGTAGAATCCAAAAATCGAATAAAAATTCGACCGTCCATCGGCCGCCCGCCGTACAAGGCACTTTTTGCTTCCGAGTCTACCAAGGTAGCGGAAGCTTTGTTTTCACTTTTCAAGGAAGAAAAAAAAAGTTCTCCAAAATCAAAATTTTCACTCGCGTTTTACGTTTTAGACCTTTCTGAACAATTTTGGTTCCGTGTCTGTCTGTCTGTCTGTCTGTCTGTGTGTCTGTCATGAATTCCTTGTAACGCGCATAACTATACGAAGTTATTGTCCGATTTCGATGAAATTTTCAGGGATTGTGCGGGTTGGTGTGTAGACGGTCCCCTATGAAAATCATTATCCTCGGACTGATAGAAGCGACTGCGCATGCGCAAACGTGAATTCCTTGTAACGGCCGTAACTTCCACATTTTCCATCCGATTTCAATGAAATTTTTAGGGATGTTACAAATTAGTGTTTAGATAGTCTCCTATGAAAATCATCACCCCCGGATTGATAGTAGCCGATGCGCATGCGCGAACGTGAATTGCTTTTAACAGCCATAACTTCTACATTTTCCATCCGATTTCGATGAAATTTTCAGGGATTACGCGGATTAGGTTGTAGATGGTCCGCAATGAAAATCAAGGCCTTAAAATTTACAGTAGCCTCTGCGCATGCGAAAACGTAAAATCCTTGTAACAGCCGTAACAGTCGCGTGTGACCTGAGGATCTCAAACCCCATTCTTCCAACCCCTTTGTAGATCAAATAGCAATGCTCTGGACTCCTACCCAGGAGTCCTAGGTTCGACTCCTAGATAAGATAAGAAATTTTTTGATCCAATCACTACCGCACTTACATTTTTCGTCCGAATTTGATGAAATATTCTAGGATTGTCCAGATTAGCGTGTAGATGGTCCCATAAGAGGTTAGTGAAAGGTACTTAGAGATTGGTGTTTTGAGATTAACTACTATGTATCGGATCATCTATGTATATGGATCATCTATACTATGTATCGGATCATCTATCTATGTGTATAATCGGGTTATGGATACGAGGAAGCTATGTGCCACACCAACTTGGCAGACGTTTTTAGTTCCCACTGACTGATTTTTATGAAATTTGGTATGTGGGCTCCAATTGGGGTCTAGTTGTGCCCCAAAGCTTTTGGTTAATGTAGGTCACTTCTAAGGATTGAAAAATAAAGGTTGAAATCTTGAAAACGCCCAAACGGCTCAAAACATTTTGACATAAAGGTCCTTTTTCCGTCAATTTAAGATAGTATTGCATTTTTTGAGACCACGCGAAGCCCTGTAGGACAAACCGTTTGGTCCCTACGAGAACTTATGATAAATCAGAAACACAAGTGTGAATCGCAAAAGAGGCCTAATCTCCGTTCAAGTTTTAGCTTACCAAAATGCGATCGGTGTAGGTACGTGGTAGGTAAGTAGTATCTATGGTTGGTAGGTGGTGAGAATGCAAGTTATTTGCAGACGAGTGATCTATACAGGAACATGATAAACCTTTGTGTAATGATTTGCAGCGTTTTTAGCTCCATCAAATATTGGTATAGTTTTTCGGTTTTGTGTCCAAGATGATTTACTTAAGATCAGGAGGAAGAAATACATGTAAAAATGGAGGATCTTGCACGTAGAAGGTATTACGCATACCTGCACGGTTAAATATGAATAAATAGAAGAAATCCCATTTAGAATGAGCAGAAGGGGGATCTGTGGACTCATCCTTCGCTGTTCAAAGCAAAATTAGTTATAAATAGTGTAAAATTTTCATGTCTTTGCTCTGTCACATGAACTGAAACAACATATCGGAAGATCTATTAGGAAACGCTTGCATACGAGTCTGCAACACATTGAAACATTTTCATGCCCCCCCCCCCTCCCCTCCCGAGACATCTGGGAGCTCGATTTTCGACTCAGCTGATCTGGGAGCTCGATTTTCGACTCAGCTGAACTGGGAGCTCGATTTTCGACTCAGCTGATCTGGGAGCTCGATTTTCGACTCAGCTGATCTGGGAGCTCGATTTTCGACTCAGCTGATCTGGGAGCTCGATTTTCGACTCAGCTGATCTGGGAGTTCGATTTTCGACTCAGCTGATCTTGGGAGCTCGATACCTGTAAAGTACCTAACAACTTCACTTCTGATGGTCATAATCATCATTGTGGCGACTTGGGACAAATTTCGTCGCATCAAATTTCGTGACGATTTTGGTTTATTATTTTCAATAATAAGCCTTTAGAATCGAGCAAGAAAAAAAAAATTTTAACCCCCCCTCAAAATTTGCTGTTTTACGTTTCAAGGTACGTAGAATACGAAAATCGAATAAAAAAATTTCCGTCCGTCCGCCGTACGCCGTACGCCGTACGCGGCACTTTTCTTAGCAACACTGGACCGATTTGGTTCAAATTTAGTATATGGGCTCCATTTGGGGTCTAGTTGTGCCGCGAAGCTTTTGGTTGATGTAGGTCACTTCTAAGGGGTGAAAATTAAGGGTTGAAATTTTCAAGAGTGCCCTAGCTCGAAAACTCTCGAAATAAAGGTATCGTTTTTTCACCAATTTTAAATAGTATTGAATTTTTAAAAATTTTTGAGACCACCCGGAGCTCTGTAGGACAAACCGTTCGGTCCCTACGAGTACTTGAAGGTTTTCCTTCGATAAAACAGAATCATGAGTGTGAATCGCAAAAGAGGTCTAATCGCCGTTCAAATTTTATCTGACTAAAATGCGATCGCTGTTCATTTCTTCGATTTGTGTACAGTTTTGCCTTCTGCGTAACCATTAATCAAATTTCCACATGAAGCTTTCTATTTTTCCAATCGAGTGTGAAGCGTTTAGTTCTTTCTAATAAACTTGATTGTGAAGGTGTGAAGCCAGTATGGTGTGGTAGGTAGTACCTAGCTGGTAGGTAAAAAAAAGTTGGTAGGTAAAAAAAATGTTGGTGGGTAAAAAACGCTGCAAATCATTGCTCAAAGGCTTCTTCAATCTTCAGATCACTGATCAGCTGAGTGAGCTCCGAAGCCATTTTCAATCCTATTGAATGGAAGTGCTCTTCCAGGCGTCTCCAGCATTCGAGGAGATCTTCTTCATTCCTCAGATCACTGATCAGCTGAGTGAGCTCCGAAGCCATTTTCAATCCTATTGAATGGAAGTGCTCTTCCAGGCGTCTTCAGCATTCGAGGAGATCTTCTTCACTCTTCAGATCACTGATCAGCTGAGTGAGGTCCGAAGCCATTTTCAATCCTATTGAACGCAGGAAGCTGAAATTTGAGAGGGAAGGTCAAGGGAGAATACAGATGGTAGTAGGTGCTATTGATGGAAAACCAGTGATCTATACAGAAGGGTGATCTATACAGAAAATAATAAACCTTTGAGCAATGATTTGCAGCGTTTTTTTTTATGTGCCATATGAAAGACATGAAAATGTCAAAACTAAAAATAGTAATAATAACAATGAGTAAAACTTATGCATAGAAGCAAAACTCAGTTTTGGTGAATAGGCTTCGTTTCGGTTCACTTGATTTACACAGACATAACTATGCAAAGAAACACAAACGGTGGATACAGCTTTCGTACAAGTACGCAACCACGAGAGACATTTTATGTCTTATGTTTAATAAATTGAGAGCTTTCCAATGAGTGGTGAACGATTTTTGTGAGGTGGAAAATGAGGAAGTTAGTTTTCCCTAGGAACGATTGGTTGTACGTGAAAATCATTAGAAATTTCCGCGTAACGCTCCCCGCGTGACGATTTTTCATTTATGTGCCATAGTACAGACATAAAATGTCAAAAATGCAAATTTCTTGTCTCAAACAGAATTATACGAAAAAATGATCTGATTTTCTTAAAATTCTCAGTTATATTTTTTTTCTTAATCTCCTGTAGTTAATTTCACTTATACAAGTTAAACATTTTTTTCTCATAAAACATCGATTTTCCATTACTACTTGATAACCGACCGATCAAATCAGCAGGGGCCATCATTTTGATCTAGAAAATTCTATGAAGTCAATGTTATTATTCGGGAGGAGGCTACACTGCCCACCCAACTTGGCTGTCGTTTTTATGTCTGTCCAGAACTGTCTGTTGTCAAACGACTCGACCGATATAATTCACCGATTTGGTTTAAGAAGAGTGTTCGACGGACCCAATTCGGAAACTTAGGAGAGATTTTGTCTACATTTTTGGCTTTTGTAAAATTCAAAATCTTTTTCATCAATGATTTCGTTGAAAAATTGACAGCCTTTTCCTCAAACCTTTACCACGTCGTTTTTGGTGTGCAGGTTCATCGCCGTATTACAGTACGAGTAAGTGCTACTTGAGTACATATCTTTTCCTAGTTATTACCATGTATCATCTTTGTATTGTCGTAGATAATAATCATCACGTGCTGAAAAAGACTACTTTATCGACCGTTTTGCGGGATGAGTGCCAATCGAAACTCCGAGAAACAGAGGAATTGGGAGCGGATTTTGAACTTCACGAAAGTTTCGTTTGCGCTGGAGGGATAGAAGGGAAAGATGCATGCAAGGTAAACTATACATGTACATACCTGTTTAACAACATACAAGTATTCATCGTTCTTATTCTGGAAAAGAGAGAGATATGTCAATTAGATATACCATGAGCTTTATAAATGAAATAAGAATGTACGTAAATAAGAATTTACGTCTGCTTATGAATAAATTGCTACAAATAGAATCTACAACGTGTTGTGGCAGGCTTGGTTTCTTATTTGAATTGGTGGCTGATAGATTGATTATAGATCACGGACCTGAGGAAATGTATTACGAAAATAACCAATATTCATCGTTCTTGTACTTAGTAAAGCGTGGCAACTGTTCAAATATATTTCTTTTGATTTTGCGATCATAGTGATATAAAACAATCTTTCAGTTTGTCAATTCCCAAGAGCCATGCACCAAAATTCTAAAATCTTCGAAAATTTCAAATTTAGCTACAACTGTTAACGTTTTTGCCCCTACAATTTAGAGAAATACTAACAACGGTCTCCATTGTGTTTGGGCATTTAGTCCTGGCAACGAAAAAAAAGGGCCCTGGGGTAGAAAAAAATAGAACCCAAACCAAAATTGGCACAGACGTAGGGGAGGTCATCCTGATTAACATACTAAAAGTCCTTGGGGTGGGGGGTGGGTACGAGCCCGAGGAGAGGGGGTCCCTGAAGACCCCATTTTGGGGTTTTTCGTGAATATCTCGAAAACGGTGCATTTTTTGATGAACCATGTCCTGTAGGTAATAAATGAAAGCTGATAAATTCTCTACAACGATCGATATTCCGAACTGTTACAAAGTTATGTGCATCCGAAAGTGGAGGAATTATGAAAATTAGGTTTTTTGCTCTCGTTTTTCCGATAACTTTGTTGATTTCCGTCCAAACGGTTGATATGAGAAAACATTTCCCTTAGAGAAAGTTGTTCAGCATAAAATTTCCTTGAGGAATATGTGGCTGATTGCCAATTTATCATTGGCTGATTAACCTTTTGCGGTCGCGAGGCTGCGAAGGTGAACCAAGCGTTGTGGTCGTATGGCATGTGTCACATGCCAGCCGCCATTTGGTAGCCTGGACGAAGCTTATTCTGGGATGATGAGTTAGCCTGGACGTAATGGTATTTACGTCGACATTGGAATTATCTAACACTCTTACAAATATTGTTTGTGTTCCAAATTGAGTCAATTTTTCCAAATTTCCCCGACTGATTTGTAATCTGGATAAATGACTGGATCCTATGATCAAATTAATTTTTTCGTAATTATTTTTAAAATATTACTATTTCACTCTCAAAAATGAGGTAAAATTTGGCACTCGCTTTTTTTAGTTTTTCAATGGACCATTTTCATGGGTTCTGATCGGCGGAATACTTTCATATTTTGATCAAATCGTGCTACCTACCTTTGATCCACGGTGCAAAAATTTCAACTACCTCAGCTCAATGGCTTGGGTAGAACATTATTTGGAATGCGACGGGTACACCAAGGTCAGGACCCGCATTTTCCATTTGGTCTGACAAGAGTACTTAGGGGTATTTATCCTTCAAACCATTATTATAAACTATGACAAATTGATTAAAGAGCATTAAAAATATAAACTGTTACTTTTATTGCAGTAATTGGTAAGAATATTTATTTTGAAAATAAAAATTGGCCAAACCCGTTTCGCCATCGAGTACAAATAATAATACTAATAACTCGAGATAAAAGTAACTCGATAAAAGTAACTCGAGAAAATAAATATTTAGATAAAATAAGTCAAAATAATTGGATTGATTGAATAGAATAGGTAGCACAGTTGGAAAAGAGACAAGAGTATGATCGCAACCAAAAAATTCCCAGCTGAAAATCCCTCCCACGAGTTCCCCGTTTGGCAATTCATATGGAGGGAGCGGAAAAAAGTTTGACGCCCGAATTATTGAAGCATTTCGTTGCCTAGGAATCTGAGATAGGTAAATACTGCCCAGAAATTATTTAGAAGTTCGTAGGAATAAGTAATTGAGGATAAAAGTGGTGGCATGTCTCACATGCCATACGACTAAATCGAGCTAACAACAAGTGCATGTGACACATGCCATACGACCACTAGCCACTCAACCTCGTCAATAGCTGACGTCCAGGCTAACAACGGTGGGCTGGCATGTCACACATGCCGTACGACCGCAAAAGGTTAAAAATTACGCCAATTTACATAATATGTAAATATATTACAGTATATTATACAGGCTGTCCACACTTAAGATGGGCATAACTTCAGGGTTCGATTCTACAAGGTATTTCCAACAAAAAATGTCGCTTAGCAATTTTTTTTTTTACCCAATCAAAATTCCATTTTTTTACTTATAAGTTTTTTTTCGTGTTTTCGACCTTACGGCACTGACATGGTCATTACTCCCTTATTTCTCTTGAAAATTAAAATCTGACTACACGTTAGAAAGAGCGTTAAATTCCTAAGCTATCTAGTGCAAAATCAAAATATTTCAGCAATAAAATAGTTTCAAAAAATCAAGTCAAAAAGCAAGCTTTAAAATTTTTTCGAAACGACTTTTTTTGACCAAAGTTTTCACTTTAAATCCCATTAAGCCCATTTCGATAAGCGCTCTTCAAAGAAAGAATGCTCAAATTGTCAGCTTTTCAACGGTCTACCATTTTTTTAACATTCAAATGAAAATAACAAATAACATTCAAGTTTGAATGACAAAAAACGTGTGTTTTACAAGAAAATCCAGTGTTTTAAGCGGTTTATGGCCCCCCTTGATCTCAAGAGAGCTTGGCGATTTTGGTATAATTTTCTATGTAATTTTTCATACTGAGTCCAATGGTGATACTTCCGAATGATTTCGACTGCATGAAAGTGGATTTTTCAAAGAAAACCTTCGTTTTTCCTACATAAAATACGCATTATTCGTAGATATAGTGTTGAGCATAAAGTAACACCTTTCTACTCAACAAATACTTCAATCAGCTAGAAATTCGGTGTTTTTATTTAGAGAATGTTATCAGCATTCATTTACTATAAGACATGGTTTATCAAAAAATGCACCGTTTTCGAGATACTCACGGAAAACCTCAAAAGGCGGTCTTCAGGAACCCCACTCCCCTCGAGCACGAACCCCACCCCCCAGGACTTTTAGTATGTTAATTAGGTTAACCTCCCCAATTTTGGTTTGATTTCTATTTTTTCTAACTCAAAGTCTCCGTTTCCTGGACTAATACCTATTGGAAACTGTCTCATATGTCTTGAATTCAGGTTTATGAAGAGGTGATCTCCCATTAACTTCTAAGATGTACCTAATCAGGGGGGAATCCGAATCCGAAGTTATGGATCGATGATGGATTTTGGAATTCTATTGCTTAGGTATTTAAGGAGCTACTTTCATCAATTGTATAACAAGCGTATGCCACCTCCAAAAATCTTTCTAGGATGCTATAGGATGTTGAATCGCTTTGGATGGTATGTTTCCCATCCTAGTTGGATGGTATGTTTCCCATCCAAAAACACGTCCTTTCAATAGTCAAATTTGAAGATAATTCGGTATTTCAGGGAGATGGAGGGAGTCCTCTGATCTGTCCCATCAAAGGAAAAATCAACAGATACCATCAAGTTGGAATCGTCGCTTGGGGAATCAAATGTGGAGAAGCGTTACCAGGAGTCTACGTCAACGTGGCCCGTTTCAAGGTCTGGATAGACGGCGAAATGAAGAAGTTGGGTTTCACCACCGAGTATGATAGCTCGAATCTATTACAACTGTATTAACATTTTAAAGAAAATGTCTTTCCAAGTATTGCCCAACGTGTCGCAATCAGGAGTAAAACGGAGTAAGGTAAAATTAATTCGTGTTTGTTGCAAAAATGTAATTCAAGTAGGTATGGTTACTTAGGGATAGATAGATAGATAAATATGTGTATTTGGCGCCATTTTGTACACTTTTACAAGAGGATAAATTCATGATGCGCTGCAATTTGCTCAGATTTCCGACGTTAGGCTTGGCCCGTGTTGTAGGGTAGGATCTTTGTGAAATCGCTCCATTACAGTAATAAGTAAAATAATGAACAATACATGATTGGACTGAAGAATGAATTTGATTATCTCTAATCCTATACATGTATGCTGTTTAACCCTCTTACTACAACGTGAAACGCCCGGTCATAAACTACAACGTCGGGTCTTTTTGACCCGACTCTTATTTTTAATATCCTCTCGCATCTGAAACCTCCTTCACAAAAAAAAAAAATAAATAAAAAATAAATAATAATAAAAAATAAAATAATATTAAAAAAACCATTGATAAAAAAATAAGTTCTGTTTTTAGATTGTCAGTTGGCCTCAGGTAGAATATATCCTCAACATCTTATGAAACGATTCAATTAGGGCCTAGTTTTAACAATTATAACAATTTATTAACAAGACATTGAGAGTTCTTTTTTAGTATTAGTTACGCGCTTGATCCACATTTATATTTCAATATTCCTTTTTGCTTCCGAGTCTACCAAGGTAGCTGAAGCTTTGTTTTCACTTTTCAAAGATGAAAAAAAAAAAAAAAACGCTGCAAATTATTACACAATGGTTTATTATTTTTATATAGATCACTCGTCTACAAAATCACCAACCATCCAATATGAAGAAAAAAAGAAAAAAATAAAAAATCAAAAAAAAAAAATAAAAAAAAAAAAAAATCAAAATCACCAACCATTGATCGCATTTTGGTCAGCTCTAATTTGAACGGAGATTAGGCCTCTTTTGCGATTCACACTCGTGTTTTGATTTATATATATATATATTTCAATAAAAACCCTTAAATTTTCGTAGGGAGCGAACGGTTTGTCCTACAGAGCTCCGCGTGGTCTCAAAAAATTCTAAAAATTCTATAGAATCTTAAATTGAAGGAAAAACCATACCTTTATATCGAAATTTTTTGAGTTAGGGCGTTTTCAAAATTTCAAAATTGATTTTGGAACCCTTAGAAGTGACCTACATCAACCAAAAGCTTCGGGGCACAACTAGACCCCAAATGGAGCCTACATACCAAATTTCATCAAAATCGGTCAATGCTAAGTGGCAAAAGTGCCGCGTACGGCGTACGGCGTACGGCGGACGGCGGACGGACGGCAAAATTTTTATTCGATTTTTGGATTCTACGTACCTTGAAACGTAAACCATCAAATTTTGAGGGGGTATTAAAAACTTTTTTTTCTTGGTCGATTCCAAAGGTTCATTATTGAAAATAATAAACCAAAAAATGTTCTCCAAAATCAAAATTTCCACTCGCGTTTTAAGTTTTAGATCTTTCTGAGCAATTTTGGTTTCGTGTCTGTCTATCTATGTGTCTGTGTGTGTCATGAAATCCTTGCCACAGCCATAACTTCTACAATAATTGTAGACACTGACAATTATTGTCACTAGATTTCGATGAAATTTTCAGCTATTATGTGGGTTGGCATGTAGATGGTCCCCTATTAAAATCATGATCACCGGAATGATAGCCGCTGCGCATGCGCAAACGTGAAATCCTTGCCACAGCCGTAACTTCTACAATTCTCACTACAGTTCTCGTAGGGTATTCATGATGGTCCAATCCACTTGGAAGCGACTTCAAGTTATAATGAAACTGAGGACACCATAAATAAATATCTGCAATTTATTTAAATAATTAAACAAACACATGAGTAATTAATCTTGACAAATGCAATAGATATGGGTAATAATGTATCTGTTAATTTATATTATTTCATAATTGTGTAGGTAGAATATTTATAACAGGAACAGTTTCATGAAATAATGAGAAGCGGAGGACGAACAAAAATTATGCAATAAGTGAAATATAAATGAAAAAGTTTGTGCTTGTTGGAAACATTATTTATTATCCTCACTGAATGAATTGCCTATTTATAATCGGTCAGAAAAACGCACTGTAAAATAATTCATTGAACTGTAGTAGTTTGTAGTCGTGACTGACCACGACGTAGGTCTCTGTCGAAATCTTTGTAATCGTTGAGTTTTGTGTTAAAAATGTTAGAATAGACAAGAGATATAAAGAGCTGTTGTTTTTGCACCGATGGAAACAAACAGAGGAATTGATTTTTTTTATCGATATGTTATCGTTTCTATTGAAGATTATGATATTCGTACTCAGTTGTATTATTGGTGAAGATTCATTACACAATTCAGACACATTGGAATGTACTGGTGGAAACCAATAGTGCGTACTTCGATACTACCTAAAATTGGAAAAAAAACTGCAAATTATTACACAAAGGTTTATTATTTTTTGTATAGATCACTCGTCTGCAAAGAACACGGCTTTGCAGCCGCAATAAATAAACATAAAAAAACCTACCCAATACATACCCCCTACCCTAGCCTATAAATACTACCTACTTACCACACACCTATTCCACAAACAAGTTTACTAGGAAGAAATAAACTCTTCACACTCAGTTCGATGAAACAGAGAATTGTGTGTGCCTTCATAAGAAAATTTGATAACTGGTTGCTAAGGACGCAAAACTAAGTAGGGTAAAGTCGTGTACCTTGGGTCGCATGTACCTTGGGTCATTTCCAAGATCTGTAGGAAGGACTAGTGAAAAAGAGTTTGTGTCCGACATAATCTAAACTGTTCATCGAAACAATGAAATGAGAAGAAATTTCATCTTCACAGATTTGGCACACGATTGATAAGAGTTACTTAAAGTTTTCCTAACCTATTTCGGAGTTTAGCTGCTCCACATTTCGATGGTCCCCAAAGAATGGGAAGTGTATTTTCTTATATTTTTGGTTGCAAAGTGAAGTAAAACAATCAGTTAATCAGATGATTTATGGTTTTTTGGTTAATTACGAGTAATAACTCGTAATTTGATGTTTTGTTTTAATTGGCGCATTCGTGTACCTTGAGTCATTTTTTCTTTTACGTAGTTTTTTCGTTTAATTCAGTTGCCTCGAAGTGCAACCGGAATCAAACCATTCCAGTTCCACCGAAAACGCTTGCAGAAGCGGAGGATGAGATAAGAGGAGGGTTTTCCATCCGTCAACCGATGACCAAGGACAGGCGACGGTCTCATTCACCCGAAAAAAAAGAATTTTTCGTTTGGCGTGATTTCTTACTAATATAATATATTATATTGTACCTTGAGTACATAATATGTGTTTTTTAATATTTTTAACAATTTTTTTTTTTTTAATTTCTGTATGCGACTCTAGGCACAATTCCCTACTCAAGGTACAATCATCACTGACCCAAGGTACATTCAGGAATGTACCTTGGGTCAAATTTCAAGTTTTTTTGAAAAAATCACTATATTAAATATAGGGTGATTTCAGCTAAAACTCTTTTTCTCATTTGTTCCCAAGTTGTCACCCTACAATTTAAAAACAAAACGGGATTTTTCAGAAGGTTTTTTGAACGTTAAATTTGAGTTTGCAAAAAAATGACCCAAGGTACACGACCTTACCCTACAACCCGAAAAAACGAACAGCGATTGCATTTTGGCCAGCAAATATTTGAACGGATATTAGGCCTCTTTTGAGATTCACGCTCGTGTTGTTGATTTTATCGTTTTTGATCATTAAGTTCTCGTACAGACCCAACGGCTGGTCCTACAGAGCTCTGGGTGGCCTCATTCGATTCTAAAACTTCAGTACTACCATAAATTGATAGAAAAACAATGTTTTTAAATCGAAATTTTTTGAGCTAAGGTGTTTTACAAATTTCAACCCTTATTTTTCAACTCTTAGAAGTGACTGTTATCAACCGAAACGTTCGGGGCACAACTAGACCCCAAATGGAGCTCATATACCAAATTTCATCAAAATCGCTCGATGGGAACTGAGGAAAGTGCTGCGTACAGCGGATGGACAAATTTTTATTCGATTTTTGGATTCTATGTACCTTGAAACGTAAAACATCAAATTTTGAGGGGGTTTACAGAAAATAAACCAAAAATCTGGAAAAAAAAGAAATTTCTTAAGTCTCTGGAAGTTGGTTTGCCTTGTTCTGGTTTACCTTTGGTAAACATTTTGACCCATTTCTGGACCACTGGCCTAGTTTTTAGATAGTTACTAGGAAAAAAAAGAAATTTCTTAAGACTCTGGAAGTTGGTTTGCCTTGTTCTGGTTTACCTTTGGTAAACATTTTGACCCATTTCTGGACCACTGGCCTAGTTTTTAGATAGTTACTAGATGGTTTGTCGAAGGAGAATGAGGAAGCTTTTCCTCATAGTGCTCTGAGATTTCCAGCACGTTCTTCCCCGTCATCGGGTTTCCCCGTTTATTCTTCGTCATCTTCCCGGAAAGGTTTCGTCTACGTCTGTACAGGTTGATAGTGATTGCGAGTTGCTCGGCCCGGTTTTTTTCTCTCTCTCCTCAGCTCTTGAGCCACCTCCGTGATCTTTTATCGGAGGTCGACCCATCGGATCAAGGACTCCTGCTCCGCAGTATCAGTCGGTCCGCAGTGCCAATGGTTCTTCAAAGATAGTCAACAACCATCAACTCCTTCGCAACTGATAGACCAGTAACAAAACACCCGTGAAGGTAAATTTACCAGTTAAAATTTATGTAGATTCTATTAATAATACCATTACCTTGAAAAGTCTAGTCTGTTTGTGTTTTAATCATGCTGATCTTACGACTGCCGAATTGATAATAACAAAAATGAGGAACCTGAACGGACTGAAATCAATAGTTAGTTAGGCAACTCTGCAGAATTTTACTACTTGACTTCTTCTACAATGCTCAACAACACATTCTAGTGATTCATCACTCATCATTTCGAAAGGATGGTGAATCGTCATTAGTTTTGCAAATCGACATATACTTATTACGAATACCTTTATGGTTGAAGTAAACTTCTTTTTCTTATAAATTTTATTATTGGCATGGTTTTTATACAGGGTGACCCCGAAAACGTTCCCCTCCCCCTGCTAAAATCGTCCAGGTAGTGGTAAAAACAAAAAGTTTTTTTTGAATCTTCATGATTTTTCCCAAGGATCTCAAATATGACCACGGTGCGCATTGCGCACGTGCGCAATCGTGCGCAACGCACACCAACTTCGTTTTTTTTTCAAATGAGACCCCCCATTTTTTATTGCAGATTTGGATTCTAGGTGAAATTTCATGAACATTTCACCCCTCAACCGATTTTTTTGTTGTTGCGCGCAACCCGCTCAGTGCGCGCTCAAAGATGCGCAACCGCAAGGTTGTGTCAAAATGTGCATGTACGAAGTACCTAAGTGTGATACATGATATTTTAGTATTTTTTTACGCTGAATCACGTGGTGATGTTAGTTTCTTGATTTTACTGCATTTTTATCAAATTATCGACGAAAAATGAACTTTTTAAAAAGGAAAATTGCATTTTTTAAGGGCAAAGCCACCCTGTCTACTAAAAACTTTTTTCCAAGATAATCGAAAAAAGATTTTCAAGTAGACAGGACGGGTTTTTCACGAGAAATTACAAATACAGAGTCCTTGTGAAATTACTAGTGAAGAGTCCAGATTGATAAACAATCGTCTTAACATGGGTATGTTTTTTGGCGGGGGGTCAAGGAATTTTTCGCGGCACTTTTTTTTATCACAAAACATACAACGCTGCAACCAGAAACAAAATCATAGCTACATATCGGTAGCTATGAAGCAAGGTTCTCTAGAATACTGCAATAAATTACGTGCGATCGGAGAATTTTTTTTTTAATGTCAAAACATAAATTTCAATTTTTTAACAAGGATGAAGTTAACGGATGGGCACAGAAGATGCGTAATGAGTAAAAATGCAATTTTCCTTTTTAAAAAGTTCATTTTTCGTCGATAATTTGATAAAAATTCAGTAAAATCAAGAAACTAACATCACCACGTGATTCAGCGTAAAAAAAATACTAAAATATCATGTATCACACTTAGGTGCTTCGTACATGCACATTTTGACACAACCTTGCGGTTGCGCATCTTCGAGCGCGCACTGAGCGGGTTGCGCGCAACAAAAAAAAATCGTTTGAGGGGTGAAATGTTCATGAAATTTCACCTAGAATCCAAATCTGCAATAAAAAATGGGGGGTCTCATTTGAAAAAACGAAGTTGGTGTGCGTTGCGCACGATTGCAATGCGCACCGTGGTCATATTTGAGATCCTTGGGAAAAATCATGAAGATTCAAAAAAAAACTTTTCGTTTTTACCACTACCTGAATGATTTTAGCAGGGGGGGAACGTTTTCGGGGACACCCTGTATATACAGTAATAAACAAAGTAATTGATTTACAGACTTTCTTTAATCAAAATTACATGGAACTTAATTGTTTATTAATTTAAATAGTATTGATTGTTTACATGTTTAACAAAATTACAGCTAATGATATTAACACTTGACGGCTAATATGAACTAAAAGAACTCTTAACAAGGACAACAAAACCAAATAATTGAATTATTGTTTCCAAAAAAACGGTTCAAATCGTCCCACGCTCCAGCATTCTTTGTAAGTAGCAATGTGGTATAATTAAAAGGATTTGACACTTTTTTTGTTAAGCTCCTGAATATATTTTCTCTCTCGCTCTCATAAATTGGGCAATTCATAAAAATAATTCACAAATAGAATTTTTTCTACTGTTGATCCTAATCTTTTTTATTCAATCTTTTTAATCTTTTTCGCATGATTTGATCGCATCCTGCAGATCATATGTGTAAAACTTTTGGGTTTCTCGATTATTTTAAACCATTGTAGATTGTAGGTGAATCCGCGGATCAGGTTGATGGAAGCCCAAAGCGCTGAAGCCTGGTGGCTTATTGTGCTATTCCGCGGATTCTGTTCCTAGTCAAAGAGTCCTAGCCCTTTGGTAAGGGCCAGTAGAGGTTTGGCTAGGTTTGTGCTGGGAAAAGCCTCCATGGGTGTAGGTGACCCGAGGAGGTGAAATCTGCGATTTGATAGCATTTCGCAATCGAATATTATGTGGGAGGATTTTTCTTCGGCCTCTCCACACAGCCTGCAGAGGGTTGTATTCTGATTTACCCCAATGCGGTTGAGATGGAATCGGAGTGGAGTAAAGCCCGTTACCAGGCCAACCACTATCCTGACTTCCTTGCGGCTTAGCCGCAGCAGCTCTTCTGTGGCGCTGGGTTGGGTTTGGCCACCATACGCTTACTTAGAGCATGTCCTCTAAGGTTTGACCATCTACTAGTGGTTTCTTTAGTGACCCACCGGTTTATGGTTGCCCTAAAGGAAGATTTGGAAATGCCGATGGCTGGCTCTGGACCAATAAATGGGGTTAGTGAGCCCCTTCTGGCCAGCGCATCTGCTTTCTCATTTCCCATTACTCCGCTATGTCCTGCCACCCACTCCAGGGAAACCCTGCTATGTTGCGATTTTAAACCATGGTACGTTACATATTCTGGGACGCAAGATCCTGTAAATATGTTCTTCACTCCTAACTCATATTGTGTTTGCCATCTGCTATAATGTTGTCGTTTGGCTATAGTATTCAGCTCTTCCTTGGGAGTAATATAGCGTCAAACCCTCACATGCTGCTTGTTTTGCTGCCTTGTCTACCTTTTCATTTAGGCATAAACCTACGTGGGCTTTGACCCATAAGAAGGTAACATGAACACCTTTTTCTTTGAACATGGCCACTAATTTTCCAATTTCCACAATCATATGATTTTTGAACTTGGTGAGGTACGGACTTGACAATGTTTGAAGTGTGGTAAGGGAGTCTGTACAAATAGTTACTCCTTGGCCATCCAGCTGTCTAATGTTTACATAAATATATTTTAGAGCTAGTAGGATCCCAACGATCTCAGCTGTATAGCTGATAGTTTCATTGTATAACTTATATCGAACAATATTATTAAACTGCACACGAAGTATGGCAGCCCCCACTTACTCTCTAAGTCTGCAATTTTCCAGTTTATTACACACGTATTCAGCAAACTGTTCGTTTACGGATATCATACCATCCCGAAGCCGAAAACGGTTGATCTTTATCTTTGTAAAAAGTACCTTGTAGTCAACGGAGAATATGGACGTGGTGCAATCATTTATAAGGTTATTACTTTTTGGAAATACATCCAGAAAGCTGAGAACGATGGGAGGAATAATTGTATTAATCCGATTTATATTGAATGCAATACAATGAGACAACTCTTTAACCGCGATTAGTGGTGATTATTGGCTATAATGTGACAATGTAGTAAAACATGGAACATCTCAAATTCCTTCTTTGCTTTTAAAATCGACTGCTCTACAAAGTTATGCAGGTGTCACTAGGGGTCAGTGTTTATCTTTCCTATTATCTCTAAGACGTGAACTGTTTTATCAAGAAGCTAACTGTTTTGAATTTCAGCCTAGTCAATCCAACTATGAAACGTCATGGGGCCGTTATTTATCTATTGCTACTGATGGCAATCAGTAACTGTTATTGTAAATTCAACAACAGTGAAAGCGATTCGGAAGATTCAGAAGAATATCAGCATGCGAGAGGTTCGTCCAAATGTTTTATAATACAACAAAATTTCTTGCTACATCTAGATTGAATTTCAGAGAATCGTTGGAATTGGGCACTGTAGACCTTAAAAACGATTTGAATTAAATAAGAGTGCTTACGCCCTTTATTCCATGTGAAATTACAGAAGAAAGTTTGATCAGTGATCTTGGAACGCGACTATAGCTTGACGATTGTCAACTCCTAGTCTGAATAGTCGATTTATTTAAGTAGCTTTTCTTCTTCTTATAAAACTGCCAAATTATTATTCCGTTATATTTTGATTTTGCCAGGCAGGTCGAACCTGATGCAAATAATATAACCGAAAATATGTAAACCATTATTGTAATCACCCAATATGCTAGACAATCATTTCCACTGAAGAACCTAAAAAATACGTTTTTAAAATTTTTAAAATTGATTGACTCTGTTGAGCACCTCAATAAAGTATTTTATTTTGATATATTTGATATGGATTTGAAATAATTCATCGTTATGAATTTAAAAGAATCCTTCCGAAGTGGAGACTAGACCACTAACACAGTAATATGTACACAGGTTACAGTCAAACAGAGTGCGGGTGCGGGAAGAGCCACTCAAGCAAGCCAAAATGGGAAGGTCCAACTAATGACGAGCCAGAAAACAAAAACGTACACACAACGTCTCAAGTCAACCAAACGAACCTTTACAAGGGAAGTACCTGGGCTGTGACAAATTCGAATGCAGAATCTCATTCTGAAGTACAACCAGAATCCAATGTCGAAGATAGATTCTCGTAAGTACAAAATCATAATAATATTATGATATTATCATCAACAAAATGAATAATCAGTTAGCACGTTGGCTGCGGGAGCCCGTTCCCGAGTTTCGCCGTGTCCTGAAACGTATTTTCGAGAAAATCAGCATACCTAATTATGACAAAACAACAAAAAAAAGTCTGCCAAGTGGGTGTGGCACATAGCTTCCTCGTATCCATAACCCGATTGTATAGATGATACGATGCATAGTAGTTAATCTCAAAACACCAATCTCTAAGTACCTTTCACTACCCTCCTAGGAGACCACCTACACGCTAATCTGGAAAATCCTAGAAAATTTCATCAAATTCGGATGAAAAATTAAGTGATTAGGTGTATGTGATTGGATCAAAAAAATACATAGCCTCGGATGGGTTTCGAACCCGCGACCTTAGGAGCTCAAATTAAGACTTTATCCTCTGGGATACCGATAACCTGCGATTAATAGGATTTGAGATTCTCACAGGAGACCATCCCTCTATGAATGAATCCCTCTATGGGAGAAAATTCTCTGTGATTTTCATAGGGGACCATCTAAGCACTACTCTGTGACATCCCTGAAAATTTCATTGAAATCGAATGGAAAATGTAGAAGTTATGGCCGTTATTTTTTTTTTTTTTTTTTAAATAAACTCCCCTCAAAGACAAAATGTCTTTTGTGACGGAGGGGGCACGCCATAAATGAAAATAATAAATAAATAAATCAAATATAATGGGGAGGACGCCCAGGACTCACCCGACGCCGGCCCTGGGGATGAGGGAAGATGAGGAAGGTGGGGGTGGGAGAGAGGGATGAAGGGAAGTGCCTCTATAAAACGACCACCAGTTCAAATACGAGCCGAGCAGGACGCGGGTGGTGATACCACGGAGTACGCCTACCGAGATGCCCAACTCACGCAACTCCGTGGCACTTTTCCCGCACCACACCCCGCGCCATGATAAGGTTGCAGCCATCACCCTGATGTTGTTGGGTACCACTCCTTTTAGCTCCGACACCGCTTGCCGTAAATCATCTCTGTCATACTTTCTTATCTTAGCCCGCCAAGTCTGCTCCATGTCCAAGCTGCCATTGACAACCTGGACATCCAGGATAATGCAAGACCTGTCGGGCTTGACGGCAACGATGTCGGGCTTCTTACCCTGGTCACTTGGCATGTGATACAATCTCTCCCTCTCAACATCCCAGCCGCTAGATGACAAAGCACCTGCTATCTGCTTGGCGACCGCATCATGACGTAGAATGCGGCCCCCATGAGTCCGAGGACACTGCTGCACTACATGATAAAGATGTTCATTTCCACTCCGACAGGCACGGCAAAGGGGTAGGGTTGTCCCGCGACTACCTCTCGAACACCGTACCGCAGTTGGCAGAGTTGCCATGCGGACGGCGTGAAAGTGTCGGTAGTCACGGGCCCCAATGCCCTCCGAAGCCCAATCTACCCATTGGGATGAGACAAGGCTTTCGGAGCACTGTCGGAGTTCTTTACCATCCACTGACTCATGCAGGGCAGCAGCAAACTCAGCAGACGAACTGGGTTTTGGAGCAGATGGTGTTGCTCGGTCGCACCATGCTAACTGCTGCCTGACAAAATCAAGATCAGCAGCCGCACGGGCGACCTCCCAGCTCGACCCTTGAAGGGCTAGCAGGCGCTGGCGGCGCAATGAAGGGATACATGCCGAGAGAGACACAATGCCAAGCCCACCGGATTTGACCGGTGCGTGGAAATAGGCACTTGGGACACCAGGTGGGAACTTCAGCCAAGAGCGCACAGCAGAGCGAACTTGTCGATCTAACTCTTGCAGCCTCCCCGCCGTAAGCCTGCCAAAGACTAACCCATAGGTCAGCTTTGGCAGTAAGTACGTGCGGAGGAGGCGCAGCTTCTGCTGTGGCTTCAATGGAGCCTTGGTAACGCGAGCTAGCGCTCTACCAAGGTCCACACGGCTGGTGGTAATGGTGGCCACCCCCATGAAGTCGACTCCAAGGTACCGCCAGACCTCCAGCACGGATCGAGATGGAATGGGGGACTGTCCTACGACAAAACCCCCATCCACAACTTTCACCTTGTGCTGGCGACCCGACGGGACCAAGGAGACCGACCCACACTTATCGGGGTTAACCACAAGTCCACACCTGGCTAGCTGCTTAGCAAATGCATTGAGGGCGATCTGCAAGCCCTCACGGGTTTCTGCGAGTAGGATAACATCATCGGCAAATGCCAATGCTCCTACTCGCACCCCAGGGGCGAGATCAAACCCTACTTCAGTGGGCAGCTTACCCAAGGCCGTATCCACGACCAGGTTGAAGAGGAGTGGCGATAGGGGATCCCCCTGGCGTACCCCACGCCCGATCCGTACATCCCCTGAAACCTCGCCCCCTGCCTCGAGGACCGTCACGCCTTCATGGTACAGACAGGCCACATACTCAATTAATCGAGATGGGGCCCCGACACCACGAAGGCAATCGGTCAGGGCAAAGTGACTGACTGTGTCAAAGGCCTTAGCGACGTCCAGAGCGGCGAGGTGGAGTTGCCGGCGTTTAATACGGGCCAGCGAGATGACAGTTTGGAGAACTGTAAGGTTCTCCGCTGTGCCATCCGCTGGCCGAAACGCTCTCTGGACATCACCAATGACACCAGCCACCTGGAGGCGAGATGCCAGTACTTTTTGGAAGTGGCGGAAGACTACCGAGGACACTGAGATCGGTCGATAGCCTCCAGGCCCACTTCCCCCTTTCTTGGGAATAAAAACGGTTCGGGTACGGGTTAACGCTTTCGAGGGTCTTCCCGCAAGCATGAGCAGGTTGAGGATGAGCAGCTTAATCGTCTTAGGTGCTTTATTCCAGCGACGGGCAGAAACACCATCCGGTCCAGCGGATGTGGAGTTCTTGACACGGCACTTGTGTGCCTCGTCAGACAGCACCGGCGAGCACATGATGCCGCGCAAGGAATCCCTGGTGGAGACTGGGGGAACCACACACTCCCCAGGGTTGTGACTGGGAGCACTCAAAAGTGGCTCCCAGAAATCCACAAACTCCTGAAGAGGGGGCTGAACTTGATCTTCCCCAGGCTCCTCCAGTACCTCCGCAGCTACACGTGCCGGATGCTTCCTCCACAAACTCTGAACCCGGTGGTACTCCTGCCGTCTTGCTTGCTTAGCTGCTCTGCGACCTCCACGCAACACCACTCTGGGAGAAGGTCTCCCCTGGTGCCGTGTCACGGTCGCATCCCCAACCCGCGGGAAGATTCTCCCTAGATAGGCCGCAACCATGTCCTCCAGGTTGTCCAACCCTTCAGCAGCCCGCCTCGCCAGATCCTGCAGGTAGGTGCTTTCGTAGCCTTCAATACGACCTACCTGCCCCCCGAGCCTCAAGACTTCGGTCTTCAAATCGGCAAGAAGACCGGAGGTCCTGGGGGAGGGATACTGAATGGCAGACTGCTGGTCCACGCCAGCAATAGGAGATGCGGGAGAAGCCCCACCGCTATTTGCCAGGATAGCTTCCTGGACAAGCTGCTTATAGTGGGGCTTCAGGCGGAGGTTCTTGATGGCAATGACTGTGCGCGTGGGAAAACGTTCGCTTAAATAAACATTTATATTACGTACCCCATTGCGCACAGCCACCACCTCATCTGCCGCCATCCTGCGCAAATCCTCGGAAGCATACCTAGGCTGTACTCTTTCTATTTCAATTGCAGCATTAGCAGCAACAGGATGCTTCCGTCTGACGTGGACACCAAGGCCAGACCTGGAGGTGAATGCCCGCTCACAATGGGCACACTGGTGGTCTAAAGAGGCTGTGGAAGAGGAAGAGGGTAGGGATGATGAGGAAGAGGAGGAGGGGGAGGATGGCCGACGCCCCTGCCTGGGGCGCCTCTGAGCGCCTCCCCTAATACCCCGCGAGCCAATGGGCTGGCGGGGGTTATGAGGCTGTTCTAAGGTTTCATCCATAACTGGGGGGCGCTTCAATTATGAAGGGTCAGGGAACCCGTTAACAGGGGTCCCCTCCCTAGTCGCCAGAGGGTCATTCAGCCACCCCTGGAAGTTCAAGAGGGGTCCATCAGGGAAACCTAATGGGACCACCTCTGTCCATCCCAGGGGGCCCGGGTTGTGCGACGGGGACGCATGACCTTGACTTGGGTAGGGATAAGAAGGGCTCCGAAGAGATAAAAACACCCTCTATTACCCTACCCCAACAACCCAAAAAAAAAATTCATTCACGTTTGCGCATGCGCAGTGGCTACTATCAGTCCGAAGGTGGTGATTTTCATAGGGGACCATCTAAATACTAATCTGTAACATCCCTGAAAATTTCATTGAAATCGGATGGAAAATGTAGAAGTTATGGCCGTTACAAGGAATTCACGTTTGCGCATGCGCAGTCGCTTGTCTCAGTCCGAGGATGTTCATTTTCATAGGGGACCGTCTACACACCAACCCGCACAATCCCTGAAAACTTCATCGAAATCGGACAATAACACAGACAGACGGACAGACACATAGACAGACAGACACGGAACCAAAATTGTTCAGAAAGGTCTAAAACGCAAAACGCGAGTGAAAATTTTGATTTTGGAGAACTTTTTTCTTCGTCCTTGAAAAGTGAAAACAAAGTTTCCGCTACCTTGGTAGACTCGGAAGCAAAATCGTATTTTTTCGTCAAATCAATTGTTGTTATTACCAGTCCATCATCCGGCCCAGGCGAGGATTTATGCTCGGCGCAGAAACAGTGAGTAATGCGCGTAAAGACTGGACCCGCACAACACCAACCTCTGCAGAAAACACCCCTTTTCCTTGAAGTTTTTTGTCTTCCTCCGAACTTCAAAGACATACAAACGATTTATTCTTACTCTGGAGGTGTTGAAAAGCAAACAATTTAGGGAATCTTTGCTTCCGAGTCTACCAAGGTAGCGGAAGCTTTGTTTTCACTTTTCAAGGATGAAAAAAAAAGTTCTCCAAAATCAAAAATTCCACTCGCGTTTTACATTTCAGACCTTCCTGAAAAATTTTGGTTCCGTGTCTGTCTGTCTGTGTGTCTGTCATGAAATCCTTGTAACGCGCATATCTATACGAAGCTATTGTCTGATTTCCATGAAATTTTCAGGGATTGTGCGAGTTTGTGTGCAGACAGTCCCCTATGAAAATCAACATCCCCGGACTGATAGAAGCGACTGCGCATGCGCAAACGTGAATTCCTTGTAACGGCCATAATTTCTACATTTTCCATCCGATTTCAATGAAATTTTCAGGAATTTTATAGATTAGTATTTAGATGGTCCCCTATGAAAATCACCACCTTCGGACTGATAGTAGCCACTGCGCATGCGCAAACGTGAGTTTACTTTTAACGGCCATAACTTCTACATTTTCCATCCTATTTCAATGAAACTTTCAGGGATGTTACAGATTAACTTGTTTTGATGTTTTGAGATTAACTACTATGCATCGGATCATCTATACAATTGGGTTATGGATACGAGGAAGCTATGTGCGACACCCACTTGGCAGACCTTTTTTTAAAATTCCTCAGTGACGAAAATATTCAAGAAAATTGATTTTTCAACTTCAAATGATTGGTATTCAAAGAATATCCCATCGACCGTGGAACTGGAGGTACCAGTCCGTTAAGAAAGCAATAGAGATCGAGATTCAACATCGATTACATATTAAAATCGAAATTAGGCTGAGGAACAATATAAAACCACGGTCATGACAGATGCTTTTCATGATTACCTGTCCATCATCCCGCACACGATTAAAAACGATTTGATGAACTGTGTTAGTTGAAAAAACGTGGCCCCCGGTGGGACTTGAAACCACAACCTGCAGCAACTTGGGTGCCTTTGTCCATCGTATCACAGGAGCCACCATGATTGGACAGATGTAGTCAGTTTCAAGAGTGTCAATACTCACTAGAATGAACTTTGCTTCACTTGGCCTTCAATAACCTGCCTCTAGTCCTTCTCTCGCAAGGTTGGGTTGTCTCAGTTACTCTGGGTTGGCCGAATCCTGAATCAGAAACACGAGTGTGAATTGCACATGAACGTTCACTGACGGAAGTGATCCACATTTCAGCTGACCAAAAGCGATCTTTTTTCGTTCTTTCGAATAGAATTTCATGTCTCTCACGTATTCTTCTTTAACAATCAAGAATAAAATAAACTGAAGGTACCAACACTTTGAGAAGACGATGTTCAGCTATGAAAGGGCATAAAGACCGCAAAGTTGGTCCAATTCTAATTTATTTTTTATGATGGAGGCACCCCCCTTTAATTCGTTACATAGTGAATTGTTTGGATGGACCGTTGCAATGTTATAAGCCAAAAACTTTAAAAAGTGCGAAAATTTCGAGGATGCTTTCGAGGTCAAAAATTTGGATTAGAAATTGTGGCATCATCCCAAACAACATCAGGAAAAAAAACTTCTACCCTCGACCTTGCAAGGTGGAATGTTCTATTTGACTGGACTACTTGTATTTACCTCTGAAACACTTTCAACTCCGTATTCTTAATATTCCAGATAATTTACTATGGATAATTCCCGATCTCAGATTTGAATGGGTTGCAAAGTGAAGGAATTTCGTACAGTTTGTTTTATGAAATGTCGAAATACAGTAATTACTACTTACCTACTTCTGTAGGAGGTACAGGTAGTTAGTGGACATGAAACGTTCATATCTTGGACCAGTAGTATGGTTCTGATAATTATCTTTGTGGTTTCAGTTTTCAATTTTCACTCGTAAAAGGATGCAGTTTTTACATCCAAGGGGGAAGACACGTACAGCGTTGCAACTACAGAACATCCAATGAACCATTAGATGACGTGACAGGAAATGGGAGGCCACAAACTGAGGTAAGATAAAGGTGGGTACAATCATAACATTTTTTTACATAATTTACAGTTATTTTCACGTCTAGCAGTATTTCAGTCAACTCGTGATAAAATCAATATGCAATCATCTTGATACAGTCTTGGAGCTCAATAAATGAGCCCCCTGAAGGTATCCCGTGGAAGGCTGAGATACAGAGTTCATCCTGTATTATCGCATCAAAAATACTAAATAATAGGAGTAAAAGACAAATTGATCATCATGAATGCTTCAAACCGAAACACAATGAGCGTAGTAACTTGGACACCCTGTAATCATATAATGGTGAAGGTGGTCGTATGGAGAGGCATTACTGCGTTTTTTTCTGAAATCAACTTTATTTACTCCTCTACACCAAAAATATCAAATTAAAACAAATTTTCTTCTATTAACCCTACTTGGACCATGGTGTCCCTAGTGTCATCGAAAACATCTTGGAAATTCCACTGCTGTCCCAAGGTTTCACCAGATTAACTAGATTTAAATTGTTCAGAGCTGTAAATTTTTACCACTTTTAAAGTAAAAAAAGGATGTGGAAAAACATGGAAAAACCCGTTCATTCAGTAGTTTTTTCCCATTTTTCTTTGGCAATTATTGTTCGATTTTGATGATTCTGGCGGCAATATTTCAGTTTTTCAATTCCCTATATTTTCCCATAAAATGTAGCTAAACTTAAAATTTTCAAGGATTTTAGGAATACATTAGTGCATGGGCCTTGGGAACTGAAAAACTGAAGGATTGCCGCTGGAATCATCAAGAACGAACGATAATAATTATCTAGCAATTATTGCTAGAGAAATATGGGAAAAACATGGAAAAACCCGTTCATTCAGTATTTTCCCCCATTTTCCTTTGGCAATTATTGTTCGATTTTTATGATTCTGGCGGCAATATTTTAGTTTTTCAATTCCCTAGGGCCGTGCGCTAATGAACTTCTAAAATCCTTTAAAATTTCAAATTTAGGTACAACTTTTTACGTTTTTGCGCCTTCAATTTTGCTAAATACTAATAACGAACGGCGACCGACTGAGACCCCCTTAAAAACCTTAAACATGTTAAAAACGGGTTGGCAGTTAAAATAAATGTTTTAAAAAAATTATCAAAAGTTTTGACTTTGAGCTCTTTTTTTACGCATCTGTAAATAATTTGGTTTAGCTATAGGGAGATGAAAAATTTAACGCTATTTCCAAAAATGCCCTCACATGCCCTGGTTTTCACATTTACACGGACAATCGAGGTATTTCTTGTCATTTTAATAATACCAAGTAGAAAACACGAAAAAATATTAAAAATTAAAATATTCAAAAACCCAGGGCGTTATAAAATGTGCGACGGGAACTTTAATTAGTTGTTAACTTAGTTAAATTAGTTGTATTAGTAAAAATTAGTTAAAATTAGTTAAATTAGTTAAAACCCCGGGGCGTTATAAAAAGTGCGTATTAAATTAGTTGTTAAATTAGTTAAAATTAGTCAAATTAGTTTAAATTATTTAAATTATAGTTAAAAAACCAGGGTGTTAAAATGTGCGACGGGAACTTAAATTAGTTGTTAAATTAGTGTAGTTAAAAATTAGTTCTATGATTCTTGATAGTTCCAAATAAAACATTCATTTTATTTGTGATCCATCGCAATTGGAATTTCAACTAACTTCATCTTCTATTATTCTTGGTTATCTTAATGAGTGTATTAGATAATCCTTCGCCGAAACTTCACTTCAAAATTATTTTCTTCAACTTTTGAAATTTTTTTTTTTTTTTTTTTTTTGTGAGATTTTTTACTGTGTTCTAGAAAACTAGAATTGTAACTACAACTCCGCCACCAGTGCTTGACGATAGGGTTACTTCGAACTCGTTTTTCTTCGGAAGAGAACGTTTCAAAGGTAAAGAGACTCCAAAGGACAGTCAAGATGGAGTTCAGGAGCCACAGCCACTCCTTGCGACATCACCGAAATGTGGCATTTCCCTCCGTAACAGAATTGTCGGAGGGATGCCGTCAACCGTAGGTTTGTGTTTATAATATGGGATAGCCTACGTTGTAAGCCTCTTTTCTTCACATTTTCTTTCTTCATTCACACGATATTAGTCTGAAAAATCAGGATATTTCCAGGTAGTTATTCAAATTTGTGGGAATTTCCTCGGATGCTACTGGATAAACAGTTGGTAGGCATTCGTTTCATTGGAAATTTATTACACACTTGATAAGCATGAGTGAGTCCAGGCGATCGCACGTAACTAGCCGTTTCGAAAATTTTTAATGTCTGGATAATGGCACAGAGGAACCAAGAGGCCATTTAGAGCCAAACAGAAGGCATTGGAAATAAGTAGTCCATGAAGTTAGTACGTCGTCTAGATTAATACGGACTAATAACAATGATTTTGATGATATTTGTCAGATAACTGGCCCTGGATGGTAGCTTATGGGTTCAGAGACCGAAAAACCGAACAGGAGTTCGTTTGGATGTGTGGAGGTTCCTTAGTCACGGAAAAGCACACAATCACTGTTGCCCACTGCCTGATGTCAGATACTCACTATATGCAAGTATAACTGCAATTTAACTCAATTATAATTAGAATAGTTTATTTTACTTGGGAAAAATGTAAGTACCCCACATCCCTCCTCTCTTCCCCCAAACAAAGCTTTCTATGAAATTATTATTATTCATGAAATAATGTTGTAAGGAAAGTAAAATTTCTTCGAAAATTTCATGTTAAGTACGTACAAAATTTGTTCTGAAATTTCCAGTCTTTACGAATATAAAATCATAAACTCATAGCAAAAAATACTATCTTCCTATAAACATGGTTGCTCATCTGAAAGTATATCAATGGTTGTCTTATTTTCCATGTACCTACCTACTTTGACGACTACGTAGGGACGTCGCTCGAATAGGAGATATTTATTTGAACTCGACTTTGGATGAAAACTCAATCGCAGAACAAAGGAAAGTCAATAGAAACTTCATTGTACATCCTGACTATAACCATACTTCTCAGAACAAAATGCACGATATTGCTATTGTCACTGTGAAGGAGCCTTTCAGCAAGCGTAAGTGCATTCGAATTACCTAAGTGCCATTATTGGGTAATCGCATTCAATACTACTTTAAATTAATGAAAAAAACTATACCTTTATATATAGAATTTTCGAACTAGGGCGTTTTGAAAACGTTTTTCCCACTTTTTACCCCTTAGTTGTTGCATCATTTATCCCTTGTTGCATTACAAACTTGGCCGTTGCCTTTGATTATACGGTCTGGAAGCCGACATGGTGGGTGGATCCGGGTCCGGCTTTTGGGACTAGGAGGTTTTTTTTAATTACTTTTCATCTTCCCCCGTTTTTGCTTCCTCACTACCGAAGGTAGGGAAGCTTTGTATTCGTGAAAGAAGTGAAAAAAAAGTCCTCCAAAATCAAAATTTCCACTTGCTTTTTGCGTTTTAGAGCTTCCCGAACAATTTTGGTTCCGTGTCTGTCTGTCTGTCTGTCTGTCTGTCCGTCGGTCTGTCGGTCTGTCGGTCTGTCGGTCTGTCTGTGGTCAATCCTTGTCCCGGGCAAAACTATACTAACCTGTGGTCCGATTTTGATGAAATTTTCAGGGATTGTGCGGGTTAGGTACTAGACGGTCCCCTATCAATTTCAGCACCTTCGGACCAATAGGAGCGAGTGCGCATGCGCAAACGTGAATTTCCTGGAACCTCGGTTTCTCGGTTTCTAATGAACCGATTTTGCTCAAATTTGGAGGTTAGTTAGGGACTAATTTCTAAGAGACACCCTATAAGTTTCAATCAAATTGGTCAAGCAATAGCCGCTGCGCATGCGCGAACTTTAAATTTATTGTTACAACCAAAACTCCGCAACTATTCAACCAATTTCGATGAAATTTTCAGGGATTGTGTGGGTTAGGTCCTAGACGGTGGACCAATAAATAAAATTCCACGTTGAAAATACAAATATCATACTACTCGTGCCCAAACTTACTTCCAGGTTCCCGTGTAAATTGCTTCTTTTATTGTGTGATCAAATGTTGTGGTCTGCAGGTCAATTAATGTTGAAACCAAATTGACCCCTCATCACAGTCTCTTTTGCGTCTTTCTTTCTGTCATCGAGTTAGTGGTCCACAGGTCAGTTTTGAGATGAAAATTGGCACTTCGCGTTTTTTGAATGCGCCGAACTAGGATTTTACAGTGCGAATTTACACTCCATTGATCTTCTATCCATTGATCTTTTATCCATTAATTTTTTCGCCAACTGATTCTATACGTCCATGTTACAATGAGTGAGGATGCTATACTGCCCACCCAACTTGGCAGACGTTTTTAATTACCTACGTTACCTGTCGTAGAATTATCACTTGTTACATTCAGTTGTTAGCCATTGTTTATTAAATGTTGACTATTGTTAATCGAACTATTGTTACGAACTATCGCTGGGTAGTTTCTATTTATTAAATTTCTATTTCTATTTTCTCTCTATCTATAATTTTCAAACTTTTAGAAAATATAAAATACACTTTTCCAGTTCCTAGCAAGAAGATTGAATTTTCTAAAAGTTTCTTTTCTTTTAAGTTAAGTTCTCTTAAAGTATGTCCTATGTCTGCCTGTAACTGGGATACCTTTTACTTCACTAGACTTAGCTGAGAATGGATTGACAAGCTCGGCCGAAACAGTCTGCAGGGAGACATCCTCTGACAATAGTCCTGTCCCAAGTCCTTGATGTTCTCCTAAGGTTGCAGATTCTTGATATCCTCTTGGGATGCCAGCCTGCTGACGTTCTCTTGACTCTGGCTGTTCCATCCATGTTGTATCATCTTATTTTGATGAGAAAAGCTTAGGACATAGGCTCCTATGATGAGCAATTACTTCTTTGCAGTAGAAGCAAGGTTCCCGAGGCTGTTGAAAATTACCAACGGTAGAGGCTGCATGCTCTTCGATGTAGTGTTTCAGCTCCACCACCTTAATCTGTGCCTCGTACTGTACCTTAAGAGCATCTCCATCATCAGGTTCAGGCTGATGTGCTCTTGCACTCCGTGATGTATGAGGAGACCCTACCGAGCTTTTCAGGAATTCTACAGATGCTTTGATCTTTCCTAGTTGTAGTTTTGCTTCAACAAATACCTACTTAAATAGATCTCTTATGAAGCCGATATACCAAATTTAATCAGAATTGGTCCGTGTGAGCTGGAAAAAGACGGAACGGAAAAATGTTTTATCGATTTTTGGATTCAACCTTGAAACGTAAACCATCAAATTTTGAGGGGGTTAGAATTTTTGTCTTGCTCGATTCTGAAGGTTCATTATTGAAAATAATAAACCAAAATGAATTAGGTACTTAACAGATTTCTCTATATTAGAACATTCAGTTCCAAACGCCAAAATGATCATAGTTACTATCTGAAACAGGCATCAGAAAAAATTGTTCAGAAATGGAACCAAAACAATACAAAGAATCCATCATTTTTGTTTATTATAAAAATAATGAACCTTCAGAATCGAGCAAGACAAAAAAATGTTAATCCCTCATGTTTTACGTTTCAAGGTACGTAGAATCTCAAAATCGAATAAAACATGTTCTGTCCGTCCGCCGTACGCCGTACGCAGCACTTTCCTTAGTTACCATGGACCGATTTTGATGAAATTTGGTATGGAGGCTCCATGTGGGATGTAGTTGTGCCCCGAAGTTTTGGTTGATGTAGGTTACTTCTCAGGGGTGAAAAATAGGGGTTGAAATTTTGAAAACGTCCTAACTCAAAAATTTTAGATATAAAGGTATTGTTTTTCTGCCAATATAAGATAGTATTGAATTTTTAGAATTTTAAGAGACTACGTGGAGCCCTGTAGGACAAACCTCTGTTCTGAATCTGTTCCCTCAATTCTCTCTTGCGTCACAAGCGATGGGAGAACCTATCAAGCGTTTCAAATGGGACTCGCTGGCCCTCGCATTAAAGAATCTCTCATCCAGAAATTTTTTGATCCAATCACATCGACTTTGGTTTATCATTTTTATATCTACTTGCGATCGATATTTTTCCTCATGTTGGTAGGCGGTAACATTGGCAAAGCCGTGCTCTTCGCAGACGAGTGATCTATATATAAAAATAATAAACCATTGAGTAGTAATTTGCAGCGTTCCCTGCTAGCTGTTGAAACTGCATTACAGAATATTGAAAATTTTGATAGAGACGAAAAGTATTTATTCTATTTTGTGTGTCCCTCTACAACAGGCTACACGCCGATATGTTTACCATTTCAACTGGACATGAGAAACAATCAATTCACTGGAAAAGACGCTTTCGTCGCGGGCTGGGGCGCAACATCATTTGGTAAACCATACATAATAATATTAAAAAATAAATGTAAAAAAAAATCTACCAATTTATCGTGTAAGTAAGAATAATATTTTTGTTTAATGGGATACCTATGTACTGAAATTATGAGTCAATTTGAGTTGTTAAATTGATCGCAATAATTGGCTTGCCTTGCTCATTTCACAACTAAATAAACATTCTACAGGTTCACATCATGCTAAACATCATTGGGGGTGTTTTGACTGTAAATCCATCCAGTAAATTTCGTCAAAACCATCAAATAATGGACTAAAGAAATTGATTTTTATTGGCACACAATATCGAACACTGCACAACAAAAAATTTGAAAATTTATTTATCTCTTTATTTATTTTTTAATAAATGTATTTATTTTATTTATTATTAAGAATTTGAAAATTTAATTTTAGCTACAGTCAGATAGTTGTATAATTTGTTTTTAATTAATCTAAATAATAATTGTTTGTTGTTTCAATCAAGAATTATGGGACTCATCGTTTTTCAGATAGCTTCAGTTCCGATGTCTTGTTGGATGTGAAATTGCCCATTGTGGACAATGAGATTTGCCGCAAATTTTATATGTCAAGGAGAGTGAATATCGACAGCAGTCACATTTGTGCAGGAGCAGAAGCAGGAAAAGACTCGTGTCGGGTAATAAACGCTTTGAATAGTGAAAAAATGTCGTCATCCGATATTTTTGTTTGCGGCTTTGTTGTGATTTCTTGTAGATAGTGATTGAATGTTTATTTATAGAGAAGTAAATGAATGTCAGCTCCTCTAAAACTGCTACTGAGGGTGAGGGTATGAAACAGGGTCTTGCCTGCATCAAGGTTAAGACCCTTGGGGGGTATGTTGGTAGATGAAATGAAATGAAATTCATTGACATAATAAATATAGATAGAAGAACATGAATTGATAAATTTTAATCAATACATTGGTGGCTGTAGGCATAGCCCATGCTGCCACCAAGAGCCAATTATCTACCTCTATATTAAGTTCAAAATAGATTATTTTACATCTCATCCCAAATACATTTACTAGAGCCAAACAAATAAAATTCAAAATATATGATTTGCACACATACTGACTATTTAAAAAACTCTCGTTAAAGTCTGTCTGACCAGTAGTAATGGGCTAAGTAAATACTTGTTTTTTTAATACCTAAATCTGCTGAAATTTCCTGGAAATCTCATATCCGTAGTTATTTTATTTACAAGATTCAAGAATATGTAGAGGGGACTCTGGGTAAAAAGCAGAATACGAGGACGCATATTCGCCACTATGCCCTTAAACTTGAATCTTGTTTCATATTGACTGACAGAGTTCGCTGGATGCAGAACATAACGATTTTTATGAAATAACATTGATGCAACCTTCATATAGATTAAGCACTTTGGAATAGCTGCTCTGTAGAATATCGCCTCGGTTTCTTAAAATAAATTTTCAGCACTGCTTTTTTCAAAAAAACGCTGCAAATCATTGCTCAAAGGTTTATTATTTTCTGTATAGATCACCCTTCTGTATAGATCACTGGTTCTCCATCAATAGCACCTACCACCATCTGTATTCTCCCTTGACCTTCCCTCTCAAATTTCAGCTTCCTGCGTTCAATAGGATTGAAAATGACTTCGGAGCTCACTCAGCTGATCAGTGATCTGAAGAGTGAAGAAGATCTCCTCGAATGCTTAAGACGTCTGGAAGAGCACTTCCATTCAATAGGATTGAAAATGGCTTCGGAGCTCACTCAGCTGATCAGTGATCTGAGGAGTGAAGAAGATCTCCTCGAATGCTGGAGACGCCTGAAAGAGCACTTCCATTCAATAGGATTGAAAATGGCTTTGGAGCTCACTCAGCTGATCAGTGATCTGAGGAGTGAAGAAGATTTCCTCGAATGCTGGAGACGCCTGGAAGAGCACTTCCATTCGATAGGATTGAAAATGGCTTTGGAGCTCACTCAGCTGATCAGTGATCTGAAGAGTGAAGAAGATCTCCTCGAATGCTGAAGACGCCTGGAAGAGCACTTCCATTCAATAGGATTGAAAATGGCTTCGGAGCTCACTCAGCTGATCAGTGATCTGAGGAGTGAAGAAGATCTCCTCGAATGCTGGAGACGCCTGGAAGAGCACTTCCATTCAATAAGATTGAAAATGGCTTCGGAGCTCACTCAGCTGATCAGTGATCTGAAGAGAGAAGAAGCCTTTGAGCAATGATTTGCAGCGTTTTTACCCACCAACATTTTTTTTACCTACCAACTTTTTTTTACCTACCAGCTAGGTGCTACCTACCACACCATACTGGCTTCACACCTTCACAATCAAGTTTATTAGAAATAACTAAACGCTTCACACTCGATTGGAAAAATAGAAAGCTTCATATGGAAATTTGATTACTGGTTACGCAGAGGCAAAACTGTATACAAATCGAAGAAATGAACAGCGATCGCATTTCAGTCCGATAAAATTTTAATGGAGATTAGACCTCTTTTGCGATTCACACTCATGATTCTGTTTTATCGAAGGAAAACCTTTAAGTACTCGTAGGGACCGAACGGTTTGTCCTACAGAACTCCGGGTGGTCTCAAAAATTTTTAAAAATTCAATACTATTTAAAATTGGTGAAAAAACGATACCTTTATTTCGAGAGTTTTCGAGCTAGGGCACTCTTGAAAATTTCAACCCTTAATTTTCACCCCTTAGAAGTGACCTACATCAACCAAAAGCTTCGCGGCACAACTAGACCCCAAATGGAGCCCATATACCAAATTTGAACCAAATCGGTCCAGTGTTGCTAAGAGAAGTGCCGCGTACGGCGGACGGCGTACGGCGTACGGCGGACGGACGGAAATTTTTTTATTCGATTTTCGTATTCTACGTACCTTGAAACGTAAAACATCAAATTTTGAGGGGGGGTTAAAATTTTTTTTTTCTTGCTCGATTCCAAAGGCTTATTATTGAAAATAATAAACCAAAATCAACCGTTCTGAGATACATTCGTTCCTCCCCAAGCTATCACTCCAAATTGCAGAAATTGTTGAAAAGATAGAAGATTGAAATTTAACTTATCAACTCGTAATGTTTTAAATCTACTCGGAAAATATTGAATTCAAGAGGGAAAAATATATTTTGCATAAATAAATGTTATACGTAAAATCCCAACCATACGTGTACGTCGTCGAACGTGTGGGAAACCCGGGTTCGATTCCAGGCCGTGACATCAACTTTTTTTCTTCTAATTTTAAAAATGACGTGTTTAGATAATCTAATACGTAAAATCACGACTCTTGTGAAGTGTAACTCCGTGTAATATCCCCCAGCTTATGACTGCGTGCAATATCCCCCATTTCTCTTCCCCGGTTTTCTTTTCAGATATCTACGATTTGAAGACCACAGGGAACGAAGGGGGAATGTATGAATTTTTCCATTCAGAGAAAACTGAAATTCAAAGTTTGACGCGTTTTATCATATCCATCTTTATGAACGGTTGGGTCGTTTTATTTTTCGTCATTATTTGAACTTTCATCTAACGATATAACGGAAAGATAAATGAAGGCTTTGCTAAAAAAACGAGCTATCTGCATTTTTTTCGAAAATCGTTTTTTGACGGTTTTGGAATCAGAAAAATATAAATGCTAAATAAAAATATAATGCTTCAAATTTCTTTCACTGTTTTTTTTTCGAACCTTCCTCTTTTTTCCTTTCTATTCGGACCTTCCCTCTTCTTTTCCAGTAATTTCAGATCCAACAAGAGCTATTTTCCGCAGATCGTCCTCCTTTTTCCCCATTTCGATCACATATTATGAAACTACATCCTTGAGAGAGTTTGTTGCCAACCTTAACTCATTTTCGGAGAAAAGTTGCATTCCCCCTTCTTTCCCTGTGGTCTTCATTTGTTATTGCCTGCTTTTAGTAGGTTTTTCAGCTAGTTATAGAATAATTTAGGTTTGAAAAGATTGAATGTAATATAGTAGAGCCGTATCTACCACCTCATGAATTACCTCATAATTATGAAACCTGAATTGTGCCAGCTCCAGATACCCTCCAAATTTGACCAGAGTCGGACAAATAGATTGTGATAAATTACAGTGTTTCAAGAAAATTAAGTTTTAAAACGGATTTTCATAATGTTTTAAAGAACGAAACAGTTTTACATACACTTCGGGTTCTAAACCCAAAATTATGGGTATGACTCAAAATATCTAAGTAGGTAGGGGAATTCAAGTTCACAATTCGTTAAATTCATGAAAATTTTGAATATTTCCCTGGCAAGAAGTTTTCTTCTTCCTTCACATTGATTTTAACACTCCGTTCCCCATACTATGGGGAATTTTGTACAATTAACTAAGTAGGTATGATATATTATATCATACCTACTTATTTAATTGTACAAAATTCATGAAATGAGCGCACAATTCAGGGGGCTTCAGATGAAGTTCATAGACGTCATCTTGTAATACATGATATGTAAAATACGTCCAATAAGCATTAAAATCACGAGTGAAGTATGTTACGAAACATTCACTAACACAACATAGAGGTGGGAGCTATGGGTGATGGGTGAGGGCTGGAAACTACTTACCGAGTTATCTTATCAACATGATGACTTCTAAGTGTTCAAAATGAGAAAAAGGGTACATGAGTTTTAGCTTTTCACTTCGAAAAATAGATCGTACTGAGTAAAATATGTAGATAAATTTCCTCAACCTACGATACAAATAATCGATATGCTTCTTCTACGGTAATCTACTGTCAATCATTAAGCCCAACTATTTATAAGACAAGGACAGCCGCAAGCTACATCATTGTCTAAAAAGTGTGAATAACTAAATTATAGCGGTCAACCTCGGGATCGTAGGCATGACCAATCGTTATGTACTTCGTTTTTGAAGCATTCAATGTGAGTACACTGGACCGAAATAACGGCACACCCATCAGGTTATCCTTCTAGGTATATAAATATAAATTATACGTCCAGGTACATCCTCGAAACCTTGTGGCTGGCTTTTGCCCACTCAACACTACCCTAGTCAAACGACTGGTTTTTCATAATTGTACAACGACAATTTGTTCAGAAAAATTATTATCATGATACCTGGATGATTCAGGACTTCTTGCTGGTTAAGTACGTGTATTTTCCACATTCAGCAAATTTTGATGCGAATAATTTATATATTTAGATTATTTAAACAAAATAAAATTTGCTCCTCTTCCAGAGCTTACTCCAGAATAATTAAAAATGGAACATTGATACTTTACATGTTACCTTTTTGGTCACTTCTTAAGTGTGTAATAGCGCCATTATGCAACTTTTGTAAGTCTTTATTGTCTTGAACAGGGTGACTCTGGTGGGCCTTTGATGATCAAGAACGACAAGAACAAGGCGTTCTATCTCATCGGAGTCGTCTCTTTCGGGGCCTCTTGTGGTCAACCAGGAGCTCCAGGTGTCTACACTCGGATCACATCCCACCTGAGTTGGTTGGAAGAACATTTGAAGGACAAATGATAATATTCCAATTATTATCAGTACGAGTGAACGGAGACAATAATAATAAACATGATGCCCTGACGGACTCAACAGAGGCATAATGTATTTGATATATCGAATAATAATCTTATGAAAATAATCAGGAGAGTAAGAACTTTTCATTACACGTTATGCGTCTCAGATTAAGCAGAGTTGGGAATGTAAAACTCGCCTTTTAGTCGCTGGAAGAAGAAAAACTGCAAGATCCAATTCTGTGGTCGAGAATTAAATTTGGAAAAGTATCCAGAGCTGATTCCTAAAGCCCGTTTCACACTTGTATTTGGTTCGGTTTCGGTTGCGACTTGATAAGTGTAGAGGGAGAAAATTGAGCAAACGATGCATTTGTAAGAACCGAATTGAAACCGTATAGCACCAAAAGCACTCTCAACATTAATCGGTTCCATTCGGTTCCTATTCGATTTCAATTCGGGTCCAGGGTGCACAAAGGAAATGGAGCCTTCACACTTGCAAGGTTCAATCATTCACCAAAGTTTGAAGTGTTTTCAAATTGTGAATCATTGAAATTGATAAATACGTAGTCTTTGTCTATCTGATAACACTGCTCCATCAAAGACAGATGAAAAATACAAGGAAAATTTTACTCGGAAAAGCCCATGAAAAGCACCGTTTGCCAGGCGTTTGGTCAAAATAGGATCTGTATTTTCCATTCCTACCTTTGATCAGCCTGTGAAGAGCAAGTATGGCAATAACTTGATTCCCTCCCATGGCGATGGCTATTGGCCAACTGTGAACTGTGAACTGTGAATGTGAAGACGTATCTAAACCCTACGAGTTTGAAACGGGCCTGAGCATACTATACTCAGGGATGGGCGATAGTCGATAGTTACTATCGATAGATTTTCACTTTTTTTTGTATTTGAAAATCTCAGCATTCGGATGGCTGTGACATTAAATACTGAGACGAGCGAGGCAGCCTCAACTCCGAGAATTCCATTTCTCGATTCACAGAGGAGTTCTTTGGACTGGAATCCTCGACGTAGAGGCTCGTTTCAGTATTTATTACCTGCTGTATATTGTGAGTACTTCATTCCGAGAAATTAGATATTCAACAATTGTGCAAAGGAACAAAATTCGTGGTATCGAATTTACCTCTCAAACATACCTCTTCAACTCACTCCCTTTCTCTCTTCAGGCTTTCAGGCAATTCGTGGCCCAAGGAGCAGGGCTTAACTGGAAATTCTGTTTATAAATTTTATATAATATTCGTTTTTCGTTTGAAGTCTTTGTGTAATCTTACAAATATACCGAATCCTGCAAGTAATCCTAATACATAAAACCCCAATTGTTTGATTGTACGTATATGTCGCCCGATCGTGGGGGACCCAGGTTTGATTCCAGGCCGTGACAAAAAAAAGTCTTTGAATAAATTACGTGTTTTTTAAAGATTTTTTTGCCTGCTATAGATAGCATCGATAGTTTTAATCGATAGTATCGACCTATCGATAGTGCTGAACTATCGACTATTGCCCATCCCTCCCGCTGAAATCGCTGCAGTTGCTGTGAGTAGACTACCTCTGCAGTGGTGTGTAACCAACTAGAGACGCAGGTTGTAGTTAGATACCTAATGGCCATTTGATGGTACCAATGTAATTGTTAAATTATGTCAAGTTAACACCTGGAGTGTACAAATCCTCTGATGGACTCCCAGTGTATAAAGGGTAAAGTTGTTCTTAAGATACATGATGGGTTGATTAATATATTATTCGTCATACCAACATTTCATTAGTTAGAACAAAGTAATTAGACTCACTCCCAAGTAGTCTATGGGGGTCTCAAGGATTTCAATTTGGACAGAATTTTAAATATCCCCCTTCTCCCACTCATCCCCTCCCAATGGTAATTTCGATATTCTGATCATTCGAAGTCATCTGAACAAAAAGGAATTTTGCAAATTGGTAGGAAATTGCGGCAAAAACGTACGTTTTTGGTTGCCTTTGTATAAAATGTCTGAGGGACGGTGATTTGCTCAACTGACAGTGTATAAAGTGTCTGAGGGACATGGTGATTTTCAGAAACTAGGGAACAAAGTACTTTTCGTGGTGGTTAGATCACAGCTGAAAGTCTGAAATGGGACCTCTTATAAAGGGAAAACAGGCACTGAGCGCCTGGGATATTCAAGATGCATATTGCTGTCAAAATACTTAATTGAAATTTCCCTCGTGTCTGTCAGACACTTTATACACACCAGGGGTTAATAAATTTTGAAATGTTCATGATAAATTCACGAACGTCTAAACCATACCGGCAGCATTAGTTCATGTATCCTCCGCTAGGGATAGAACAGCGTTTTCCCCTTGAACCATAATATGGTATATTATATCAGAACCATCTGATATATTATATCAGATAAGCTCAGTTACCTATTTTGGTTAACCTTGAGATAATGCGATGCAGCTGATTAAAGGGAAAAATGCGCAGGAAATATGAATTATTGCTGCCGGTGTGATTTGGATGTTTGTGATAAATTTAAATATTTGGACTACATCTCTATTCAAACTTTGAACATAATGGCTCTAAGCTTTTGACAAATCGCAATAAAGGGAGTAACTAAATGAATTTGAACTTTGAAAAACTACGCTTTTACGAATTACTATCCTAATACTTCAAATATATTCTGTCTTTACCTATTTATCTAGCGATATAAATTTATCGTAGTAACAAATCTTTAATCGTGAAAATTGATCAACACAATTTTGAAGTACCAAGTGAGGTGTCTATGTAATATTCGTATAAATCAATATTCTACGTGTGCCTCAATAAAAGTTGAGTGATGATCAAAATTTACCAACTTAATATTTATTTCCAATCCCCATTGAGTGTGGCATATCTTCGACAGAGATTAATAGCTGTGCAGCGTAGAGGAGCCTCACGAATCGCCTGTGCTTACCGAACGGTATCAGAACTCGCTATCTTTGTCCTCACGAGTATCATACCCATTCAGCTGGTGGTCTCAGAGTGGAAAAGAATCTTTGAGAGGAGAGATGAAGAAAACAGAGCCTGCATAGCCATGGAAGAAGGGAGAGCACAATGGCAAACTGGCAAGATATAGTAAGTGAAGTGAGTAAAGTCATCAACTATCTCAGGTTGGATTTTCGTCCAACTGCCATTCCTAGCGTCGCGGACGTCATCAGCTGTCTTCCTAAGGAAAGATCAGAATTTGATCTGTTGATTTTGCTCATGGCTTCCCATTGGCCTCACCGCCCTGGGTTGTGACGAGGGGGAACTGCGACCAGCTTACCCGAAAATATGCTCCCGAGGCGAACCCCCAACTCATGGCCCCTCAACCGGTCCGAGTCTCGTCTCCAGAGACACATGCCGGAACTCGCTCGGCCATAGCTGAACCCCCGAACTGGCAAGATATATGGACGGGAGAACATAGAGGAAGGTGGACTGCACGGCTGGTGCCAAACATTCAGACGAGGATGGAAAGGAAACATGGAGAAGTGAACTTCTTCCTTATGCTGTTCTTGACAGGGCATGGACTTTTTATGCCTATTTGCATAAAATGGGGAAGGCATCTGCCCCAACATGTCTACACTGCCACAACAAAGATGACGATGATGTGCTCCACACCTTCTTCAAATGCACCAAATGGGCGCCTGAAAGAGACCAGCTGATGGCAGACCTGGAGTTAGCTCTCTACAGTTCATCACCAGAGGCTGTTATCAGCAGGATGCTAGAAGGTAAACGGAGCTGAACTGCTGCGGCAGAGTCCACAGAAAGCAACGTGGCAAGAAAGATAATCTTAGAACGAGAAAGAAAGAGGAGGACTCAGCCCGAAGTAATGTGTTAAACGGTTCCGGGCTGAATTCCAACGTGAAGGAAAAGTATGGGTTTTACAAGTGGGTTTGAATCACACATAACCTGAAGACGCGGACCCTTCCAAATATCATACGAGATCCAACTTCACCTATGAATCTCAAACATTTTCTCACGTGCCTGCCGAAAAAAAAAAATCCCCATCGGTTCGACTTTTGATAAAATCAAGCTTCTATAAGGGATTAAAACGGTGGGAGTGGATTGAGGTGATATTCATGAATGGAAATAATTATGGTTTGGTAAAGTAAGATAAATATAATGATGAAAAAATTATAGATACAATATGTATAGGTACAATTTATATAGGTATAATTTATATAGGTACAATACAAGGCTTACCTATATTAGATTTCAAACCATTTTGTAGATAAAATAATTAGACTAAAGAAAACATTAAAATGAAGATAAGTTCGTGATTTGATAATATTTTTAAAGCACTTGCGACGTATTTCAACTTATTTCATACATATTATTTACAGATGTGGTGGAGAATGCATGATTGTTAAAAAATAACCACGTTATTTAACAATGTACAGTTATGTACTGTTATTTTTCGTTGGGTCGACCGTGCGTGATTCAATGTTGATTTTGAAACCGTCGGCTCTTTTGAATATAATGTCGGCTTGGAACTTCCAATCTTCCTCCTTCAAGCCCGGTTGGATTCGGAAATTTCTTAGGATCGTCGCCAGTATAATTTTCAGTTTCAGCATTGCGTACTTCCGACCTGAATTGAATTTAAGCGATACATTAATTAATGTATGAGTACTTCTCTACGTGTTTTTGGTTGGTATTAAAAAATGAATCATAGAATAATGTTTGAAGATACTATCTTTCTATCAAATATTCAACTTTACGACTAACTAGAGGTACACTCACCAACACAGCTTCTGGGTCCTGCACTGAAAGGTATAAAGGAGTAAAAGTGTCTTGAGGCGGACTTCTCAGGAAGGAAATTGTCCGGATTGAACTCCTCAGGGTTGGGGTAGATGTCGGATCTCCGATGAAGAGCATAAGTAGCGACGATGACTGTCGAGCCTGCGGGTATCGTCAAGTCTCTAGATGCTGAAAATGATGGAAAATCATCAAATTTGATAAAGCTGTCTACATTTTGTTGACCTACAATCATGAATCCCCAAATATCCTGTATATCCTCAGTACCTGAAGGAAATAGCTCAAGTCTGCTAGGCAATTTTAGTATCCTGAAGACAGTAATGCTTCACTCAATCGTAGATTATTTAAGGCAGAAGGGTATAGCGCTCAAGTAAGATTTTCATATAAGAGATAGCGCTCTCATCTCATTAAAAGTTTACCCAGCTTTTCTCAGCTTTTACGAAAGCTTTTTTCAACAGAAAAGTACCCACAATAAGTAAAAAAAGACCCGCATCATCCAGTTTTTACCATAACAGTTGTTTTCAAAACGGAACCTTAAAATTTGACCAATTTAAGACGCCTCCACCTTGAAAAACATTAAGTAGCTTGAATGATCAATTTAGATGATACTTGATAAATAAATTTCTTGGGATTTGAGCATAAGATTGGTCGCCTAGCAACACGTCTACTCCGCTTCTCTCTTTCAAATAGGTGAAACATAATATCGTGGGTTCAATGCTGAATGTAGTTTGAGATGATCAAGGAAAACAGATGTGATGCCCAGTTGACTTCTATTATCTTCTCGTAAAAACACAAATAAGAAAATTTACAGAATTCCTACAAATATTTTGCTTCTTCTCTATGAGATATAGAGCAACTTTCTAATTGCAGATAAATGTAAGTCTTGCAAAATCAAAATTTATATTCGAATTAGTATAATTCAAATTCCCGAGTATTTGGACTATAAGCGCAACAATTAAACAAAATGTTTGATTTCTTGTTGTAATTAACACATTAATTAAAAATTAAAGTTTTAATAAACAAATTAATAAACACATTAAGGGAAATTCGCCATCATCCTGACCATGATTATTATGAATAGAAATCAATTCATTTTACGGAATAAAAATCGTCCATCTTTCAGCTGAGAAAATTTGGGAAATGATTGTGATTCTCTTTCTTCTTCGATAGATATCTCTCTCTTGCTTACTAGTCGTCCTCTTTAACCCTAATTGGACCATGGTATCATCAGTGTCACCGAAAACATCTCTGGATCTTCTCCACAGCTGTCCCAAAGTATCATTAGAGTAACCAAAACTAAATTGCTATTTTATGTTTTTATTTATTTAAATTTTTTTTTTTTTTTTGGCTATTGGAAGTTTCAAAATATACAGTCAGAATAACAAAAATTTCCTAAAAAATCGATGAAAAAAATTTCAAAATTGTTGTTTATAACATCATTTTTTGATTTTTAATAACTCATAAGAAATGGTTCAATAAATTTAGCTTAATCCATTAAATCTTAATTCACAATTTAAAAGTAGTTACACTGATGACACTTTAAAACAGCTGTGAAATTTCTTAGATGTTCTAAGTGACACCATGGTCCAATTAGGGTGAACCAAACCCGATACATTTTTATTTAAATAGTTTTACCTAATTTTACTTCTCGGTTCACGCGACGAGCAATGGCCGGCACTGGTGGGTACAATCTCAAAGTTTCCATCATGCATCGTTCCAGATATTTCATTTCCATTGTGTCTTGGAACGTGACGTCTCGATCGGAATCTCCAAAAATTCCATACAGCTCAGAGAAACACTTTTCCTAAGGGTAAAAAAAACACATTGCTGATTTTGACCTTGGATGCTGATCATCAGTAGTACCTCAGACAGACAAGGAATTATCCAGAAATACTTAAATATTAGTAAATTAGTATCTATTGCACATACTTGACTAGACAAAGAGGGAATTCAAAACGCACTGAGAAGACTTTTGCTCTGTTCTTGATGAATCTGAATGTGAGGGTTGCTATTTAGGTCCAACCTAAATCATATTTGACGGATTTGAAACGGTAGCGCATTGGTTTACAGTGGATTGGAAGAGCAGGAGGAAAAGTTCTACTGATCATTTTGATTTTATTTTCATCCAAATAATCCGTGGATATTCACCACATTGATTACATTCTATCTATGCAGGATGTAAGCCTAACTGGTCTACCATACTGTACGAGTCGATTCTATAACTAATTTGCAACAAACAATGTCCCCTAGCAAATTTTTGAAAAGGCTTCATTTTCGAGTTATTTTAATTTCTAACTTTTTTTCGTGATTTTGACCATACTTAATTAAATTGGTAATAACTCCTTTAATTGACTTTAATATTTTGTAATTTGGCCTTTAATTGGCCCAATTGACGTAAGGTCAAAATCACTGAAAGAAAGTTTGAAATTAAAATAACTTGAAAGCGAAGCATTTCTTAACAAATTCCTAGGAGACATTTTTTGTTGAAAATTAGTTGTAGAATCGATATGCTTAGACCCGTGCGCGTATGTCGCCCGAACGTGGGGGTCAAACTTTTTTTCACATACCTACGATTTGTTTTCGCCTGCTTTTAGCAGGCTTTTCAGCTAGTAAAAAATAATAAACCAAAATGATTTGGAAATCAAAATCGCTTTGTTTACAACGATGATTATGTTTTTAGAGTGTTGCTTGAAAACTACGTTGAACCCAATTTGTGGTTCTGTAGCCACACTGACGATACTTCGTTCATATTATTTTTAAATTAAAAAAAAAATGTACATTCGAAATACGCAACTAATTATTTTTTTTCTCGTAATTTTTCTTAAAATTCTTTTCATGAATTTTATTAATACTCCATAATCTCTTGTCTTATGGACTTACATGAATTCCGAAATGCAGTTCCCTTAATGTATGAAGGGTACTTACTATATTAGCATATTATAGGGTACATACTTTGCGAAAACTGAGCCGAGCAAGTCTAATGTTAACCACAAGCAACATTGGTCGTTAAAGGTTAGACCAAAGCCCACCCAGTGTTGCCCTCAAGCAACATATTAATCTTGAGCGCAGCCTGCCCAATGCTGCTTTGAAGCAATATATTACCGAACTTTTTGAAAATTAACAATCATTCCTCTTTATAAGGGTTAACTAATAACCTAATTACTATTATTATTATATTACTATTAACTATAAACTAATTCCTATAAAAATTACTAAAATATGCCTTCTAAGAATATTTGGGGGAAAATATTATTATGATATTCCTGTAATGTATCCTGGAACTTTACCTGTATGTCAGGACGAGCAGCCATGACGCATAAGAAAAAGCTGCTAGCTGCTGCAGTAGTATCGTGGCCCTAAAGAAACGTATTGAGAGTAAATTATATGCAACTTTATTAAAACTTATCGCTTATTCTCGTAGTGATGATATGAGGAGTGTTTTTCTAATGGTAACAATTCCAAATGAGAAACTGTTTTTTTTCCGCATCTTTTAGAAAAGCCCCATCAAACCCTGCAAGCTGTAGCATCCCAAACGGGACATTCATACCTGTCCATTTAACAGGAAAAGATAGGGGTTTCAAACATAAGGTAACAAACCTATTCCCTTCAATTTTTTCCCGATCATATCCATCAATAAGGAACATATCCTACGCCTCATGCATTGGATCGAAATTCAGTTTTTTCCATGAGGGCACATATCCACAGCACTAAGAGTGCAATCTTCTAGCAGTACTTGATTGATTGAAACTTTGTCCTGTAGTTGACTTATGAAGTACCTTACTTTGTTTCAATCAAAAGGGCACATAATGACATTTTTCGTTCAAAATGGTAAATATCCAAAATTAAAATGGCGATTTCTCCTTGATTTGACATAACGCTTAATCCAATGGGACGTTCCCTGGAATGCATGCATTACTAAACAATATGTTTCAAAATAAGTTGTTAATATTTTTGGTTAGTATACTCTAGACTTGTTTGTACAATACTACGCCCAGAAACCCTGAAAAAATATGAAACTGCCTGTGCAATTCGTTTTTTTTTTTTCCTCCTTGCCGTTTTTTGAAAATGTATGTAATCCCTTTTGATGAAACACTCCTCATAATATGAGGAGTAATACACATATCTACATTGAATATGTGTATCACACATATAATGTGTTGTAATGACTCATATACTCGAATATGTTAGTTCTCCAATAAAGGACACAAGGGAAACCCTGAGTGACTCATCGTGCCAGGTAGGTAGAGTGAGGACAAACACGTAACTTGACGTCACCCTCTTCCACTCTCCCTTTACCTTGTTAAAGTAGTATAAAAGGAGAACTCAGGGCTTCACCTAGTGACATTCATGCATTCGTCTTCTAACAATTGACTTGATTATTTCTCGTTCTACCTCGCCTTCTCTTAGAAGCCGAAAGTTCCTCGGAGGTCTCGGTAAGCACATTGCGCCAGCCTCCGCTCCCATTTCACCTAGTAGTTGTCTGCCACCAACTAGGTATTAGGTAAATGTACTGCCTCCCTCAGGTCGGCGAGCAATCGCGTCGAGGATCGCGGCTGAGCTGAATTCCTTAAGCATTCCTTCGTGCGGTAGGTGGTAACGCGCCGGGCAGAAAGTGCTGTCCCATCCTTCGTTGAGTAAGGACCAATAGAAATCGACAAGCCGACGTGATGACCATCGCCTTCACACGACGACACGCCGACATAACGTATGTATTGATGAAAATTTTAAGAATATTTTTACTTACTTCAAACATGATAGTGTCGAGTTGCTCCTGAACTTCCTGATAGTCGAATGCTTCTTCATTTTGGGCCTTCTCCATGATCGTCTCCAAGAACGCTCCCCTCTTTTTTTCGCCTACACATTAATGGAATCTATCAATATTGGTCGTTCAAATAATTCCCTCCGGTCGCTAATTCTCCCTTACATATCAGACTTACCGATGTCTTCAGTGTCCAGATCATCTCTGAGCCCGGAAGCTTGTCCAAACGAAAACCCAAGCTCCGATGAAATTGTTTGAAGTTTCTCGTCGTTCTTGAGTTGAACTCCGAGTTCAGCTTTTTGCGTGCTGTTACGTTCATTGTCTGTTCTGTGTTTCAGATCTGAACGTTTAATGGAGAACACCTTCGGAAGAAAAATGTATTTATTAAAATCAATAATAATTACAGTGATATCATTCGTTTTTGAAGCGAAATTTTCAAGGTCGTTGAAGTTTCCAAGTTTCATGATATTTCAGGCTCAACAATAAAGAAAAAAAAAATCGTTCGTCAGCTGTTGGCGGTATTTTGGCCAAAGTTAACAAAATTCTCTGTCTTTCCATTCAACATCATCTTCGCATATACTTCAATTTTAGTGGAGAGCGATAGCAAGTTATGTCGTTCATACAGGATGTAACAGCTGCTGTTATACCCTGTATGAACGACATAACTTGCTATGGCTCTCCACTAAAATTGAAGTGGTTCACTGCTGCAGTGGTTTACGATCTTTCTCCCACGTGTTCTACCACTAATTTCCGACAAAAAGTGCCTCATGACATTTTTTGGTATCCCCCACTAGAAATGCTTTTTCTCACTTTGAAAATTTGTTTCGTGTTTTTGATCTTTGCTCAATAAATCTACTATAACTCCCTCAATTCAAGAGTTGGCTCGAAAATCCAAAAACTCCGGGGGAAAGAGAGTTAAATTTCCAATTTTTTGATGCCCGATAACATTTTTTAAAGTGATTTGAGATGTGCAAACGACGTATGAAAAGCGAAATCGTCAAAATCTTGAAATCACTCGTTTTTTTCAGTCGCCTGGTAACCATGTCAATTCTTTACGAAGAATTGCAAAACTTCCATAAAAAGTGCGCCAATAGCTCAGCTTCCCAACGGTATAATCAAAAAATATTTTACAATCGAATTTAAGGGAGACATTTCTGTTTGAAACGCAAAAAAAAACGAAAAACGTTCTCCTTTTCTTTTCATTTTGGTTTATTATTTTCAATAATAAGCCTTTGGAATCGAGCAAGAAAAAAAAAATTTTAACCCCCCCTCAAAATTTGATGTTTTACGTTTCAAGGTACGTAGAATCCGAAAATCGAATAAAAAAAAATTCCGTCCGTCCGCCGTACGCCGTACGCCGTACACCGTACGCCGTACGCGGCACTTTTCTTAGTTACCATGGACCGATTTCGATGAAATTTGGTATATGGGCTCCATTTGGGGTCTAGTTGTGCCGCGAAGCTTTTGGTTGATGTAGGTCACTTCTAAGGGGTGAAAATTAAGGGTTGAAATTTCAAGAGTGCCCTAGCTCGAAAACTCTCGAAATAAAGGTAAGGTCTAATCTCCGTTGAAATTTTTTCTGACTAAAATGCGATCGCTGTTCATTTCTTCGATTTGTATACAGTTTTGCCTTCTGCGTAACCAGTAATCAAATTTCCATAATCAAAAGTCAATGGAGAATACTGAAGGCGCCTGAGTGGTCACTGATCAGCTGAGTGAGCTCCAAGGCCATTTCCTCTCCTGTTGAACGCAGGAACCTGAAATTTGAGAGGGCGGGTCAATTGAGAATACTGAAGGCGCCTGAGTGGTCACTGATCAGCTGAGTGAGCTCCAAGGCCATTTCCTCTCCTGTTGAACGCAGGAAGCTGAAATTTTAGAGGGCGGGTCAATGGAGATTGCTGAAGGTGCCTGAGTGGTCACTGATCAGCTGAGTGAGCTCCAAGGCCATTTTCTCTCCTGTTGGACGCAGGAACCTGAAATTTGAGAGGGCGGGTCAATGGAGAATGCTGAAGGCGCCTGAGTGGTCACTGATCAGTGGGGTGAGCTCCAAGGCCATTTCCTCTCCTGTTGAACGCAGGAAGCTGAAATTTTAGAGGCAGGGTCAAAGGAGAATGCTGAAGGCTCCTGAGTGGTAACTGATCAGCTGAGTGAGCTCCAAGGCCATTTCCTCTCCTGTTAAACGCAGGAACCTGAAATTTGAGAGGGCGGGTCAATGGAGAATGCTGAAGGCGCATGAGTGGTCAGTGATCAGCTGAGTGAGCTCCAAGACCATTTTCTCTTCTGTTGAACGCAGGAAGCTGAAATTTGAGAGGGCGGGTCAATGGAGAATACAGATGGTGGTAGGTGCTATTGATGGAGAACCAGTGATCTATACAGAAGGGTGATCTATACAGAAAATAATAAACCTTTGAGCAATGATTTGCAGCGTTTTTTTCAACGAAATCTACGGTTAGACGGAGGACATAAGGGATGACATTTTGAAAACGCCCTAACTCAGAAAATTCGGATATAAAGGTATTGTTTTTCCATCAATTTAAGATGGTATTAAATTTTTAGAGACCACGCGGAGCTCTGTAGAACAAACCGTTCGCTCCCTACGAGAATTTAAGGGTTGGACATAAATAAATCAGAAACACGAGTGTGAATCGCGAAAGAGGCCGTTCAAATTTTAGCTGTCCGAAATGTGATCGATGTTTTTCTTCATATTGGTTGGTGGTAACAATGGCAAAGCCGTGTTCTTTGCACACGAGTGATCTATATAGAAAAATAATACACCTCTGTGTAATAATTTGCAGCGTTTTTGGAATGGGAATACCAACCCCTAGAGTTACTTGGGTTCACACTTTACCTCATACCAAATTACATAAATAGTGGTAAATAATTTTTCTAGTGGTCGCGTTCGTCAGGTTTTTATTAGTACGAATCAATTTGTATAGGTTAATTTTGATTAGATAAACCTACCTTTTGCGTTATTCCGTGTACCACAGATAGTAAATCCTTTTGCATCACGTTGTAGTGCGATAACTTGAAGAGCATGTTCGGCCGTAGCCAGCCTTTCATGTGTCTCAAATGAATGATGTCGCACAACCTAGAATTCGAAAATTGTGAGAAACAATCGAAGCAGTAAATATCAACAGGATTTAAGCAGATCCAAGATTAAGATGGAAATTTATCACAACAAATTTGAATTTTCAAGCGAAGACGCAGAAATAACTAGCACAGTAAGTGAACCAAAATAATATTGACTCACTTCATTACTGCCATTGCATAATCGTAGCATTTTCTCTCTTTCGTTGTTTCGATCTTGAAACCCATTACAGTCTCTGAAAAACAAAAGTGACAGAATCTATTGAAGAAAAATTGGACAATTTTCTACTGATTTTGGAAAAAATGATGGTTTGGTGACGTGTCTATCGGAACCTTCTTTTACCTAGTAGGGTGCGCACTGTGCACTCGCTCATGTAGTCGTGGGCATCGAACAAATTTCCTCGTTCTTGTTTCATTTTTCGCACAACTTCCTTTCCGTTTTCGTTGAATTTCCCTATGAAGCCTCGTAGAACGTTCAGGTGAAAAGTCGGAGCGATCACGCGTCGATGTGACTTCCATTTGTCACCTATGAAAAGTCAATTTCAGCATTAATAAGTACGTATGTACGAATAAAATAACTCGTTATGAGATTGTGGAAAACCATTTTAATGAAAAACGGAGTTGAGAAGAACGTTGTCTGTTTCCACGAAAATAATGAGTTACAAGTTAAATCGATTTCGACGGTTAGGTCATCATCAGTAAAACCGAATTTCAGGAATAACAAAGGTGATTCTTCTTTTGCGGGTCACCTGAGGGAATCCAATCATAAATTTAGTTTTGATCTAACAAGCAGACGGTACATAGAATTTTAGAGGTATGTTGGATGTGCTTGAAAAGTTCGAGATTCTTAACCCCTGGTGAGTATAAACCCTGTGACGGAATCCCAGTGTATAAAGTGTCTGACAGATACACATCACTGTAAAGTTGTTTTTGACAAACATGAGGGGTTAATTAATATACTTTTTGTCAAATTAACATTTTGTTAGTTAAAACAAAGTGATTAGACCTACTCGCAAGTAGTCTAAGGGAGTCTCTAGGAGTCTGATGTGAATAGCATTTCATAAACTATAATTCTCGATACCCAACATGCGAATTCGAGTTCAACCTCCCCAACGGTAATAATTCGTAATACTTCCGTATTGGCGGTAAAACACGCATAAACCCACGAAATATGCGGTTTCTGGTGTCCTGGAATCATGGTGGCACCATTGATTTTTTCCATGGTGGCACAAAGAGTACTTAATTCATGAAAATCCAGAGCTATATTGACAATGTCCCCTCAATGTCAAAGTTTGGGTACGATGAGGTGTGCCCATGGATCGGAAAAACTGTTTATTGTTATTTTCAATCTAAACTAGACCTCATTCTGAAAATTTTGACTCCAACCGCGACCTTCTAGCAAGAGCTGACCTTTTTCTATGATTTTTCAAAGTTTCGAATGTTTTTGAAGTCACAGTTGGCTGTGGGCCGGAAAAAAGATCTACTCATCCAAAAAGGGAACGGCTGGTGTCAAAATTCTCAGGATGAGGTCTACTTTCGATTAAAATAAAAAATCAAAAAAATCAGCCTCCCTCCCCTAGTAAGCTAGCAATAACCGAACCGAAATCTTGGAAAATCATTTTACATGAATGTATGAATATTATCTCCCAACGAACCTACTCTCCTAGGTGATTTCAATACTCAATTGAAGTAATGTGGAACTCGGAAGTCATCTGAATCTCACAAATCGGCTAGAAATTGAGGCCAGATCACACAAGATTATGCCCGAAAACGTACGTTTTTTGGTTGGCTGTGTATGAAGTGTCTAAGGGACACGAGGTTTGCTCAACTGACTGTGTATAAAGTGGCTGAGGGACACGGAGGTTTTCAGCTGAACTAGGGAACTAAGTACTCTTCGTAGCGGTCAGATCACAGCTGAAAGTTCGGAATGGAACCTTCTTTAAAGGAGGGACAGATACTGAGCGCCTGGGATGTTCTAGTTGCTCATTGCTGTCAACATACTTCCCTGATAAATACACATACTTCTTTCAACATATTTCCCTGATAAAGTGTCTATCAGACACTTTATACACACCAGGGGTTAAAAGTGATAGGTCACACATTTTGGAGCCTTCCCTGAAACGTTATTTAATAACAGGGTTATTTTGGTAATAGGTTCCAAGCGGAATTAACGAAACCCGGTAATAGATTATTTTTAACTGTTACGTTAAATACCGCTCATCTCTTCTCTCTGTGATGTTCCTTCAGTTATTGTTTTTTACTGATGATGATCTAACCGTCGAAATCGATTTAACTTGTAACTCTCATTTTCGAGGAAATAGACAACGTTCTTCTCAACTCCGTTTTTTGATTTTTATTTATCTATGTACGGTACTTACTAGAAGAAGTCAACTTTCATTCGGGTACTTGAAATATTTTCCAAATACAAAAAGTAATGGAAGGAAGAATCTCACGAATTTGATCAAAAAAAGGGGATGAAAAAGGACGTTTTTGTTAACGTGTTTCACATTGTTAATTTTCATCAACAATTTATTATTATTAATGGTTTCCATTCATATTTGTAAAGGCCCACACATTCAATCATGTCTACTTACAGAAATTAATTTATTAATTTGATGTTGAATAGGTGTTTCCGAAAATTAGGTTTTTGCAAATTGAAATACATTCCTAATCAACTTTAGAAAATTGAAGAAAGGAAAAATATTTGAGGTAGATTAATTTATTACTGTAGTTAGAAGACTGTAGCTAGTCTCTTTAAATATGTTATTGACTTTAACCCTACATTGGAAAAAGTATCCCCATGGGGAATCTTCCAAATTTTCCCCCCTAAAAAGTACTTTAGGCCCTCCAAAAACATGTTAAATTGAAAAAGCTTCTAAAATGTTGAAATTTTAACAGGCTTTTAGAACAGATTTTTGTGGTGTAGTAAGTGCCTACATATCACACACTGCCAAGTCACAGTAAATGAGAATTGTTTTAAATAAAATGTATTTCGTTCTACTTCAATCAGAATAAAGAATTCATATAAACTAAAAATAATGTAAGAATCGATAGTAATAATTACTACAAATAGTATACCTTCTCACTTGCTGCAGTAATTAGATAAAGTAGAAAAAGTGATTGTACACCAATACAACTAAGCAGTCTTAACCCTCGGGCACCTGCGGGGCGGCACTCCATGCCGCTACTCTCTAAAATTGCCAGTAATTCACTATTACAAATCGTTTCCCATTTTGGGCCTAGGTATCTTTCCACCACCCATACCCGAAAGTGCTGATTTTTCTTTCACTTCAATTAGTTGTTTTCGGTCATGTGAAGTGAAAAGGTCACCTAGCGTTACTGTACGCCGCCTGCAGGTTATTGTGTGTGATCGTCACTAAGTCAATAATGAGTGAAATTCGTATGGTATATGAGACGTTTCGAAGTACAGGGTTAACTCTGAATTTGAATCAATATTCATGATTTTTCAACTTAGTTATTCGGAAATAAATAATACGAACCAGTGCTTGTCAGAAGACCGTTTCCCAGCCAGGGCCTCAGGAAGTCGTACTCCACGGATTTGTCAAGATGTTCGTGACTGCTTAGTATGAGCTGCAAAGAATTTTCTTCAAGCATTAGCTCACATTAACACATTTACAGGTCACGATGATTGTAAAGGTTAGGTTAGGCTACTTAAAACAAGTAGGTATTTCATAAGTTATTATGGAGATCCTGACTTTCGGTAGAAATAAAACTTCAGGTAATAGGCCAGTCAAATAGTACCTACCTACATTAAAATCGCAAAAAAACGGCTAGTTCTAATTTTTTGTTAATGTTGTTAGGATCACTCCCAGTAGTGTACACTCAAGTTTGCAGCTTCGAAAAACCTTTGCTCGCTGCGTTACAGTAGAAAAACCTGAAAATTTTTGGACTTTTTTTGGTTATTGGCATACCTCTCCGTTAGGGTGCACTCTACAAAAGACATTGCTAATACCTTTGTTAAAGTAGACAGAATTTGCTAAAGTTTGAGACCAACCAATGGTTAAATTTCAAGTTTTTCGAAAATGTGACCATTTTTTGGAAGGCTGTATCTCGGGAACTATAGGATCTACAGAGCTGCAGTTGACTCAAACTTTAGCAAATTTTGTCTACTTTAACAAAGGTTAGAGCAATGTTTTTTTGTAGAGTGCACCGTAACGGAAATATATGCCAAACAACGAAAAAAGTCTGACAATTTTGAGGTTTTTCGACTGTTACGCAGCGAGCACCGGATTTTCGAAGCTGCAAACTTGAGTGTACACTACTGGGGGTGATCCTGACAGCCCTGTTATTGATAATTTGCCACGCGGTCAACTTTTTTCTCCTGCAATTTGGGATAGCATTCTTTCTCATGATAAAGATGATGAAAGTGATGATGATCCCCAACCATCAACTTCCAATGAAATTATTTCCAACAAGATGAGGGGTAAACATCGAGTCCGTAAACCAAAACAGCCCAAAAAATTGTAGAAGTGGACAAAAAACCACTATCTTTCAACTGCAGTTAGAGAGTAGTCACCAATGCATGGTCCCAAACAAAAGTTGTCATTGTATTTCTATTTTTTTAAAAATAAAAATAGCCAATATTGACTGTCGGTGAGTGAAAATCAAAATTTGAGTACTTAATATAAATATTTAATACTTGGACACATGCATCGTACAGTTTGCGGCCTTCCAATCATTTTCAATGATTATTTATTATTGAATTTATTTATCTTTTTGCTTCCGAGTCTACCAAGGTAGCGGAAGCTTTGTTTTCACTTTTCAAGGACGAAAAAAAAAAAGTTCTCCAAAATAAAAATTTTCACTCGCGTTTTGCGTTTTAGACCTTTCTGAACAATTTTGGTTCAGTGTCTGTGTGTCTGTGTGTCTGTGTGTCTGTGTGTCTGTCTGTCTGTCTGTCTGTCTGTCTGTAATGATTTCCTTGTAACGCGCATAACTATACGAAGTTATTGTCCGATTTCAATGAAATTTTCAGGGATTGTGCGGGTTGGTGTGTAGACGGTCCCCTATGAAAATCATCATCCCCGGACTGATAGAAGCGACTGCGCATGCGCAAACGTGAATTCCTTGAAACGCCCATAACTTCTACATTTTCCGTCAGATTTCAATGAAATTTTCAGGAATTGTGCGGGTTGGTGTGTTGACGGTCCCCTATGAAAATCATCATCCCCGGACTGATAGAAGCGACTGCGCATGCGCAAACGTGAATTCCTTGTAACGGCCATAACTTCTACATTTTCCGTCCGATTTCAATGAAATTTTCAGGGATTGTGCGAGTTGGTGTGCAGACGGTCCCCTATGAAAATCATTATCCCCGGACTGATAGAAGCGACTGCGCATGCGCAAACGTGAATTCCTTGAAACGGCCATAACTTCCACATTTTCTACCCGATTTCGATGAAATTTTCAGGGATTACGCTGATTAGGTTGTAGATGGTCTCCAATGAAAATCAAGGCCTTAAAATTTATGGAAGCCTCTTAGCATGCGCATACGTAAAATCCTTGTAACAGCCATACCATTTACATTTTTCATCCGAATTTGATGAAATTTTCTAGGATTGTCCAGATTAGCGTGTAGATGGTCCCCTATGAGGGTAGTGAAAGGTACTTAGAGATTGGTGTTTTGAGATTAACTACTATGCATCGGATCATCTATACAATCGGGTTATGGATACGAGGAAGCTATGTGCCACACCCACTTGGCAGACGTTTTTTTTTTTACATTCGATAAGAAAAAACACTACGTTGGAGATACGGGAGTAGACGAAAAGATAGGAAAAAGGGGGGCAGCTGCACTGCAGATTTTCCAAGATGAAGGCGACAACCGTATGCTTGAAATGTGACGTAGTTTCACACTTTTTCGTCTTCTATCGTTCACACAAAATAAATTTTGTCAATTAATTAAATGATAAATGGTTTTATATGCAGTTCTGATTGAATAAAAAAGTGTATTTTCAATCTTGAGTCTGATTTGTTATCTCATAAGAATAAGGAATATGCGAGAGAGGTTGCTCCCTTATTCTACTGACGTCCTTCTGGAAGGATGTCCATTTATGATCTCATTAAAATAGGAGAAAATTGCAAGAATGCCTAATTTGTCTTCAGACAACACCTATGACACTAAACATACGAAAAAAATCAAGAAATTAGTAAAAAAAAAAAAAAAAAATTCAGGGTTATCTGGGTTAAGATAGTATAGAATTTTTGGGACCACGCGGAGCCCTGTAGGACGAACCGTTTGTACCCTACGAGAATTTAAGGGTTGGACTTACGATGAATCAGAAACACGAGTGTGAATCGCAAAAGAGGCCGAATCTCCGTTCAAATGATAGCTGACCGAAATAAGATCGATGTTTTTCTTCAAGTTGGTTGGTGGTAACAATGGCAAAGCCGTGTTCTTTGCAGACGAGTGATTTATATAGAAAAATAATAGATCTTTGTGTAATAATTTGCAGCGTTTTAGTGTACTATTTGACTGGCCTATGAATGCAATCAAATGAACTATCAGAATGCTGCAGTGTATGGTGTATTTTGATGATCGTGGGAAATATGCAATCCACTACTGCCTACCAGCTTGTGAAATTTCAATAGAAACAAAACTAACTCATTAACAACATCAATACATATTTTTATGGTATCATTGACTATAAGGACCACACTATTGACTATAACGGATGAAACTTATAATACTCATGTTCCTCACCTCAATATCAGCTGGGTGGTAAATGAAAAGTAACAAACGTGGCCCCACCCACACCCTCGCCAAATCGTCCAGAGTCTGGCTGTATTCGCAGAGTGTTTCGAATATTCCTGTAAAAAGATTGTGCAAACGACAATTACAACTTGAACTGTTTCCACAATTTTACAATAAATTTCCAGATAATCAATTCTCAAGGGATTACCCGATGTAATTTAAAATTTAAAATATATGGTGTCAGTCATGGAGTGTCTTGGAAAAATCTAGAAATTTTAATTTATGAATAATAATAGTAAAAAAGTAATTTAATTTGATAATAATGAATTTTAATTTAATAATATAATAATAATAATAATAATAATAATAATATAATTTAATTTAATAATAATAAATTTTAATTTATAATAGTGTTAAGTGTATTAGGCGTTCCAGTTCAGAACTTTCCTTCAGAAGTGAAAGCAAGAATAGCTCCTTACCGTAATTAATGAATCTTATTAAAGAATAAGAGCCATATTTTTTTCTGTAGATGCCCCATAATTGCGGAGTTTAGACTTCCGTATTTCGGTAAAAATTACCTCGAATCATGGGAGGTCATAGAAAGCCTGGACAGTGCTAATTGGCTCAAATTGTACGGCTTTCTTAGGGAGGTTTTGGCATACCGTGCGTTTTTGGTTCAAAATTTCAAGTTTGTTGGCTGAGCCATGGAGATGGAGAGGTTGTGGTCTGTTTCATGTTTTGTCGTTGCTGTTATGTTGTTCTGGTTTCTATTGACTGTTAAATAAGTAAAGTAATAGAGTTGGTAAATAAAATAAATAATAAAATGAATAGATAAGTAAATAATAATTGGAAAAATATTGCAGTAAAATAAAAATAAATTATAACAATTAAGAAAAATAAATTGTTGAATAGTTATAAATAATAAGGAGTGTAAGGTTGCCTCCTCTGCGGCTTTGGCGATTAGGTCTGACTTATTTTTCGGCCTACTCGTGGATTCGGGGTTTTTGAAATGACCTTCCTAGTCCTGCCTAGGCATAAGTTCCCTAACTGGCAATCGCCTCCGGATCTAAGACTTTGATTACCTTGCTTTTGTCCTTGCACCGAATGGGCTCTGTGGAATGATAATAACGAAAACAAAACTCCAAATGAGATCGAAATGATTGTGTACGGCTTTGTACACAACTTTGTTGCAACATTTGTTCAAGGGTGTGTTTTTGTTGAACTCTCCGGGCAGATGACCTATGGTTCGTGTCCTAAATGTTTACTGCGATACCTATTATAATAGATAGAATATTGAATGTCAAATAAACATATTTTCTATACATCTATTATTTAAAATAGTTGCTAACTTTTAAATTCTAACAGCAGTTCCATTAGGCGAGAACTGAAAAAGAATTCTACCTTCAGGTAATAAGTAAGTAACTTACTGTTGGGAGTTCCTATGAATTCCAAGGCGTTGCCAACCAACGGCCATCCTGGGGGTCCGGGCCATTGTTCGGCGAGCTTCAAAAACCTCCTATTCGTCCACTTGTAGACCAAAACCGACAAAACCGTTGCTAATCCCAACACCAGCAATACGTCTGCACCCATTTGAATAGTCTACTGCTCACAACTGTCGAATGGTTGAAGGGTCAGACTGGAGTGCCGATCAGTTGAGCGGTTGATGACAATAGTTCATCTATCTACAATCAATATGAAATATTTATTAGATCTGTAATGTTGAAATATTGAGTCGATCTAAAAGATAAATGAAGTTTCTTTAGTTCATTATGTATTGGAATTAAAAATCACCTAGCCGCTGAATATATACCTAAATTCATCTGCTAATAATTACTCACTTTTAAACGAATTAGATATAAAGGTGAATGTCTTCCTAGTTGATTGGATAGACCATTTTTTTCCCCTCACTAATGAAGATAGGGAAGTTTTGGATTCGTGCAGCAAGTTAACAAAATTTGGATCTTACAAAATCAAAATTTCGAATTCTTCCCACCAGAATTATCCGAGGTAGCTCAAATTGGCAGAGAATGACGGATTACTGACCTTCTAAGTGTCTGATGAGATCAACATAAGCATGTTGTATAGATGAGAGAATTAATATGTGCAATCCTACAATGTTGACTTTTATTTTGTATGCGAATTCCACCACTTTGGCTATGTAATACACAGAGAGGGGTATAATACATCCCTCAAACACCGCCAAAGAGTTGAAATTTGCATACTATATCGATTGAATACAGTTATGGATTTGAGAAGTGTTGCATGTGACTGCTACTTGGCGATGGTTTTGGTTAGCATGAACAATAAAAAATAGTTCCACACGTCTGCCAAGTGGGTGTGGCACATAGCTTCCTCGTATCCATAACCCGATTATATAGATGATCCGATGCATAGTAGTTAATCTGAAAACACCAATCTCTAAGTACCTTTCACTACCCTCATAGGGGACCATCTACACGCTAATCTGGACAATCCTAGGAAATTTCATCAAATTCGGACGAAAAATGTAAGTGCGGTAGTGATGGGAATCAAAAAATTTCATAGCCAGACTGGGAATCGAACCTGAAACTCCTAGGTGGGAGTCCAGTACTTTGCTTACTGATCTACAGAGGAGTTTATAGATTGGCTTTGAGATCCTCACCTCAGACGCAACCGTTACGGCTGTTACAAGTATTTTACGATTGCGCATGCACAGAGGCTACTGTAAATTTTAAGGCCTTGATTTTCATTGGGGACCATCTACAACCTAATCCGCGTAATCCCTGAAAATGTCATCGATATCGGGTAGAAATTGTGGAAGTTATGGCTGTTACAAGCAATTCACGTTCGCGCATGCGCATCGGCTACTATCAGTCCGGGGGTGATGATTTTCATAGGGGACCATCTAAACACTAATCTGTAACATCCCTGAAAATTTCATTGAAATCGGATGAAAAATGTGGAAGTTACGGCCGTTACAAGAAAATTAACGTTTGCGCATGCGCAGTGACTACTATCAGTCCGAAGGTGATGATTTTCATAGGGGACTATCTAATCACTAATCTGTAACATCCCTGAAAATTTCATTGAAATCGGATGGAAAATATGGAAGTTATGGCTGTTACAAGGAATTCACGTTTGCGCATGCGCAGTCGCTTCTATCAGTCCGAGGATGATGATTTTCATAGGGGACCGTCTACACACCAACCCGCACAATCCCTGAAAATTTCATCGAAATCGGACAATAACTTCGTATAGTTATGCGCGTTACAAGGAAATCATGACAGACACACAGACACACAGACACACAGACACACAGACAGACAGACACACAGACAGACAGACACGGAACCAAAATTGTTCAGAAAGGTCTAAAACGCAAAACGCGAGTGAAAATTTTGATTTTGGAGAACTTTTTTTTTCGTCCTTGAAAAGTGAAAACAAAGCTTCCGCTACCTTGGTAGACTCGGAAGCAATAGTTCCGGTTTTAATGTCAATGAGTATAGTTTCTTTCTTGAATGTAGAACTTTAACAGTGGTGACAGCGGTGGGATAACGAACTCATTGGGTAATGATGATGGACTGGGGACCATCAGGGGACCAGCGAGGAAACGGTAAACGAGTACCGAGGAGGAGGCGGCCTAGGGAACGATATGAGAGATCTTCCGGAAAGGCGTTCTCCCAAAACTGGGTAGAGGAGGACAAAAGTTGCTGCAATGAGTGCGGTGTGCCCAATTTCCACTCGGTGTTTTGTTCTCAAAACGTGGAAGCAGCAAAGGAACTGGCAAGTTATGAAAAAGAAGAGGAGGAAAAGCGACTTGGAGATTTGAAATTTACCGAAAAAGATTCTTGTTACTTGACGAAAAAATAACTGTGGCACACGGTTACGTCGAGATGAAAAGTTTCCAGGTGTCAACAGCACAAATGAAAAAAACGTCTGCCAAGTGGGTGTGGCACATAGCTTCCTCGTATCCATAACCCGATTGTATAGATGATCCGATGCATAGTAATTAATCTCAAAACATCAAAACAAGTTAATTTGTAACATCCCTGAAAATTTCATTGAAATCGGATGGAAAATGTAGAAGTTATGGCCGTTACAAGGAATTCACGTTTGCGCATGCGCAGTGGCTACTATCAGTCTGAAGGTGGTGATTTTCATAGGGGACCATCTAAATACTATTCTGTAACATCCCTGAAAATTTCATTGAAATCGGATAGAAAATGTAGAAATTATGGACGTTACAAGGAAATTCACGTTTGCGCATGCGCAGTGGCTACTATCAGTCCGAAGGTGATGATTTGCATAGGGGACCGTCTACAACCTAATCCGCATAATCCCTGAAAATTTCATCGAAATCGGGTAGAAAAAGTGGAAGTTATGCCCGTTACAAGGAAATTCACGTTTGCGCATGCGCAGTAGCTACTATCAGTACGAAGGTGATGATTTTCATAGAGGACTGTCTACACACCAACCCGCACAATCCCTGAAAATTTCATTGAAATCGGATGGAAAATGTAGAAGTTATGGCCGCTACAAGGAATTCACGTTTGCGCATGCGCAGTCGCTTCTATCAGTCCGGGGATGATGATTTTCATAGGGGACCGTCTACACACCAACCCGCACAATCCCTGAAAATTTCATTGAAATCGGACAATAACTTCGTATAGTTATGCGCGTTACAAGGAATTCATGACAGACACACAGACAGACAGACACACAGACACACAGACACACAGACACACAGACACTGAACCAAAATTGTTCAGAAAGGTCTAAAACGCAAAACGCGAGTGAAAATTTTGATTTTGGAGAACTTTTTTTTTTCGACCTTGAAAAGTGAAAACAAAGCTTCCGCTACCTTGGTAGACTCGGAAGCAATAAAGACGTCCAATGCAACTAATGAAAAAGATGAAATCATTAGAAACTACAAGACAAAAATCGAAGCAATGGAAGTTAATTTTGAAGAAGATAGGAGAGCTATGATGATGGAAGTGAGCTATCTGAAAAATGCATTGAGTGAATCTCAAATCAACGAGGACTTCAACAGAAAAACGATTCTGCAATTGGAAAATGAACTGAAAACAAAAGAAGATCTTCAGGTCCTACAAAATAAGCTTTACGCCGAAAAGTTCTCAAAAATGAAAACGGAACTGAGTGTGAAAGAAGAAGAGAATATGTCATTGGCAGCCAAAGTGAGAGCAATCGAAATATATACAATGAATATGGAAAAGAACCATGAGCTATTGTCGAAAAAAGCAGCATGTGAAATCGAAATCATACGAAAAGAGAATTCTGATATTTTGGAAGAAATTGAAAACGTCCTTAAAGAAAAGTCTGAAATTCTGAAAGAAAATGAGCAATTGAAAAACTGCTTGGAATTTACGAGGGCGAATCAAAGTCAATTATTGGATAATTTGGTAGCCAGAAATGAAGAATACGTTTCAAAACTTGCGGAAGAAGTTGAGAGAACTCGCACGCTGCAGAAGGAGAAGTTAGAGTGGAGACGGAGCCTGGAGCTAAAAGATGAGGAGCTGATCATGCTCTACAATGAAATCAAGGAACTAATCCATGTTCGAAGAATGGGAGGGTCTAGACTCGAAGAACTGATGAAAGACAAAGCTGGAATGACTACCAACGTTTCCTCTCAATTTGAAAAAAGAGAAGCAGTAGTTGCTAACAGAAGCGAGCAAATCAATGCTTTGACTCAAGAGATGAAAATTGTTAGAAAACAGCTGGGGTGTGTCTCATCGCCTCACGCCGATTGGACGTTTTCAAGAAGGACAACGATTAACTCCGTTTCTGAGTGATCCTTGCACTTCTAAAAACAAAGGATTGATGGATAAAAGAAAAACCGAGGAAGGGACGGTTAAAACTTTGAATTTGGTCGCGATAAACTGGAGCGTTATGCGGCTGATTCCATAGTATCCCGATTGATAAAGCGAAGTGCGAAGCCCGATGTCACAAGTTCAAGTCAGCTCATCAAGGCAACGCCTGTTCTCGTCTTGATGTTCCTGAGCAGGAAAAGTATTGTGCACCTAGTCGAGATCGTTGTCTTACTCTGAATTCATGTTGTGGGAACTATCCGGTTCTTGAGACATCGATTGCGAAGAACAAAAAACCTACTAGTGTAATAGCTGGAGAAGGCAGGACGGATGATGGGAACAGGGGTAAGGACAGTAAAATTCAAGATTGGTGGATTGTCTACCTGAACACCACCGAGGGAGAACATGTCAACGCAGGAGGATAGCAAGGACATAAGACAATTTCTTAAAAAAGAAGGAGTAGTGTTATGGATTTGAGAAGTGTTGCATGTGACTGCTACTTGGCGATGGTTTTGGTTAGCATGAACAATAAAAAACAGTTCCGGTTTTGATGTCAATGAGTATAGTTTCTTTCTTGAATGTAGAACTTTAACAATACATAGGAAAAGCGTCTTCATCGAACTTTAAGTACTAGTAGTTTTGTTATTCATTGTTTTATATTATGTGTCTTTTAAATCCTGGAAGCAACAGATGAATTTACAACATTTACAAACACAAACACAAGAACTTTTGAGAATAAATCGAAATTTGAAATTATAAATTTTAATGTGATGTTTTTTACAATTAATCAGTTCAGAAGAAAAGAATATTTGCAAATGAAAATAAGAAACAAACTAGGATGTAAAAATATATCTTCTTGAGTTATTGTAGGAAAACTTACATTGAAAAACGAGTGTTTATGGAGGAGCGACTGTTACCACCAATGATGAATGCTAACGAAAATCTTGTCAACCAGTTTTCCCACAGGGGCGTTCGGAGTCAGTTGAGCTGAGGTGTTTGGAAAACTGATGAACCTTGTCGAAGAGACAGTTCGCAGGTGCTACCCCCGTCAGGGTGTATTTCAGCGAAGGGGGATCTTCGGGTTGTGGAAGATCCCGCGATTTGAGGTGGGAGGAAGCGCTTTTCCCGAGTGGTTTTCGGTGATTAGCGAGGAGTCGCATACCGACATCTTCAAAGTCCTTTTTTCGTGAATCATTGAAAAACTTTCCACGCAAGGAGTGAAATGACTAATAGGTTTTACGGCTGTTGTTTTCGTGTTCATCGGCTTCCAATATGCTACTACTCAATCATAATGACCACGAGCGTTTCTGAAAGCTCTTCAAGGATATTGACTCCCAAATGTGCAGGTTAAAGAACCTTATAAACTATTAACTACCAATCAATAGATGAGACAGCATTTTTGATGCACGCGATGATTTGAAAATTAATATTTTCTGGGAAACCCTCTGCAAACTACTTTATTTATTATTGAAACCTTAAATTTGTCGCTAATTAACACGACAACCTATGTCAAGACGCTGCAAATCATTGCTCAAAGGTTTATTATTTTCTGTATAGATCACCCTTCTGTATAGATCATTGGTTCCATCAATAGCACCCACCACCATCTGTATTCTCCCTTGACCTTCCCTCTCAAATTTCAGCTTCCTGCGTTCAATAGTATTGAAAATGGCTTCGGAGCTCACTCAGTTGATCTGTGCTCTTCCAGGCGTCTCCTGCATTCGAGAAGATCTTCTTCACTCTTCAGATCACTGATCAGCTGAGTGAGCTCCGAAGCCATTTTCAATCTTATTGAATGGAAGTGCTCTTCCAGGCGTCTCCAGCATTCGAGGAGATCTTCTTCACTCTTCAGATCACTGATCAGCTTATCCTATTGGCTTCCAATATGCTACTACTCAATCATAATGACCACGAGCGTTTCTGAAAGCTCTTCAAGGATATTGACTCCCAAATGTGCAGGTTAAAGAACCTTATAAACTATTAACTACCAATCAATAGATGAGACAGCATTTTTGATGCACGCGATGATTTGAAAATTAATATTTTCTGGGAAACCCTCTGCAAACTACTTTATTTATTATTGAAACCTTAAATTTGTCGCTAATTAACACGACAACCTATGTCAAGACGCTGCAAATCATTGCTCAAAGGTTTATTATTTTCTGTATAGATCACCCTTCTGTATAGATCATTGGTTCCATCAATAGCACCCACCACCATCTGTATTCTCCCTTGACCTTCCCTCTCAAATTTCAGCTTCCTGCGTTCAATAGGATAAGCTGATCAGTGATCTGAAGAGTGAAGAAGATCTCCTCGAATGCTGGAGACGCCTGGAAGAGCACTTCCATTCAATAAGATTGAAAAGGTCCCTATGAGTACTTTAAGGTTTTCCTTCGATAAAACATAACCATGAGTGTGAATCGCAAAAGAGGTCTAATCGCCGTTCAAATTTTATCTGACTAAAATGCGTTCGCTGTTCATTTCTTCGATTTGTATACAGTTTTGCCTTCTGCGTAACCAGTAATCAAATATCCATATGAAGCTTTCTATTTTTCGAATCGAGTGTGAAGCGTTTAGTTCTTTCTAATAAACTTTATTGTGAAGGTGTGAAGCAGTATGGTGTGGTAGGTAGTACCTACCAATAGTTGGTAGGTAAAAAAAATGTTGGTAGGTAAAAAACGCTGCAAATAATTGCTCAAAGGTTTATTATTTTCTGTATAGATCACCCTTCTGTATAGATCACTGGTTCTCTATCAATAGCACCTACCAACATCTGTATTCTCCATTGACCTTCCCTCTCGAATTTCAGCTTCCTGCGTTCAATAGTATTGAAAATGGCTTCGGAGCTCACTCAGTTGATCTGTGCTCTTCCAGGCGTCTCCTGCATTCGAGAAGATCTTCTTCACTCTTCAGATCACTGATCAGCTGAGTGAGCTCCGAAGCCATTTTCAATCTTATTGAATGGAAGTGCTCTTCCAGGCGTCTCCAGCATTCGAGGAGATCTTCTTCACTCTTCAGATCACTGATCAGCTTATCCTATTGAACGCAGGAAGCTGAAATTTGAGAGGGAAGGTCAAGGGAGAATACAGATGGTGGTGGGTGCTATTGATGGAACCAATGATCTATACAGAAGGGTGATCTATACAGAAAATAATAAACCTTTGAGCAATGATTTGCAGCGTCTTGACATAGGTTGTCGTGTTAATTAGCGACAAATTTAAGGTTTCAATAATAAATAAAGTAGTTTGCAGAGGGTTTCCCAGAAAATATTAATTTTCAAATCATCGCGTGCATCAAAAATGCTGTCTCATCTATTGATTGGTAGTTAATAGTTTATAAGGTTCTTTAACCTGCACATTTGGGAGTCAATATCCTTGAAGAGCTTTCAGAAACGCTCGTGGTCATTATGATTGAGTAGTAGCATATTGGAAGCCAATAGGATAAGCTGATCAGTGATCTGAAGAGTGAAGAAGATCTCCTCGAATGCTGGAGACGCCTGGAAGAGCACTTCCATTCAATAAGATTGAAAATGGCTTCGGAGCTCACTCAGCTGATCAGTGATCTGAAGAGTGAAGAAGATCTTCTCGAATGCAGGAGACGCCTGGAAGAGCACAGATCAACTGAGTGAGCTCCGAAGCCATTTTCAATACTATTGAACGCAGGAAGCTGAAATTTGAGAGGGAAGGTCAAGGGAGAATACAGATGGTGGTGGGTGCTATTGATGGAACCAATGATCTATACAGAAGGGTGATCTATACAGAAAATAATAAACCTTTGAGCAATGATTTGCAGCGTCTTGACATAGGTTGTCGTGTTAATTAGCGACAAATTTAAGGTTTCAATAATAAATAAAGTAGTTTGCAGAGGGTTTCCCAGAAAATATTAATTTTCAAATCATCGCGTGCATCAAAAATGCTGTCTCATCTATTGATTGGTAGTTAATAGTTTATAAGGTTCTTTAACCTGCACATTTGGGAGTCAATATCCTTGAAGAGCTTTCAGAAACGCTCGTGGTCATTATGATTGAGTAGTAGCATATTGGAAGCCAATAGGATAAGCTGATCAGTGATCTGAAGAGTGAAGAAGATCTCCTCGAATGCTGGAGACGCCTGGAAGAGCACTTCCATTCAATAAGATTGAAAATGGCTTCGGAGCTCACTCAGCTGATCAGTGATCTGAAGAGTGAAGAAGATCTTCTCGAATGCAGGAGACGCCTGGAAGAGCACAGATCAACTGAGTGAGCTCCGAAGCCATTTTCAATACTATTGAACGCAGGAAGCTGAAATTTGAGAGGGAAGGTCAATGGAGAATACAGATGTTGGTAGGTGCTATTGATAGAGAACCAGTGATCTATACAGAAGGGTGATCTATACAGAAAATAATAAACCTTTGAGCAATTATTTGCAGCGTTTTTTACCTACCAACATTTTTTTTACCTACCAACTATTGGTAGGTACTACCTACCACACCATACTGCTTCACACCTTCACAATAAAGTTTATTAGAAAGAACTAAACGCTTCACACTCGATTCGAAAAATAGAAAGCTTCATATGGATATTTGATTACTGGTTACGCAGAAGGCAAAACTGTATACAAATCGAAGAAATGAACAGCGAACGCATTTTAGTCAGATAAAATTTGAACGGCGATTAGACCTCTTTTGCGATTCACACTCATGGTTATGTTTTATCGAAGGAAAACCTTAAAGTACTCATAGGGACCGAACGATTTGTCCTATAGAGCTCCGGGTGGTCTCAAAATTTTTTTAAAAATTCAATACTATTTAAAATTGGTGAAAAAACTATACCTTTATTTCGAGAGTTTTCGAGCTAGGGCACTCTTGAATATTGCAGCCCCTAATTTTCACCCCTTAGAAGTGACTGACATCAACCAAAAGCTTCGCGGCACAACTAGACCCCAAATGGAGCCCATATACCAAATTTGAACCAAATCGGTCCAGTGTTGCTAAGAAAAGTGCCGCGTACGGCGGACGGACGGAAATGTTTTATTCGATTTTCGTATTCTACGTAGGTACTTACCTTAAACGTAAAACATAAAATTTTGAGGGGGGGTCAAAATTTTTTCTTCTCGCTCGATTCCAAAGGCTTATTATTGGAAATAATAAACCAAAATCCAATAAAAAATTTTCCGTCCGTCCGCCGTACGCTGTACCTACGCAGCACTTTTCTTATCAAAACTGGACCGATTTGGTTCAAATTTAGTATGTGGGCTCTATTTGGGGTCTAGTTGTGCCGCAAAGTTTTGGTTTATGTCAGTCACTTCTGAGGGGTGAAAATTGAGGGTTGAAATTTTCAAGAGTGTCCTAGCTCGAAAACTCTCGAAATAAAGGTATCGTTTTTTACCAATTTTGAATAGTATTGAATTTTTAAAAATTTTTGAGACCACCCGGAGCTTTGCAGGACAAACCGTTCGCTCCCCACGATTGTAAAGTCCGGAATTGTAATGTTACGGTAATAGAAAGTTGCTAGATGTAGAAAATAAGTTATAACTTGAAAATTCAGAAACCAGCAAAGGAATGAATCTTTATTTATGAAATGTAGGACCAGATGACAATATTAAGGGGTTGAGTATAACTATTAGGTACTATCATCATCACATCTTCCCTCTCCCGGGATTTAATGCCAAAACAAAAGAATTTAGGAATTATGAATTGTTATCAAAAATTATCAAGTTAGATTGGGATAAGACCCACACGGTTTCTCCGTACCGATGGTCCATCTTCGATATTCACATCGTACGATCGTGGTGCATCTAACTTCATTGAGATGATCCCTTTTTTCTTCATGTCGATTATCCACACTTGTCAACCTGGTTGAAGAGGAGATAGATCTCTGGTCTCATACCTTTTGTCAAACAACTTTTTCATTCGACCACGTATATTTTCCTCTTTCTCCTTAACTTCTTCGCCATTTGGAGTTCTCGGAATTAGATTTTTTTCCAAGATTGGAAGAATCGTCTTCAGCTCCATAAGCAATTCGGCGGGAGAGTATCCGTTCTCTAGAGGAGCGGAGTTATAAGCCAATTGTGCCAACATTAGGTCTTCGTTCTTGATCAATAAACGTTTTGCCATATTCACTCCAGATTCGACCAGTCTGTTTGATTGGGGGAAATGAGGGCAACTTGTATTGAGGGCTATTCCCGTTTCCTGGCAGAATTCTTCAAATAGTTGGCTGCCGTTGTCAATAATTGTAAACAATTGAGGGCCGTTGTCCGAGCGAATCGTATGAGGAGCACCGAAGCGGTAAAAGAGCTGTTTCAAATGGTTTATAATAGCTTTCGAAGACGTGGTGGTAGTAGGAAGTATTTCCAGCCAACGGGAGAAATAGTTTCGAACAATTAGTAAGTGTTTACCTTTCAGTTCCGTCATATCCATTCCCAAGAAGACCACGGTAATGACGGGAACTCAGTGGGCAGGAGTGGCTCTTTCCTATATTTGCGATTTTGGATACAAACGTAACAGTCGGAAACTTTCCTTTTAATATCCTTCGAAATTCCTGGCCACCACACTTCACTAGCTATTCATTTGCATTTGACGATCCCAAGGTGGCCTGAGTGAATTTTATCGAGTAGCATGTTTTGTAGCGCTCGCGGCACAACAATCCTCGTACCCATGAGAACTAATCCATCATGATGCGCAAGAGTGCTACGAAGTTTGTAGAATCCTGCTAGTGGTCCACATTCGGTAACTTCCCACCCTTTGTCTATACACCTGATGACCTCTTGAAGAACTCCGTCTGTAAGTGTTTTCTCACGAATTGGTCTATGTGGAGTATAGGCCACAGATATACTTCGGCACAGCAAACTAACACGAATTTCCCTTTCATCCTTCATATCCTCAATTTTATTTGGATTGTGGTTGATTCTGGATAAAGCATCAGGAACATGAAATGACTTCCCAGGTACATGAGTTATACTGAAATCGAATCAGATTAATTTGAGTCGGAAGCGTTGTAATCGAGGAGATAGCTCGTGAATAGGTTTTACCTCCAAAAGTGATACAAGGGGTTTGTGATCTGTAAGAATGGACATGTATTTTCCCGTTATAAACATTGAAAAGCGATCGCATGCCCAAGAAATTCCAAGGACTTCTTTCTCAATCATGGCGTACTTCTTTTTCTGATTCAGTCAGGGCTCGAGAAATATACATTACAGGATGAAATTCACCTTCTGAAAGTTGTTCTAGTACTGCTCCTATGAATGGGATGATGAATCTGCTAGAATTCTTGTTTCCGCGTTTACATCAAAATGTTTTAGTACTGGAGCTTCAGTCAGGGCGTTTTTCATCTTAACGAAGGATGAAGAATGTAAATCAGTCCATACAAAATCAGATTTGGTTTTTTGAAGGTCTCGTATTGGTTGAGACATTTCCGCTGCATTCTTCACGAATTTGTTGAGGTAGGTGCACATCCCAAGAAATCTGCGAAGTTCGGCGACGTCTTTGGGGGGAGGCAAATTTTGGATTGCTGTAATGCTGTAATTTTTAGAGGATCCGTTTCAACACCCGAGCTTCTGACGACGAATCCTAGGAAGGAAAATGATCATTTTCGAAATACACATTTTTTGCTGTTGAGTGTTACGTTAGCCTGTTTCAATCAGCTTAGTACGAGATTTAAACGTGCATCGTGTTCCTCCCTAGTTTCTCCCCAAATTAATATGTCGTCCATCATGTTCGTACAGCCTTCTAACCCATCTAGAATCTCATACATTCGTCTCTGATAGTGTTCAGGTGCAGAGCAAATTCCGAAATTTAGCAAATTAGGAGTTTGTTGTACCAATATCGACCAAATGGTGTGATGAAGGTTGTTAACTTTTTTGTTTCGTTGCTTAAAGGAATTTGCGTCCCATTTTGGCGTCCAATTTAGAAAATATTTTCCCATGACAAATTTTTGCCAAGCATTCTTCTGTAGTGGGCACTATCAATCTCTCGCGAATTATACATTTATTTAATTCGGTGTAATCCCCATATACCCTCAGAGCCCCTGATTTCTTGGTAGCCACGACGAGTACTTAAGGGTTTTCCTTCGATAAAACAGAACCACGAGTGTGAATCACAAAAGAGGTCTACTCTCCGTTCAAATTTTATCTGACTAAAATGCGATCGCTGTTCATTTCCTCGATTTGTATACAGTTTTGCTTTCTGAGCAACAAGTACCTAATCAAATTTCCGTATGAAGCTGTCTAGTTTTCGAATCGAGTGTCAAGCGTTTAGTTCTTTCTAATAAACTTGATTGTGAAGGTGTGAAGCCAGGCAGAGTATGGTGTGGTAGGTAATACCTACCAATGGTTGGTAGGTAAAAAAAGTTGGGCAATGATTTTCAGCGTTTTGGATTCTACCTACCTTGAAATGTAAACCAACAGATTGAACAATTTTTTCTTATTCGAATCTAAAGGTTCATTATTGAAAATAATAAACCATAAATACGCACTTAAGGCTAACGGGGACGGGGGTCTAGTATGATTCTGAGATGAGAGATGGCAGTAGTGTCGCCCCATACTCACGGTTTATATAAGCTTGAAAAATCGTTATTTTCAAATCGCTCAAAAGTATATTGCTTTCGAGTCTACCAAGGTAGCGGAAGCTTTGTTTTCACTTTTCAAGGACGAAAAAAAAAGTTCTCCAAAATCAAAATTTCCACTCGCGTTTTGAGTTTTAGACCTTTCTGAACAATTTTGGTTCCTTGTCTGTCTGTGTGTCTGTCATGAATTCCTTGTAACGCGCATAACTATACGAAGTTATTGTCCGATTTCTATGAAATTTTCAGGGATTGTGCGGGTTGGTGTGTAGACGGTCCCCTATGAAAGTCATCATCACCGGACTGATAGAAGTGACTGCGCATGCGCAAACGTGAATTTCCTTGTAACTGCCATAACTTCCACATTTTCCACCTGATTTCGATGAAATTTCCATTTAATTTTTTTTTTTTTTGATAGTCCCCTATGAATATCATCATCCCCGGACTGATAGAAGCGACTGCGAATGCGCAAACGCGAATTCCTTGTAACAGCCATAACTTCAACTGTCCCCCTGGGGTCGCGGGTTCGAATCCCAGCCGAGGCTAAGAATTTTTTTGATCCAATCACATACATCTACTCACTTAATTTTTCATCCGAATTTGATGAAATTTTCTAGGATTGTCCAGATTAGCGTGCAGATGGTCCCTTATGAGGGTAGTGGAAGGTACTTAGAGATTGGTGTTTTGAGATTAACTACTATGCATCTTATCATCTATATAATCGGGAAATGGATACGAGGAAGCTATGTGCCACACCCACTTGGAAGACGTTTTTATAGGTGGGTTCTTCTTGCTTCTCTCATTTTCATCACCTAGGATATCAAATTCATTTTGAAATCGTAAATCAGGCAGGATTCCATGGTCAGTTTCAGAAGTGTCTTAATTTTCAAACATAACATCACCGACTTCGAGATCTTTTTTTTTTCTTCTAGGGACTGCCGCCTAAGTTCTTCCAAAATATCTTCTGGGGTGGAAAAAAATGTGTCGAATGCCATGTTCTGAAACCAAAAATGGAAGATCTCATGAGGTATCTATTGCATACACAATGGAAAACCCAGTGAAGATGGAATAGATTGAAAAAAGAGATCGTCAAATCAGACCTCCTCCAATCTACTATGGTTGGGTCGAACTCGACTAAAGAGTCCATCCAACCACATCGAGTTGATCTAGCCAGCGGCTTCCAAACGACTGGCTGGAAGGTACCATGGAAGAAGAATATTATTCCATGAACAACAGCTTGAAGCGCATTCTGTTGGCCTTGGTAGATGGAACAATTTCCACTTGGGTCGGATACGACCGACCGTAGTAAAGGAAGGTTCGTTTTAAAGGTGGTAAGGTGAGAAGTGAGTAATGCAACGTTTGAGACTAGACTGGGTTGTCCCATAATACTCCTGTGAGTCTGAACTAAACAAAGGAGAGCGAAACGAAGAGAAGTTGACGCCAGGCGCCCGAACTGTCAGTCTTGGACACGTGGCTCTCGTGACAGGGAGCACACCAGGTGGTTTATTGTAGGAGGTAATTAAGGCTAAAGGGGACGACAGTTGTGCGAGTGAGAGGGTGAGTACCAAACTTAGGCTGATCTCTACAACCGGTCAACCGATTTTCATTTTCCAATACATTTTGGCTTTGCCTCAACGTAACTAAACCCGCTGTCATGCAAAAATGTCAAAACAATTTGTCCTTTTATAGTATCTATTCTTATTTTGCCTATAAAAACCTCTTCCAAGTGGGTGTGGCACATAGCTTCCTCGTATTCATTTCCCGATTATATAGATGATAAGATGCATAGTAGTTAATCTCAAAACACCAATCTCTAAGTACCTTCCACTACCCTCATAAGGGACGACGAAAGTGGTACTCAGATGAACTGGACTGAGTAGGGAAAAGATGGAGAGAGTTTGGACAAACAAGCCTATTCGTTCCCAATTCGCCAAAGTGCCACCTGTAAATGTAGTCAATGGAAATCCTGGTCTAAGAGGAGAGGCTGTACAAACTAACATCCATGTTTTTCATTTTTCATTTTTTAAATTTTGAAACTGTATTTAGTTCAAATCATGTTTTCTAACAGATTTTTTATATTATGAGTCTGAAAGTGAGGTAAACGCAAGCGCTTCTAATCTGTAAAATAATACATAAAATAATATTTTTCATTGAAATGCTTGTACTTCTTATTATCTTCCTCATTTGGGGAGTCATTAGTATGTATTTTCTAGGGTTTTGAAACATTTTTGGAAACATGACTATAAAAAAAGGGGGAAGGTCGGATCTGTCACAACAGTAGTGTATGTATGACCTGAAATGTGTGATGATCACATCATCATTCTTATACCACAACCTCATAATTGTATAGGTTTCTCCGGCCTTTCAACGGTTTTTGGTCAGCCGACTACCCTAGAAAGCCACTGATGATGAACCAATTTTCTTCCTTAGTTTCACCTCTTTTTCCTGTCAGAATAATTCTGAATGAGTCTAATTTTGGTAATTCAAATAAATTCATTAAAAATAACACAGAATCACAATAAAGTCATAACAATACCTATGTATTATGGATGTTGAAGAGGAGCCAAAAATACTTTTCAACTATTGTTTCTCCGAAAAACTGGGTTAACCGGCGGCACTCACAGTAAATTTCTCTAGAACTACAAATTAATATATTTATTCAGGGAGGCACTAAAATAAACTACAGTAAATTCCGTTCTTAACGTACTGCTAAATGCGAATATACGGCATCATTATAAACAGAATCTACTGTTTATTGATAAACTATGATGAAATAAATTCATGTTCAATAACATGGAAAATATTATAAAATATATTTATATAAATATCATGAGGCTGGGTGAATGAACCTTAAGGATACCTGCTATCGCCTTTCCAGCTCGGGGGAAATTTTCATCTACACTAATCGTCAAGTTATAAAGTTGGAACTTTGTCAATTTGGTTTTGAACCTGCGTATTTGGAGATTAAGTGAATAGAACTAGCGTTCTAGATGGGTTGAAACGCCAAAGGAAGTTTGTTTCTGGCTTGAAAAATTAGTCAACAAACAGGGTTCGTCAGACTACGTTAATTATAGTCTAAACCCTGCAGTAACTAGACAGTTGAGAGACTAGCTCCTAGTTCAAGAACATGACAAATTCATTAAAATAAAAAAATTAAAAAAATGATTCTTTGTTCTTTAATTTTGACTGATCATCATCATTCTTAAATTTTAATAATTTTACCTCAGTACAATTCAAAATCCTCCGCATGTTTCCCCAGTTGTTTACTTACTTGTTTTTGCATCTAACAAGGTATGTCCTTATCTCCCGTCTTTCTCACGGTCTTCCTCTGTCCCCGGAGTCATTAATTCTCCATTAATGTAGCTTTTACATCGTATGTTGAAACACCCTTAGGAAAATATTCCATTGAGGGAAATATTCCGTTATCACCTATAAGTTCACTGAATAACGTCGTTCCGTTATAGGATACGTACTCTAATTGGGGCGAAAAGACAAGAATCGGTGACTAACATTCTTAACCCTGGAACGGTACACTACGTGTGGTTGGGGAACTTTCCTTTCCTCTGCCTCACCTTGTTGGCCTAGCAGACTCTGCCCTCAGCAGTGTCTAAAAGGACCAATAGTGAAGTGACACGTGACGACGTCAAGGTACGTGGAATCCGAAAATCGAATAAAAAATTTTCCGTCCGTTGATCACAAAATTTGGTTGGTCTCCAACTTTTGCAAATTTTGTCTACTTTAACAAAGGTATGAGCAATGTTTTTTTTTTTTTTTTTTTTTTGTGGAGTGCACGTTAACGGAAATATATGCCAAAAACCGAAAAAATTCCGACAATTTTGAGGTTTTTCGACTGTTACGCAGCGAGCACCGGATTTTCGAAGCTGCAAACTTGGGTGTACACTACTGGTAGTGATAGTAACATTAACAAAAAATTAGAATTAGCCGTTTTCTTGATTTTAGCGATTTTGGTTTATTATTTTCAATAATGAACCTTTGGAATCGACCAAGAAAATGTTTTTTTAAACCCCCCTACAAATTGTTGGTTTACGTTTCAAGGTACGTAGAATCCAAAATTCGAAAAAAAATTCGATTTTTTTTTCTTGAGAATTTCTTTTGAAAATATATTCGAAACATTTTTTGGCCGTCTGTCAGCCGTCCGCTGTACCTACGCGGCTCTTACCCCACTTAGCATTGACCGATTTTGATGAAATTTGGTATGTAGGCTCCATTCGGGGTCTACTTGTGCCACGAAGATTTTGGTTAATGTAGGTCACTTCTAAGGGTTGAAAAATGAATTTTGAGAACGCCCTAACTCAAAAAATATCGATATAAAGGTATTGTTTTTCTATCAATTTAAGATAGTATAGAATTTTAGAATTTTTTGAGACTACGCGGAGCTTTGTAGGACAAACCGTTCGTTCCCTACGAGAATTTAAGGGTTGGACTTACGATGAATCAGAAACACGAGTGTGAATCGCAAAAGAGGCCGAATCTCCGTTCAAATGATAGCTGACCAAAATGGCATCGCTGTAGAAAATTTGTCGAATAAACACTCGTAATTGAAATATTCCGACCTGCACCTGAAAAGCCTCAACTATGAACGAACAATTATAAGCCAATAACCACCCCATTTCACCTGAATACAAAACATGAATACGAGTCTTCCAAAACTATTCGGTAGTATGTCACTGCTATCGTATGATGGAGGATATGAGTATGACAATAAGTGTGAATCACACTACTAATAATTGTTGGTATTCCAACATACCATCTGTTGACTAGATATTCATGTCTAACAACCTACTACATAAGAATGTTTTCGCTGAGATTATTATTTTTCCCTTTTTGGTTTTCACGGGCATAATTTTTGAGGTTGGTCCATTTTGGTTTATTATTTTCAATAATGAACCTTTGGAATCGACCAAGAAAAAAAAAATTTTAACACCCCCTCAAAATTTGATGGTTTACGTTTCAAGGTACGTAGAATCCAAAAATCGAATAAAAATTTGGCCGTCCGTCCGCCGTCCGCCGTACGCCGTCCGCCGTCCGCCGTCCGCCGTACGCGGCACTTTTGCCACTTAGCATTGACCGATTTTGATGAAATTTGGTATGTAGGCTCCATTTGGGGTCTAGTTGTGCCCCGAAGCTTTTGGTTGATGTAGGTCACTCCTAAGGGTTCCAAAATCAATTTTGAAATTTTGAAAACGCCCTAACTCAAAAAATTTTCATATAAAGGTATTGTTTTTCCTTCAATTTTGGATTCTATGGAATTTTTAGAATTTTTTGAGACCACGCGGAGCTCTGTAGGACAAACCGTTCGCTCCCTACGTAAATTTAAGGGTTTATATTGAAATATATATATATATAAATCAAAACACGAGTGTGAATCGCAAAAGAGGCCTAATCTCCGTTCAAATTAGAGCTGACCGAAGAGCAATCGATGGTTGGTGATTTTGATTTTTTTTTTTAATATTTTTTATTTTTGTTTTATTTTGTTTTTTATTTATTTATTTATTTTTTTTTGATTTTTTTCTTCATATTGGATGGTTGGTGATTTTGTAGACGAGTGATCTATATAAAAATAATAAACCGTTGTGTAATAATTTGCAGCGTTTTTTGTTAAAAAGGTTTTTATTTTATTATTTTAAAATAAGAAATAAGTAACGCCGAAATATAATACCTAATGAAGAAGTCTGCCATACAAAATGCAGGAAAATCGAGGTAAATTCGATCCTATTTCATTATTTGTAAGTTAAATTGGGGAAAAAAATAAGAAATCGATTTAACTGCGATTCAATAATCGATTATTATTTGGTACAGTTCCAGACTGGCACGGAAGTTACAGTATTTACTAACCACCTATGAATATGGCCATATTATCAGACCGTAACAAATCTTAATTTTTGATTAATTTCAATGATATTTGTTACTATTGAAAATCAATTTCGATGCAATGGGTCTATTAAATGCTTGCCAATTATTTTCACTACATTATGGTCATAGTTATTCCATACACACACCAGGAGGAAAGGGGACGAGAAAAATGTCTTTCTCCCCAATAAATAGAGATTGTTAAATTTGAATCACAAGGTATGAGAAAAGAGCTCATTACACAAAATAATTTAAACAAATGTATAATTAATATCAAGGTGCTTACCTAGTAAGAAAATCTATCCTAAGAACATGAATAATGGAAAAATCCACGTATGATAAATCATCGTGTACTTTAGAAAATTAATTTTTTTCTCACCTTTTGTAGTCTAGTAAGGAAGGACAAAACGTCCTTCAATGGGACATTCGAGAAACAATTTATTGCTACGAATGTATTGCAGTTATCAAGTAATATGACCTACCTACATGATTAGAAAATGTTTGTTTGATTTTTTCTTCTTACCTACCTACTATATCAACTAATATCCAACAATTTGTAGGTTTTTCCATTGCACACTTCATTTTGTTGATGCCAAATTTGACATTTTGAGTGTTTCATAGCACACAACAAATCGTTTGAATCGAAATGCAGTTTTCCGCTGATTCGTTTGAATTGTGTAGATTATGATGACGGCTTGCGTTTTTCGAGACGAACTCTGAACCCGTCGGTTCTTTTCAGGATAATGTCCGCTTGGAGTACCCAGTCTTTCATGGGAACGCCTGGCAGGACGCGGTAGTTCCTTAGGATGGTCGTCAGGAGGACTTTGAGCTTCATCATGGCGTATTTTCGACCTGCAATCAAGGAGAGAACTGCCGTATAACATTTGTGAGGGTGTAAAAATGATGATGCAATATGAAACTTCAGTCCGGATAACGTCGTGGGCCCTTCTTCAGAAGAAATATTTATGTAATCATTCAAATTTTCAGTTAAGCTTATTTATTGTGGAACTAGGTCTTTGATGGTCCTCAGTCCTCAGATTTAGGCTCGATTCGAAATCACAAAATTTCAGTTAAAGGTACCACTCCACCCAGAAAATGTTTTTTTCGTATTTTTTCAAAAATAATTTTATTTAAACTACATAATAATATGAGGGGTTCAGCTTTGGCCGAGTGAGCTGCGGCATGTGTCTTTGGAGACGAGACACGGACCGGTTGCAGGGGCCGTGAGTTGAAGGCTCGCCTCGGGAGCATATTTTTGGGCAAGTCGGTCGCAGTTCCCCCTCGTACCAACCCAGGGCGGTGAGGCCAATGGGAAGTCATGAGCGAAATCATCAGAACAAATTCTGATCTTCCCTTAGGAAGGCAGCTGATGACGTCCGCGACGCCAGGAATGGAAGTCGGACGAAAATCCAACCTGAAATGTTTGTTTACTTTACTTTACTTACATGAGGAACATACTGTAAAAATTTCAGAATTTTTTGATTACGATAAGTCGTACTTGACAACAAACACGCTAAAGATGATTTTGACAAACGTAACAGATAGTAGCTGTTTTTGTTGTGGTGAGCTCAATATTTTTGGTTTATTATTTTCAACAATGAACCTTTGGAATCGACCATGAAAAAAAAATTTTAACACCCCCTCAAAATTTGATGGTTTACGTTTCAAGGTACGTAGAATCCAAAAATCGAATAAAAATTTGGCCGTCCGCCGTACGCGGCACTTTTGGCACTTAGCATTGACCGATTTTGATGAAATTTGGTATGAAGGCTCCATTTGGGGTCTAGTTGTGTCCCGAAGCTTTTGGTTGATGTAGGTCACTTCTAAGGGTTCCAAAATGAATTTTGAAATTTTGAAAACGTCCTAACTCAAAAAATTTCGATATAAAGGTATTGTTTTCCCTTCAATTTAAGATTCTATAGAATTTTTGGATACCACCCGGAGCTCTGTAAGACAAACCGTTCGCTCACTACGAGAATTTAAAGTTTGGACGTACGATAAATCAGAAACACGAGTGTGAATCGCAAAAGAGGCCTAATCTCAGTTCAAAATAAAGCTGACCGAAATGCGATCGATGTTTTTCTTCATGTTGGATGGTTGGTGGCTTTACAGACGAGTGATCTATATAGAAAAATAATAAACCATTGTGTAATAATTTGCAGCGTTTTTTGTTAGTCTTAAGTATTAGGTATATCTTAAGTCTAATAAATAATCTTAAGTAAAAAAAAATAATCATAATAAGTAATAAAATCTTAAAAATTAATCTTAAGAATAATAAATAAATTCGTTATTCGATGAAACGAGCGCGCACACAGCGGCAGACTGCAGACGAGATTAGGTTTTCGAAAATTCGCTCTCCTGTAAAATTGTATTTTTGCAAAAAATTTTGCAAAAAATGTCAAAAATCCAATTCCGCACATTTTTAGAGTGCGAGCACTCGTTTCATCGAATAACGAATCTATTTAGTTTTTATTATCCATGCCTGTCTGTTCCAATTGTTTCTGTCCGTCATGGTTACCTAGGACGAACAAATGAATATTTAGTTCACCATTGACCACAACAACAGCATCTATCTGTTACGTTTATCAAAATTATCATTAGCGTTGTCACTTACTTTGGTGGTCTGTAAGTACGACTTACCGTTATCAAAAAGTTCTGAAATTTTAACATGTTTAATGTTTTAGGGCTGGGGGTCATTCTGTGAATTCCGACACGCAAATTTGCAACGGGCAAAACTATACTAACCTGTGGTCCGATTTTGATGAAATTTTCAGGGATTGTGCGGGTTAGGTCCTAGACGGTCCCCCATAAATTTCAGCACCTTCGGACCAATAGGAGCGAGTGCGCATGCGCAAACGTGAATTTCCTGGGACCTCGGTTTCTCGGTTTCTAATGAACCGATTTTGCTCAAATTTGGAGGTTAGTTAGGGACTAACTTCTAAGAGACACCCTATAAGTTTCAATCAAATTGGTCAAGCAATAGCCGCTGCGCATGCGCGAACTTTAAATTTATTGTTACAACCAAAACTCCGCAACTATTCAACCGATTTCGATGAAATTTTCAGGGATTGTGTGGGTTAGGTCCTAGACGGTGGACCGCTAATATTTTGGTATTCAATAACTCTTTGAATCATAATTTTTTCGCCAACTGATTCTATACGTCCATGTTACAATGAGTGAGGAAGCTATACTGCCCACCCAACTTGGCAGACTTTTTTCTCTCCTATTCAACGCAGGAAGGTGAAATTTGAGAGGCAGGGTCAATGGAGAATGCTGAAGGCGCCTGAGTGGTCACTGATCGGCTGAGTGAGCTCCAAGGCCATTTTCTCTCCTGTTGAACGCAGGAAGCTAAAATTTGAGAAGCAGGGTCAATGGAGAATGCTGAAGGCGCCTGAGTGGTCACTGATCAGCTGAGTGAGCTCCAAGGCCATTTTCTCTCCTGTTGAACGCAGGAAGCTGAAATTTGAGAAGCAGGGTCAATGGAGAATGCTGAAGGCGCCTGAGTGGTCACTGATCAGCTGAGTGACCTCCAAGGCCATTTTCTCTCCTGTTGAACGCAGAAAGCTGAAATTTGAGAGGCAGGGTCAATGGAGAATGCTGAAGGCGCCTGAAGGGTGACTGATCAGCTGAGTGAGCTCCAAAGCCATTTTCTCTCCTGTTGAACGCAGGAAGCTGAAATTTGAGAAGCAGGGTCAATGGAGAATGCTGAAGGCGCCTGAGTGGTCACTGATCAGCTGAGTTTCTCCCTTGCGAGGGAAAAACATTAAACATGATTTAATGTTTTTCCCTCGCAAGGGAGAAATTGAACATTATACATTATGTCTTCGTAGTAAATGAATAACTCACTTACTTTTTACAGTAGGTTCCTCATATTACGTAGTTTAAATAAAATTATTTTCAAGAAAATACGAACTCTTTCTCTGGGTGGAGTGGTCCCCTTGATCTGATTCATTGTGGAACTACTACTACTTTTTGATCAGAGGGTATTCCCAGTACCTCGATTTAGACTCGATCTGAAATCTCCCAGCTTGGATGGTTTTGACTCCTAACTTCATTATGACGATATGCGAAATTATCATCTTACCGACACAACTCCTTGGACCGGCGCTGAAAGGTATGAATGAGTAATAATGCCGAGAAGCCGATCTTTCTGGAAGGAAGTGGTCTGGGTCGAAATATTCGGGGTTGGGATATGTGTCCTCTCGCCTGTGAAGTTTGTAAGTTCCCACGATTACTGTACATCCAGCAGGAACCGTCAGGTCACTAGAAACTGAAATAATTTCGGAAATATGAGACAAAAACAATATTAAAAACCATTTTTTTGTTGCTCATCAATAAACTTTCAGTGTAGAATAAATTCAGGATTGGACCATTCTGATTGCAAGATAGGCGAGAGATAATTTGAAATGCATGGGGTATCATGAAACGATGAAAAGTGTCAGTAGCAATGCTTCTTTCGAGGTTATAGGCATTGAAGTATTCAGCCTCCCTGTCCTATGTCCCTTTAACCCTCAACGGACCTTTAGTGTCTCACCAGGAACCGACTGGCGCAGTCAGTGCCGCATGCATTTTTCGCGATTCCCATAATTATTTTTGAGCTTCAATACATTCCCAGTAATTGTTTACTCTTTTCAAGGATTCAAAGATACTTTGATTACTACAAGAACTCCATTTCTTCGAAATAAACTCCAAAAACTTTGAATTGTCTCAATATTTGAACTTTTTTCTAGATTAGAAGTCAAAATTCCTTTCCTATTACTTACTCATTATGGTATTTTCCGCTAGCTTGCTATCTATGAGTTCAAATCCGTGACAAATCGAAAGAAATTTTTATAAATAGTTACTAGTTTTCTATATGGGTATCGGAAAATATTCGGATTTGAAAATTGTCTCAAACAATTGTGATGATTAGGAATGATTTCATCAAACTACAACCTATTTGATCGACCATTTATTATGATGATGTTCCCAAATCAACCCGTCAAACTGGCGGGATATTGCAGAGAGATTGGCGCCCGGAGTGCCGCCTAGACCATTTTTTTGTACTTAATGTAAAGTTGAGTATCTACCTTTAAATACTACTTAATAGCATTGATAGAAGTGTTTACCTAATTTCAGATCTTTTTTCAAGTCTCTAGCAATGACTGGTACAGGCGGGTACATCCTCAGTGTCTCCATGATGCATCTCTCCAAATACTTCAAGTCCAGAGTGTCTTGGAAGGTCACTTCCCGGTCTGAATCTCCAAAAACTCTATCAATCTCTTCAAGGACTTTAACCTGAAATTTGAAAAATGCCGTTCAGTATATATTCGTCTCCCTTTTAACTTTGACTTTGTTATCAAAAAGTTCTTTGGTTCATATAAAACGACATTTTCTAGTCTGTACTTGCCTGAATATCTTGTCTATCAGCGAGAACGCACAAGAAGAAGCTGCTAGCTGAAGCGGTTGTGTCGTGGCCCTGCAATTCCAACAGGAAATAAAGACACGATAGACTCAATGTTCATGAATGTAAACCCTAAAATTACTCAATCTACCAAGAAGAAAGAAACACGTCCGCCAAGTGGGTGTGGCACATCGCTTCCTCGTATTCATAACTCGATTGTATAGATGATCCGATGCATAGTAGATAATCTCAAAACATTAATCTCTGAGTATCTTGTTCTACCCTCAAAGTGGACCATCTTCAAGCCAATCTGAACAATCCTGAGAAATTTCGTCGAAATCGGCTGGAAAATGAGGAAGTTATGGATGTTACGAGGAATGGGGGGTACGCCTTGATTTTTTTTTTTAGACTTTTAATCGAAAGTAGACTAAATCCTGAGAATTTTGGCACCAACCGCGACCTTTTAGCGTGAGTAGATCTGTTTCTATGATTTTTCAAAGTTTCGACCGTTTATGACTTCACGCGCCCCTCTCGCCTGGGAAGGACCCCCCAGCCCACTGTGACGTCATAAACGATCGAAACTTTAAAAATTCATAGGAAAAGATTTACACACGCTAGAAGGTCGCGGTTGGTACCAAAATTTTCAGAATGAGGTCTACCTTAGATTAAAAATAACAATAAACAGTTTTTTTCTACCGAGGCGCACACCCTATTGACGTTTGCGCATACGCAGTGGCTACCATCAGTCTGGGGACAATAATTTTCATAGGGGACCATCTAAAACCAAATTCGCACATTCCCCAAAAATTTCATCGAAATCGGATTAGAAATGTAGAAGTTATGGATGTTACAAGGAATTGACGATTGCGCATGCGCAGCGGCTACTATCAGTACGGGGATGATGATTTTCATAGGGGACCATCTACACGCCAACCCACACAATCCCTGAAAATGTCATCGAAATCGCACAATTACTTCGTATAGTTTTGCCCGTTTCAAGGATTTCATGACAGACAGACAGACACGGAACCAAAATCGTTCAGGATGGTCTTAAACGTAAAACACGAGTGGTAATTTCGATTTTTGAGAATTTTTTTTTTCAACCTTGAAAAGTGAAAACAAAGCTCCCGCTATCTTGGTAGACTCGGAAGCGATAATGTCTAAGTTATGAATAAAGTGATGCAAATTAAATACTTCAATTTGATTGAGTACCTATTTATTCATGGTCTAAATGAATCTAAAAATATAAATATTCACAAAATATATCACCAATTGTGACGTGAATTAGGTAGAAAACGAGTGAATACTTGACAAAAAAATCATTGGATTCCACGTACCTCGAACATAATCGTGTCCACTTGATTTTGAATTTCAACATCATTTAGCACGACGCCTCCCTGGGCTCCGGAAATCAGAAGGTCCAAGAATGCAAGTCTCTTCTTCTGACCTAAAAATTGGCTGATTAAAATTGATTGACTATAAATTGAATAATTATTCCACGTTTCTCCAGAAAAAACTACAGTACTATACTTTTAAAAAAAAGTGTTTACAATAGATACCGGAATCTACCCACCAATGTCTTCGTCGATGTCATCTTTCAGCCCTTTACTCTGACCGAATGAGTAGTCGCTTGAGGTCTCTTGCTCAGGAGGAGAATCCGAAGTATTATTTACAAGTGTAGTGTCGATAAGTCCACTTTTATGGTCGGCTTTTCTCAGGCTTACAACCTTAAATGTCAACCAAAAAGTGTCAAGTATTTATTCGTTATTTCATCTCAGGAGAAAAGCTGGGTTCCAGAGCACTCAGAAGTAGATTGTAATGAACAGGTAGATAAACTAGCAATTCTTGGGACCTCAACTATCCAAACTATTCTTGCTAATAGAAATAAACAAATGGACTACATAAAATACTTAAATCGATTTAAATCCTCACTTTTGTGGTGAGTCCGTGAATTACTGAAAGAAGTTGCTTTTGTAGCCTGCCGTACGACGAAAGGGAGAAAATTAGTTCAGGCCGCATCCACAGTTTCGTTTGCCTCAAATGGAGAATGTCGCACATCCTGTGGAACGAATTTAGGTTTCATTTTGATAAGATCATAATATTGTAGACAATAACAACAGTCCACCTGGAAATTGTTATTCTTTCCATCACACCAGATTCTACCACATCTTAGATTCTTCCTATGAAAATTCACCTGTTCTCACAGCTTCGACCCTTGGTGTTAGTATTAATTGTCGTGAAAGGACATGCGGTTCCCATCTTTTGACACTCCCCTCCGTCTACTAACACCTTCCGACCAAGAGCTCAGTGCAAATGTCACCTTCTAGAGATCACCTCGACGCTAGCACCAACATTTTCGGCGTTTTTCTCAAGTCTGTTTCTGCTTATTCTTGAACATCTCAGGAAAAACATTCTGCAGTGATTTTCATCTACATCTTCACATATACCGCCAAGGAGCCGACGTAATTTTTTGAAAATGATGGCACTCCAAGCAGGATATTGCAAAATATTCATTCATTTATTATGCTGACCTCATTTCTTCAGCAGCTCCTTGGGAAACCGGACTACATCGGTTGGACTAAATCGAACGGACTATATCGGGAGGACTATTTGTCGGATTATATACCAGACTATTCCACGGATTCTTCATCGACGATCTCCGAGGCTCTCCATACGTTCCAGTCGCTTTCGCCTTCGTCAAACCTGCAGCATTGCAGACTGCCTTGAGGACGACCGATGGCAACTCTTTGGATCCTTCCAGAATCAGAATTCCGCGTTCCCTCAACAAGGTCGGTTCTTTCCTTATTTTTAAGTGTCAAAATCCTTGGAAAATCAAGCAAATTTACAGGATATTTTCCACAATTATATGTTCGGAGCTCCATAGGTTTCCCATCAAACTTTACCTATACCGATTTTACCAATTACACTTCTTGTACCATCTCAACCTATACCTGAAATCATCAGTTTATTTCAAACATCCAATTACCAGTTTCCCTTCCACAACGGTCCTATTTTTTCATCGATCTATGGTATTTCTATAGTATCATAGTTCTTTACCAAACATACCATTAAATGATGTGTATGTCTAGCTTTGGACACATTTACTGCTGAATTTGACTTCCTGAAAGGCATTTTTCAAAGTTGTCGACACCAGATCAAGTTTTATTGAGCGAAAGAGATTGTGTGAGAGATAGATACAGGACTGAATCTCCAGTCATTTTATTCGATATTACTTTGGTAGGTAACTATATTCCATCAAATCAACAAGAGCAAACAGCCCTAATCTAACCATCCATTGCTCTGGTCGTCTAAAGCAGATATTTAATAATGTTAATGAAAAATTAAGACATTACAGATAAGTTACAGACTAGATATAAACTAGCTATTATACATAACTTTAACTAGGTTACTTACTTCATCACAGCCATAGCGTAATCGTATCCATTCTTTTGAGTTTTCTTGTCTACTCCCATTGCCGTCTCTGTAACGAAATAATGATAATATTCTCTATCACTCGTATAGACGCAACAATTTATTTTTGAAGTAGGTAACGAACAAAAACCATTACTCCCCTACAAAATTAGAAGGTACTTAGTGAATAATAATTAAGCGGGTCTCAGTAGGTCGCCGGTCCATCCTCGTTGCAGGTTAGTCTAATCTCTTACGAACCGGGAGAACGTAGAGGAAGGTGGACTGCACGGCTGGTGCCAAACATTCAGACGTGGATGGAAAGGAAACATGGAGAAGTGAACTTCTTCCTTACGCAGCTCTTTACAGGACATGAACTGTTTTATTCCTATCTGTACAAAATGGGAAGGTATCAGCCCCAGAACAGAAAAGACGATGATGTGCTCCACCCCTTTCCAAATGCACCAAATGGGCGCCTGAAAGAAATCAGCTGATGGCAGACCTGGAGTTAGCTCTTCAGAGTTCAACACCAGATGATGTTGTCAGCAGGATGCTGGAAGGTGAAAGGAGCTGGACTGCTGCGGCAGAGTCCACAGAAAGCATCCTGACATGGAAGATACTCTTAGGACGAGAAAGAGAGAGGAGGGAGCATCTGGTCCGCCTCCTCACCCAGAACAGATTAAACGCACCAGGGCTCAGCCCGAAGTAATGTGTTAAAAGGTTCCGGGCTGAATTCCAACTTGGGAGAAAAGGAGGTGTTTTTTTTTAGTGGGTTTGAATCCCACATAACCTGAAGACGCCGACCCTTCCAGGTATCTTACGAGATCCAACTCCACCTGTGGATCTTAAAAATTTCCTTACATGCCTGCCGAACAAAAAAAAAAATCTCTTATGAACCAGCTTTTAAAGTTTCAAAGTTGTACCTAAATTAGAAAATTTCAAGGATTCACTAACTGAATAAACAGGTTTACCCACTTTTCGCCGGCAACTATTATTCGATTTTGATGATTCTAGTGGCAATCTTTCCGTTTTCCAATTCTAATGAATTTCGAAAATTTGTGAAAATTTCAAATTTAGGTACAACTTTTTAATTTTGAGCACCGGTTCTTGAGAGAAATACTAACCGGCGACCGACTGAAACCCCCTTGATAACACAAAATGTATTTTCGTGGTTTTGGTTTGAAAATGAATATCACGTAAGAGCGTTATGAGATCCTTTGGTGATGTGAACAATTTATCCAACGGAGATGACTCTAATGGAGTGAGCTAACTTTGTGAGTAAGCGCCGGTTCTTGAGAGAAATATTAACCCAGAACGAGGAACGAACGGCGACCGACTGAGACACCCTTAATAACACAAAATGTGTGTTCATGGTTTTGGTCTGAAAATGGATGTCACGTAAGAGCATAAAAGGATCCCTTGGTGATATGAATAATTTATCCAATACCTTCGTCTCCATGTTTTGGGTAAGTCTAAGTAAGAAAATCCCATATTTAGGTTTCATGAGGGTTAGGTACGTCATTACGAATAAAACGTTTTATTATCAGTCTTTACTACATAAGGTTACGGTCGACTTGAATCGTCAGAATCGTCCTCACTCACATTGTAAGGTATGAATGAAATTTTTCTCAGAGAGAGAAATGAGGTTTTTAGTAGACATATTTGTGGTCATATCAGTGATTTGTATCGAGGGAAGCCACTGCATAGATTGACTGTACTCGTTGAGAATGCGCTAATGTAATTACCTCTCTACATACCCACTTCCTGATTGAATACGAGCCAATTAGTTCCTAGAAGGTTTGGTTCGGCTTAAATACGGCGTGATGTATCCTTGATTCGGCACCGTATTGTGATAAGAACACGCCGTATCCGTAATAGTGCGGTAGAATCCGGAGCCGGACAGAATGTCATTCTGAGTAAATACGCTATATATTGATTTATTGTTTTCATTTAAACCTTAGGGATCGACCAAGAAAAAAAATGTTTACCCCCTCAAAATTTTTTGGTTTACGTTTCAAAGTACATAGAATCCGAAAATCGAATAAAAATTTTTCCGTCCGTGACACTTTCCTCAGTTGGTTTTGATAGATTTTGATGAAATTCGGTATGTAGGCTCCATTTGGGGTCTAGTTGTGTCCCGAAGCTTTTGTTTGATGTCACTCACTTCTAAGGGTTGAAAAATAAGGGTTGAAATTTTGAAAACGCCCAAGCTCAAAACATTTTGATATACTTGTTTTTTGTTTTTCCATCAATCTAAGATAGTATTGCATTTTTAGGACGTCCCACAGTAAGACTTGGGCGTCCTTATGCGATCGATCTGGGGTGAAGTTGGACAACACTCAACAGAAAAAAAAAATAACCACACAGTAATCCGTTTTAGACCATTCTGAATCCAAATCCGCGAAAAAAACAATAGGTGTATGTCTGTGTGTGTGTGTGTGTGTGTGTATGTGTGTGTGTGTGTGTGTGTGTGTGTGTGTAACAAAATCTTGTGTACTCTGCACAGGCCTTAGTTCTCAACCGATTTTCCTGGTTCTTTTTTTGTTCGTCGCGGAAAACTATCTAGTTGTGCACTACGTCGCCGGAATTTCGAATTTTGCCTTTTAAGGGGAGGAAAGGGGGGGTTAATGCTCGAAAAACGTGCGTTTTTGGGCATAATCTTGTGTACTCTGCCCAGGCCTTAGTCCTCAAACGATTTTCGTGGTTCTTTTTTCGTTTGACGCGGAATACTATCTAGTTGTGCACTACGGCGCCGGAATTTTGGATTTTGCTTTTTAAGAGGGGGAAAGGGGGGGTTAATGCTTAAAAAACGTGCGTTTGCGTGCATAATCTTGTAAACTCTGCCCAGGCCTCAATTTCCAACCGATTTGCGTGTTTCTTCTTTTGTTTGACTAAAATAAGTTCCGAGTTGTACATGATTTTACCAGAGTACCAAAATTCGCAAGGGGAGGGGGTGAGTGGGGGGATAATATTCACAAAATATCCGATTTTTCAATATTTTGGTTCCTTTACTGCTTACTAATTGTACCCAAGCTTTGAAATTGAGGAAAAATTCTCATTATACCTGCGGATTTTCATGAATTATGCTCTGTACCACCATGGAACTAATAGTGGTGCCACCATGGTGCCAGGACATGGTGCCATGATGCCATAAACCGGTTATTTCGTGTTTTTTTTCTTTTGTGTTTCACCTTGAATACGGATGTGAACTTCGACGGACTGCCTACCAAAACTAACAGATGAAAGTTCAATGTTACGACGTATTTCCGCTTTGGTGCCAGACTGGCACCATTGTTGGTGTTGGGGGGGGGGGGGGGGGACTCGAATTCGCATGTTGGGTATCGTAGATCATGGATTTTAAAATGCTCTTCAGATTCGAGGCTCCCATGCCGCTAGAAATGTTAAAGTGGATAATGATGGGGGGGGGGGGGGGCAGTATTTCTTGCCTAAAGTAATAAATAAATTACATCGAGTGAAACAGTTTTATCACTTAACAACTGGTTAAACTGATCTAATGCTTATCCAATGGGACGTCCCCTGGAATGCATGCATTACTAAACAATATGTTTAGAATTTTTAGAGACCACGCGGAGCTTTGTAAGACAAACCGTTCGCACCCTACGAGAAGAGGGTTGGACGTACGATAAATCAGAAACACGAGTGTGAATCGCCAAAGAGGACTAATATCCGTTCGAATTAGCTGACCAAAATGGCATTGCAGTAGGATCGTGGTAGGCAGGTGGTGACAGTGGCAAAGCCGAGTTCTTTGCCACTATATAATAAACCTTTAGGTAATAATTTGCAGCGTTTTCATTGATGAAATTGGTTTGATCCTTGATCATGACATCAACATTGCGGGGGTCTAGGGGTGTTCCCCAGATTTCATTCTTGTTACAAAACTGTACCGTCATGAATAATAATATCACTGGCAGCTAGACACTCTTTATGGCAACGTTTTTTTTTAACATTTAACAAAATTATTCCAAATCAGTTAAGGTCATTTTTTTCACATCTACGTACCCAAAAGCATTTCCACCGTGGTTTCACTCATGTAGTCGTGACAATCGAACTCCTTTCCCTCTTCTTTCTCCAATTTCTTGACAACGTCCAAGGAATTTTTGTTGAATACTCCCAAGAACGATTTGAGGATATTCAAATGGAAAGATGGAGCGATCAATTTCCTGTGTAGCTTCCACTTTTCTCCTATAATGAAAGTTACTCGTGAAAACAAAATTTCGAACTAACCAAAGTTTGAGATGTAGGTGTTTAGATATGTGAAATTACCTGTAGTTAAGAGAAGACCCTCTCCTAACCAGGGCTTGAAAAATCTATATTCTGGCGCTTTATCGATGTGTTCTTGACTGCTGAGGATCAGCTGTAAAATGGAAAAAATACGCTTTGGATCCAAAATTTCGATATAAAATCTTAGTAACAGAGTTATAGCTTTAACCCTCACACCACAAAGTGGAGTGTCCTCGCACTCCACAGTTACCATTTTTTTTTCTAATGAAGTGGGGGTATGGCGCAGGAGGGGGCCCAGGTCACCAGTAACCTCCACTTCAGTTGTTCTTTGGCCACTGACGGGCTCACGTCTCTCAGAAAGGTCAGTAACCTATTCATTTCACTGCATTCACAGAAAAAAGCCTAGCTGAGGTATACCAGGTTGTTAGTAATAAAACTTTTATATATATATTTTTTATAAATATATATTTTTTTATGGAAGTTTGGTGTCATTTCTGCCAATATGGTCTAGCAATCAATTTTTTTGTTGTAGATTTAGGTAATTCCTTCTCATTTCTATCTTGCATTTCATTCCAAAATGTATCACCTATTTTCAGATGACAGAATGTTCCAAGTGCAATGAAGCAATTTGTCGAGAGCCCGAGAAGGTTATGAAGTTTTGCAAAAATTGTTTTGAAATTCAAAGTTCGCTTCAGTTTTCTTTTGTCAAAATTCGAAGTTAATCATTTTAGATTTGTTCTATTCATTCCACAATGTCTGTGACTTTTTCTATTTTTTTTTACAATGTACCATTTTTTATATGTTTACTGAAGTGTACAGCATAAAGATAATATCTTATGTTTTATATAATATATGATATATTATATTATACAGTAAAGGCGAATGAACCTATTTTTCAGATGTCAACTCTCCATTAAAAGTTTTGTTCTCTAATCTCCTTCTTAATTTCTGAAAAAACCATAAAAATTTTGAAATTGATTGAAATTTGGAAGCAAAAAGTGCAGCATTCACTGAGTGTCACTCAATGACGAAAATTAGAATCTAAGCGATAATTACGTTTTAATCAATTGAAATGTGCTGTGAAAAGTCCGGGGTGACGGTGCACCCCACCTTGTGTTTTAAGTGATTCCGATTCACCTTGTGGTGTGAGGGTTAATCAATCGCGTGTACAACTTTATGATAGTTTGGTATTTCTTCAGTAATCAAGTAGCAATTACGAGTATTGTCATTGATATCCCAAAATAGACAACAACAACAGGCAATAGACTACAACAGTAAGTAAATATGATAGAAACATACCACTTCGAAGCCCAAATAACTGGCGCAGTTTTACAATGAGGAATTGCACCAAAATCTGTTTGCATTTTTTTCCTGAATAGTTAATGGTGTGGGATAGATGAAAATCGGGTTGATTTTGGAAAATCAGTCTCCTGTTATTTTTAGGAGACATTAAAAATTCATAATATCAAGAAATAACCGGGAAAAAGGACCTCTTCAATATGAAGCGGAAACGCTCGCTACTGGGGTATTTCAGTCAATTTTTTTAATTTAATTTTTTTTTTTTTTCAAAAGAGTATGGCTCAGGAATAACGGTAATCGGGTCTGTTTGTCGGGAAAATGTTTTTAAAAAATCAGAGAAGCTAAGGAAAGTTGAAGATTTGAATGGTGTGACGTAGCTAGCCAATCGTGACGTAGCTAGCCAACTGTCTTTGAAAAAAGTATCCATGCACAGAAACCCTTGGAGGACCTCCTGGATACTACAAATTACTACTCACACACCATGCAGCATTAGTGTGTGTGCGTTAAGGGAGGCCCACCTTTTTTTCAAACGTGTGATCTCTTTAATTAATTTTTCTACGACATGTTATAGTATCATTGGGCTTAAAGTTGTAGTATATAGGTTTTCAAGGGTGCTGGATCCAAATTTGAGGTCGAAATCCTGAATTTCCGACCCACCGAAATACCCCATTGGCTGTTCGGATCGCTTTCTCCTCCCATTGTTGCCCAATGGTACGACGACATTGTGTTATCTAAGAGGAAAGTTATCAACCAAAAACAGGGGAAATCTCATTTTCTCCTCTTGATTTTTCTATTTTTTTCTCTTCAGATCTTTACTGGTTTTCCTCCGAGGGCTGTACAAAGCGAGATTTCACGATCTCAGCGCTTCAAGTGGCCATATATGAACCATTTCTGGTTGACGCCATCCTCCCGGTTTTTTTTAAACGTTCATATTTTCTACACTGTTTTGTTTATTCATAAATTAAGAAGTACGGGCTGAAAGTTTGCCGTAGGGTTTTTTTGAGGTGCTGAATCTGATTTTGGGGTCAAAAATGGGAAATACCAACATGGTGGAATTCCTCGTTAATTATTTTATTGGCTGGAGAAAATGGTGTTCTTGGTTAACGAGAGGGTACATAAAAGGTCCAGTTAGTGTTCCCGTTTTCCCAAAAAACTGACAACGTGAAAATGTGAAGGAATTAGTAACTATATCTCCTTTCAGATGTCTTTGAAGTCATAACAATAGAACCCATCCTGCCTCAAGTGAAAATGTGATAACATTTCGTTTGGTTGAAATTGAATGAAATGATTAAAAAAAGAAGGCTGCACGCTTCAAAAATGTTTTGAAATCAGTCAATAAGGTAGTAAAGTTGATTCTGATTTTCAAAGTCTACCTCAACGTCTGCAGGGTGAAGGAGGAAGACCATAAGTCTCGGCCCGATCCACATTTTCATAACGTCCGGGAATTCCTTTATTTCTTGCACGATGTTTGTGAAGATCACTGGGAACATAAAACATTAATGTTTACATGGGTGCCATGTACTTGCGTCTCACCGCCGAAGGACGAGCAGCCGTGCTGCGGTCTAGCGGCATTTGTGAAAAGTATGTACGCTGTACCTCGGTTTTACCGCTCATTTCAGAATTTGACGGCTCTACTTTTCTACCTCATTAAATCGTGATGGGAAGAAAACTATTTCTGACTATTTTTGTACTTTGTGGTGACGAATCAAGCAGAGTGCATTATTACAGTAGAGATCACCATCCACATAACTATTTACGAACGTATTGCTAGGAAACTTTCGTCCAGAACGGTTGTAATTTTCTGATGCTTGGGCAATTTTTTACTGTACAGGTACAAAAAACAACCCTAGGAAAAAAGAAGGAAATTTTCATTATCGTGAAAATTGTATGTCAAAAAGGGTTGGATTAACATCAGAGAGAATGCTCTTTTAAACCTAATTGGACCATGGTGTCATTAGTGTCACCGAAAACGTCTTAGAAATTCCACAGCTGTCCCAAGGAGTCACCGGATTAAGTAGATTTAACATCGATTTCTTTGGAATGTTTTTGTCAAAAATTGATTTTAAGACTTCCAATAACCCATACAAAATTCTACTGTCCATTAAATTTGAAATTGCAATTTAATTTTTGTTGCTCCGGTGACACATTGGGACAGCTGAGGAGTTCCTGAGATGTTTTCGGTGACACCAGTGACTCCATGGTCCAATTAGGGTCAATGCTCTTTAATACTTGCAGCTATATTGCTATTTTCAACGGTATCTTCAAATTACAATTTACTTAACGAATTATGGTAGTTACTACAGTCGTTTCATAAATCATAAATGTGAAAAAGTCGGATTTTAAGTTGAGGTAAAAATATGTTAATGTTGATAAATAGTTGTACCTGATTACATTATCCCAGTATAATAATTAAATACAATCGATTTCCAATTAATGAAAGCAATACAAAATGTTGGAAAAAGGGTTAAAAACGAGGTGCAGCCTGCTTTTCACAAATGCCGCTAGACCGCAGCAACGGCTGCTCGTCCTTCGACGAGGTGTTACTAAATAACACCTATAATAATAACCAAATTTTGGTTACGTTGAAACTTTTTCGCTATTTTTTGGGGAATTCGGTTAAAAGCTCAAAGCAAAAGACAAGTAGGAAAATTATAAAGAGATACAGTCGTTAGTCTGTGGCCGTGAGATTCGGTTGGTGAGAGAAAAGTGCCTCGGAGTACTCGAGTTAGGCATCTTGGGAGGTGTCCTCCGTGGTAACACCACCAGCTCTAGCTCTTGCCGTTATTGTTTTATTAGGTTTTGAAAAGGGTACTGACCACTAGGAGCTGAAAAGAAGGACTCGGCGTTCCCAAGAATGGGAGAGCTTTTGGGTCCCGGAAGGCGATTGGCGAGTTTGTAGAGGTGAGACCTGGACAATCGCCATCTGAAAAGGGCAGATGATACAAAATTTGAATTGAAAATTTGACGGAAGTCTAAAAGGAACTTGCATGTTGTTAAAGTTATTTCTAAGTATAAAACGTAGCATCTTGGCCCTAATGTGGATCTAATCTGGCATCTCGCAAGTGTTCTTCGAATCCCTTTCTGTCCCATTTCACTTTAAATCAATCAAAATAACCTTTATTTTCGTCATTATCTGACATGAAAGGTGGAGACACGAGTATAATAACAAAATAATAAGACTTGATTGATACTAAAATGAACGAAGTATTTCTTGTTTTATGAGAGAAAAAATTAAGCCAAAAAGAAATAAGGGAAAACAAGAATCATCACCATGCGTTAGTTCTGCAATGCACAACTGAAAAACTTGGTAGCACATCCATGAACACGGATTATCGAAACCCTCAAAGCCGTTCAAAATATCATTCTTCAGGTTTCTTGTTTGAATAAGGAAATTGCGAATTGATGGAGTCGCTGAGAAGATCAACTTCATTTGGGGACCGGATGATGGCTTATTCTGGATAGGGAAGGTATAGACTTCTCTAGAGCCGACATACAGTTGGCATTAAAAAAGATCATGGAAAATAGTCTTGTGAGTTTTACGGTTGCAGTCTCCAAATATTTCTTTAGGGGTCATCTACCCTCAAAGGGGACCATCTATACAACAACCAGCACAATCCCTCCAAATTTAATCGAATTCAGGTGAAAAAGTGAGTTAAGGCTGTTAGAAACCACAACCAATGGATTCCTGTAAATATTTAAAATTGAAAAAAAACGGAGTTGAGAAGAACGTTGTTCATTCCCACAAAAATAACTATAACTACTACTTTATACCTTTAAAACTAGTTAATCAACTATTCGACACCTGAGCGCCCAAAGGGCCATACTGCTTCCGGAACTACTATTTCTAAAACGCAAGCGATTGTAGCGAGGCCAGTGTACATGAAGTCAACCAGGTTTTTTTTGTAATTGGTCCAAAATCCACGTAAGATTGAATTGCATACCGTTTTTTGAATCATCCGCAATTTGTAATATTAGGAAAAAAAGAAAAACTGGGAAGAGGTCCAGTTTGGCCCTATGGGCATAATTTGACCTTGAGATTTGTGAGCGACAAGGGGCCAAACTGCCAGTTTGGCCCTAAGGTTTGCGACTTTCCTTCACCTGGAAATTGCTCTGGTCAATCTGCAATTTCTTCTTCAATTAATACATCAGTTGAAATTAAACGTTAATAAATTATTATAATTAACTACCCATTTTTACAACTCTCTGGGTATTTGGTACCTGTCCAATCACTTATGTTTCCGCCTTTCTTTGGAACCCCGATTTTAACTCACGTAGGTATGGTTTAATAATGCCATTCTATTACCAAAAAAACAGCAATTAAGTAATTTCTTACGTAATTTTTACGGATAACGAAATTTTAATTATTCCAATAGTAAATGAACACCATAGCATTTGAAATAAATCTAATAATCATTGATGAATAGTAAGATATCGTCATCTATTCAGCATTGTCCTCTTCATTTGTCTCAATGAGCTCATCACGTATGTTGAGCTTATTCTTCATCTGGAAGTATTCTGCGTGGTACTGGTGAGGAATCCCCTTTGGTACATAAACTGAAGGAAAAAGCAGGAGTGGTCACAGTGACACAACTGGACAGCGAGAAAATTATCATTACACTTGACAAGTTACCTATCTTTCTGGTGTTCAGACTTCAACTCAATTGATTCAATGCAATTTGATTGATTTAGTTGATTAACTGAATCGTCTGTACCTAAGTAAACATCAGGAATTGAAAGAACGAAATTGATTCTGCCAAATCTTACTGACTCTAGAGCCATAAGTCATAGAAAATATTCTAGTCAATTTAATCGAAACTATTCGAATCATCATTATATACCTCAGTTGTTGTAAGGCCCGAAAAACCATGAGTTGAGATCTGGTTGAGAACACTTTCCCCTGCTTCCCCCTTCGAGTTCTAGCCATCGTTTGAAATCACCTTTTCCAAAACCACATTCGAAAAAGAACGAGTGGATGGAGAAAGATTGTACTGAAGACAATCAAAAGAAACGCCTGTCAAGTGGGTGTGGCACATAGCTTCCTCGTATCCATAACCCGATTGTAGGTATAGTTGATCCGATACATAGTAGTAGTCTCAAAAAACATCGATCTGTATGTACCTTGCACTTACCTTCATAGAGGACTATCTACACTCCAATTTGAACAATCCTGAGAAATTTCGTCGAAATCGGATGAAAAAGTGGAAGTTATGGCTGGTACAACAAAATACACGTTTGCGCATGTGCAGTAGCAACTATCAGTCTGTGGGCGATAGTTTTCATAGGGGACCATCTACACGCTAACCCGTACAATCCCTGAAATTTTCATTGAAATCGGATGAAAAATGTAGAAGTTATGGGTGCGACAAGGATTTCATGGCAGACAGACACGGAACCAAAATTGTTCAGAAAGGTCTGAAACGAGTGGAAACTCTGTTTCTGGAGAACATTTTTTTTTCAAACTTGAAAAGTGAAAACAAAGCTTCCCCTACCTTGGTGGACTCGAACGCAAACACTGATGGAAAAACAATACCTTTACGGCGTTTTCAAAATTTCAACCCTTATTTTTCAACCCTTAGAAGTGACCTACATCAACCAAAAGCTTCGGGGAACAACTAGACCCCAAATGGGCCCATAGAACAAATTTCATCAAAATCGGTCTATGCTAACTGAGCAAAGTGTCGAGTACGGCGGATGGACTGCCAAATTTTTATTCGATTTTCGGATTCTACCTACCATGAAACGTAAACCAACAAATTTTGAGGGGGGGGAGGGGTTAAAAAAATGTGTTTCTTGGTCGATTCCAACGGTTCATTATTGAATATAATATACCAAAAACACAGGATGCAACAAGTAGGTACCAGTAGGTCCAGTAGGTAGTGGACGTGAACATAATAAAGGGTCAGAGATCGATTTTCTAGTTAGTTGTTGTGGTTCTGTGCCATTATATTTGTCTCTGACACGCAAATAGCAAGCAGAGTAGTTTGTGGCTGCGTTTTAGTTGGTAAGATCAGAAGTTTGGCCCTATGAATCACGTAGATGGATGCAGTTTGGCCCTAATCACTTTTCGTTTAAATTCCAGTTTGGCCCTTCGAACTTCTGACATTGAAACCGATTTTAGTTTGGCCCTTTGAACGAGAAAAAGCAGTTTGGCCCTTTGGGCGCTCAGGTGTCGTATTATTATAAATACTAGTAAATTAAATTAATAATAATGAATTAAACTATTTAAATACTATATCCATACTATACAAGGTATAACTAACTGTATAACTAATAAATTAACTATTATTGTAAATACTAAATTAAATCAATAATAGTTGATTAAACTATATAAATACTGTTTAACTATAACTATAACTAAAATAACAATAACTATTGTTTGTTACTGACCTTACCGTCGAAATCGATTCAACTTGTAACTCATTATTTTCGTGGAAATAGACAACATTCTTCTCAACTCCATTTTTTATTAAAAGTTTTTCTACAATCTCACTGCGAGTGATTTTATTCTTATTGAAAATTGAGTTGATTGTAAATTAGTGAGTAGAATAGGATGGGTGAGGCAATCTTACATACGAATCTGCTATGCATTTAGACATTTTATGTCTTTACCTAAGACATGTAAAACATAAAATGTCAACAACAAAATGATATATTTAAACACGTAGTTTATTAACATACAAAAAAATACTAATGTTACTGAATTTGTTCATCAAACTCGCATAACGCTTTTCGATTCGATGTGCTTAAAGACATAACATCTCAAAATTGTTGAGGAAATTCTAAAACGTGAAACGCGAGTGGATATTCTGATTTTTGAGAACATTTTGTTTAACCTTGAAAAGTGAGAACAACGCATCCACTACCTTGGTAGACTCGGAAGCAAAAGCTACAAATAGCTCCCCACCGGTTTATTATTCCTGTGTAAGGATGATCCTCCTGCAAAGAACACGGTCTTGCACGGCATGCAAATATTGGTGTTCTACTGCAATATGACACGACTAAAATTACAGTGTGTTAATTCATAGATAAGGAATAGATACCTGAAGTACTTGATGACCAGGTAAGGAATCAACAACAACAAGAAGGTCACTACTATGCCAACCGGCTCCCCCGCTTCGTTGCTCGACATCTATAAAAATTAAAAATAAATTATTAACGAACACTCAATGCATACAACAAACCAATAACATAATCAACTCACACAAGCACGATAATAGCAACTTTCATACTATAAATGTGAGCAATTGGTTATGCGGTTATAGGCAATGCGAGGTTGGTTATACAATACAATGTTGGTTGCACAATTTATTGTGCTACGTATGCAGATAACCATAAGCGATACAATGAATAATGCGTGATGATTACCCTACAACGGGTAGTCTCTTGAATGATATTTACGTGCGTATTTCAGACAAAAAAATGACAATTTTTATTGGTAGTCGTGCTGCATAGATTATTGAAAGTTTTGCATTACTGCTGTTTTACTTCAACATAATCACGACAACGGAATATTCTACTAGAATAAAAAATAGTAGTTAATCTCAAAACATCAATATCTAAGTACCTCGCACTACCCTTACAGGGGATTTTGCACAATCTCTGAATATTTTTGGAAAATGTAGAAGTTATGGTTGTTTCAAGGATTTTACATTTGACCATGCTCACAAAATACTCTCAATTTGGGGGTTATGATTTTCATAGGAGACCATCTCCACCCCAACTCGTATAGTTCGTGAAAATTTCATCGATACCAGATGGGAAATGTAGAAGTTATGGCTGTATCAATGAAGTACACGTTGCGCATGCGCAGTGGCTACTATCTGTCGGGGAGCAATGATTTTCATAGGGGACCGTCTACACGTCAACCCGCGTAATCCCAAAAAATGTCATCGAAATGGGGTGAGAAATGTAGTGACTGTGGCAAGGATTTCACGTTTGCTTCACTTAATGATTTTCATAGGGGACGATCTACATGCCAACCAGCACAATCCCTGAAAATGTCATCGAAATTGGATGGGAATTGTAGAAGTTATGTCTGTGGCAAGGATTTCATGAGAAATTCACAGACAGACAGACACGGAACCAAAATTGTTCGGGAAGGTCTAAAACGTGAGTGAAAATTTTGGTTTGGAGAACATAATTTTTTGTCAACCTTGAAAAGTGAAAACAAAGCTTCCGCTACCTTGATAGACTCGGAAGCAATTTTCCTGATTTTTGGATCAATCGGTTGATGATCATAAATCGCCTACATCCTGCGGAGATGTGATTGATAAAAATTCTGCTCGGATTACCTTGATACTGTAGAGAACGTCGGTATTATTAGTACATCTGGTTCAGAGCTACACTGTAGGGACGACACACTGAACTAGATTTGCTTGGAAGGGAAAAGATTCCTTTCCTATACCTTTCGAAATATATTTAGGGGTCGATGCCCTCGTGTGATCGACTCATCACTGTCAATGTCAGAGTCACGATATCAAAAACACAGACCTCGGCGATGGGTCATGGAGAATAGAGGCAGAGTGTAGCAAAGGTTAATTATATTTTTTCCATTTTGTCATCGGTTATTAAACATGAACAAGAATGTAAAGCAAATAAGAATTCGAATGTGTATTAAGGTCGAAATGATTCATTTTGGAGGAATTTTTCCCCTCCTAAAAGTGAAATCAATGCTTTCGCAATGTAGGTGGTCTTGGAAGCAATACGTAGCTTCTCGAAAATTTTTTAAATTCCATTTTCTGTGCGAATAGAGGTTTATGTTAATTTAATGTTTGCCATTATGCTTGAAATATGGTATTTTCTGCACAATCGTTCACTAACAAGCGTGGAAAAATATACCATGTGTATCTTCCCTTTTGTATGTTTGTAAGTCTATAAAGCGTCTATGAGGCATCGACGATGATTATGACCCATGTAATGCAAAAAGTCTGCCAAGTGGGTGTGGCACATAGCTTCCTGGTATCCATAACCCGATTGTGTAGATGATCCGATGCACAGAAGTTTATCTCAGAACATCAATTCCACTACCGTAATAGGAGACCCTGGCCATATATGATCATTTCTTCGAAATCGGATGGAAAATGTTGAATTTATGGATGTTACAAGGAAATTTACGTTTGCGCAAGCGCTGTAGCTACTATCAGTCCAGAAACAATGGTTTCCGTACAGGATCATTTACACCTCAACCTCCATAACCTCTGAAAATTACAACGAAATCAGATGGAAAATGTAGAAGTTACGGCTGTTATGAAGAAATTTACGTTAGCGCATGCGCCGTGGCTACCATCAGTCCGTAGGTGATGATTTTTACAGGGAATCATTTCATCGAAATCGGTTGTAAAAAGGAGAAGTCGTAGCTGTTACAAGAAACTTCTCGTTTGGCGCATGCGCAGTCGCTACTAACTGTCTGGAGGTGGTGATTTTCATAGGGGACTATTTTAATATTAATCTGTATGATCAGTTATGACACGAAACTGTACGTCATAACTGTATAATGACATGCATTGCTCAGAATAGTCTAAAACGCAAAACGCGAGTAAAAATTTTGGTTTTGGAGAACTTAATTTTTTGAACCTTAAAAGTGAAAACAAAGCTTCCGCTACCTTGGTAGACTAGCAAGCAAAATTACACAGGAACTAGTTGAGATCTAGTTAAAACCTACAATACGTATGGTTTTCGGTTAACAGTTGATATTGTTATGTCCCTACTGATTTAACATCATACTGGTACGAATAGGCGATCACATTTTATCAGAATATTCGTTTTTCTTCGAATTCCGAATTTGATGTTTTTGATATTTAATGACTTGATTTCACATCTCAGCAATACATAACAGTATCTTTGTTACTGGCGGGTCCTACAAAAAATTTGAGATTAATAACTTTTTGTTAAAATTCATCCTCTAATGAAATGCAATATTTGATTACTTGGCTTGAAATATCAGTATAGTGCGTATATAAGGGAAGGATACACCATCAAGCATTTGAGGATTATAATATACTAACTGAAAAGCCTGCTAAAAGCAGGCAAAAATAAATAGAAAATGTGAAAAGAAATCCGTATTACCGTGACTCAAAGTTATACCTACAGGTATAACTACAGGTTATACATCTACATGTATAACTCAAAGGTATACCTACAGACAAGTAATTTTTTTTAGTTAGAAAAAATTTTGATATCACGGCCAGGAATCGAACCCGGGTCTCCCAGACAATCGGCGACGTACAGGTACCTACGGTTTGGATTTTATGTATTAGTTGTAGGTACGTATGTCGCTCGAACGTGTGGGTCCCGGGTTCGATTCCAAGCCGCGACATCAAAATTTTTCTCACTTATCCACGATTTGTTTTTTTTTTTTTTTAGCAGGCTTTGCAGATAGATAATTTAAAATTAATTTCATATTCTGATTTCGTCGTGAAAAGTCTACACGTTTTAGAATCATACACGTTGTCGATTCTAGCTGAAAATGATTTTTTGCTAAAAAGCAGGCAAAAACTAATCGTAGTTATGTGAAAAAATGTTTGAGGTCGCGGAATGGAAAATAGTAGGATTTTATGAATAGCAAAAATTATTTATTCAATATTTATCCGAATAATTTGATGTTTAAAGGAAAAAAACCGAGCTAACTCCCTGAGACAATCGTAATATTAGCGGAATTGGTGAAAAAATTAAGAAAACGGAGTGCATACATAGTATGAATGGGAATATTAGATAATATTGTTCAAGTGCAATCTGTAAAAATGTTTTTTATTTTTTGGAAAATAAAAGCTTTAACTCTCACGCTCTCTCTCGAACGTACGGTTGAGATTTTATATATATAGATTAAGTCCATATATCATAAAACTTCTTTACAAAATTTCAAAAAAATATATCGGTATGTACACAGAAATTTTTGAAAGAATGTATAAGAAGAGTTGCGAACCATATTTGCCAGTGGAGGAACAAATCACGTTGAGTGTAGAAAAGAGTCTTTTTTCTGCATGAATTGCAACACCAAGATGAAAAATTCGGATACTCTTGAATCTTGAAGTATTTCATTCGTTACCAAACAATATGTTTTCATGAAAGTTCAAAAAAACGTATGTTTTATCGCTCACTAGTTGAAATGAATTATCTACTTGTTATCCAATGGGACGTCTCCTAGAATGTATGCAACACTAAGCAGTATGTTTCATTTTGTGATGTGTAGAATTTTATAGAGAATTACAAGTAGTTAAAAAATTCCAGGTTCATGAAGTACCAGATATTTTAGATACCCTGATTATACCAATATAATTCTTACCGTTTCAAGTATTCAGCTTCGCGGTATGATATTTGTACCTCTAATCAGATGGATCACACCTAAAAACGATAATCAAACCACTCGTAAAAAATTGAAAATGCAATTCTATTCTACAGTAAATGTGTCAAGACATTACATGTTGTAAGTTCTGGTTCGACTAAGGCTCAACAAACCCGTTGCGCTGTTTATTCGAACGACCTCGCTGAAATATTGCAGTATAATCATAATAAAGCGGTTTTCTGTCAACATTCCTCCAAAACTCGGAAACGTTTTTCGTCTCACGTTCAACTCTTCGAATTATGCAATATGTGTCATTGACTTCGAGAAGATCTTACGTCTGATTCACGCAACTATACCTTTGTGTAGATTACTCACAATAATTTTATGAACGTTTTTTATACAGAGAGCAAGTGCGTCTCAATGAATTGTCAACATTTAAAAGTAGTTTTCCAGCTCATTTCTGAAGGTAGGAGCACTTTATACTCAGGAAGCAGGTAAAACGCTGCAAATTATTAAAAACGGTCCATCATCTCTGTAGAGCTGTGGGTGATTTTATTGGGTTCGAAAATCGCTATCGATAGTTTTTTGCCAGCATATATCGAAATCAGGTTTTTCGATGCGCAGGAAGCTGAACTATGAGTAAGAATTGGGGAACAAGGAATCCAGAATTAAAAGTAATAAAAGTCTGCCAAGTGGGTATTTCGTGATTCATGGACTCCTCGTAACTATAATAAGATTAAATAGATGATTCGATGCGTAGTAGATACTCTCAAAACTTGAATCTCCAAGTATCAATCAAACACTACCCTCCAAATTCCACGATCAGTTTACGATGAAATTTATAGTCTCAACCACACAACCATCAAAACCACACATTTCCATCAAAATCGATGAGGTGGCGTATGAGTCGGAAAAACTGACCATTGTTATTTTTAATCGATTTTCGAAATTCATTAGTGCATGGACGTAGGGATTTGAAAAGCTAAAAGATTGCCCCTGGAATCATCAAAATCGAACAATATTTGTCAGAGAAAAATGGGAAAATCCTAACTGAATTAACGGTGATTGACTCATTTCAATTCTCTGGACTACTGCACTAATGAATTTCGAAAATCCTTGAAAATTCCAAACTCAGGTACAACGTTTAAAGTTTGAGCGCCTGCAATTTATGGAAATACTAACCCGGAACGAGGAACGAACGGCGATCGACTTAGGCCCCTAAACAAGCTTCGTGTTGAACAATATTAAATATTTTTATTAACAATAAATTTTATTAACAATCGCTCTGAAATCCACATTCAGTTCTACGTTTTATAAACATTTATATTGAACCAATAGATTCCAATAACCACCTTCTTGCCCGTTGGCACTTCTAAGAAAACTTTGGATAATACGATCAACTACGAAAACGAAATTAATAGCGTACTTACCACAATACGAATTTAGATTGTCGCTAAGGGCCGAGCAGATGCGTTACGAGGTCAGTTGGTCCCAAAACTGAATAGAATTTCGTAGGTTACGACTTGCAAAAAATTAAAGCAGACCGTCGTGAGAAAAAACTATAGCTGCGTTTCAAAACAATGATCGGCTTATGGTAATTTGTTCTATCAACACTCTGGTCGTCCATGTGGACTATTTTATTAAAATGATTCCACTTGCTAAGATGGGAGAATCTCTCATTCCAATGAGTCACATTTTCGAATTTCTTGATTTTCAAATCGTGTTACGAAAAAACGCTGCAAATTATTACACAAAGGTTTATTATTCTTGATTTTTTATATATAGATCACCAGTCTGCAAAGAACGCAGCTTTGCCATTGCCACTAATACCAACCATATTTTCGCTCCACATTTAACTTTATTTTGAAGAAATAAACGCTTCACACTCAATTCGAAAAAATAAGGAGTTGCGGGTGCTTTCATTAGGATATTTGATTACTGGTTGCTTAGGACGCAAAACTGAGTACAACTCAAAGAAACCAACAACGATCGCACTTTGGTCAGCTAAATTTTGAGCGGAGATTAGGCCTCTTGCGATTCAAACTCGTGTTTTTGATTAATCGTAAGACCTACCCTTTAGTTCTCATACGGAGCGAACGGTTGGTCCTACAGAGCTCCGGGTGGTCTCATTCGATTCTAAAAATGCAATACTCTTTAAATTGAAGAAGAAACATTACCTTTATTTTGAATGTTTTTGAGCAAGAGTGTTTTGAAAATTTTGGCCTTTATTTTTCAATCATTAGGAGTGACTGACATCGACCAAAAGCTTCGGGGAAGAACTAGACCCCCGAAAAGAACCCATATACCAGATTTCATCAAAATTGGTTGACGGTAACTAGGGAACAAGAAAAATGCCGAATTCAACGGACGGACTGAAACATTTATATCGATTTTCGGATTAACCATCAAATTTTGACGGGGTGGGAGTGTAAAACACCTTTTCTTTCTCGATTCTAATGGTTAATTATTAATTCAATAAAAATAATAAACCAAAACAAAAATCTGAACTTTTTTTTCAAGCGCATTGCGTTTGAATGGTCAAAAACCTGCAATTTCCTAAACTTGGTTGTGACAATCTTGATTCATTTCGAATGATCCAAAAATAAATTTTTGGACGAAAAAGCGCTTTAAAATTACTATTTTACGGACTGAAATAATTGTTAATAATTTTTTTTAATCCAATACTTATACGCCAAACTACTCAACAAATTGTGTGGGCCTTCCATTTTACCGATTTTTTGAAAAAAATGAATCTGTTGCAATGTAAGCACCTACTCAAAATTTTTACCATCGATTTTTTTTCTTTTACTGATATCCGTAATTTTCCACTCCGATTACTTGGGCCAATCTTTTTAGAGCAATTTCAAGTTTTCGTCAAAATGTTCATAATAACAAACGAAATGGCGAGTTTGGTAGCCAGGAATTTCGGACATCCCTAGGGGATCCAAATTTCAACAATTAGGAACAAAATACGTGGTTTTAGGTTATCTGTGGACATTAATAACACAATTGTAGTAATGTATGGTAGGTAAGTACATTCGGAAATGTTGATAAAGATACAATTTTCCAAACATTGTAAATATGTGTATACACTTTTTCTTTTCAATTCAATTTTATTTACTTTTATCCGGCCGTCGATGACGAAAAACCGATGTAAGGATGCTGCCCGCTTATGTAAACCCTCTCCCCCCCTCCACCCTTCTCACAAATATGTTCATTTCCCTTAGATATTCCTAGTATCTTAGATATTAGATTTCAGATATTACGTATTATATTTCGCTATTAGCAGATTTAGATTTAGATTATAACAGATATACCTATATTTTGGAAATCTGGATTTATTGACAGAGAAATCCACTTTTCAACAACGTCGAAATCAGATGATTTTCTGAAGTATACAGATGAAGAAGGGTTTCATTATTATTACTACAGCCACTATGAGGAGTGTCATCAATGACGCAGATTGGCAACAGGTGTCGGATCCACTAAACGCATACTGGCAAAATAGGAGAATGGCCATGCTCGTCCAGAAGGTATCCCAACCTGAAACACGATTTATAAATTTTATAATGTAATTTATGATATTTATGTTTGATTTGAAATTATCCCCATAAGGGTGGCTACGTGATAATATACCATTTTTCACTAGAAAATTATCAACATGACCGTCAAAATTATTTTTTTAAATAAATTTCAAATTGTAATGATGAACCATTTGACAAAAATATTTTCAACAATCGACGGTTATCTTGGGGGTCACACGTCAAAACGGTTTCCTAAGAAATACGTGTTTAAATAGGCGAAACAATGATACTCTGTTATGAACCGTATAGAGTTTCATTTTGTAAATTTCGTCTACTGATTAGGTCCAATTTTCCTGTCCAGGTACCGGTATGTGTGTGAAAGATACACTATACAGCCCACCCTACATGAATGATGTATTCTTCAGAACCAAGGTTAACGATCAAGGTTATTTGTAATGAAAAATATTACTTACTCGGAGTATTATATGAAACGATGCTCTTGAAATCCTGCAACAAAACCATTCACAGGAGGAAGAGAGCTACTATAATTTCATTTTTCTGAATCAGCATATTTGTCTTGTGATTATTACATTTGGTACTATGAGAAATACATCTTATAATAACTGTCAATATCCGTCCAATCGTGTCACGTTATTATCGAATCAAATACAACTACAGAAGGCATCTTCAAAAAATCAAATATATGAATTTTGTTCTTAAAAAAAAAATGGGAATGTTATTTCTTTTTGAATTGAGTTGGATTTCATGAGGTATTTTTATAATGTAAAGTTGAAAAGCTGTATTGGGGAGCTACTCGTACATACACCACAACGCTTTTTTATGTTTTTTATAATAGGTAGTTGTTCATTATTTTCAATAATGAACCTTTGGAATCGACCAAAAAAAAAATAAAATGCCAACCCCCTCAAAATTTGTTGGTTTACGTTTCAAAGTATGTAGTATCTGAATTTCTAATAAAAAATGTTCAGTCCAAGTACTTTCCTTAGTTCCTATGGACCGAATTCGATGAAATTTGGTATACCGGCTCCATTTGGGGTCTAGTTGTGCCCCGAAGCTTTTCGTTGATATCAGTCACTTGTAAGGGTTGAAAAAATAAGGGCTGTAATTTTCAAAACACCCCACCTCAAAAACTTTCGAAATAAAGATATTGTTTCTTCTTAAATTTGAAATAGTATTGAATTTTTAGAATCGAATGAGACCACCTAGAGTACTGTAGGACCAGCCTTAGCTTCTCACGAGAACTTAAGGGTTGGACTAACGATAAATCAGAATCACGAGTGTGAATCTCGAAAGAGGTCTAATCTCGTCCGACCAAAATGCGATCGTTTGATTCTTCGAGGTGTCCTCAGTTTTGCGTTCTTAGCAGCCGGTAATCACATTTCCTAGTAATTATGTCATCCTCAACGCCCTATTTCATCGAATTGAGGTGAAGCGTTTATTTCTTCAAAATAAGCTTGATTGTGAAGTAGGTATGAGTAGTACCTATGGTAGGTAGTACCTATGGTTGGTACCACGGAGTTGCGCGAGTTGGGTATATCACTAGGTGTACTCCGTGGTGTCACCAGTCCCGTACTGCTCGGCTCATATTCTCTCTCTTCTATCTCTCTCCCACCCTCACGTTCCTCATCTTCCCGCATCCCTAGAGCTCCAAGGCGCCCTCCCCATTAATATTTTATTTGTTCATTTATTTATATTTACGGCGTCTCTGAAGGAAGTTTTTTTTCTAAGAAACAATGGCAAAGCTGTGTTTTTTTCAAGAAAGTGATCTGTACATAAAAATGATAAACCTTTGTGTAATAGTTTGCAGCGTTTTTTCAATAGTTAGGTTACCTGCGTTGTCGAGGGCTGAGTGTTGACTGAATATGGGAATTCCTGGCACGCACTGTTCGTGTATAAAGACATTTCGCTCTGCCCCAAATTGGGTGGCATTGACTTGCATCGCTGTCGAAGAATATTGTCCATCATGTTTCTGCCCTACGGAGAGATAATACAACGATGATAATGGATAGTTGGAAGGTAGTTGGCTCTACCCTATGTTACCACTTGAATAGTTGGTACTAACTTCGTCTTCACTGAAATGGTCCCCACTGCCGCTTTCGCTCGGGGATAAACGCGATGGCTGACGAAGCAGCCTAGAGAGGGATGTGCCAACGTCGACGGTGCCGACCAACTGGTTTGGATTTTTGCCATAAACCTGTCGTATGAAGTAGAAGGTCAGAAATCAACCAAGAAAAGAAGTATATAAGTCTGCCAAGTGGGTGTGGCACATAGCTTCCTCGTATCCATAACCCGATTATACAGATGATACGATGCATAGTAGTCTCAAAATACCGATCTCTAAGTACCTTTCACTACCCTCATAGGGGACCATCTACACGCTAATCTGGACAATCCTAGAAAATTTCATCAAATTCGGATGAAAAATTAAGTGAGTAGATGTATGTGATTGGATCAAAAAAAAAAAAAAATACTTAGCCTCGGCTGGGATTCGAACCCGCGACCCCTGGGGGACAGTTACGTTAAGTTAAGTCATGGCTGTTACAAGGAATTCACGTTTGCGCATGCGCAGTCGCTTCTTTCAGTCCGGGGATGATGATTTTCATAGGGGACCATCTACAACCTAATCCACATAATCCCTGAAAATTTCATCGAAATCGGGTGGAAAATGTAAAAGTTATGGCCGTTCCCATGGAAATTCACGACTGCGCATGCGCAGTCGCTTCTACCAGTCCGAAGGTGATGATTTTCATACGGGACCATCTAAATACTAATGTGTAACATCCCTGACAATTTCATTGATCTCGGATGGAAAATATAGAAGTTATGGCCGTTACAAGGAATTCACATTTGCGCATGCGCAGTCGCTTCTATCAGTCCGGGGATAATGAGTTTCATAGGGGACCGTCTACAGACCAACCCGCACAATCCATGAAAATTTCATCGAAATCGGACAATAACTTCGTATAGTTATGCGCGTTACAAGGAATTCATGACAGACAGACAGACAGACAGACAGACAGACACGGAACCAAAATCGTTCAGGAAGGTCTAAAACGCAAAACGCGAGTGGAAATTTTGATTTTGAAGAACTTTTTTCTTTCGTCCTTGAAAAGTGAAAACAAAGCTTCCGCTACCTTGGTAGACTCGGAAGCAAAATGACTGTTATATGAGAGTATTATTTTGGGAATAGCACTTGGATTCCAAATTGCCAAAGTATCTATGCCTCCTATCCTGAACAAGAGTGATACAATCCAAAGTTCCAGTCTTGCAGCATGAGTTGATGAGCGAAGTTATGAAGAACTTTTTGGAGCCACTAGCTATATTCTGCAGAACCAAGCATCTCCAAGAATGAACTGTATTCTCCTCTACGTTCTCTATTAGTCTTCCTGCTATTCTAATAAGATATTGAAAGGACCCATAAAACATCTGTGGAGTTCCTCGGTCTCATCAGTAGTTCGGGTTGCTGATGAGTCCAACACTCGCTGAGAGGTCCAAAACGACAAAATCTTTTCCATTTTTCTAAGTATGGATATTATATATATTTGCAATATATTGCTATTCAAAAATATATCAATCTACCACTATAATAGTATTCGTAAGGTCAAAATTTGGTACTTTAACTACGATTTAACAACAAGTGAGATTCTTCGTACTCACACAATTGCTTGATGGTCCAGCTTGAGGCGAAGACTGTATCTGAAAATGTTTCATTTAATATTTCATGTTTAATTGCTGAACTCTCGAAAATATTGATATTTCGGCATCATGTTGACTTTTGGAGGAAAATCAGGTATCGACTAAATGATAAAATAACATTATGTAAAATTTTGATTGTGAAATTTTGAAGTCATGGAACGTTAAAAATTGAAAATTTTTAGAAAAACATTAATTTGTAGGAATATTTCATAAAACTACTCATTATCAACTCACTTCTCGGTCATTGAAATAGTCACCGTCACACATGTCTCTGGATGGTGTACGGAATCGTTCGACGTCTCGGTCACGTTGCTCTGAACTGCTGACAAAGACCTGTTCAAATTTCAATTTCGATAGTAAAAACTTCTTCTTATCCTGTAAATGCTACAGATTTCTCACTCCCGATTTACTTGGAGATATGACAAGTCACCATTTCGAGCCAGTTAAATATCTATTATTAGCCTTAATTAAATTATTATTAATATTAGCCCATCTATTAATTATTAATGGAAATTAATAAACTGGGTCCACTCACCCAAATAATCATAGAAGGATGTGGAAAACTGTCCAAAAAATGATGTCTACTCATTGGACTAGTTTCCTAACTTGATGGAAGGGAGTACCTAGTGGTAGTATAGTAACCTTCAGTGGTAACAAGTGTCCATACCTGCCTGGCCAAGCAATGATCCAAACCACAGTTATCGGTGACTTCAAGCTCCGCTTGGTGAGTTCCACTCATCCTGAAAGATCTGAAAGCAGCCAAAAAATTTCTCACCAAGCAGCATTCTCATATTATCATAATTATTATGAATGCTCAGTTATATACAGATCAAATTATTATAAAATTAAAAACATACGAGAAGTAGAAATTTTGCTAAATAGGGTGCACACGACTGAATTGTATGAAAATATCGGACTTCAAGGCTTTGAGCCAGTTAAAAAAATTCCAAGAATGAGCTCGAATAGCTTGAATTCGCTGTATAAATATGGGTTTATGAATTATATCGTAAGCTACCACAAGGTAATTCCAAATTTGTATTCTAGACTCATCCAAAAACCAACTTTTTTATGCGAATTTCTTCATGAGGGAGGTTGCTCAATCCATCTCATCAACGCCAGAATCCCACTCTTTCGGTCTCAAACGGGTCCGCCACTCCTGATCCGCGGGGTCTTAGGTTCGATTCCCCCTCCCACACCGACTCGTATTATCATCCAAAGTGTCGGCCCAGCTTGGCGAAGGCTGAGGCGTTAATTATACCGGACTTCTTTTTCGAAAAGGACTTCAACTTCCTCCTACATCGTTCTGGCTTCTGCACCCACTCTGTTGGGATTCGGTGAAAAACATCTGGTGTGTACCTGCACACTACTTCCCTCACTCAATAAGATACAGTTATACCTTCCAGCCCATCAAGTGTTTTTCAAAACGTGAGGATATTTCAAATTCCTTCACTTTATATTAACCTTCTGGCGGTACGGTTGAGCGCGGTGAGGTCGTATCCTACCCAAAGCGGGTTTTTGACCAAAATACTCGTAGTTGGAATACAAACATTAAAAAGGGATATAAACATTTATCCACAACAGCAGTCAATTTGGTGATACATTTCACCAGACAGAAAAATAATTTGTGAACAAATTTGTGACGATCCTACTTTTACAGAAGGGGCAAACCGATTTGGTTTGTTCCCGATTTGTTGGAGCTACGCCTAGGGGGATATTTGATTCATAGAGATTTTAATCGATATCCTCTTCGGGCCGGCTGATTAATCTAATCACTGGTTTGAAGGGGTAGGGTCGTCACCCTCCTCTGTCTCATATATGGGCAATTAGGTGTATTTCTCATTTGTTGTACAGATGGAAATTCAACCTATATTGTTACAAATTAGGCTCCTTCATATAAAAAATAAAGGCATATGCCCAAATTGTTTCATTGTCTTTTCCCAACTCAAATTTGACGTCATCTTCCGAACCTTCATCATCACTCTGTTGTTCTTCACTATTGGAATTTTCAGCCACCTCATCACAGTCAAAAGAATAACTGTCAATGTCAAAATCGTCAACAATTTCGTCCTTCGATTCAGAAATATTTTCTTGGAAAGTAGTGCCCCCCTCGTCTTCATCGTCGGAGTCGGCCTGTTGACGGAGTAACTCAGCCAATACATCCCCCGGTTCACCGAATAACGGTGTATACAACATTTTTACGTTCATATTCAAAAAATAATTGAAATATATCTATCGTAAAATCAGTAGCATCGTTGGTAGGGTCGGGTCGGATGCGACCCAAAACCAGAGAGCTCACAGCAAAACTTGGTTGTGAACGAGATTATCAGTCACCACGTAGCTGGGAAATGCATCAGCACATTCCGCAGGACTGACTGTTAGGGTTCCTGACCCGTAGGGGCCCCTACAAAAGGAGGGGTAATGGCAACATGGGCACTTGGGTCGGATCCGACCCGTACCGTACCTCCAACGGGTTAAATCAACTTTTCAATCACTTGAAAAACTGGCTTGCTCTACTCATCCACTCTACTCCTTGTAGATACGACGAATAATTCTGGAGTGATTAAGTCTTTAATTCCATTACTTTTAGAAAATATTGCAATATTAACTTTCATCAATACTCCGGATAGATTTTTAGTGTGGTTCGAAGAAACCACACAAACATAAATTACCTACATAAATCATGTTTACGAAATACTAAGATGAACTTTGTAGTCTGAAGAAGGTTTGAGCTAAAGATGATGCTCGGAAGAAGATCCTTCTGGAAGATGGTGAGGAGATGGCTCATCAGCCCGGAAATTATGGCGTGAGCCAAAAATCTCCGATTGAAACTTTACTCTCAAGCATCTTAAGCGTTTAATATTTTAATATTACTCTACACAGTGTACTGAATCAATTGCTCAAAAAATTATTTTAAAAAGACTTTGGAAAGTGGGCTAAAACTACTTTCAAAGTTGGGTATCTCAATTATAACAGCGCCATTGGCAGGGTGTGTTTATAGTCTCATAATTATCATAATTAGCAATAGTTAATGATAATTTTCTCTCGGAAGATGATGGTGTGGAGGACTAACAATATTCAATCAGTCTAGGTTCACATCAGGGACATACTCCACTACAGAGTTGTCTAGGTCCTCTTGAGAGGCTCTTGGTCGAATGGATTCTATAGAAAAACGCCTACCTTGTGGTTTCCCAACATTTTTTTTTTTTAAATACGTTTTGATCTCGGCATTTTGTCAGCAAAAATAACGAAAAACGAGTTCACTACACGACAACAAAACATCACACGGGAAGGTTTAAAAGGCAAGGTTATGATAACAAAGCCACGCAGAACGTTTCTTTGAATCATGGAAGGTTTAGATAATACATGGATATTCGAAAACTACAAATTTCAGACAGAAACAACGACATGAACGGGCAGGAAAGCTTGAATTTCAAAATTCGCCTCTCCTGAAAAATCACATTTTTTAACACAAAGTACTTTTTTCTCTGGCTCTAACCAATAAAATTGAATGCAATTTTTTCCATGCGTGTACCAATCTCGGATACACATTTAAGTGTGACAACTTTTTGAAATTTGCAGCGGATCTGGAAAAATAAAGTTTTTTAAAGTCAACATTTCTCTAGCGTTTTTTATATTGTTTGTGTAATATGGCACTAATTTTTGTGTATGCTGTATTTCCAGAAGTTTTCTGACTAAAAATTACATAATAATACCTATAAAAACTCCTAAAATTTTCAAATTGATATCTTCAGTAGATTCGGAGAAAAAGGTACTTGAATGTTGCCACTTTCTAGGGCGTTTTTCGTTATGAAAAAAAAAATAATAATAATAATAAAATCCTTCTACCCTTAAGATTAGGGTTTCAAGTTTCAGATCTAGTGGTGGATACAACGTATTTTAAAAGATTTCTGGGTACTCATTTGCTTGACTGGGCTTCTGTCGGGATTGAACGGTGATAGCACGTGTGGACTTACTCAGGTTCTCTTCGAGATCTCAATGGCGATCGAATAACTTTCCACGAGGGTAAAACAATGAACTACTATTACCTACACTAAAAACAATAAATTAGCATTGTTTGACTTCTATTGAAACATAAAATTTGTAACCATGTGCGTATTTTTATCAACACTTTCATGTTCATAATATTGACTTGGAGAATGAAACAGAGGAAATTAAATTCAATTGTTTTGATGTCATTTCAGTACTGAATCATTCGTGCAACACGTCTCATCTACGTTCTTAACTCAAGATATATTTGAAATTTTTTTAGATATGTATCAAGTAACTTGGGAAGGCAATACTTCCGCCTACCAATCTGGCGTGATAGATTGAGCGACGAGACTCGTGAGCACACGTGGGCCCCTTTTCCAATGTCAAGGTCACACGTGACGGGCTTCTGCGTAGACCACGTGTCCCAAGGCTCGGCCGTTCCTAAGTCGGACCCCAGTTGCCCATATTAAGGTAGGTTGCGGCTTTACTTGAGCTTACATATGACAAGAAGGGGGGGAAGCAGCTCTCGTCCTACACATCAACCTGCCTTTTGAGTGTAACATTGTGTTCTGGACTTCCATCGCGTGATTGTTCGGTGTCGAAGAGATTTTTACTTCCATTCATTCTTATTACGAGGTACGAAATCTTCCGGATTTGGAAAATCCCAGTATTATTGATGAGTATAATTTTTTTTTAATAATGTTATAATATCCCATGAAAATTTAACACACAAAAACAATTTTGCAACCCCTTATTAAAATTTCAGTTTTTGAACTTAAAAAAAATTCCACTCAACATGCAACGTTTTCCTTACGTAACCCCTACCCTTGATACTACGAACTTACCAAAATTTATGAGCTTTGATACGTAAATGAGCCGTCGATGAAAAAACATGATTTTAATATTTCTTAAGAGTCGAATGAAACTAGCCAGACCACTGAAGGACCAACGATTAGTACGAAAAAAGAATCATTAACTGTAAATATCATAATGTTTAATTAATTGTTTTAAAAAACATAAAACAATACCCGAAAATGATTTGAAAAACGTTTTGATGGAAATTAGTAGTGGAACATATCATCCTTGAAACATCTGTATATTACGAATGGATTTAAAAATTCTTTGAAATTAAAATGAATGGAAAATGAATGAATACATTTTTATAGTTGGAGTTAGTTGAGTTTCCAGCTGTGAAATTAACGGAGGTTTTCTGTAGACAGTTTTGATTTTTAAAAAGTTCCATGGGTTTCACTGGTGGATGCATTTCAACTGAAAGGATGAAAAGCTTCACATTTAGTTTACGTATCTACCCAATGAAAACTCGGCATTAGGAGTTGAAAAGGTCGTAGTTAAGATGTGCGATCCTGAAAAGGTTCAATAGCCTGGAAAGCTGGTTGGCGTGAGAATTTAATGAAGTCAACAGGCTGAAGGACCTGTCAGACGGATCAAGCGCAGGCTCCACGCGGTGAATTCTAATGGTGACAGCTTGGGCATAATCTATTCAAATAGGATCTATCAAATAAAAGTTTATCATGTCAGATGTGACAGGTGGGTAAATTAACGAATACAGAAGTTACTTGCTTTGCACTTTTTACATACTGGTTGCAATTACTGGCGCAAGGGTTTGTTCGGTGGAAAATGTTACTTTGAAGTTGAAAACGCTGCAAATTATCAAAGAACGGTTTATTATTTCTCTGAATAGATCCCCGTCCGGAAAAAACCCAGATTTTCAACCAAACAAACATCGTTAGCCCAATGTTGCGGTGGCCTAGTTGACCTAAAAGTTCTATTTCATGGAAAAAGAAATTATTTTTTTAACGTGATTTATTATTGCAACTGAATATCAAATACAAATTATTTACCAATATTACATATCATTTGTACACTCCTTGAGAGCCCGTTTACAGTAAAACCCAGCCCCTTCTCGTAACAGTATCTTCAACACTGAGCTATAATTGCAATTCAACATCACTAAGTTCAGTGTTTTTTCGCCTGAGTCGCCGGAGTTCATCTTCGTTGTCCAAAATGTAGAGGATTTCCGGATTTTCATGATTGTAGAGGCCTTGTGCCTCCTTGAGTACCTTGCGATAATTTTGTTAACTGTTTCCATCCTCAAGTCTGGATGAATATCATCGTATATATATCATCATATATATCATCGTTCCTCATGTACCAAGATACACGCACTAAACTTCTCAGTATTTTACTTTGGGAGGTTTGGATTTGGTAAATGTTTGATTTTTTGGCACAGCCCCATAACTGAATTCCATAGGTCCATATAGGACGAAGGATCTGCTTATAAACAAGCAGTTTATTGTGGAGAGAGAGGCGAGAATTCCTTCCCATCAACCAATACTTTCTGAATTTTATTTTAATTTCCTCTTTTTCTTTTCCATAATATGTTTTTTCCAGTTTAATTTGGAGTCGAGGGTCATACCCAAATAAATAACTGCATCGGTATGAGGTATTTTATTTGAATTTATCACAACATCCATGACTGGAATTTTTCGGTTAGAAAAGTTGGTATGAACTGATTTTGATTCGATCAACTTTATTCTCCACATCTTGGTCCGCTTAGAAATCTCGGTAATTGACGTCTGTAGATTACTAGTTGCAGCTCGATATCATCATCGACGAAGAGGATAGCCGTATCATCTGCAAAGGTGGCAACAATTGTACCTTCTCGTTGGGGTACAGTAAATGGGGTACAGTACAGTACCTCCCGTGAGTACAGGCCCTAAGACACTCCCTTGCGGGACCCCTGCTTTTATTGGCTCCAAGCCAGAGTATTGGTCATCTTGCTTCACCCCGAAATGTCTGTTTTCAAGGTGGAATTTTAGCAGGAAGTAGTACTGTTTTGGGAGATCTCTGTGCAGTTTCTACTGCAATTCCTCGTGCCAAACTTTGTCAAAGGCCTGTGCCTCATACAAGGAGATACTGGTACATATTTTCTTACCTTTGAGGGCCTTTTCTATTATTTTACTGATTCGATGGACTTGATCAATAGAAAAAAAAGTAAATATTTACTTAATTTGATCAGGTAAAATTACCTCACTTCCGACATCAAACGTTCATGTGCGATTCACAATCGTGTTTCTGACTCACCACGTCCAGCCCTTTGGGTAAGGTACATAAGAGTTGCGAGAGGACTGTGAACTGTCTCCACTAAGGACCATAGGTAGGTGTGGTGGGAGGGGGTTCAGGATTTAGAGACTAGATTCGTAGGGCCCACGAGTATAATCGTAATATCACAATCAAATTCCTGTTTAATGGAATTGATGGAAAATCCATCAATTAATTATCCTCATTAGCGAACGGTTGGTCCCACAGAGCTCTGAGTGATGTCAAAAAATTCTCAAAAATTGCCTCTAAATGAATGAGAAATCAATGCCTGTATATCAAAAGTTTGTAAAAATTCTTTCCCCCCCCCCACTTTTTCCCCTTTAAAAAAACTTGTTGGCGGGGGGAGGGGGTTAAAATGCGTTTCCTTTCTCTACTCCAAAGATCACTAATATGTACATGTTTGATTTATCATTGAAAATAATACATTAAAATCACCATGAATCGTAAATGTGGTTCCTAAACTATTTTAAAACTTATTTTTACTCCAGTGATTCATTTTATGTCCAGTTGTATCATCAAAAACCTACACTTGAGAACCTGACAGTTTTCATTCCAACATGTATATTTCAGGTAAAAAGACTTCTACTATCATATTTTTTAGTTCATTCCACCTTCTCGTTTCCTTTCGAACAGCGTAGGAAGTTATGAATGGGAGAACGGCTCATTTTTAATCAAGGTATAAATATGCAATCACTGACCTTCTGCGTTCCAAGCACCCCTAAAGCTGGTTCCCCCAATATGAATGGGCCCACGTCAATGAGTACGGAATGCTGTTTGCTCAAGATCATCGTCCCAAACCTACCTCAACTGCTAATGAAATCAGTTGGGAAAACCAAATTTCAGGACCTATTTTCAGTCAGTTACAGCTGATGTAGATGCCAGTGGATGCCCCTCAAGGGCTCTCACGAGTCTATAAGTTCATTAAGTCCCACTCCAATAAATATTCTGAGAAAATTCGAGTATTAAAAATTAGTCTGTATGATTTTTCTAGATGCTAACAAACGGACTTCCACCACGACCACCATCCAACGGTGTCATGTACACGGAGGAAGTCATAACTGACTTCACCAAGAGGTTCAAAGAAAGGCGATTTGCTGTACCAGAAAGTGAGTCATCAAAGTTTTTAACATTAATTTATTGCGTTTTTCACTCTGTTAAGTCAATTGCTCTTCAAAATGTCGATAGGACATTTCATTTCATTTTCCTTAAATGCAAGGAAAATTGATTTATTTCTTAATTTTTTATGAAAAACTAATTCTCACTAAAAAAAAATTGTCTCACTAATTCTCAAAATTTTTCTCGCTAATTCTGACTAAAAAATTTGATTTTTACTAACTCTCACTAAATTTTTAAAATTTCAAATTCAAAACTTTTTTCAAAAATTAAAAATTTTTTTCACTAATTTTTGAAAATTTACTCGCTAATTCTCAAATTTTTTTTTAATGGAAAACTAATTGTCACTAATTATTAGTGAGTATTATACTCGTTATCTGGTACTTGGTGGTCGATTACCAGGATCGTCAGGGCCAACCTATCAGATAATTATTATTGGAGGTTGTAAAATCCATCTCTGGGTTAGAAGTTGACATTGGGTAGGTCTGCTTTAATCGATCTTCTTTGGCTGAACGGGACATGTCGAGAAATTTGGTGGTGGAAATGTTGTCCAATCGCGCGACCAGCTTCTTGTGAGTCTTGTTCTGGAGAAGTCTTAATTATGCATACATGCCAGCACCATCTAGCGGATGTTGAGCAGACTTGGCGACGTCACAACCATCATCAAGCCATTCTGCTATCGCCTTGACTTTCTCAAGCAATTCCTCAGGTATTAGCTAACAGCAGGGCATAACATAGTAATAAATACGTATGTATTTTTGGCCGTTTTCCCTTATACAAAACCACTGCTGTTTTCTTCTCATACCAAGCCTGTTTTCACGATCTAAACATTTCAAAACATTGCGTAAAGAGTATTCCAAGGCGTGTAGTGCTGGTCAAATAAGCCCATTAATTTGATCTGATACAATAATTAAAGCCTTCCTGGTGATCAGGTCAAGTTAAGGAAGATGACGATAGATAAATTGTTCTCCAGGCACCCGATAAATAACGAGAGATAAATGACCAGACCGTTTGGAAGTGGTCATAATATGCATATGCCAGCACCAACCACCAGATCGTGAGGGCCAACCACCACCAAACCACTCTGCCATCACCCCGACGTTCAGAGGTCATTTCCTGAGGGATTTGGTATAATTCTGGCATAACATAGAAGTACATAGGTACCTACATGTTTTTCCCGTTTTACCATATCCAAAATCGCTCTTTTCTTCTCATTCCAAGGCTGTATTTCGCAATCTACTAATTTCAGAACGTGTTGTAGAAAGTCCACAGTGTGCAGCCTTTGAAAGCCTCACTCGTAACTTACTCATGAGCTTACACAAACACCAATTTAGCCCTTAGGTGTAGATTGGGACACGACTACAATACTGAGTACGTACTGGATTCAAGTCAAATTGAAGGATAGGGTGATATTCGAGAATTACCACCACTATTTCCTACGACCAACTTCGCAACGCCCCGAAGGCGTGCGTGAGACTCCTAAAAATCCTTTCACGCCTCAGCCAAGAAAATAAAACGGAATCGACAGATCTAAGTTTGGAAACTTGAAGTTCTCCTTCTGACAAACTTGGCGATCGGAAACAACTGACCTCAATCTTGATTCAGAGTTGAATCGATGGTAAACCGGAAACATTCTTTTTGAGCTTCCCTCGTCCCTAATTGAGAGTGACTCATTCACGGGATATAAATAAATGGGTACATAGATACTCACTCGGTGGTACGAGGCTATGACTCGTCATCAATAATTTATCATTTAGCGTCTAATTGACTGAGTCATTATGACCTTACTGCTCCAGTTTACAACTATCACTATACTGAAAGAAAAACGGCTGTTTATGCGATGGAACAATGGTTACAAAAACACTACAAAATCGTGTCAAGAAATTCAAAAATTTTGCTTCCGAGTCTACCAGAGTAGCGGAAGCTTTGTTTTCACTCTTCAAGGTAGAAAAAAAAAATTCTCCAAAATCAAAATTTCTACTCGCGTTTTACGATTTAGACCTTCCTGAACAATTTTGGTTCCGTGTATGTCTGTCTGTGTGTCTGTCATAAAATCCTTGCCGCAGTCATAACTTCTACAATTCTCATCCGATTTCGATAAAATTTTCGTTTTTTTTGGGACGGACTGATAGTAGCCACTGCGTATGCGCAAAAGTGTATTTCCTTGCTAGAGCAATAACTTCTACATTTTCCAACAATATTCAGAGATTGTGCCGGTTGACGTGTAGATGGTCCCCTATGAGGGTAGTGCAAGGTATTTAGAGATTGATGTTTTGAGATCAACTACTTTGCATCGGATCATCTATACAATCAGGTTATGGATACGAGGAAACTATGTGCTACACCCACTTGGCTGACTTCTTTTGAAACTCAAATCGATTTTACAAGAACTTTGGACCTATTTTTTTCGATTTTTTTTTACTCGATCAGTGTTGCTAAAGAAAGCCACGCTTATTCTTTGAACTTTTGGATAGCCTTGTTAGTTTTGAAAACTAAATAATCTGATGAATCTATTGTGCCTACATGGATGAAACTGACATGATTTCCATGCAAACACCAATTGACTCTGTAGCAATCATCATCGCTACAAAATGAAAACGGAAGATAAGTTAAGAGGGTCTCAGGCGTATTTCCCTAAATTGTAGGCGCTCAAACTGTGAAAGCTGTGCCTAAATTTGAAATTTTGAAAATGCATTAGTGCATGAGCTTAGGGAATTGAAAAACTAAAAGATTGCCACTGGAATCATAAAATAGTACATTGTGAGAGTACATTGATTTTGATGAATCCAGCAGAAATCTTCTAGTTTTTCAGTTCTTTAGGCCCAAGCACTAATGAATTCTGAAAATCCGTGAAAATTTCAAATTTAGTTACAACTTTCGAACAAAACTGATCTGAGTGCTCAGGCTCACTCACTAGTCTCATCTAGTTTTCTTGTGAGAGGTAGTGTACCTAGCTTCAGTGGTCGGGGATGAATTGTGAATAAGTGAGAATTATCGCTCTCACAGCTGATCTGAGTTCCATGACTTATTCCCAAACATTTCCAATGGTCTCTAAGGTGCTATTTATTCAACATCAGAATCTCAAGTGGGAAAGGGGAGAAGTTACCACTAAGTTAGGAACTTCATTGCTATAGCATTGGGTTAGTGCTGTAAGGTTAGGTTGATGTGTTTTAACGAACCTTTGAATGGGATTTGCTGAATCATCATTTGGAATTTATGGTTTAAAAAAACATATAATCGACTGTGTGGGCGGGGAGGAAATAGCAATTTGCCACGGGAGAAGTGAGAAGTCTCCATTAAAAGTAGATTCCAGGCTGTTGAGATCCAGCTTCCTGGTATGCAGAAGCTGGGTGCGTCCATCGGCTTGGCTTGCATCCTTTGTCTATCGAATTCAAATCTCGACCGAGAACTTGACCGCACCTTCATACTTACTAACTCGCCACGAGAGCCGCCACCTTCCCACGTCAATTACGTCCGAACCTTTCCCAGCTTCTCTCCGGTAATTATTCACTAAGCCACGTTCATTATATCAACTTATTAAACATATTTCCTGGTTGATTGAGTCAATTTTGCAACATCTTCCATGGATATTGAGGTTTGTTCGCATTCTGGCACATCAACTCCTCTTCTTTTTGAGAAATTATGGACCCACGTTTTTTGGTTTCACTTTCTTGCTGTTAATTCTAGTCGGTTTGGTGTGGTTTTGCAGAAGTTAAAGAAGCACTTGACTTGCAAAATCTCACCAACGAGGCTAAATTCGGTTTGGATTCCATATTGATAGTAATCTGAGTCAAGAAAACGCCTGCCAAGTGGGTGTGGCACATAGCTTCCTCGTATCCATAACCCGATTGTATAGATGATCCGATGCAGAGTAGTTGATCTCAAAACAACAATCTCGAATACCAATAACAATACGCTTGGAAATTTTATTTTGAATTTTGATTAATTCGAATTTAAAATATGACTTTATTGCTCTTTTTTATAACTGAATATTATTGGAAGTAATTAATTATTAATGAACTTGGTTACAGTAGTTGTAGAAAGAAGGGTAATACCGATTCTGTTCATGATTTTTTTCTGTTAAATTTATCCGACAAATTTGTAGGTACTGGGAAAAGTTATCAAGTCCCAGAAAATCACTAAAAAAACACTGCAAATCATTGCTCAAAGGTTTATTATTTTATGTATAGATCATCCTTCTGTATAGATCACTTGTTCTCCATCAATAGCACCTACCTCCATCTGTATTCTCCCTTGACCTTCCCTCTCAAATTTCAGCTCCTGCGTTCAATAGGATTGAAAATGGCTTCGGAGCTCACTCAGCTGATCAGTGATCAGAAGAGTGAAGAAGATCTCCTCGAATGCTGGAGACGCCTGGAAGAGCACCTCCATTCAATAGGATTGAAAATGGCTTCGGAGCTCACTCAGCTGATCAGTGATGTGAGGAGTGAAGAAGATCTCCTCGAATGCTGGAGACGCCTGGAAGAGCACTTCCATTCAATAGCATTGAAAATGGCTTCGGAGCTCACTCAGCTGATCAGTGAGCAATGATTTGCAGCGTTTTTACCTACAAACATTGTTTTACCTACCAATTTTTTTTTACCTACCAACTATTGGTAGGTACTACCTACCACACTATAATGGCTTCACACCTTCACAATCAAGTTTATTAGAAAGAACTAAACGCTTCACACTCGATTCGAAAAATAGAAAGCTTGATATGGAAATTTGATTACTGGTTACGCAGAAGGCAAAAGTGAATACAACTCGAAGAAATGAACAGCGATCGCATTTTAGTCAGATAAAATTTGAACGGCGATTAGACCTCTTTTGCGATTCACACTCATGATTCTGTTTTATCGAAGGAAAACCTTCAAATACTCGTAGGGACCGAACGGTTTGTCCTACAGAGCTCCGGGTGGTCTCAAAAATTTTAAAAATTCTGTACTATTTAAAATTGGTGAAAAAAACGATACCTTTATTTCGAGAGTTTTCGAGCTAGGGCACTCTTGAAAATTTCAACCCTTAATTTTCACCCCTTAGAAGTGACCTACATCAACCAAAAGCTTCGCGGCACAACTAGACCCCAAATGGAGCCCATATACCAAATTTGAACCAAATCGGTCCAGTGTTGCTAAGAAAAGTGCCGCGTACGGCGGACGGCGGACGGACGGAAATTTTTTTACCTATTCGATTTTCGGATTCTACGTACCTTGAAACGTAAAACATCAAATTTTGAGGGGGGGTTAAAATTTTTTTTTTCTTGCTCGATTCCAAAGACTTATTATTGAAAATAATAAACCAAAAGGGAATTGATTATTTTCTCCAGCCAACGTGACTTCTGAGGGTTTGATAAAAATTTGAATCGATTTGGCGTAAAATTAAGTTTTTGCGACTTGATCACTTTTTCCACGCAACCGACGCGTTGTATATAAATATATTATGTCGTCTGATAGCTCTATTCCCATCATAGTATATCAAAAAATGAGACTACCGTTAAGAGCCATTACTTAATTGCCGAAGGACTGAATTATGCAGAGATCGAGCGAAGCTGACCCCCGAGGCTAAGTTCTCAAAATTCATTTCCAGTGTTATTTTATCCATCCTGAGGGACCTAAACTGCCAGGTTTCACCTCAATTACGATCGAGTCTTTCTTTTCCGTGTGGTTTCTAATTCTGCCTACTTCTGGTTAAGTAGGAATTATTGAAATTACCTATATCATAAAGTGGTTTTGCTCTTATGTGTACAAAAAGTAGCAGAAGTCTTCACTTTTGTAAGGTAGAAAAGAAAAAAAGTCTGCCAAGTGGGTGTGGCACATAGCTTCCTCGTATCCATAACCCGATTGTATAGATGATCCGATTCATAGTTCTTAACTCAAAACATCAATCTCAAAGTACCTTCCACTACCCTCATAGGGGACCATCTACTCGCTAATCTGAACAATTCTGAGAAATTTCGTCGAACTCGGATGGAAAATGTAGAAGTTATGGCAGTTACAAGGAATTCACGTTTGCGCATGCGCAGCAACTACTATTTGTCTGGGGGTAATGATTTTCATAGGGGACTGTCTACACGCCAATCCAAACAATCCTAGAAAATTTCATCATTTTTGGATGAAAAATGTAAGTGTTATGGCTGTTACAAGGATTTTACGTTTGCGCATGCGCAGAGACTACTGTCTATTTTGAGGCCTTGATTTTCATAGAAGACCATCTACAACTTAATTCACATAATTCCTGAAAATTTCATCGAAATCGGATAGAAATTTGGAATTTATGGCTGTTACAAAGAATTCACGTTTACGCATGCGCAGCGGCAACTACCAGTCCGCAGGTGATGATTTTCATACCGTCGAATCCCTGAATATTTCATCGAAATCAAATGGAAATTGTCGAAGTTATGGCTGTGGGATGGATTTCATGACAGACACACAGACAGACTGACACGGAACCATAATAGGGTGTGCGCCTGGGTAGGAAAAACTGTTTATTGTTATTTTTAATTTAAGGTAGACCTCATTCTGAGAATTCTGGTACCAACCGCGACCTTCTAGCGTGTGTAAATCTTTTCTATGAATTTCTAAAGTTTCGACCGTTTAAAGTTTAAAGTTTCGTTTAGTTTTCGTAAAGTTTTCACAGTGGGCTGGGGGTCCCGCCCAGGCGAGAGGGGCGCGTGACGTCATAAACAGTCGAAACTTTGAAAAATCATAGAAACAGATCACTGCTAGAAGGTCGTGGTTAGTGCCAAAATTCTCAGGATGAGGTCTACTTTCGATTAAAAATCTAAAAAAAAAATCAAGGCGCACCCCTCATTGTCCAGGAAGGTTTGAAACGTGAAACGCGACTGGAAATATCGATTTTGGGGAACTTTTTTTTCAACCTTGAAAAGTGAAAACAAAGCTTCCACTATCGTGGTAGACTCGGAAGCAAAATTAACATCAAGATTGGGAATTGCATACTTATTCTTAAAATTCGACTGACCTGCGTGCCGATAACTCCGTATTCAACTAATTTGGATGACGTGAGAGTACCAATAAATTGGGAGAACGTAGTGATTTTGGGGAGGATGTTCTTCGTACGGAATCCAAGTCAACCAGAATGGTGGACGGTCGATGTTGTAATCGCGTTTTTACATGAATGAATGAATGAATGAATGAATAAACGTGTATTTGTACGAATTTTACCAAAATTACACAATTAACAAAATCACGTTGTACAGTTAGGCTTAATGAAGCCGTCAACTGGGTTGGCAATTAGTTACCTTTTTAACTTTAGGTACATTTATTTTATTATCATTTATATTTTCATATTTTACACTACTTTATGCTTACAGAACAATACTCGACAAATTACTACCACAAACAACAATACTATCACAACTATTAGGTATCTATATTATCACAGTATACTTCTAATATAGTAACATACATATTAATGTAACTGGTAACTTTAGTTACCAGATCATGGTAACAGGGCCAAGATACAAATTTTTATTTATTTGCTATTGCCTCACTTATTTTTTTGTTTAAATTAATAGTTAAATTCCTGGATTAGTTCATATCTATATGCCCATGCTTGCCTGCAGAACCCTACCAGTGCAGTGATATTCTTTAGTTCCTTGAGCATCCTGATACACTCCGCTCTTGAGAAAAAACTTTTACCGAGCCAACATTTCCTTAGTTCCAGGATAATAGAACACCTCCCCAGAAATTGGAGAGCGTCCTCTCTATCTTGGGAGTTGCACAGGGTGCATTTCCACCTTTCCTCTGAGCGGGCTGGAGCAGAATTTAGTAGAATCTGTCCCGACCTCAATTTGAATATCCATCGGAGTCGATTCATGTTGTTCACCTCCAAATATTCAGAAAATTCGGCTGACCTGCATGCCGATAATTCCGTATTCAACTAATTTGGATGAGATGAGAGTAGCAATAAATTGGGGGAACATATTGATTTTGGAGAGAATGTTCTTCGTACGAAATCCAAGTCAACCAGAATGGTGGACGGTCGATGTTGTAATCGAGTTTTTACATTAGACGACGAGAATTTAACTCACAATAGCACTACTGGCGAGTTCTGAGAAAAGCGAAAACTAATTCGGAAGAATTGGAGCGAGGAGGGCGTTGAACGCCTGTCGTTTTCCAACAAGAAGGAATACGCTGTCTTTTGGATGTGTTCCAGGGCGAGTCTAGTCAGAATCCTTGAAGATTACTACTGTGTGTAGACATTCCTTTTGTGAAAGGTGCTGGGAACTGTTTCATTCTTTATTCGGCTACCAGGAAAAAGGGTGTTGCGGAAAAAAAATACGCCCTGTTTTCCAATCCGACTGTATTAGAGAGGCGTGGGTTTTTCTAATGCATTCAGCCTCATATGAGAAGCGATTGGGGTTGCGAGGCTGCGGTTGTAAACAACTTAATACTCGGGAAATCCGGTGCCCACGCGGTCAATAACAATAACAAAACATCTAAAATGTTCATCTGGAGGAAAACATGACGCTGATGGGTAACGTAATTTCTTGTCATTCATAATTATCAGGAGTGGACTAATTTAATACATGAAATCCCCACCGTGCATGAGGGTACGTCCCAATCATCTGCAAAACCCCGGCTGTGACTTAAATTTTTTTTCACATATCTATGATTTGTTGTTGCCTACTTTTAGAAAGCTTTTTAGCGAGTCTAACACATAAAAGCCCAACCGTATGTCTACGTCGCCGATAGTCTAAAAACCCCTGTTAGATTCCAGGCCGTGGAGTAAAGTTTTCTCACATATCTAGGATGAGTTATTGCCAGCTTTTAGAAAGCTTTTTAGCTAGTCTAACAAATACAAGCCCAACTGTACGTCTACGTCGCCAATCGTATAGAAAACCCCGGTTTGATTCCAGGCCGTGACGTAAATTTTTTTCACATATCTAGGATAAGTTTTCGCCTGCTTTTAGAAAGCTTTTTAGCTAATCTAACACACACAAGCCCAACCGTACATCTATGTCGCCGATCGTCTAGAAAACCCGGGTTCGATTCCAAACCGTGACGGAATTTTTTTTCAAATATCTAGGATGAGTTTTCGCCTGCTTTTAGAAAGCTTTTTAGCTAGTCTAACAGATACAAGCCCAACCGTACGTCTATGTCGCCGATCGTCTAGAAAACCCGGGTTCGATTCCAGGCCATGACGTTCATTTTTTTTAACATATCTAGGATGTGGTTTTGCCTGCTTTTAGAAAGCTTTTTAGCTAGTCTAACGAATACAAGCCCAACTGTACGTCTACGTCGCCAATCGTATAGAAAACCCCGGTTTGATTCCAGGCCGTGACGTAAATTTTTTTTCACATATTTAGGATGAGTTTTCGCCTACTTTTAGAAAGCTTTTTAGCTAATCTAACACACACAAGCCCAACCGTACATCTATGTCGCCGATCGTCTAGAAAACCCGGGTTCGATTCCAAACCGTGACGGAATTTTTTTCAAATATCTAGGATGAGTTTTCGCCTGCTTTTAGAAAGCTTTTTAGCTAGTCTAACAGATACAAGCCCAACTGTACGTCTACGTCGCCGATCGTCTAGAAAACCCGGGTTCGATTCCAGGCCATGACGTTCATTTTTTTAACATATCTAGGATGTGGTTTTGCCTGCTTTTAGAAAGCTTTTTAGCTAGTCTAACAAATACAAGCCCAACTGTACGTCTACGTCGCCAATCGTATAGAAACCCCGGTTTGATTCCAGGCCGTGATGTAAATTTTTTTTCACATATTTAGGATGAGTTTTCGCCTGCTTTTAGAAAGCTTTTTAGCTAATCTAACACACACAAGCCCAACCGTACGTTCATGTCGCCGATCGTCTAGAAAACCCAGGTTCGATTCCAAACCGTGACGTAATTTTTTTCAAATATCTAGGATGAGTTTTCGCCTGCTTTTAGAAAGCTTTTTAGCTAGTCTAACAGATACAAGCCCAACTGTACGTCTATGTCGCCGATCGTCTAGAAAACCCGGGTTCGATTCCAGGCCATGACGTTCATTTTTTTTCACATATCTAGGATGTGGTTTTGCCTGCTCTTAGAAAGCTTTTTAGCTAGTCTGACAAATACAAGCCCAACTGGACGTCTACGTCGCCGATCGTCTAGAAAACCCGGGTTCGATTCCAGGCCATGACGTTCATTTTTTTTCACATATCTAGGATGAGTTTTCGGCCTGCTTTTAGAAAGCTTTTTGGCTAGTCTAACAGATACAAGCCCAACCGTACGTCTATGTCGCCGATCGTTTGGGCACCCGGGTTTGATTCCAGGCCGTGACGTAAATTTTTTTTCACATATCTAGGATTTGTTTTTGCCTGATTTTAGAAAGCTTGTTAGCTAGTCAAACACATAGAAGCCCAACCGTATGTCTATGTCGTCGATGACCTAGAAAACCCGGTTTGATTCCAGGCCATGACGTAAATTTTTTTTCACATATCTAGGATTTGTTTTTGCCTGATTTTAGCAGACTTTCTAGCTAGTCAGTAGTATTAGTCCTACCGATACGAAAAATGTTGGCTGCCACAAATTCTGGATATTTGTAAGTGTAACATGAATGATACAGGATGAATATGATATTATCATATTCATTACAAATATCCAGAATTTGTGGCAGCTAACATTTTCGTATCGGTAGGACTAATACTACTAACAAGCTGGAAATTCTGCTAAAAGCAGGCAAAAACAAATCGTAGATATGTGAAAAAAAAAAAAAAAAAAAAAAAATTAACGTCATGGCCTGGAATCAAACCGGGTTTTTTAGGTCATCATCGACATACACATACGGTTGGGCTTCTATGTGTTTGACTAGCTAACAAGCTATATTATAGCTTTTGTGCTAGGAACAGTTTCGTAAACATTTTCAACATTTAAAAAAAACTCAAACTCAAATTAAGTTTGTAAAGTCAGTTGAGTTCAAACAGACTAACAGGTTTAACCCTCCAATACTGTGGTCGCGTCGTAGTGACCCAAGTAGCCGATCTGCTCTTTGTTATTTGTACCTGAAAAGTTGGCCCCCCCTCTCCTTACCCTTTATCATCAAGCTCATTCAATTCCTAATTTCAGTTCATCTTTGACCACTGTGGTACATGTTATTCCCAAGAAAATGCTAATGTGACCATACCACAGTATTTACGTTCTGTTCACAGCCACCGAATCAGACATATTTTCCCTTTTATTTTTGACAACAGAGTCATTTCTCTGGTATAAATTGCACTAATGAGAATATTAATCAGGTGAGGAGTAAATTCAAAAAAAATTATATCCCCAAAGATATGGTCGATGATGAGATTAGAGCACTGATTGGTCTGCTGATCATGTCTGGGGCGTGCAAGACTACTCACACAAACATTAAAGATATATGAGGCATCGAAGAACCTCAAATTTTTAAAACTAACATGAGTTGGGAGAGAGTCCATCTCCTGCGATGAATCCGTTTTGATGATTTGGGAAGACGTGAAGAAAGGAGAAAAATTGACAAATTGGCTCCCATTATAGATTTTCTTACCACGTTGGGAGATACATTTGATAAGACTTACACTCCTTTTTTTTACAGTTGAAGAACAATTTGTTCCATTTCAAGGGCGTTGTTATAAGGAGTTACTAACCCACAAAATATGCATCAAATCATGTGCCACTTAATTTTTACTTAGGTTTTACCGAAAAAAAGAAATTCAGGTTTCCATTATATTCACTTAAATGAGAGCCTATTTTAAATATAGAAACCAGGTTTGTGGACTTTTACTCGCAATTATTTAAATTTATTACGAATTATATTGATAGACGTAGGATCATTTACGCCTTTATTTAGTAAATTAGAGAAAATTGAAAATCTGTGTCATAATGGCTCGACCACAGTGTTCATGTGAGAAATTCACCACAGTGCTGAAGGGTTAAATAACTCGATAAGTTATACATTCAAAGAGGCTCTGAAGAATCTTTAGAACTGGCTATTTGAGCGGTAAACACCGGTAAAACATCCATTGTTTGGCAAGACGATGTGAATACACAAAGCCTGAAGAGATTCTAATTGATGCTTGGATTCACGTCTCAGTTTAATAGTTTTTCGGTGTGTTCAAAAACTCATTCTGCTTAGCTTACGTAACGATTCCTTGAATTCGTCTAATGTCGCTTCAATAGGCCTCCAAGCTACGCCGGTGACGTGCTTTTGTATGAGGCTCAACGTGAAACCTTCTAGCAGCAGATGAAATGCCGTCTTGAGGTCAAAATTGTTTAAAATCGCGCAGAATGGTATAAAATAAAGGGAGGTAAAGAGGGGCGCATAAATTTGAAAGCGCCGTAACGTCAAAAAAGTTTGGATATGAAATTATTGTTTTTCCATCAATTTAAGATAGTATTGAATTTTTAGAATTTTTTTTAGATACCACGCGGAGCGTGTAGGACAAACCGTTCGCTCCCTACGCGAACTTAAGGGTTGGACTTTCGATAAACCATAAACCGACTGTGAATCGCAAAAGAGGCCTAATCTCCGTTCAAATTTTAGCTGACTGAATGCGATAGTTGTTTTCATTCATTTTGATTGGTGGTAACAATTGCAAAGCCGTTTTCTTTGCAGACGAGTGATCTATATAGAAAAAGTAATAAACCTTTGTGTAATAATTTGCAAGCGTTTTTTAAATCAATTTCTCAAAACTTATCCAAAATTCTTATTCCAGAAAACCCTTGAGTTTCTGTAGGTACGAAAGTTCTTGGCAAAATAGACAGTGAGTCAGCCAAAAGTGGGGCGTACAAGAAACCTCACCATTTGTCCCCATATATTTGAATAATAATATAAGTTATGGTTCACGGCTATCAATTCACTACAGTTTAGGAAAGTTGGTTCGAAGATAGATGTTATTGAGTTATACGATTCAAGCAATAACACGCATTTTCTGCTCTGCATTTGCATTATACGAGTACTCCAGGTATTTATTCATTGCACCTGTCAAACCTCTGGCTACAACCAATAAAACGACTCTGGAGACCTGATGAATTGTCAGGTATCGATGTTTCCAGGAGGCCTTTAGCCGCGGAAAAAATTCTTCTCATTGTGTGGTAATTTAGTAGAGGCAGCCAGGCTGACGCAACAAAGAGCCCTCACTTGAGAGGCAAGGGATATTCAGTGTGAATAGCATGTTTTCATTATTCTTCTCAAACCTGTACCAACCTGAACCGAGATGATCACTTTTCTTTTATTCACGATTGGTGTTTTTTTACCTAGTAAACTTTATTGTCAATTTTGGCATTACAGTTATAATACATTAGGATACAGTTACCCTAAGGTTATTTAAACACGCTTGCTCTCCCCTTAGTTGCAACCCACTGGCTGTCCTAGACTAGTACTATAAATGTTTTACTGAGATTTGATGATAATAATACTAAAAAAAGATTGTGTTGACCCACTGATTAAAACAGTAAAAATTTTCAAATATAATTCAAGATTATTTACTTGGGTCCAAGTTTCAATGAGCGAACACACAATCTTTTACTCATTTCTTCTATATTTTGACATTTTTTTCAAATGTGCGTACTAAAAATTTGGTGATCGAATTGAGTGATTTCTTTCTTCAAGAGTTTTTAACTATTAGATATTTGCAATACTGCCGGAGGTTTTTTGCAATGGAAAAGGTTTTTTCGGAATTCGAGTTCGATACCTCACTCTGTTCGTGTTTTAGGGGGGGGGGGGGGGGGGGGGGTGGGGGGGGTGAGGAGAAGTAGAAATTTCTCACTCAGAGGCAATGGAAGATTCAGTTTAAGGTGAAAGAATTGTCCAAACGCCATGTGGAAAGAATGAGGAACGTTCACATTGTTGCCACGATCGAGAATGCCCTGCGGTTCACAGCACACTTAGTCTTTTTGATACGAATTATCAGTTTATTAGTTTCAAAATCGCAATCAGTTGTTTCGAGTTCTTCGTAGTATTTGAGTGACTGCAATAGGTATATTCGGGCACTGAAAAAAGAGTTCTGAAGATGACGAACGAGAACAATAGATAAGGTAGATCGTGTTCCCTTCCTCCCTACCTCCTTACTGCCAGGTGTGCGCTCTAGCTCGAGAGCCACGTGTGCTAATGATGGTTGAGCTCAATTATAATTCATGTTAATAAAATTATTATTATTCATGTTAATTAAATACTGAATTTTTGACACATGACCCTAAGAACATTAATGTGTTTTTACTGGAGATCTAATTGAGGAGTT